>LR738542.1:3435000-4035000 GCA_902685375.1 Neostethus bicornis | reverse complement strand
ATAAAACCATGTTTTTTTAGTCGTCCAAATGCCGGTTTTTACTCAAGTTTATTTGAAATAACTTTTTGATTGTTTCACTGATCAAATTTCCTTTAATTTTTTCCCCCCAAAAAGTTTAAAACGTACATTCCACTTTCATTCTTCAGCCAAAAAAAAAAAAAATGAAGTTCTGAAGTTTGTGATCAACGGAATCAAACAGGTTTGGTCTCTCTTCTAAGACCATAAAATCCACTTGGGCTGTCTAATTGGGTTTAGCTTTGTGAACAAAATTTCTTTCAGACCAGTAAAGGGCTGCTTACATTTAATCAGTACCAACCATAGATGAACTGAATACGTTTTCACACTTCGGTTAATTTTCTTAACCACTTATTGCTAACGGGGTCACGATGATGCCGAAGCCTGTCCCAGCTGATTTTAAGGCGAGAGGCAGAGTACCCCCCGAATAGGTTGCCAGTCGGCCGCAGGGCCACACACTTCGTCAAGTAACGAAGTAAGTCTACTTCGTTACCTTACTCAAGTAGAAAATCTCGTTATCTTTACTTTAACGAAGTAATTATTTTTTTGTCTACTTTTTACTTTTACTTACTACTTTTTTATGCAATTATCTGTACTTTTGCTTCGTTCATTTTATAAAAAGTAGTCGCTACTTTCGCCATTTTGTCACCGTTAAAAAGCCGCGACTGTTTGTCGGAGTTTTTTTTTTTTTTTTTATGAACCCTGAATGCATCAAACAAAGGAACAGAAGAATGATTGGCTGAAAGGTCCAGTCAATCATTACTTTGGGGCGAGTAGCCCCGCCCACAAACTTTTAAAGAGCAGGGACGTCAATTTCCGTGTTTGAGACTTGGGCTCGGAAATCAAAGTGTTTCTGATGCTGCAACACTGAACTTTGATTGAATTATCAATTTAAAAAAAAAAAAACAACAGCAAAGAAATGTTTTTTTTATTATTATTTTCTGTCTGCGGTTATTGTAAACGTCTTTGCTGAAAATGTTGTAGATGGTATTTTTATAAAAATAACTTTGATCTGTGACGCACTATTTTATCTTTAGAAACAAAGCTAATTGAACTGATTCATCCATAAATAGTAGTGGATGAAGTATTTGTGCCTAAAAGCATCCAAAATGTTATTGATTAGTTTATAAAGACTGACTGAGGAGATTAAAACTACACATCGCTTAGATTTTGTATCATGAAGATGTTTGGGTTAACATTAAAAAAACCTTATATGTATGTACACATATATATGTAGATATGTATATATGTAAATTTATATACACCGTCTCCTAGCTCCCGCCCCTACTGTTTTTTTTAAATCTTGTTTCTCTGGTTATTTTTTCATTTTTACAGTTCTTAAAATTTTAGAAAAAGAATTCAAGGATTTTGCCTCCTGTGTGTTTCCTTCACTCCCACTGCCTTACGAGTGCATGTAAAGGGTGTTATTTTGTCAATGGGCGTGGTTTTACTGGGTGTACGATATTTTTTGTAAAATACGATAATTTTACGTCATTAGTACGATAATCCAGCACCTCCCACCTGGCAACGCTGGTTCCAGGTGTCACGCAGGCTTTATGTGGCACTCCCAACCTTATCAACTTGATAAAGACTATTCAGTATTGCCTCAAAGAACTTTGAAAACTAGCTGCCTTCAAGGCTTAAAAAAGCCTTTTGGTCATTTTTTTTTCATTTATTTATTTATTTTCTTACATTGAGTGTGTTTGCGTCTGCTGAAGTTGGTTAAATTAGGTGATGCAGAGTGAAGCTTGGTAGCTGAAGGGACGTTACATAATGCCCTGCTTATGATAATACATTTGATTGTGTTCATTAATCGATTTCCAATAAAGATTATTAAGAAATAAATTTTTCTGATTCATAAAGTTTAACACCAAAACACTTTCATTTATTATCATATTTTCTGCTCCTTAAAGCATGTGATAATAGTTAAAAATATGTTCATACGCTTTTGTTAACAATATTCCTTTTTTTCTGAAAATTACTTTTACTTTTTTTACTTGAAATAGTTTTAAAATAGGTTACTTTTTACTTTTACTTAAGTAGAAAACTTGAGTTGATACTTCTACTTTTACTAAAGTAGTTTTTTAACTTGGTATTTATACTTCTACTTGAGTAGAAAATGTTGGTACTTTTGACACCTCTGATAACCATCCATTCACACACTCATTCCTAGGGGCAGCCAATCAACCTAACATGCATGTTTTTGGAGGGTAGGAGGAAGCCAGAGTACCCGGAGCAAACCCACCCATGTACAGGGAGAACATGCAAACTCCACACAGAAAGGACAGTATTCCAAGCCTCCTCTCACCCCAACCTTCTTGATGGGAGGCAACTGTGCCAACCACTGCACCGCTGTGCCGCTGTTTTCACACTCATGCCACTAAATGTCTGTCCCGAAAGATTTTGTCACAAATACTTGCAAATGCCACACCTTCCAAACAATTAGAGGGATTTTAATTAAACTGCCCACAGTTACTCAGTTAATTGATCTGGTTAGGTTTTCAGACTGATGACACCAAAGTTTATGGTCACAAAGAGTGAGGGCGCTAATTATCATTAATAATTTTGTTTGCGATACAGATCAGACGGACGTATTTTGCTCAACGTCTTCTTGTGAAAAAAATACACTTGGTTGAATAAAGTTATACTGTCACTATTTAATTCAAAACAAACTCAAACGTGACATTCTGAGGCTCACACTCTGGTTTTATTTGTTTATATCACACATCATTATTTCATGTGCCCTAAAACACAACTTGGTACTGTTACAAATTTGACATAAATAATTCAGCAAACAATGTTTTTGTTGTCCAGAAAGTTTCGAGATGAAAAATGTTTGAGTCCATTACTCTTTAAACCAACGAGATGTTTCTCTGTTGGAGTCCAGATGGGTTCTGTTGTTTATTTTGGGGATACATAAAACTTTTTTGTATTTTCATTTTATCACAACAGTTTGTCGAAACTCACAAAAAATATATTTTGACTTATTCGCTGAACGAACGATGTGATCGTAAAAAATGAGGCGGTTAAATCCAAGCATTAGAAAAGTATATATGACCACAGGGTATTGCCCCTTTTTCCTGGCAGCTGATTGGTGCGGATTAGCAACCTGAACATGAACATGGACACATAGACCAGGGGTGGGCAAACTTTTTGGTTCGCGGGCCACATTGAGGTCTAACATTTGATAAAGGGGCCGGAACAGGAGCAGATGAATGGCATGCTTTGGTAACCGCTAGAGTAGACCGATAGAATGGCGCGCTGGATTTTAAACAAGCGCGCTAAATGTTACATCAAGAGCGTTAAATTTCAAATCTAGCGGCGCTAGGTCTGAAATCTACTGCGATAGCACTTAAAAACACTTATTTAGTGGCACTAGGTTTGAAATGTAAACACTAGATGTAATATTTTGTTTGTTTTAACATCTAACACGCTTGTTTATGTGTGTGTATTGGCCCAATGGCTTTCGTGCACACTGTTTATTTTGACAACGTGCACATCACGGAGACACACATTTTAATGGGAGCAGGGTTTTTTTTCTCAACAAAGCCAACAAATTTAGAGTGTGCCATCTAGCGAAGAAACAACAGAATTGCAGGAAAATAAAACATTAACAAGGTTTATCTATTTAATATTTTCAAGTTTGGCGGGCTGAATTAAAACGTTAAACAGGCCACGTGTGGCCCACGGGCCGTAGTTTGCCCATGCCTGACGTAGACCAGGGATGTCCTGGTCAATGGTGTCCAGAGCTGTCCAGGGTCCTGTAGGGCCTCTGTTTCTATGAGTTCTTCTATCTACACACCTGATCCAGGTTATTGAGTCAATATGCCAAACTTTATTGGCTATCGATTTCACTTTGTATGCGTTAGATGTTTTGAACCAGGAACACATGGAAACCATCAGGACACACCCCTCAAGGACTGGAGTTTGACAGCCTTGACATAGAGGATTAACTGTCAAGTTCACGTTCACACCTGTTTTCAATTTGGACAAACTTATACACTGATACACATTTTTTTAGTTAAGTACAGTAACAAAGTACATTTACTTTGTTACCTTCCACCACTGGTCGTCTTCCACTTATCCGAGGACTCATCGCGGGGGCAACAACCTCAGACGGGAAACCCAGGCTTCTTTCATCCCAGCTGTATCCACCAGCTCACCCGGAATGATCAGTACCGTATTTTCACGACCATAGGGCGCACCGTATTAAAAGGCGCAGTCCAAATTTTGCATGCTCTATATTTAACACACACATAAAGCGCACCTGATGATAGGGGGCAGGTTTTATATACATATCCTCTACTACGGACGTCCGCCTTACATCAACACACACACATACACATAGACGCGGCGCGCGCATACGCACACACACGTGCATATTTAAAAATAGATCGGGAGTAAAACTGAGTTTGGTTGGTTTTATTTAAATATTAGTTACAGTCGTCATAAGGTCATTTATCAAATCCATCCAAGTCCTCATCCTCTGTTTCAGAATCTAACAGCTGCTCTAAATCCAACCTCGCAGGTTCACTTTCCACGCTGTCAGAGGCACTTTCTGTACTGTGCGGCTCCTCGGAAATGATGCCTGCTTTTGGGAAAGCTCGGACAACAGTGCCAGCAGACACGTTAGCACAAGCATCTACAATCCACTGGCAAACTGTGGCGTAACTCGCCCGGCGCAAACTGAGCTTCATAAGCGTGTATCTTTTCCATTTTCAGTGTAGTAAAAACAGCAATGTTCTGCATAAAGAACACACCTGTTCTTTTATACATAATCCACGCCCACACTTCCCCCTTAACATTCTCATGTTTTCAACTGCGTCCGCCTTGTCGTGGTTCCCTCGAGCCACCACCAGAGGGAGCCAGGGATCACCTCACCTTTCCCCCAATTCTGGCAATTTGACTAATCAGCACCTGTGGGGTCAGCTGGAGCCAATCTCCCGGCTGCCTATTTAAGGGCAGCCTCATCAGTCTTTCTTTGTCAGGTCTTACAATCACCTTTCCCAGCCAGGTTACCCTGGTTGCCTGACCATGTCTGCATTTTTTTGAATTTAAGTTGGACTTCTGAAGCCTTAAGTTAATCTTGTTCTTTTTCCTTTACAGACTTTCCGGTATTATGTTAATAAACTATGTTTAAGTCCAGCATTTGGGTCCTCCTCTTTCCACCATCCCTTCCCCTACCACAACAGAAAGACCTGACCACAACTGGACCCAGCGGACTTACACCCAGTGCACCCCAAGGGGGCAGCGTCCCGCCTGAAAATCCCCTGCCCGAGGGGGCAGCGTCCCGCCGGAGAATCCCCTGCCCGAGGGGGCAGCGTCCCGCCGGAGAATCCCCTGCCCGAGGAGGCAGCGTCCGTCGGACTCCCACCTTCTGGCTCCCGAGCTCGTTCCGCCGAGCTCCAACCTTCTTCTGGCTCCCGAGCTCGTTCCGCCGAGCTCCAACCTTCTTCTGGCTCCCGGGCTCGTTCCGCCGAGCTCCTGGCTTCCCCTGGCTCGTCCCGCCGAGCTCCTGGCTTCCCCTGGCTCGTCCCGCCGAGCTCCTGGCTTCCCCTGGCTCGTTCCGCCGAGCAGCAACCCGTCTTCTGGCTCGTCCCGCCGAGCAGCAACCCGTCTTCTGGCTCGTCCCGCCGAGCACCAACCCGTCTTCTGGCTCGTCCCGCCGAGCACCAACCCGTCTTCTGGCTCGTCCCGCCGAGCACCAACCCGTCTTCTGGCTCGTCCCGCCGAGCACCAACCCGTCTTCTGGCTTCTGGAACCCTGCCAATTCTCGACCACCTGGAGGTGGTCATAGAGGGGAGGGGTACTGTCGTGGTTCCCTCGAGCCACCACCAGAGGGAGCCAGGGATCACCTCACCTTTCCCCCAATTCTGGCAATTTGACTAATCAGCACCTGTGGGTCAGCTGGAGCCAATCTCCCGGCTGCCTATTTAAGGGCAGCCTCATCAGTCTTTCTTTGTCAGGTCTTACAGTCACCTTTCCCAGCCAGGTTACCCTGGTTGCCTGACCATGTCTGCATTTTTTTTTAATTTAAGTTGGACTTCTGAAGCCTTAAGTTAATCTTGTTCTTTTTCCTTTACAGACTTTCCGGTATTATGTTAATAAACTATGTTTAAGTCCAGCATTTGGGTCCTCCTCTTTCCACCATCCCTTCCCCTACCACAACACGCCTGATGGTTCTCTAATACGTCCGCAAATCACAAATCAGATAGGTCGCACTGCACGATAGGGCGCACCGCTCATTTTGAAGAAAATTTGAGACATTTAGGTGCGCCTTATGGCCGTGAAATTACAGTATTTAATAATCAAATTTTCTTGGATAATTTCAATAAATGCCCCCGCCCCCCCAAAAAAAAAAAATCTACAAGGTCAACAATCAGAACCAGAAAGATGATCAGTGTTTATAAACTCCCCCACTTTGCTTGTCTTTTTATTTTCAATCACATCTCTAACATTAGTAAAGTGTCTTTATGTCATGTTTTAAAACGTGTCGACATGAGTCCAGACCAAATGTAAACCATGTACTAAGAGACCCGGAGAAGAAACTTGACTCAAGGTATTGTAATATGATGCAAATTTAATGCAAGGTAAAGCAGAAGTGGTTTTGAAAGAAGAGCTTGACCTTTTGGGAGGTTTATGTTGTCTGCATGCCGGCACATTGTTCTGTAAAACAACGCCTATAAATCATGGATGGTTACACACCACACACACACACACTCTACCCCAGCATCCTCGTTCCTATTCCACACACACCAGGTCATGATTGTATCCCTCTGGGTTTTTTTTTTTTTCTGGAGTTCTACCTGCTGTGAAGAACAACAAAATAAACTTTGTGGTATTGTTTTGTTGCTTCATATGTTGCAACGAATGCTGCAAAGTTTTGCAACTAGATTTTCTTTTTTACGTCGCCGAGTACAGAAAATGGGGCAGGTATTAAGTACTTGCGATGTTCGTGCATCTGTAACACTTTTGTGGAAGCGATAGCTCCCAAATAGTGAAGGAATGTAATGAAACTGCTCACCGGTATTCAGAACCAACTACAGATGAGCTGATAATTTTTGTGATATAAAGCAGGCGGAGGCATATTATTAAAAAAAAAAAAATGTTCATAAATGTTGGTGCCATCATTCCTGCACATCCAGACGCTCCTCTTTAAATGTCTGAAGACAGTTGGATGGTCTCCAGTCGATTTTACCATTTTTCTTCTTCTGCAGAGTTTCAGCGGTCTACACGAGTGGAGTACTACCTGCACAGTTTGCCATACCAGCCTGTCAATGCCTGATCCAATCAGACCTGAGAAGCTAAGCATGCTGGGCCTGAGCAGTACTTGAATGGGAGACCGTTGGAATCCTAGTTGCCCCAGTGGGACGGTCGTTGAAATAAAATTGTTGCTATGTCCCTGGGCAAGACACTTCACCCACGTTGCCTGGTCTGGATGGTGTGTGTGATCGGGTAGTGATGGTCAGAGGGGCCAATGGTGCAAAATGTCAGCCTTGCTTCTGTCAGTCTGTTCCAGGGCATGTATGTGGCTACATCAGTAGCTTACCAGTACCAGGTATGGTGTGGATGAATGATGCATATGTGAAGCATCTTTGAGATTCCTGAAAAGACCTACGTATATAAGTACATTACATCACGGGTGACCAGTTACTGGGTCACAGATGGACAACCAATACACGCTCACTCACGCTTGTGGAGAATTTTTTTGTGCAAATTTTAAAATCTAAATCAACACTCGAACAGTAAAATGAGGATTATTAGTTTTCTATGAAGTGACTTTTCAGCGTTTTCATGTATCATTCATTCTGACAAAGAAATGTATGAAAATAACTGAAACGTTTCCATAAATGTATTTGCAGTTTGGTAAAACTAATGAGAAATGAAGGCTTGACTCACTGTTGTGTAAATGTGGGAATGCGGTGGCTCAGTGGTAGAACGTTTACCTGCAGACCGTTAACCGGAAGTCCGCAGGTTTGATTCCCACTTAGTTCACATTTGGGGCCCTTGTAGAAGATACCTAGCCCCCCATTTCTCTCACCATTGGCGCCGTCATAGGTGGCAGCCTGCTGCGGTGTGATGCAGCACACAAATTTTTCTGGTGAGGGATGAATATAGTATACGAATTTTTTTTTAAAAGTTATAAGAAATATATCAAAGTGTCTGAGAAAACTAGTAAAAAACATATGAGAAATCACACATGTGAGAAAAAGACGCCACGGGGCTCCATGTGTTAAATTTTGCCAGGTTTCCTTCAGCCAACTGCTGGTCAGGACGATAAAATTTTGTTATTCAATGAAAGTACACTGAAAAAATTTGAAGTTTGGTAGACAACTGTCAAAAACCATACAAAAAGAAAAATAAATAACACTGAAACTGTATTTGTTGGGGGATTTATTTAACTTTTGTGTTTTTATTTATTTTTTCAAAATGATTCTAGTTAGCGCGTAAACAGCTGTAGAAAATCTTCTGTCGGTCCCCAGCAAGTTGTTGTTTACTGAAACCTGAAGCGGGTCATTGATCATGGTGGAAATCCTCCATGTAGGTCATTTATCTTATCTGTCCTGAGATTAGATACCCTACCTGCTGGTTTGGGGTTGTAAGGACGCCTGGTTGGAGAGGTTGTTGAAATGGGTTAGCAGCCGTGTTTCTATCAGACTATTTCAATGCAACTGTTAGGATTTAGGGTACGACTGACTATCGTTTTTAAGACCAATGCCAGTACTAATTTAAAAAGTCAAAAAGGGGCAAAATTTTGATTAATTTTTCATCCCACTTAGTGCACGTCTACGGTCCTTGGAGAAGACACCCGACCCTTTGTTTCTACCACTCTTGGCGCCATCATAGGTGGCAGCCTGCTGCGGTGAAATGCAGCACATAAATTTCCCGGTGAGTGATTAATAAAGTATATTAAAAAAGAGAGAGAGAACCCTCATGGGGATCTAATTAAAAGAGATCCCACCCCAAGACGAGCATCCAATGTGTCTAGACTATTGTTTAAATATTAGCTTATTTGAACTGAACTTATTTAGCCCCACGTTGGGCGCTAACTTTTTTCTGGGGAGACGGTGGCCGCGTGGTTAGAGCGTTCGCCCGCGGACCAGAAGGTCGCGGGTTTGCGTCCCACAGAGAGCACGTCTAGGGTCCTTGGAGAAGACACCTAACCCCCGCTTCTCCCAACATTGGCACCGTTGAAGGGCAGCCTGCTGCGGTGTAAGGAGTGCAGCAAACAAATTTCCCCGGTGAGGGATGGATACAGTAATTCATTCATTCATTCTTATCTACAGCTAAATATCTAAAGAAGTCAGTAGTTGTTCTTCATCTTGATAGAAACGGGATGGTAGATCAAGCTCGGGAGCCTCTTCGGTCTGGCCACGCCCAGGACAGGAACACAGAGGATCTGCATGACAAATACAATAATTTATCTCGTTTGTAAGTGCAGTTTTTTTTAAACATATCAAAATGTCTAAATAATATGCAGGACAAAAAATAAATTGAATTGAATAAAAACTGCTTTATTTATCCCCAAAGGGAAATTTGAGTTTGAGAATTTGATAGACTCAATACTTTTGTTCCCATGTTTTTTGTGACGATCTCAAAGATGTGAAATATTTTCTACACACACAAAATAACCATATCTATCAAATACTGTGATAGTGAGTACTTCTCCTTTGCAGAGGTAATCCATTCCTCCTCACAGGTATGCCATATCCAGATGCTGATGAGACAACATGATTATTGCACAGGTGTGCCTCAGACTGGACACAATAAAATGCCACTCTGAAATGTCCAGTTTAATCACACAGAACAATGCCACAGATGGCGCAAATTTTGAAGGAGCGGACAACCGGTATACTGACAACAGAAACGTCTACCAGAGCTGTTGCTCATGAATTGAATGCTCATTTCTCTTCCATAAGTCATCTCCAAACTCACGTTTACACAAGGAGAAAATGCAAACTCTACACAGATAGGCCAGTGATTCAAGCCTCGCCCCACTCTAGGACTCAAATCCCTGACCTTCTTGCTGTGAGGACACCGTGCTAACCACTGCACCCTGGGTGCAGTTTTATTAAAACCCCTTTTCTGGTTTGGGTAAGATCGCATGCACAATTATTACACAATTATTACAGAAGCACAAACACACTAGACAATGGACAAGAGGAAAAAGGACTGTTTCTGCTTTCTTCCTCCATATGCATATTTTTGGGGAATAATGCCTCAAAACCTTTCTTCTTTCTTTTATCTTTTATTTCGGTCATATTGTACATTCATAATAATAAATTCACATTTTTTCTGAACTTATATATAACAAAAGGACCGAAAAGGTATCGGCTGAAGCAAATGCTTATTACGCCTACCCTTTTTTCAGATCATCATGAAAACAAAATTATATAAATATATAAACAGAAATTCATTATAATACATAAAATGAAAAGGAAAAAAAAAAAGTAGTACGTCAAATGAAGAGTATTAAAGACAAGAAACAGACATCCATCACTGAGATATTTATACACACTGAAACTCTAAGACGTTCAAGAACAATGTGACAGTCTGTAAAACACTGAGGAGCTCTAATGAAGAACAGGTGAAACAAATTAAACACGATGGGCTAATGAAGAGAGTGGGGGGTAAATTAAACAGAAGAGAGGACGACATAAGCCTGGTAAACAAGACGACACAGATAAGAACTGGAATATGGTGTGACAATCCCAGATTGTAAACATTAACTTATCTTAATAAAACCAATAAAGTTATGTGCAAAATCATCTTTTTGGAGGTTTTTACCTCATGTATCACACATTCACACCGTCTACACACGGTGAAATTCACACACCATGGTGAAAACAGCAATAAAGGGGCTTGTGGGTCAGGAACTTAAAGCTTGTTTTAAAGTATGTTTTGCACAAACGACATGCTGAATTCAAACTAATGTTAGCTTGTTGGCGCTGCCAACTTCCTTAGTTGGTTTTGTTGCACCAACGACTTTTAAAGACACAATGCAATGTTTATTTTGTTTAGAGGGGGAGGTGTCATTTTTAAGCATGCATACGTTACAACGTTCTTCACTCACTGAAGGATGTGAAGGAAGTTGATATTTTACTCTTTATCTTTTTTACATTTTAAGAAGAGTAACATTTTACTTTTTATTCAATAAAGCTATGTTTATGAATGTTTTATTTTGCTAAAGCTGTGCTTGGATAAATGCTTGCTGAGTGTGACAAAATTCTATAAGGTTGTAAATTGTCTGAGTGTAAATTGTTAAGGCCATTGTGGAGCAAACCACGTGAAGCCACGAGAAGTCAATTTAAACCAGCGTGCATCGTGGTCAGGAGGTTGCTGTGTCTGCAGATAAGAACAAAACCTTTGTCTTCTGCAAGAACAGGAAATGGGAGAAGGACAACGAATGACCAAGTGGAGGAAAGAGAAGACGTCTTAATTAATGAATATTCATGAGTTGTATGTCCGTATAAATTTGGCAAATCTCAGTAGGGTGTGTTCTTCTTGTAACCTCACAGAGAGACATAGGTGTGCTCTGTGAGGACAATGAAACCCAGATGCATCTGTCTAGATTTCAATGTTGAGGAATAAATATTGGAAATTGAGAAAATGATTGAATCCTGGTAATATTTAAATAGTTGGTATGCTTTAATATTTAGTAGTTTTGATCACCAGCCTTCTCTCTTCAGTCTGCACACACAAGAAAGACCAGGTGGTGAGATTATTTAATGGACGATAGTTGAAGTGAATATTGGATTTAACCAAACCTAAGAAGAAGAAGTAAACCCCCGGATTCTTTCAGATGGTATTTAATTTACTTTGTTTTACAATGTTTGCTGTTTTGCACAAATTAAAGCTTGGAATGTTTTTTTTTTCTAATAAATAAACTGCATCATTCTCAGTAATAAAGCCATGATTGTTAAAGTAAGAATATTTGTTGTTCTTTGGGTTTTTTTTACACTAAAACTAGACTAAAAATGTTCTAAGTCTTTGTTGACTAAACTTGACCAAAACTAAAATAAATAGAGATTACTAAAATGTGACTAAAACTTAAATTAATTTTTGTTCCAAAGACTAAAACTAAACTTCAGATGGCTGCCAAAAACAACATTGGTGTGAGTAAGCGAGAACCTGAACATGTTTAAGTAATCATTTGCATATTTCTAAAAGGAACAATTCCCACTTTTTTATAAATGCCACATCACCTCTGACGTAATTTTCTGCATCTACGCTTAAAATTGACACCATTATGTGCCCAGCTTCAACAAATGAAGCCCATTGTGACGAGCAAAGTTGTGCAAAGAAGTGATTGAGAATTGAATTTTAATCATCAACAAACATTCTCTCATCAGATCATTAAAACATTTTTTCAAGAGATGAAACGACTCAGCAGTTCGGATTGAAAGAGCTCATCCTTGATTGATCGTATCTCCATCCCTTCTGGTTGATCTTGAATCTTCTTACACTACCTATATTTGCTTTATTTAAATGTCACTCTGTTTAATCTGATTTACCGCGGCATACCTTCCTAAAACAAACAAAATAAAGAGCACAATCATCTTAGTTTGCATAAACGTCTCATTTTCCATAAGAACTTTTTAATTTGGCTCATGACTAGCTTGACTAATCCTCCGAAACGCTGTTGGAGCTTTATGCACATATGACTCATCTAAAGCTTTTCGCTGTGGCCACTCGTCTGTTTCATGTGCACAGCAAAGTATGGAGTACGTTTCTGTGACTAATTACAATTACAGGTCTGAAGACTTCAATAATCAGTGAGGCTCCAGGGGATAAAAACATCCTGGCATGACAAAAAAAAAAACTAAAGCGACAATTTTTGTAAGGTTAGAAGGCAGCGGTCTGAGAAAGAATCCACACGAGGAGCAAAATGTTTTTACTTTCTCACAAGCAGGAAAGCAATGGGAATGTAAGTTATTTAGACTGGGGTTTTATCCACATAGAGAATGTAAAAGTAAAAGTTTTAAGTCATTTAAATCTATTAATTACCTGAAAGTGTAAATTAAACCAACCTCAGCTTATGTGATAGAAAGGCTTGTGACTTTTTCCAAAGTCATTTTTTGCTTTTAGACCTAAAACAAACGTTACTTCATCTTTTCATGCTTGAAAATGTTAAATGGTTTCTTTGTATTCCTCCATTTATTTTTACGATGGTCTGTAGACCAAAACATAACAGCAGCACTGGAGCATTTTAAAAAACGTGACATTTGAATGTAACAGAAAGAGCTCTTGCGGACAAGCCAAGTTTCCCGCATTGGGCAGGACACACCAGCAATTAGGTCCTATCTCACACTCACCCGACAAGGCTAATAAAACTCCCGCAGGATGAACACTCTTGTGCATTCCATGAACATGATTAGGTATTATGAGGCTAAGCACATGGCATCTCCTGCTGCTGCAGCTGTGTATATGAAAGCCGCTAGTAGCGATCTGCATGGTCTATTACCAGTATTGTTTTTAGTGAACGTATGGAAGAAGTTGGGCATCTGGGAACTTTGGTAATGTGACAGCTTATGTGCGTGAGCCCCAAAACAAAGCATGACCAAGCAGTACAGGGGTGTATTCCTGGTGGTAATTCCTCTTCGTACTGATACATAACGCTAGGTGGTAACACATGGAAGACACACAATTTACCAGCTGCTTTCTCATGTTTTGAATGGTTCGTTTTCCCCCAACTGTCATGGCGGTTGCTGTCCATTGGCGGATGTGATGTCATTTCATACCTCTCCTCCTTTTGGCCCCGCCTCAAAATGTCGCTCTGTGAAGCCAAAACCTTGGGATCTCCCGCATAGAAGTTTATCTAAACTTTTCATTTCCTGCAATGCTTGTAACAAATTTAAACAAGAACTAAAAAATGAGCTGAGCAGTCTAACACTCTAAACACCCATCACATTCCAATACCAGCTCTTGGGACAAACACAAGGACAAACAACAGGCAATAGAGGGCGTCCCACCCCAAATTGCAGGTGAATCTTTGTGACGAGAAATATCCGCTTTAGTTTTATAATATCAGTTATGTTTTTGTCACATGGCATTAGTGTAGAGTTTTATTGTAGAGTTTCCAAGACTGTAGTTCATTTGCTATTAGAGATAGAAAACATTTACTCCTTGAAGGTGTTTGCTTAAGTTAATCTATAGTTAGTACTGAGTAACAATGGGATGTTTCATTGAAATTTCCTTAATGGTTTGTGTCGTGATGTTGATGGTGGAAGGAAGAGAGGACTCTAAATGCAGGACAACAAAACAGGATTTCCGTTCCGTCGTCTTACGCTTATGCGGGCCCAGGTTGCGGGGGCAACAGCTTCAGATGGGAAGCCCAGGCTACTCTTACCTCAGCTGCATCCTCCAGCTCACCCGGAAGGATCCTGAGTCGTTCCCCGGCCAGATGTAAGACATAGTCTCCCCAGCAGGTCTGGAGTCTTCCTCTTGGTCTCCTCCTGGTGGGACTTGCCCAAAACACCTCACCAGCGAGGCGCTCGGGGGGCATCCCGACCAGATGCCAGTAAGGCAAAAAGTCCAGCAAGGATTAACTCAGGATCAAAATGTTCAAATAATATAACAGAGTTCAAAGATGCAACTTGTGGTCAGGCAGCCAGAATGGAAGCACTGGCTGAAGGGGATGGTGATATTGGTGACGATGAAGACCTGACAGAGACGTCTGGAGAGATTGCCTTTAAATAGGCACCAGGATCCACCAGTGTGTGTCATCAGACTAATCACCCTCAGTGTCCCTAATCAGGGTGATGATGGAAGGTTCAGGGCTCCTTCTGGTGGAAGGGAAGAGGATTATGACAGGTTTGGGCAACATTGTGTTTCCAAAAAAATTATGTTGACTTTTGTTAATTCGACTTCTGTCGCTTGACCCTGAACACCAAATCAGTTCATCTATAGTTGGTAACATTTAACTGTTGACACCAAATCTCAACTGGTTTTGGAAATAGGTGTTCACAAAAATGTTACAATAGTACAAACAGACCAAATGCTCAATACCGCCTTCATTCTGTGGACGGAGGAATGAAATATTGAGAAACAATAAATCAATAAATTAGTTGCAAATCAAACGCAATCTAAAAGAAAAGAAATGATCTACTAAAAAAGCCAAAAATATTCTCCACAAGGTAATATTTATTGAAGAGGAAATGGAGACAAAAAGGTGTTTTTTCCACTCAAAATAAATCCATTATTATCATCGTTTTTAACCAAACGCTCTGTCAGACAATCTTGGCTGCAGGGTTTGTGAACACAAGATTCAATATTAAATATTTAAAAGGTTTCGTGTATTTATTGTTTATGGAACATGTCTTAAAAGGAAACCATCTCCCAGTCTGCTTGATCAGCCCCTCCTCCTGCCCCATTATCCCAACAACAACAACCCCCCACATCTGCGCACACACACACAATGTACCGAGGCCACTTTAGGACCCTCCAGCACACAATCCCCCCCACCTCCTCCAACACGTCTTCTGAACACTCCTGGTGAAAAGAAAGCGGACAAAGGGAAGTCGCCGCTCATTGTCTGTGGAGACGTGGTGCAAACACATCCAGACTGATTCAATCACAAGTGGGTGGAAATAAGAATAATATGGACTCCCTTAGAATGGAAAACAAATTTGGAGGTTGTCTGAATGCAAATCTGGCCAAGGCCGGGCTGAAGGGCACATTATACTGTCATAAAAAACGAGATTTTTTTTTCCCCTCACAAAACTACCCCTTACTCCTCTGAGCAGCAACCAAAGCAGTGAATTTTATTTCCTTTTATGAGCTTTTAAAGGTTTTAGCCAAAATTTACAACAAAATGCTTCCTATTGTACTGCATAAAGATAGACATTAAATCAACTCCTAATGAGGCAAAAAAAAATGTCTCTGCCTGTCCTAATTTGGGGAAAATTCTGTTCAAAAGCAGTAATGACCTTGACCTTTCATCACATGATGAAAAAATCATAGTGAATCCATCTACAGTTAGTACTGAGTAACTGTGATCAATTTTATTAAAATCCTTTTCAGTTGTTTTTGAAATATTGTGTACACAAAAAGGGCGCAGAAGCAGTGATGGACCATGCACAACGAAGTGTTCCGTGAATAAGCGCGTTCAGAAAGTGAGGTAGAAAGGAAAAAAAAATTACTAATAATAATTTTTCTTCTGAAAGAAATATGTTTCCTTAATTGGGCTAATCAGCTGGGACCTCGTGCAGTAAAAAGTATGTAGATCATTGGCTGAGCTAGCTTTCCTCACCACTGGTACTGCGTACACCATGCAAACTAGAATTTTTTGCAAACTAGAATTTTTTGCAAAACTACCATTTTGCAAAACTCTCCTTCTGCAACGTGAGGTCCAGTTCACATCCACGACAAATTTCAGGCATAAGCCATCTTGAAACCTATTCCTCCTCAAACACTTCATATATGTACTTCCATCTACGTTCCATTCCGTCATCTTCCACTTTTCCGGGACCGGGTCGTAGGAGCAACAGTCTAAGATGGGAAGCCCCAGGTTCTTTCACTCCAGCTGCATCCACCAGCTCACCCAGATGGAACCCGGCGGGTCCGGGTTCTGCCTCTTGGTCTCCTCCCGATAGAAATGCCCGAAACACCTCCCCAGTAAGGTGCTCGGGAAGTATCCTGACCAGATGCCCGAACCACCCCATCTGGCTTATCTCGACCCGGAGGAGGAGCTGCTCAACACCGAGCTCCTCCCGGATGGCAGAACTCCTCACTTCATATACGGATTATTCAAATAATGTATCGCATGTGCAGTGGCTCTCAAATGTGCCGGTGGCACCTAAAAAAACTCATATACAATGGTGAGGTGTCACCATTATACATCCATGGTAGTGTCTCCCACAAGTTAAAGAGAGAGGAAGATGATCACCACTGCAACTCTGTGAATGACACATTCATTTGTTGGATAATTAAAAAAAAGAAACTTCTCAAACTTATTATGAAGACAAAGACAGAGTTGCTGGGCAACGGGACTCATGTCAGCTATAGGAGGCGGTCCAAGAGATTCAAACTGAGATGAAATGTGGTGTTTTGACAATTGATAAGCATGTATGTAAATGATATGTTCCATGATGTTATCCACATTTTTCCTCTGACATGTACAGTACATACATATGAATGTGTGTTTCTGATTGTTTCTGCACTTCTTTTAACAAGGAGGCATCAAGCATTTGATTGTCCTAAGCTCACCGTCCACAAGTGTCTTGTTCCTATGTCCCAGGATTTGCATTCGGCAGCTCCTGAGTTTTCCTGAAGGTTCACAACACTCAACTCATTCCACTATTTTCACAAATCACTATTTGTGTGGAAGACGTCGTGTGCAAGCTTAATAAATGAGGCCCTTGATGTGTGGCTGCTTGGTGACAAATTGACCCAAAGATACATTTGCTGCAAATTCAAGTACATTTCTTGAAAAACAGATTTCTTGCTAATTCGAGTGCTTTTCTTACTCAAGGACAAGCTGTAAACAGAGCGGTGTGAGACTGAACCATACAGTTTTTGCTAACCCAAACATCTTCCTGACCAGTCAAACAAGCATGGGTTTTCTCTTTTCTATTTATGTGTATCGTACATGAATTGATATATTCAGTTTTGTTCAGCCTAATAACCCATTAATGAGCACAAGTTTTTCACCTTTCCTACTCTGAATGGGTACACACGCTTTCAAACTAACTCAAAATTGGAATAACTTCTTGAATAATCTTGTTTTCTAACGTTATTTAATGTGAGTTGTCACAGATGCTTTCAGCTGTTTTGCCCAATAACTACTGCAGCCGCTTCAGACTGTTTCTACTTCTTCTTCTTTCGACATTTCCCTCCACGGGTCGCCACAGCGAGTCAGTTTCTTCCATCTAAGAAATTGACTTGATGACCGATAGTCTACGGCAGGGGTGTGCAAATCCGGTCCTCGAGGGCCGGTGTCCTGAAGGTTTTCATTGTGTTCCTGGTTCAGTACAGCTGATGCACAAAAAGTGAAATCAACAGCCAATAAAATTTGGCACAGTGACTCAATTAACAGGATCAGGTGTGAAGGTGTAAGAACATATGGAAAACCTTCAGGACACCAGCCCTTGAGGACCGGATTTGCCCACCCCTGGTCTACGGTCACACCAACTATCTTCATGTTTTCTTTCATTGTATCCAAGAAATATCACTGTATCTGCCTTTGACCGCTACGCCCCATAAATGGTTCAAATATTCAGCGTTTCAAAAGACCGGAATGTCCGTCTCTTTAATTAAATTGAATAGAGTATACGTTATTTATCCCTAAAGGGAAATTTGAAATCCATGAGATTCATAACTATTGAACAATAGAAGTTTTAAAACCCAGATTGTTGTTCTTTAATCAGGATAAAAAACAGTGAGAAAAGATTTATTTGGTACTTTATTGCTGTGTTATTCTGTAGTCATAGTAACAATAAAAATGACTGAGTTTATTGTAGGAGTAGATAGATTTAAGATATTTTTCTTTTTAGTTTGTCAATGGGGATTGTTTTAATTTACCTAATGGATACCTCTTTCATTAAATGCCAGAAGTAGATTGTAAACAAAGACATACAAACCCCAAAAGGTATGATTTCTGAGAAGAAATTATTTAAAAAAAAAAATTTATTTGGCAGTTTTACGGTATGAGTTTAAAAAATGATATCAATGCATAAAATTTACGTGAATAATGTATGAATACTGTTAGAAATACTGAGTTATTTTAACATTTTTATATTTTTAAATGGATGTCATTATAATCATAGTATAAAGTTTAATAGTCAGATGTTGGGACATTAAGTTTCTTAGCCTCTGCTTGCTGTGTGGCCGTTTAGAGCCAATGCAATCATTTGTTTCTTTTCCTGTGAATTTAAAATGGGTTGCATTTCCATTTTTTATTATTCCGTTCCGTCATCTTCCGCTTGTTCCGGGGTCGGGTCACAGGGGCAACAGCCTCAAACGGGAAGCCCAAGCCTCTCTCTCCCCGGCTGCATCCTCTAGTTCACCTGGAAGGATCCCAAGTCGTTCCCCAGCCAGCTGTGAGACATAATCTCTCCAGCGGGTCCGGGGTCTGCCCGTTGGTCTCCTCACGGTCCGATGAAGCCAGCAGAACCACATCATCCGCAAAAAGCAGAGATCCGATCCTGAGGTCACCAAACTGGATCCCTCCAACACCTCGGCTGCGCCTAGATAGTCTGTCCATAAAGGTGATGAACAGAATCGGTGACAAAGGGCATTTTTTATTATGTTGACTGAAAGTTTTTATTCAATGAGAATATTAATGTTGAGGCATTGGTAATGTTTACACAATCAGAAAGACTTTTATTTTGATGGTCAATGAACAAAATTCAGAGACTGGGAAATTGCTGAGGTACTAATGTACATTAATTAAATTGAAAAAAATCCCCACAGGTAAATTTGATTCTGCAGTGCTAACACCTCGATGCCTTCCCGGTCCGCTTACAGGTTGTAAAAGCTGGCATCTGAACAGTTGAAAAACAGTCCATAATGAGTCTACGGAGTCAGGCTTCAATGAAGCACACCAAGGTGGGCCCTCCATACTCCTTGGTGTTAGAACGAGCGTCCCCAATTCCTCCATCTTGCCAGCGAGCGTCCGGATATTACCCATGACAACCACAGGGACAATGGGCTCAAAGTGCCGCCTTTCAGATCATCTCATTCTCAGTTTTGTTGGGACATCATAGACTCCTCCTGCCATGGTGGATCTGGTTCCGAGAGCTAGCTGTTAGTTGAGTCCACGCTAACAAAGAAAAACGACTCCATGACCAATAAAAGAGAGCGCTAGCCGTTTGAAAAAAAAAAACAAAACCAAAAACGGCTACCCTAAAAACAGCCGTCCGAAGTGCAGTCCAAAATGACGTCCAAAGAGCGCACAAAGTCACATCTCCAGAACGGGACCAAACACAGGGAAAAGACAAACAGAAACCGAGTGGAAAAAAAATGTGAAATTAGACGATCAGACGCCAAAAAACAGGAGACACTGCAGCAGGCAGCCACTAGGGGCAGTGCCTTTTAACAAAACAGTCATAAAAAAATCAATTAATTGGGATTAGAATTGTTAGATTTTTGAAGCAAAAATATTGAAATGAAAACATATATAATGTTTTACAGTTTAAGAGTAACTTTAGGAACACGTTAATGTTAAATATGTACAGTTTTTTCCGCATCATAAGGAGCACCTTCAATAAAGGACATTTTTAAAAACTTTTTTCATATATAAGGCGCACCGCATTATAAGGCGCTACAGTAAAGGCTGGGGTTACGTTATGCATTCACTAAATGGTGCTGCGCTAAAGGGAATGTAAAAAAAAAAACAAAACAGTCAGATAGGTCAGTCAAACTTTATTAATATTTACAAAACAGCTTTCTGTTTTTACTCCCAAAACAAATAAACAGCTATTTTATTATTTTCTTAGTATTTTCGTGACACAGTTTATCTTCCATTGGAGATAAACTCTGTTTAGTCTTGTTTACTTGGCGCAGTGCATCCTCTTGCTTCCTCCACATCCTCACCATTGATTTGTTAATGTTAAACTCTCTCGCTGCGGCTCTATTCCCGTGTTCTACTGCGTGACCGATTGCCTTGAGTTTAAACTCAGCGGTGTAACAGTGTCTCTTGGTAGGAGCCATTTGCGGGTCTTTACACAAACACACAAATGGAAATGAGACGCCAGCATGCACCGCGCACTACTTCATCTACGGGGAAAATGGAGTCGGCGGCTGCTCACCGCAGTCGCGACACCTGTTGTAGTTCAATATTTATCCATATAAAAGGCACTCCGGTTTAAAAGGCGCATCGTGGACTTTAGAGAAAATTTAAGGTTTTTAGGTGCGCATTATAGTGTGGAAAATACGGTATGTAGATGGACAAAATAGACAGATTCTCCCCACCCCCAATTACTTCCTGTCTGTTTATCAGCATACTGTAAAGTGTATTATAGGATGTCATGACTCCGTGGTAGCTGCCAGAGCCCAGCTGGAAGTGTCCGTATGTGATAAAGTCTAATTCCGTGCTGTGGTCGGCTGGTTTTATGCACATATTTAAAACTCTTCTCATGCCCTGTCTGATGAATGAGGCTTTGTGATTCTAGTCAGGCTCCTGATTTAAGCCGTGCAGTTACTCTGTTTAATTGCTTTTATGTCATATTTGCTTGCTTCATGTGTTCCTCCGCCGTCACCCTCAAAACAAATCTGACTTTTTCTCACATTCGCCCTGCGTCATGCAACGCTTTTTATAATGAATAAAACAGCAAGACACAGTCACAGGCCAAAAGTCTTCTTGGAAATAAAAGAGAGGTGGAAAATGATTATGGTCGTGCATTGAGTTGATTATTTCAGAGTTTATTTGAGGATAAACACTTTATATTCAGTGTTGGGTACACATTCAATACGTGTTTCCAAGAGGGTTACTGCAGGTGCACGGAGATTATAGAAACCAGTGATGAAAGTAAATAGAAAAACATTGAACGAGAGGGAATATTTTATTCATGTCAATTCAAATCAACTTTATTTGTACAATCCATAAAAAAATAGTAACTTCATAGATAAACATTGATAAGCAAAACTCAGTTTACAATAAACAATAGCTAATTGAGGCCTTCTTAGTTTGTGTGTATGAATTCAAAATCATATAAATGATTGCATTAAAGCCATGAATCTTTTTTTTTTTTTTTAGCTGGAAACAATTACTAATTGTGTCCCTACGGGTCAGGGACAGGGTCCTGCCCCAAGTGGAGGAGTTCACGTATCTCGGGGTCTTGTTCACGAGTGAGGGAAGGATGGAGCGGGAGATCGACAGGCGGATCGGTGCGGCATCAGAAATAATTAGGACACTGCATCGGTCCGTCGTGGTAAAGAGAGAGCTGAGCCAAAAAGCAATGCCCTCGATTTACAAGTCGATCTATGTTTCTACCCTCACTTATGGTCACCAGCTGTGGGTGGTGCCCGAAAGAATGAGATCGCGGATACAAGCAGCCAAAATGAGCTTCCTCCGCAGGGTGGCTGACCACTCACTCAGAGATCGGGTGAGGAGCTCTGCCATCCGGGAGGAGCTCGGTGTTGAGCCGCTCCGCCTGCAGGTTGAGAGGAGCCAGTTGGGGTGGTTCGGGCATCTGGTCAGGATGCCCTCTGAGCGCCTCGCTGGTGAGGTGTTTTGGGCACGTCCCACAGGGAGAAGACTGAGAGGCAGACCCCGAACCCGCTAGATAGACTATGTTTCACAGCTGGCTGGGGAACGACTCGGGATCCTTCCGGGTGAGCTGGAGGATGCAGCTGGGGTGAGAGAAGCCTGGGCTTCCCATCTGAGGCTGTTGCCCCTGCGACCCGGCCCCAGATGGGCGGAATACAACGGAACGGAATTAGTAATTGTTATAGTCTGCAATTCCATGGCAACCATCTTGTCAACCAGGAACTAGCTTTTTGAAACTACAGAGACCCTAATTGCAGCCAGTCCGCCTTACTCACGATCTGGTGTTATGCTCTCATTGGCCAAATTGTTGAGTCGATAATCAACCACAGGGTAAATAGCAACAACAACAAAAATCAGTACCATAAAGAGTATTTTGTAACTGAGAAAAGAGAGCAGGAATGTTGGTCATGACAAAAGAAGTGACTGAGAAAGAGATGCCAACTATTCACGAAAAGTCTAAAGGAAAGGAGGCTTTTCGGAGCCAGAAATCACTTTCTTTTAGGTACGAAGGCGGAAGCAATCGCGTATTGTATGTCCAGTTTTCACAGACAGTCTTTGGTTTGTATGTACAGTGGGGAGGCCTTAGCTCAGTGGTAGAGTGTTTGTCCTCGGAGCGAGAGGAACAAGGACCATGAGCCCTGGAGGTGCCCTGGAGCAGATACCTAACCCTCTGGTTTTTCCCACCATTGGTACCGTTTTAGCTGCCTGCTGTCTTGCAATGCAAGTATTCTTCTTCTTCATTTGTCATCCAAAACCTTGAAGGAAGAGTTGGGGGACACCTGGGCATCCAATCAGGCACACAAGTAAAGCCTTTAGCCAGTTCCCTAATATCATTGAGTCTTCATCTTTTATCCCTTTGTTCAAGCTCTTATGTTTTCTCTCCTTTAGGACCATGAGTTAACGCTTCCCTGACAAAAGTTCCCTAAGGGTTTTTGTCTGCCAGCATTGCTGCAGACACCTTTGGGTTTCCTTTCATTGTTTCAATGAATCCTGAATTGAATCTTGAATTTGGGTCCTTCTCCTTTCAATTCTGCATCAGAAGATTTATGATATAAACAGAAATATTTCTATAAACCTTGCTTAGGGTCAAACAACGGCCAAAATTTTCACCGGCCTGAAAGAAAAACATGGCAGACTTTTATTTTTCCAAGAAGAATAATGCAGAATCATTTCTGGCCGAAACTTTGTTTTGATCAAACTTCTACTGAGAAAACTTTACGATAGTTTCAGAATATCTGTTTGGTTTGGTCAAACATGCTGGACTTTTATTTTTGTTGTCAGTTTCAGGTTTTTACAGAAAAAAAAACTTTTTTTTTTTTTAAACTCGGAATCCTTCCGGGTGAGATGAAGGATGCAGCTGGGGTGAGAGAAGCCTGGGCTTCTCGTCTTAGGGTGTTGCCCTCGCAACCCGGCCCTGGATGAGTGGAAGACAACGGAGCGGAAATTTAAATTTTAAACATTTAAAATTTAAATATAAATTTTACACTTAAAAACCCCTAAATGTGAAAAATTTGACACATTTGACTGATTATTTTGGATGACAGAAAAATAAAGACGTAACTCCCATGATTCTTTTCTGCTTACTGTCCCTAGTGTTTTGGCAACAAATACAGAAGAAGTTTATCTGTGTGTATGTGTGTGTGCGTGCATGTACACGCTATCTTTCAGGAAGTGCCTGAAGAAATATCTGTTTTTTGTTTTTAAAGAACACACTCTTCTCTGTGAGTTCTGTGAGTTCAAAGCTCTCAGAACAACCAGGAACGCTGATTCTGCAGGGACACGAAAAACCTCTGAATTAGCTTCATGTCTGTTGTGTTTAGACTGCATGCAAACACACACACGACACACACACAAAATCTCTCCCTATGCTCCATACATTTGTCTTGCTTTGAGGCCACATTGCTTCACTTTGCATAACCTATTATGTCCTCCTGATTCAGAGGGAATACCCTGCTGGAATAATGATAAACACATGTGATCTGTTTGGAAGTCAGAGGGAGGAAAGCTTCTGTGTGTGTTTGTCTTTTAAATGCATAAAATCCACGGGTTTAAATGAGGTTGAAGAAAATAAGTCGATTCCAAAGCAAATTGTGCCTCTAACCGCCCAACATGCCACATTTTATTAATAGGGAAAGATCGTTTAATCTACATTTAATACTGAGTAACTGTGGGCAGTTTTATTTGGGAGATATTATGTTTGCAAAAGTGTTGCAGAAGCACAGACGCATAGAGTGCTTAGAGCAGGGGTGGGCAAACTTTTTGGTTCGCGGGACACATTGAGTTCTAACATTAAGCAAAGGGGCCGAAACAGGAGCAGATGGATGGCATGCTTTGGTATCCGCCACATTAGACCAATAGAATGATGCCAGATTTTAAACAAGCGCGCAAAATATAACATCAAGAGCATTAAATTTTAAATCTAAAAAATAAATAAATAAAAATATTACTCAATTCATCCATCACCAGGGATATTTGTGTGCTGCACTCCTTACACTGCAGCAGGCTGCCCTTTGACAGCGCCAATGGTGGGAGAAGCGGGGGTTAAGTGTCTTCTCCAAGGACCCTAGATGTGCTCTCTGTGGGACGCAAACCTGCGAACTTCTGGCCGCGCGCGCAAACGCTCTAACCACTGAGCTGTCGTTTCCTCCCCTAGAACCTAGCTGCCGCCTAGCAGCGCTAGGTCTGAAATCTGGTGCGATAGCGCTTAAAAACATGCATTTTTTTTTTGTGCTAGGTTTGAAATCTAAGCGCTTGATATAACATTTTGCTTGTTTTAACATCTAACATGCTTGTTTACGTGCGTGTATTTGGCCCGATGGCTTTCCATACCTGTGCACACTGTTTATTTGACAGCGTGCACATCACGGAGACACACATTTTAATGGAAGCAGTGTTGTTTTTTTCTCAACAAAACCAATATATCTAGAGTGTGCCATCTAGTGAGGAAACATCAAGATTACAGGGAAAATAACAAGGTTCATTTATTTAATTTTTTTCAAGTTAGGCGGGCCGGATTAAAACGTTTAACGAGCCACATGTGGCCCACGGGCCACAGTTTACCCATGCCTGGCTTAGAGTCTCCACTGAGCGGAGGCTTATGGGTTTTTTTGGAGAAAGAACCAAGCAGATAAATAACCTCTATCATCAGTCTTTCATGCTTTGTTGTTTTTTGTTTTTCTTTCTCCTTCCCTGCAACAGAGAGCTTTCTCGTCATCTATTTTTCATGGTTTTTGTGTAGTTTGGATCAGTAGAAAGGTTCAGTCTGAGCTCTTTGTGTCCTTTTCCTTCAATAAAAAAAACAACCTTTATATCATCCAGCACTTCCAAAACTCCATCAGCTCATTTCCTGTTGGATTGCCTTAGGGAGGAATTTATGTATGTATGGATGCACGTATGGATGTCTCTGTGCGTGTTGGCCATTAGGCTGTGCATGCGTATGTGTGTGTTGTGTGTGAGTGTGTGTGTAGGTAAAGAAAAGCTCATCTCCTCTTGCTTCCTGAGTGAATTTTGCTTTCAAAGGAAACATCCCAACCCCCTCTCCTGCAACAATAGGGTTGTATTTTTAAATAAAAGCACCATACTGTACCATCATCTTTCACTTATCTGGGGTTGGGTTGCAGGCAAAGCAGCCTCAGCAGTAAGCTCAGACTTTGAAACCATGAAACTCTGAATCCCTTTCTTGATGCATCAAACTGTTTCTTTTACTCCCTGGACACAGTCTGACCTCGAGGTCAGACATCCTGCCTCCTCTCCTCTTCCCCAGACTCCTGGTCCAACGTTCCTCCCCAATTATACCTGGCCTCTATTGTCTCACCCTGATACACCTGCCTCTCATTTGTCAATAGCTTTCTGAGCCTTGTCCTCTCTTGCTCTTCTGTCAAACTGTCATTGTTAAACATAAGACCCCAAGCCCCGCCTCTGTCCAGGAACTTCCAAGCAAGCTTTGCCATTGCCCCCTTCTGATCTTTGGCCTGCCAAGCTGCCCGCCAGCCTACCTCATCTCCAAAACCCTGTTACCCTCAACAAACTATTTGAACTGTACTTCGATGACCTAGACACTTGCAGCTTTGGGGTTTTCTTACTCCTCAGTGGGCCGTTGTCCTGACGAGACCTGCGACCATTGGGGTCTGTGACTTTGCACCTCTGCGCATGCCCCGTTCCTTCCAGATGATCTAACCATTGAGATCTGCAACCTGCCATACTTCTATTGGAATTAGCGTTAGGGTTAGTTTTCGGAACTCCGATTTATCGAAATCTGCAAACAATGAGGCCGCAGATCTCGACAGAACACGGGTACTCTTTTAAATAAACTAATGGTTTCTTTCTGGTCTAGAACCGGGTGTGATATCCCAGAAAACAGAGCGTAAAAACAAACTTTTCCTGTTAGCAACCACATTTTTCCTCTGACTAAACTATCCAAACACTGTCTTTAAATTCTCGATCAGGGGAATTGTTGCCGACACGTACCGTATAGCATGGTTGACCACATTTTTTCAGCTATGGAAGTGCAGACATGGCCAAGAAGAAAAGTTATGTTCATCGTTCATGAACACAATCACTGATTTGTCTGACATTTTCCAATGACTGTGATCATAAGCTAATGCTTTCGATCCCTGACGTAGATGCTGGAGTAAAATGAAATTGAGTGGTGAAATCTCAACTTGGTGACTCATCATGATGTGGTCACTTTATTTCAATGGGATGAATAAGTGATGAATGCAGTTGTGGGGGAAATATTCAGAAACATGTCTCCAAAAGCCCCCGTGTAACCATCAGGATGAAGAACATCTACTCATCCTCGTACTGAACATCTCTGGGCTGAGAAGTTCCCAGTGTTTCCATCAGGATGAAGAACATCTATTGACTTCTTTAGATATTTAGCTGTAGATTAGAATAAGCTGATATTTAAACAATAATCTTTGACACATCGGTTGCTCATCCCGGGGGAGGGATCTCTCTTTCATGTGGATCCCCACGAGGTTTCTTATTTTTTCCCCACTGATGGGTTTTTTAGGAGTTTTTCCTCACCATGAAGGAGAGTCTAAGTGCATAAATGTGCTAGTCTTGTTTAGTTAGCATTTGTTAGTTATTTTTCTTGCTGTGTATCTGTGTTAATACATTCCTCTTTTTCTTGTGAAGCCTATTGAGACGGAAATTCTGTGATTTTGGGCTATAAAAATAAAATTGAATTGAATTGAAAAGCAGAAAGGTGAAGATGTATCAGGACGGGGTTTTGATCACCTGCACTTTTTCACTGTTCTCTTTTTCAGTTTCTTTGTTTAGACAAAATTGAGCAAGTTTTAGTATTTTAAATATGTTTAGAGTAATTATAAAAGACTCCTTTGTACTCTTTAAAAATCAGATTTACACCATATTTGTGAGTGTGGTGGATTTTTTTCAGTTCAGCAAATAAAAACTATGAAAGCTTCTCACCGCAGATTTAAATTGTTTTGATATTTTTTATAATATATAATAATAATTATATTGGTTGGAGACGGTGGCCGCGTGGTTAGAGCGTTCACCCGCGGACCGGAAGGTCGCGGGTTCGCGTCCCACGGAGAGCACGTCTAGGGTCCTTGGAGAAGACACCTAACCCACGCTTCTCCCACCATTGGCGCCGTTGAAGGGCAGCCTACTGCGGTGTAAGGAGTGCAGCAAACAAATTTCCCCGGTGAGGGATGAATAGAGTAATTCATTCATTTTTTCATTTTCATTTTATTCGTCAACAAAAGTATCAATTTAAATCACTCACTGTGAGACAGAATTTTCTTGTTGATACCAGTAAAGTAACCTCTTTTTTTTAAACTGAATCCCCTCCCACCATCACTGCGACTTTTTATGGGTGCGTGACTTCCCTGTGTCACTGTTTTTCAGCATAGTCGAGCGTATGTGATGTGCTTGCGTTGTTAGCGATGAAGCGACATCTGTGTTTACAGATAAGACACAGATTGCATTTTCATTTCTATCCTTTTGTTCATTTTCCTGATTTTATCTGTAAAATATAAGCCGATAACTTCTAAAAACAAACATTGAGATGTTACGGTCTTCCAGTTCTCAAACAAAAAAAAGAATCTTTAGTTTGTTACAAAGAGGCTTCATCTTTAAACACCCACTCCCATGATTCCTCTTCTTTTTTTTCCTCCCAGGCGTGTGACCTCCTGAGGATTCTCTCATCTGTTTTAATTAAGACTTTATGGCAAAATATATTAACTTTAAAGGGGAGATGTGTGACTTATTAGAGTTAAAAATGAGCGGATGGTAAAAAGCAAAGCAGAGAATGATTGCCTACAGATAGTTCCTAACAAACATGCAGCTTCTTTTATTGATCACTGATGCATCTGTAAAGACAACGATCGTTAAAAGCAGAAAGTGATGTGGAACATTTGGAAGTTTAGTGCTATAACTTTACTTACAGAGTTAATTGGCTGGAGCGTTACAGCTGGAGATGCTCGATCACGCTGCCAACCAGGAACAGTTTTATTTCACATTGTTCTATTCCAACTACATCCTGGAAGCTTTTCCACTGGCAGCAAACGCCTCAAATAAAACTACAAGAATATATCCAGCTGAATATTTAAATAGGGATTAAATGGTCCTAATGCCTGTGGTCCACAATGACCTCTAAGTATAGACTTTTAAATTCTGTATCAGAGTTAATCCCCTCATGCGTTGGTCCATAAGTCTATTATTAACCAGTAACATCTGGCTATAAGTATGGTTAGAGGTTAGCAGTTGTTATTTAGTCCAGCAGCATATGAGAGCGTTTCCTGTTCCAATTGGCTTTGAATCAAACAGAATCATGCTGGTCCATAAAAAGCATTTTAACTGACAAAATAAATACAGAATATGTGGATTTGATAAATAATAAATGAATCCAAGTAAAATTTTAATCCACAACAACAGACGTTAAAATATGACATCATCAAAGCGTGCTCCTCCTTCAAGGGGAAACAATGACCCATTAAACACATGGTTTTTAGTGAATTAGGTCTGGTCATCACACACGTCCCCGAAGAATTCACAATATAATTTAAAAAACTACCGGACGGATTAACCGACTTCTCCGCAACAATCTGTCCGGGACTACCATCTCAGAGGCCGGGACCAGAACTTGCGGTGTTGTTTGAGAGGCGAGGCAGGGAGCGGGGAATGTAATTAGGGTGTCCCCACCGTGGGGATCTCGCTACCTGAACAGGCTCAGAAAAATCCAAATGGGCTGGCTCAAACCCGTCAATCAAAACCCATTCCCGTCTGCCGGCCATGTCAACAACAAAATGTTTGTTGCCGACCTCTAACACCCTGAATGGGCCCTCGTAGGGTGGGTGAAGGGGACCTTCGTGGGCATTGTGACGAATGAAAACGTAGCCAGCTGACTGAAGGCCTTTAGGGATGTGAGACTGAGAGAGTCCGTGTTGTGAAGTCGGAACTGGTGCAAAAAGTTTGGTATCGTCCAAAAGGGTACCCCGCTGAACGGATGATGACCAAGCGGTGTTGGAGCCTGGGTCAAAGTCTCCTGGTACACGAAGTGGCTGGCCATAGACTTGCTGATGAGGTCTGGAGATCCTCTTTCGGTGCTGTCCTGATGTCGAGCATGACCCATGGAAGTTTGTCCAATCAGTTGTTGTCCTTAAGGCTGGCCCGAAGAGCGGCTTTCATTGCTCTGCGGAAACGTTCACATTTATGAACATTGAACAGAAATATTTCATAAATCGCCCATTTGATCAAATGGTTTGATCAGATTGATTCGATCAGATCATACTGAACTGTTGGCTATTTACTCCATTTTTTGCACTTTTTTCTTACTTGTTCAAAACGTCATTTACCTAAATTGTGGAAACAAATGGCAAAGGCGTTAGCGTTCATCTTGACCAAATCCCTATTTTAAAAACATATTAAACACATTTAAACAAATCACAGCTTAAGTATTGTATCATTAAATCTTGTTTCTTAATGCACGCAGAACAATGGGTAAGATTAAAAAAGGTCTGTTTCTGCTTTCTTAAAGCAGAAACATTTCATGTGTTTCCATCTAACGAAACTTAGTCAGTCTATCACCTTCTAAACCGTCTATACCATCCCGGCTGATTCGAGGCGGGGGGCTGGGCACATCCTGAACAGGTCACCAGTCTGTTGCGGGACCACACACACAACCATATACACTTTCCTAGGGGCGATCATGTAGTGGCCAATCAACCTAACATGCATGTTTTTGAGGGTGGGAGGAAACCGGTGTACCCGGAGAAAACTTACGCATACATGGGGAAAACATGCAAATTCCACACAGAAAGACCAGTATTCCAAACCTTGTCCTCACCCAGGCTCGGAACCATGACCTTCTTGCTGCGAGGCCATTGTGCTAACCACTGCCCGGAATCTTTGTGAATCTGAATATTTGGCAGGTAGGATTTCAGACAGAAATCAATTGGTACCAATTCTCATAATTTTTTACGTTTACCAATGCCTTTAAAGAGTCCAATGTCAGCCCACTTAAGCAGCCAACCAATTGATTGGTCAGAGCATTATGTATACGTATATACATATGCCAATACATACACAATGTAAATAACTGTGTCTATATACACATACTGTATGTGATGGATATATTTTCACTTTGCTGTATGCATTGTGCGTTTCTGTTTATGTTTCATTGCAGCTTTAATCGTGTCATTTTGCGTTGCGCTGGCTAAACTGCACCACAGGTCAAGCCTTGTCTCTTCTTGTCACCACATGCAGGTAACAACATGTAGCACATCTCTGACTATTAGCCTGGGGTTTTGGCTCAGATCACTGTGCACTGCATTGTGAAGCCATCCTGCCTCTTAATTGAATTATTGCAGTGGAAAAAAAAGACATCACACAAGATTCATGTCAGATTCAGCCTGAAGCATGAGACCGGCCGGATACAGTAGCAGTGAGGTAGCGCAGGGAAAACACACACTTTAGTAGCAGTCAGACAGTTTCTGGTTGGTCACAAAAAACATACAGTATTTAAATTTACTCAGCAATATGTATGCATTTATATACTATATATATATGTACTGTATATACACATGTGTCTAAATGTCAGGGTTTAAGGATGGGGAAGGATGAGGACCCAATTGCAGGATATCAAAACAAGGTTTATGAACACAATTCAGGAAAGTCTGTAAAGCAAGAAGCACAGGATTAACTCAGGATTTCAAACGTTCAAAAATAACAAGGTTCAAACATGGTAAGGCAACCAGGGTGACCTGGCTGGAAGGGATGGTATGATCCGAAAGGGAAGTCCAGGGTGATTGCCTTAAATAGATGGCTGGGTGCACAGATGTGTGGAATCAGGGATCATCCTCAGGTAACCCTAATCAGTTTGATTAGGAACATCCAGGGGTCCCTCTGATGGTAGGTGAGGCGATCCTGATAGCACACCTCGCCCCTCAACGACCACCTCCAGGTGGTCAAGGATCTTATAGCGTGGCACAACTCCTTTGGAGCAGGAACATTTGAGACAAACTTCACAAGAGACAAACTTCGTCCACAAGCATAAAACCCTGACACTAAATGCATAAAAAAGTGTACATTTAGACTCAGAGGAAAGTGTGATTGAACAAAAACTTATTCTTCCAGATGGTTAAAACCAATCCTCCGCAGGGTGGCTGGGCTCTCACTCAGAGATCGGTTGAGGAGTTCTGCCATCCGGGAGGAACTCGGTGTCAAGCTGCTCCTCCTCCAGGTCGAGAAAAGCCAGATAGGGTGGTTCGGGCATCTGGTTTAAGATGCCTCCCAAGGGCCTGGCTGGTGAGGTGTTTCGGGCACATCCCACCAAGAGGAGACCATGGGGCAGACCCCGGACCTGCTGGAGAGACTATGTCTCACAGCTGAATCGGGAACGACTCGGGATCCTTCCCGGTGAGCTGGAGGATGCAGCCGGGGTAGGAGTAGCCTGGGCTTCTTGTCTGAGGCCCCTGCGACCCGGCCCGGATAAGCGGAAGACGACGTAACGGAACGAAACAGTTAAAACTGACACACACTGCAACAGGACACGAGAAAATAAAATCTAATTTTTTTCCTTTTCATTTTTTTTCATTTATTTATTTTTTTATTCTACAAGCATTGTCTGTTTTTTCCCCCTTTTTTCATTTATTTAATATTTAAACTCACCAGTATGTTGAGGTTTAGCAAATCCAATTTCCTCCCGTGAGAATTTAAGCCTCTGGACATCATCCTGCATGAATCAGTGTGTGTGTGTGTGTGTGTGTGTGTGTGTGTGTGACCATCTGGTCTTTTATAAACCTGACTATAGATACAATCACAGCCGATTAGAATGAGGTGAAAAACCAGAAATAAAGCTTCTTTTCTCTCCTTCGTTTAACTCATGCCTCCTTTCCTCTTTTGCTTCATTTAACCTGCTCTACTTCTTCATGTCCACGCCTGGCCAGGTTATTACTCATGTAGGGAGGACCTAGATTGGTTTACAATGTCACAATGGGGGTAAACGTTGTCCCCACGCGGGGTAAAAGGCAGGACTCAGGTGTGTGTTTCATCTTCAAATGTAAGGCTGTGAGGTTGGATTTAGGTTACGAATGGGACAACGGCAGAGTTGGGTAAACTATGGCCTGAGGACCAAATGTGGCCCGTCAAACCTTCTACAGTTTGTCTTAGTTTGATGCATTTGGCAAAAAAGCCTGTTCAGTATAAGTTTGTCATGATTTACCAAATCCAGCATCCTTCTTCCGATGTACTCTCTCTCTCTCCTCTGCACATGTCCAAACCATCTCAGTCTGGCCTCTCTGACTTTATTTCCAGAACCTCTAACATTTGCTTTTCCTCTGATCCTGTCCATCCTGGTCACTCCCAGAGAGATCCTCAGCATCTTCATAATAATAATAATGCATTGAACTTATATAGCGCTTTTCTAGACACTCAAAGACGCTCTACATATATATATGCATTATTCATTCACTCCATACAATCATTCACACACACACAACATTCATTCCTGATGATGGGAGCTACCATGCAAGGCGCAGACCACTATCATCAGAAGCAACTGGGGGTTCGGTGTCTTGCTCAAGGACACCTCGGCATGGACTCTGGGCGGGGGATCGAACCTGCGACCTTCCGGTTACGGAGCGGTCGCCCTACCCACCGAGCCATCCTTCCCCCAATCTCTGCTACCTCCATCTCTGCTTCCTGTCTTTTTCTTAATGCCATTGTCTCTAGGGCCTAGAGTCTAGACCAATCAGCATGGCGGGTCTCACCACGATTTTGTACACTTTTCCTTTCATTTTAGCTGAAACTCTTCTGTCACACATCACACCTGATACTTTCCTCCACCCGTTCCAGCCTGCCTGCACATGCTTCTTCACCTCTTTTCCACACTCTCCATTGCCCTGGACTGTTAATCCTAATTCTTTTCTTTCGGCATTTACCTTCAGGGTCGCCACAGCAAGTCAGTTTCTTCCATCTAACCCTATCTGCTGTATCCTCTTTGCTCACACCAACTATCTTCATGTCTTCCTTCACTGTATCCATGAACCTCCTCTTTGGTCTTCCTCTAGTCCTCTTTCCCGGTGGTTCCAAATCCAGCATCCTTCTTCCTATGTACTCTCTCTCTCCTCTGCACATGTCCAAACCATCTCAGTCTTGCCTCTCAAACTCTATCCCCAAAACCTCTAACATGTGCTGTTCCCCTGATGTACTCATTTCTAATCCTGTTCATCCTGGTCACTCCCAGAGAGATCCTCAGCATCTTCATCTCTGCTACCTCCATCTCTGTTTCCTGTCTTTACTTCAGTGCCACTGTCTCTAGACCAATCAGCATGGCCGCTCTCACATCAGTTTTGTAAACTTTCCCTTTCATTTTAGCTGAAACTCTTTTGTCACACATCACACCTGACACTTTTCTCCACCCGTTTCAGCCTGCCTGCACACGCTTCTTCACCTCTTTTCCACACTCTCCATTACTCTGGACTGTTGATCTTAGATACTTAAAATCTTCCACCTTCTTTATCTCTCCTCCCTGTAACCTCACTTTTCCATTTGGATCCCTCTCATTCACACACATGTACTCTGTTTTACTCTGACTAATCTTCATTCCTCTTCTTTCTTGTGCAAACCTCCACCTCTCCAGATTTTCCTCCACCTCTTCCCTCCTCTCACTACAGATCACAATGTCATCTGCAAACATCTCCCCTGATTTAACAAAAAGTGTTTTCCACAGCTTTAACTTCCTCCTAAAATGCCTCCAAACCTGATTATCTATTGGTCAGTAATTGAGAACAAGTCACCTTTTAGCTGCTATTCCTCCGAGCTCCTGTGGCTTCAGTTTGCGTCCAGACTAACCAGCTGAATGCTAATCCTCACCGGATCAGAAAGCGGCTAACGACAATGGCAACGAGTTTGAACTCTCTGCTGATTAAAAAAGATTAATAAGGCTAATGGATGAAAAGCAGCATGAGTCGGGTTTGAAACACTCAGACAATCGAGCAGGAGGATGAATTTGTCGCTTCGTAACAGGGAAGACAGAGCGTGTATTTAGATTCTCCTCAACTGCTCCAGCCTGTTTGGCACTCATTCACCACGAGTGGCCGTGACCCCTCTTTTTGGCATGCGCCGCGTGTGAGCTGCATTACCCAGTGTTTGAATGAGTGTGTGGAGGTGCATTCTAACTCTGTGGGTCTGTCCTCTTTTCAATGTGTGGCTCTGTTTGTTCAGATTGGCTTCGTGTGAAAGGAATCACCCAGAAAATGATTTCAGGCAGTTTGTCTCGTGTGTCTGCAGCTCCACAGTGACGTAGTTGCTGCAATGCTTCATCTTTTCAGCTGGACTGGATGAGCTGGAGGATTAGCTGGAGGTGTACAGTTCACCTAAAGAGGAATTAAACAGCTAAATACATTCATTCATATGCAATTCTGGAGGTTGACTGAAACTGATTTGTATTCTTTCCTGAGGTATTCATAGCGTATGTACAGCAATCTATAAAACAGAATATTTGTAGATTTCGAATGAGACTATTCAACTGAATGGACATTTTTCATTCCATTCCGCTGTCTTCTGTTTTTTCGGTGCCAGGTCGCGGGGGCAAAAACCTCAGATGAGAAACCCAGGCTTCTGTCACCCGGCTGCATCCTCCAGTGTCCTGACAAGATTTGCGACTATTGAGATCTGCGAATTTGTACCTCTGTGCATGCCTGCAATGCTATTCCACCCTTCAAGATCTGCTACCTGCCATACTTCTATTGGAATTAGCGGTAGGATTAGGGTTAGTTTTCAGAACTCCGAGCCGCAGATCTTTATAGAACACCGGAATGATCCCGAGTTGTTCCCCGGCCAGGTGAGAGATAGCCTCACCAGCGCATCTGGGGTCTGCTTCTGGACTTTAAGAATCTAAATCGATTTTATGTCTACAGCACATTTCACAAACTGAATTCTTTATAAAGTGCTGGATGAATATCAGCAAGATAAGGCCATAGAGCAGGGGTGGGCAAACTTTTTGGCACACGGGCCTCCTGGAGTTCTAACATTTGACAAAGGAGCCAGAACAGGAGCAGATGGATGGCATGCTTTGGTAACCCCTAGATTAGACCGATAGATTGGTGCGCTAGATTTTAAACAAGCGCACTAAATGTTACATCAAGATCACTAACTGTCTGAGATGTCTTGAATGTATAGCAGCTACATATGCCTGATGCAGCCATGTTGATAAACTCTGTTTTCCACAGTTATTTTGGCAAATTTAATGCTCATCATTTGTTAAACATTGTTTAAAAGCCTTTCCGTGTATAAACATGAATCCCCAAGAGAGAACACCCTACTGTTAGGGTTACCCACTGGCGACCGTCGGTGAGGGTAAAAACTTAAATGAATCAGTAATCCACAAGCGCAGCCCTGTCTTTTATACAAAGAAGTAATTAAATAAAATTAGGATGAATTACTCAAAATTCAGCCAGTTGGTTGAATAATGAAACAGAAATCCATGTAGCAACGAAGCATCACCTGAAATACATCATCCAAAACCAGGGTTTGTTCAGTGTTTCCTCTCAGACCTGATTTTGTATGAGGCCATTTCTGAGACACACAGAGTTTCATTTTGCTTTACAGACCATTTGACTCGTTTGATGCAACCTCTGTGACAGCATCGGCAGCTGTAATGGATTCATTCGTCCATAAAACTGCTACAATATCCATGAAGGAGGAATTACCAGGATGATTGTTTTGAAAGATTTCAAGTTTATCAAAGTGAAAGAAGAGAAAACCCTCCAATGTGTTCTCACAGATGTTTGATGGAAAGAAAACAGACTGAAGGGTGGATTTTTGGCGCTCATAAGTCAAACTTTAACAAATGAAAAGTTAGGGACTCGAGACTGGAACAGCAGACGACCTTAAGAAAATAGTGAAGGACACTAGGATTTATATAGGAAGGGGAAAGATGAGACACATGTGCACACATTAGGAAGAGGCAACTGGTATTGCATGAGGAACGAAGGGCAGGAGAAGAAGGAAAAGGGCTCCAGATGGGAAAAGGATGACAGTCCCAGCTAATATTGCAAGATTCAAATTATCTATGCAAATATAGATAACATTGATTCCAAGTATGTATCAGTATTTGATTGATCCGGTGGAGATCAGACCAAATCCGGACCTTAGATTCCATTTTAAAAAGCTGCGTCTAACCCTAACTTATTTTTCTTTTGTCAGTATCAATATCGGTATCGTACATGTGCGGGAATAAAAGGAGTGAGGTTACAGGGGGAAGTGATAAAAAGGGTGGGAGATTTTAAGTATTTAGGATCATTGGAGAGTGTGGAAAAGAGGTGAAGTGTATGCAGGCAGGCTGGAACGGGTGGAGAAAAGTATCAGGTGTGATATGTGATAGAAGAGTTTCAGATAAAATGAAAGGGAAAGTGTACAAAACTGTGGTGAGACCGGCCGTGCTGATTGGTCTAGAGACAGTGGCACTGAGGAAAAGACAGGAAACAGAGATGTTTGTAGCAGAGATGAAGATGCTGAGGATCTCTCTGGGAGTGACCAGGATGGACAGGATCAGAGGAACAGCACATGTTAGAGGTTTTAAAGTCAGAGAGGCCAGACTGAGATGGTTTGGACATGTGCAGAGGAGAGAGAGAGTACATCAGAAGAAGGATGCTGGGTTTGGAACCACCAGGAAAGAGGACTAGAGGAAGACCAAAGAGGAGGTTCATGGATACAGTGAAGGAAGACATGAAGATAGTTGGTGTGACCGAAGAAGATGCAGCAGATAGGGTTAGATGGAAGGAACTGACTTTCTATTCCACATCCTGACCTTATCTTCTTTTCTAATGACATAAATTAAAGAAAAACATGTTTTCCCCCATTATTTATTAGCATTTAACAATTGTTTTTTTTCTTGATCATTTAATCAGAAATTGAAACTCTTAAATTTGTACCTGCATCGGTTTTAAAAACACAATTTGTTGGGAATATGTTTTGATAACCTGATTAATTTACAAATTGAATGAATTCTAAGAAATGATTGTGTATGTGTCCAGGCTGTACTCTGCTGCTCATCCCCTCCATAGGTCCTCAAACACATGTTGTCACCATAGTTACCTTCATTACAAAACATAAAAAAACAAGTTTTACTTTGTGGCAGAAATGAAATGAAGAGACAAAAAGTGCTCCAAAACCCAAAAAAGAGACTATTTTAGCTGCTGATTCAGTTTTTAATAAATTGTTTATGCTTTCATTATCTTTTAACAAGTTGGATCAGATGTGAGAATCCTCAGCACGTTCTGGGGTTTGAAAAGATGTGAAATCAAACTGGCATAAAATACAACATCATCTATTTGAAATGAAATAGAGAAAAAAAAAACGGGCAGGCAGTGACGGATCTGCGTGTGTCTATAAAAGATCTATTTGCCTAAAGATTTCATCTTTTTTTTTTTAACTCAGAGTGACTTATTTTTTATTCCAGCTGCTTTTAATCATCTTTTGTTTGAAATAGAAGAAACAAAGACTTGTGATGTTCGGGTGGTCTTAGGTTATTTTTCACTTTTATTTCCTCTCATTTTATTACATTTTATATTATGTGCATAAATTAACGATGATACTTTCTCGTTTACTACGACGAAGTGAGAAAACGATGATAATATATGCGTGTCATAGAGAGCAACACAACCTTAAAAGAGCATGTAATCACAAAGCTGTGAGCACAAAGTACAAGAAAGCCTCCTTTTTGTCATAATGCAGCGTTGTTTACTTATTTATTTATTCACAGAGTTATTTGTACCTCGCTGATATGAACCCCCGAATGTTTTTCTTGTTACACGCAACTAATTTTCACCAGTCAGACACAATTAATAGAAAGCACTCAGATAAGAGTGCACAATGAGTAGAATGTGCTAAGCAGGCATTTTGTTCTGTTAGCTACAACACAAACCCACAGCGCCACCTACTGATTGATGAGATCACTGATGGCTGAAAACAAACATTTGCAAGCTTTAGTTGGAAAAAAAAGAAGTGACCTTGTGTGTTATTGCAGATTATAAACTTTTTTCCAGTAAAAATATTCACAGATGCAACAGAAAATGATACAAAAAGCCCACACGTTCACAGCAAACGTGGGCTTTCTGTTTTCTACACATTTATGTCTAAAAAAGAACAATGCAAGCATGAATCTGGATCAAACAATCCCACTAAAAACAGAAGAAGTGTGTTGTTGTTCTTACATGAAGTTACATTATATTCACCTCCACCAGTTGTCCCCAAATTTTTGCCGTCTCTGTCCAGAGAATCTCTCTAAAAACAAAGAAGGAATTTTTTAATAAAACTGCCCAAAATTACTCGATGGCAACTGATTGGGTTCAGGTTTACGTGACCAAATGTTTTGTTCAGTTTCCGCTTCTCTTGGGCCGGATAGTGGGGGCAACAGCCTCAGACGGGAAAGGCAGGCTTCTCTCATCCCAGCTGCATCTTTGATTATTTTTTTTTTGATTATTTTGAATTACTCTATTCATCCCTCACCGGGGAAATTTGTTTTGCTGCACTCCTTACACCACAGCAGGCTGCCCTTCAACGGCGCCAATGGTGGGAGAAGTGGGGGCTAGGTGTCTTCTCCAAGGACCCTAGACATGCTCTCCGTGGGACGCGAACCCGCGACCTTCCGGTCCGCGGGCGAACGCGCTAACCACGCGGCCACCGTCTCCACCCAAATCTTCCAGTTCACCCGGACTTGAACCCTGATCATCTTACTGTGCTAGCCACTGCATCAACATGCGGCCCTTGGTATTTTGTTTCTTTTTATATATATATATATATATACATATATATTATTTATTTATTTGTTATATATATATATATATATATATATATATATATATATTCGGTCACAAAGAACGAGATCAAGGATACAAGCAGCCAAAATGAGCTTCCTCCACAGGGTGGCTGGGCTCTCACTCAGAGAGGAGTGAGGAGTGAGGAGTTAGTGAGGAGTTCTGCCATCGGGGAGGAGCTCGGTGTCGAGCCGCTCCTCCTCCAGGTTGAGAGAAGCCAGATGGGGTGGTTTGGGCATCTGGTCAGGATGCCCTGCGAGCGCCTCGCTGGTGAGGTGTTTTGGGCACGTCCCACTGGGAGGAGACCAAGGGGCAGACCCCGGACCCGGTGGAGAGACTATGTCTCACAGCTGGCCGGGGAATGACTCGGGATCCTTCTGGGTGAGCTGGAGAATGCAGACTTCTCTGGGGGGTGAGAGAAGTCTGGGCTTCTCGTCTGAGGCTGCTGCCCCCATCAACCGGCCTCGGGTAAGCGGAAGATGATGGAAAGAAACGGAAAGTACCCGAACTTTTTCAAACACAAATTATTTTCTTTTCTTTAAGATATAAACAATGGAAATAAAATCAAACTTTTTCAGACTCAGAGTGTCTCGTCTGTAATTTGATGCCTCTTAAATATTTTTTCTTTCTTTGAATTTTTGTCCACATTGATACCATTTTTTTTACTGTGATGCCCAAACTCATGCATGCTTTTTTACACAATACTTTTCTACCTGAGCTGGTCCTGAAATCTGCTATCTACACAAACATACTGCTGTGGACAGAACAGCAGGACAAAGCTCCACATGAAGCTATTTCTGTTTCTGTGATGTATCACTTCCTCCTCCCGGTGCCTATATGAAGCTCCAGCTCGCTTTACAAACACTCACAGCTCATGTCTGCTCTTCTTTTTGGAAACTGAGAGAAAAAGCTCTTGTGTAGGTGGCTTCACAATCTGAGTGGACCATAAAACAGGAAGTAGCAGACATGAGAGGCTGTTAATGCTTTTAAATACAATCAGAAAAAGGCTGTAAGAGAAATAAATCTATATAATTTTGTCTGGACTTGATCACAGTCCGTATTAATAATAAATGTTTAGGGCTGTGTGATAACTACGTAAAAGCAGTCAAATCTTTAAGGTTTTGGACCTTTGGTTGCTCTGAAAACTGGATCAGTTCATCTATGGATGGTACTGAGTAACTACGGGTAATTGCATTAAAATCTTTTCAGTTATTTGTAACATAACGTGAGTACAAAAAATTGTGACATCAATCTTTGTGACCCTAATTGCTTCCACACACGGCCATTTTTTCTGGTTTATGCTTAAAAAAAATCTTATTATTATAGATAATCTAGTATTTTTCTGTATGTTCATGGTCAAAAGAATAATTGAATTGAACATACTTTATTGATCCCCGAAAGGAAATTTGAGTGCTGCAGTGCAAACACCAGGTGTTTAACACCTCAATTCCCCCTCGGCCCTATCTACTGGCGTCCCAGTCTGGTCGCACTGTGTCAAACCTGGCAATACAAAAGCTCCAGTTTATCAAGCGAGCAACCGGACGTTTCCATGGAAACCACAAAAACACAGGGCCCGAAGACGAAGATGATGAGGAAGAATATGATGAAGATGCACCACCTGGAGACGAGGAGGATGATGACAGGGAGGAAGATGAAGAGGAGAATGAAGAAGAAAATCAGACTTAAAACTGATCAAATATGGCATTATTTGAACCATCAGAGCACATCAGTGCTGTAAAAAATGGTCCCGCCATATCAATTTCACATGATTCCTCCTTAAAAATCTCTTTAAATAGAAGGTTGGGCTCAAGAGTGTGTTAATAGACTAATCACCCTCAGGTGTCCTTATTCAGGTGGATGAAGGAAGGAATGACTAAGTCCAGGGCTCCCTCTGGTGGCAATCGAGGGGATCATGACAGCTTCAGTGCAAAGCGGCACGCATGCACACACATACTGATGTGTGATTTCAGAAGTTGACCGTGTAAATGACATTTATATCATGCAAACACTCTGTGTGCACGATGTCGTGTTTATAATTACAAATCTCTCTTAAAACTTTTTGTTAAACTGCTGCATTAAAGAGAGAAACCTTTAAGGTTAATGTTTCATGCCTGAGTGCTTTCCCACTGAGATCCACTCTGTCTGGAGTGCCTTTCACTTTAATCTAAACAAATTAATAGGAGTCAATTATTTAGTTTAATAGTCTAACAAATTGCTTTTAATTATTGATTTTATCAGTTTGAACATTTTTTTTTATTGCAGCTACTTTTCCCATTTTGATTTATTTCATCATGTTTTAGTTTATAAATGATTCCCCTTTTAATTAAATAAATTAAATATGGTTTATTATGCATTCCAGTTCATTCATGCATGTTTTAGTAGTTTGTGAGCTCTAATAACTGGTGTTTGGATTCCATTTGGAAACCAGGTGATTCTTGGCCATGGGTTTTGTTCTCTACAGCACCCACATTTTTGCCTGCGTTCTGCTCATGCTGAGTTCATCCTCTCACAGAGCTGCCAAAAGCAGATTCACTTCATCCTTTTACTGCTTTAAATACTGCTTGTTTCTCTAAAATCAGTCATTAAAATAAGGAATTAATTGTACATTGTTTGTTATGGTTTTAATAGAAATAGTCACATTGATGAACATCTATTTAACATCAACAGAGGCCAACATCCTGGATTAATATAGTAACAGTGAAATTTTCCTCCAAAGTCCTTAGCCAGTTATAAAAAAAAAAAAAAAAGAAATAATCAGATATAAAGACTCAATCTGAGTAAACACAAGGTGGTACGTTATGCAGAGTTTTTTTTTTTTTTTTTACAATACTGGTTTACTCTTGACCTCTACCTACACAAGAGCTTTTTCTCTCAGTTTCCAAAAAGAAGGCATTTTTGATCAAGTATGAAATTCTCTTACAGGAAATGGAAAACAGTTTCAGTTTTAATAATCTGTAAAGAAATGGAGAGAGTTTTTTGTCGTTAAGCATGGTACTGAGAATGCTGTGAAATTTCTTTGGAGGTCAGGCAAGTTTTGTAGATTAATGAAGCAAGTTGTAAGTTTTTACATTTTTTTTAAGGCTTTACATCTTCAAATTGTCACAAATGTGAGAAAACATTTGTTTTCTATCAAAAAATTTTAGTCAGAGATGAAGATGCTGAGGATCTCTCTGGGAGTGACCAGGATGGACAGGATCAGTGGAACAGCACATGTTAGAGGTTTTAAAGTCAGAGAGGCCAGACTGAGATGGTTTGGACATGAGCAGAGGAGAGAGAGAGTACATCAGAAGAAGGATACTGGGTTCGGAACCACCATGAAAGAGGACTAGAGGAAGACCAAAGAAGAGGTTCATGGATACAGTGAAGGAAGACATGAAGATTGTTGGTGTGACTGAAGAAGATGCAGCAGATAGGGTTAGATGGAAGAAACTGACTTGCTGTGGCGACCCCTAAAGGGGAATGCCTAAAAGAAGAAAACGATTTTTAAGTCATATATTGTAAAGTGTTTCCATAATTTTTTTTCCTTTATTTGTATCAGTCAGGGATCAACATGTGATACAGTATTCAATGCGAGACAGAATCATTGAGGGTAAGAGCATTCTAGATGCTCCAAGTATTAAAAAGTTTGTGTTAGTTTATAATTGTTTAAATTAAATTTCACTATGTCCTGACCGAGGTGCTTAAGTTCTGACACAATTCCTAATTTTATTGTCCCTCATAGGCTGGTCCCTGCCATTCCCACACTTTACTTTAAGCAGAAAGTGGTTTTGCATGATCAGTTTTTCCACTCAGGTACTGCTCTCCCTCCCTTTATGCTTCTAGGGAGCCAGATTAAGCAAGAAGCAAGAGGAGGGAGGACACTACAGGGACATAACTGAACAAACAGAATTTTTTGGCAAAAAATTACATTTCCAAGCAAACAAAATGTACTATCTTTATCTGTATGTGCTATGGGACAAAAACATGATACAATATATTATTAATATTTCAGATTCATTGCAGTGTTTTCTGATCCTTTCCTCATGCTGGAGGTCATCAGCTTGGTCTAAGACGTGACTGCTGCAGAGGTAAGGACCCCCACGCGCCCTGTAAATTGTGGTCTGGTGCTCCTACTGGTTGTAATCTGGAAGGTCACCGTACTGGTGACTTTTATTCTGATCACGGGATAGCTCCCCCCAGGATTTTAGCTAAATCCCTCCATATTCTGAAGAGACCCGGATGGTTGAGAGGAGGAGGTAGTAAAGATTGGAGAAAGTTTGGCGATGTATGTTTATTATTTAAAGGCTTTTGACAGGTCGTTTTAGGGTATACTATACTGTACACTTAGTACATGCATAGAAATCCTCTAAATTGCATAAATTGCATTGAAGATATAAATTATTCATATCAAATGAGTGTGTCTATTGTTTCTAAATATAAACATGCTGTCTAAGTTTGTGTGTATTGTAGTAGAGTGATTTATGGTTCATGTTTACGTCCACGTGTCTGCTTAATTGTAACTGGATGGTAGTCAGCAGAATCATCTGGGTGGCCTAGTTTCCCCATGTCACAGTGGTTAGCAGATGGGTTGGAATAGCAGCCACTTATAGACACACACACACACACACACACACACACACACACACACACACACACACACACACACAGTGAGTGGCTCATAAGTGACGTTTAGATTTCTATATTAATTCAGCTGCTATACAAACATTATCAAACATCCAGATTTAACGTATTACTGAAAAAGAAAGAAATGTACTTTATTCATCCCTCAACAGAAACATTTCTGTGCTGCATCACACCGCAGCAGGCTGCCAGGACGGCACCATTGGTGGGAGAAACAACGGGTTAGGTGTCTTCCCTAAGGACACCAAGACATGAGCTCAGTGGGATTCGATCCTGTGAACTTCCGACGTTCCAAGGTGTGAAATTTACACACGTTGGTGCACTTCCAGTGCATGGGAAAACGTTCTACCACTGAGCCATCGCCTGCCCTTTTTAATTTTAAACATGATTAGGATTTTTAAAGTGGAAATGATAGAAACAAAAGAAAAAACGGATCTCCCTGTTTCAGTTTTAATACTCAAAGCTCACAGCAACTCCAGTTTTGTTTATCAAACTTTTTTCCTAAAATTTACACACGTTGGTTGTTAATTTTTTGTAAAACTAAAGGTTGGGCATAAATTTCTAGAGGAGAAATGGCAATTCAGTAAGGAGGTTGTTTCTAAACTTTTAAAAAGTCTGTTTGATAGATTTTCTTTGTTAAAATACCTGAAAAAAGAATATCTCTAGTCTAGTGTCCAATACGCCCGCAGGTAATGTCAATGCAGCAACATAATTGTAATCAATCCGTTTTGACGTGTGCAAAGTTAATAAAGTTTAAGACTGTAAGAGTCAGACTAGAGGTGGCAATTTTCTGAAGTTATCCCTGGTGACCGTCATTATGAAGCTACCGGGTCCAAATTAAAACACTAACAGCACAAAACAAAACACAAAAGCATCAAACAGCAGTTAGCCAGCTTTAAACAGAAGGCAACTGAAAATTTATTCTGAGTTTTTAATTCACCACTTTCAACTTTTACCGTCTCACAAATTTTTTTCTAAATAAAAACAATTTTGATCAAATTAATAGAACTTTAGAATTTTTTACGCTGATGATATTTTACTATTTTTATTGTGGTTCTTCATTAAAATTCAAACATGACTTTTTAACCAGTCTAACAAAAGGAATCAGATGTGGGGATGAAATGGGAGTGCCCCCCCCCCCCTCCGCCCCCCACCATCCCAACCGCAACCACGTGGGTTTGTTTCAACAGGGGATTCAGACCCGTGTGTAGAGGGGGATGGGGGTGTTACTCCGCTGATGTCCACGTGTTTAAAGAGGTCAGGTCTGGATTCTGCTTTGTTAAGGCTTTTTTTTTTTCTGGCTGCGCCATTGGGATTGGGGGTAATGCTAGAAATGCTTTGAGTAGGGGGTTGGATGAGTCCAAGGAGATTTGGGGGGCAAAGAGGGAGAGGCCTGAGGAGTTTTGGTTGGGGGATTTGAATGTGTTGCCTGGAGGAGGGGTATGAAAGAGAAAAGAGTAAGAGAAAAGGAAGCAGGTGGCTGGAATTGTTTACAATAACATCAGCACAGAATATTGATTGGAAACCTGGAGGTCAATGAGCAAAACACCTTCAAAGATTGAAAAGAATGTCTGAGCCAAAATCAAATAAAAATATCAAACTATTTCTAATGCACAAGGTGGTGACATAAAAACAGTTACAAAAACCGTTACAGACACATAAACACATTTCTTTGAGATCCCATACTTGTGTAAACATCTGGAACGGCTTGAGACGGCTGTAAGGAATAATCCTACCGTAGCTGTCCAATAATATACAACAGCCTGAGCAATCTTATAAACTGAAATAGTTCATCTATAGCTGGTGCCGCAGAGTATATGTTGGCAGTTTCATTACAATATCTGGAGTTGTTTTGGAGATATTGATTGTATAAAAGTGTCAAAGATGCACAGACACGCCTAGTTTACAATTCTATGGACATGGGATAAAAATATCTTCTGCCTCTTGTTAAAACATGAGGAGTATCCACAGCCCTGAGGTTCTCTTTTCGGCTGTTCCACAGTTGTATATATAGTATAATATTAGAAAATGCCTTACTGTTTGTTGGTCCTGGTCCTCAAAATGGGATAAACTTAAACATCTGTACCACAGGATCTCTGGGCTTCAAGGGTTCAAATCTAACTAGAAGTTGAGTCCAATAATAAGTCTCAAGACCAGAAAGATTTTTAAAGAAGAATTGAAAGGGAAAAATTTTCATAAAATTTAGAGCTGTGCATTCTGGACAAACACCTTCATAAAGAAAATAAGGTTAAAAAAAACAAATGTGATGAACAAATGTTACTGAAAATGGAAATAAAATATTAATAAAACAGCTTGAGGGTTAAACGACACTTCTGAAGCTTTGAGGAGCGGCCAATTAAGCATCAAGCTGTGCTTCGCCAGCAGTGTCACAAATCCATTGATGATAAAAAGGTGAAAATTGGCTGTAAAACACTTGAGGAAATAATAAACACAGCTACAGGAATCCTGTTATCAACATGTTTGGATGCTAAAATGAACTGTTTTCTGCTGCAGTTTCTCAAGTCAGAAGGATTTGCTCATTAATTAAAATGTTATTCAAGTTATTTGCTTTTCTAACTGTTGATTAGACCAAAAAAAAAAAAAAATACAACTAAGGTTATTTTGGTTTGAGAACGGGTGGTTTAGAAAAGGCGAACTTAGTGTGATTTGAAAATGTCGATGTCGTTTCAAGAATCCAAACCATTCAAGTGAAAATATTCTGAAGATTATTATTATTGAAATTATTGCGCTTTTGAAAGCTTCATTCAAAAGAAAAAACATCAACTGATTTCTAAGGTTTATTAAGTAATAATAATAAATTCACTCAAATGTATTATTTCTAATGTCCATGAAAGATTGTTAATCAGTCTGAAGTAGATTTTGGGTTTTTTATTAACCTCATAAACCTCATCGTCTTCTCTTCTCTTGCTGCATTGTGTTTTTTTAAAGTTAGCTTTAAATGAACTGATCATAAATCTTAAAGTGTAAAATGAAAAACGAGGAATGTTACAGAAAAAAGATGATCGTCATGGTGAACCTGCTCATGAAAAGATCCAAAAACTTCGATAAGAACATACAAGATGACTAAGAGGATGGCAAAACCTGCTCCGGTTCTACTTGATCATAAAGATAAAACAAACAGGAAACCTTTATGTGGCAAAAAAATTAAAACCTCAAACTTGTTCAAGTGCTCACAGATCAAATGTCCAGATAAGCTCACGGTTTTCTGTTCACACGTCTAATGTGAACCACATCTTTGCAGGTTGGTTAAAGCACAAAGAATAGAATAAAACATCCAGGTAGCAGCTCATTTATCAGATCACATCTAGACTTTGGTACATCAGTAACATCCTCTCAGAGGTTTTCAGCAGAATGAATGTTGAAATACAGGAAACAGAAGCAGATAAACAGACATTGCTGCCACAAAATTTGAGACATTCACATTTAAACAGGGTTTAAATAGTTTAGTCAAACTATTAAAATGATTGGACTTTGAAAACAACGAAGTGGTTTATCATTTGTGTTTTTTATAGGTTCAGAGAGACACCATGTGGACATGTTTAGCACTGCACAGATACCCCAAGTTCATTTTATATTAATAAAACATAGTTTTAGGTCTGATTATCTTAAACACCCAACTACTTAATGTGTAAATGTGAGACTGATTATTGTAAGCAAAAACTGCATCTTATTTAAGCATTCATCCACTGGCATCCAACCACTTGTAATGCTTCATATCCAATCAGCATTCCTCTTTCAATTACACTCAAAAACATAAACAAACAAATAGATTTCTCTGTTTTATAGCTATGGATGGATTTTTAAGAAATTTATCAATACTGTAAACAAATTAAAGAACATAAATTTCATTTTGACCAACAGTAAAAAAAAAAAAAAGAATCTGTTATTTTTCACATTTTAAATTCTGGTGTTTTAAAATTCTGTTTTTTGAAAAATGATCAGAAAAAAGAAAAAATCTTCAAGGCCAGACATGTATTTTTATTATTGCTCCCATTTTATCTTTTTTTAAAAACAAACAAACAGAACCAGCTGTGTCAATACTTTTACTTGTCATTTCTTTTACTTTACTTGTAAATGAAGTCCATCCCCCAATCTATCTCTTTAAAGAAATTTATGACTAAATTGTAGAAGTCGTCTTTACTTTTTCTTCGTCGCTCTGTTTTAAAGGAGATTTTGTCAACAGAAGGACTGACAGGTTCTTCCTCCCTAAAAAAAAAGAAAGTAGCTGCAAGTTTGTGCGCGCCCCCTTGAGTTGAAGGAGAGTACACACCTGCTGCTGCCGATTTTTTCATGTGTTTTTTTTTTTTGTGCGATCAGCAGCAGTAGTTTTCTAACACACACATAAAATACATTAGATAGACTGCAGAAAGTTGTGGTGTTCAATAAATATTTCTGTAAAGTTCACACCGGCGATTTGATAAGGAACAGAAACTTGCATGCATAAATCCCACCAGTTTGTATTGAATCATGCAATCAGGAGGGAAGCAACTCCCTACTTGAGTTACTCCCTACTTGAGTTACATGCACCCACCAGGACTCGAACAGTTACCTTTTCCAGGTCAGCACCTTGGTACACACCTGAGCTGAGAAGGATGAAGACAGCTGGACGTACCCTGGAGCGGAAATTTCTCTCTAGTGGTCTGCTTGTACACAAGCAATCATACCGAGACCATCAAAAGGCCTATTCTAGAGCTCTCACCGCAGCCAGGTCCCAATATTTCTCCCATAAAATTTCGAGCATCTCTGGTAATGCCAAACAGTTATTCAAAACAATCAATTTTTTGCTCAAATCTCCCTCACATCCACACATCGACCTCAGTACAGATCAGTGCAACAAGTTTATGGACTTTTCGCAAATAAAGTAGCCTCAATCCGGTCCAACCTTCCGACAACAACCCAGCCTCTCTCTGAAATTGCTCCTCAAAAGACATTAAACACCTTCTCTGTTTTCTCAAATGTTACTCGGATACAAGTTGAGAAGGTCACGAAATGCATGAATACCTCCACATGCTCTCTGGATACTCTGCCTACTTCAAATCCAAATCCAAATCCAAACTCAAATCCAACAGTACAGCCATCAGTCCTTTAATCACTGCCATCATAAACCAGTCACTACAGTCTGGCCAAGTTCCCACAGCCCTTAAAACGGCGGTTATACACCCCCATCTGAAAAAGCCCTCACTGGACCCCGACATTCTTACACACCATAGGCCTATTTCAAACTTACCGTTCTTATCCAAAGTCTTGTAAAAAGTTGTTGCAATCCAACTTCATCATCACTTTCATTCCCATAATATCTATGACAAATTTCAATCTGGTTTCCGATCTGCACACAGTACAGAGACCGCTCTGGTTCGCGTCATGAACGACCTGCTCATTACCGCTGACCAAGGCTCCCCGTCTCTTCTCGTCTTACTGGACTTGTCAGCGGCTTTTGTCACCGTGGACCACAACATCCTGCTCCACAGACTTCGCACTGTAGTGGGCCTTACTGGGACCACCCTTGACTGGTTCCAGTCGTACCTCTCCAGCAGATCAGAGTTTGTGGCCTTGGGGCAGAGCAAATCACTTCCACGTATAGTCAGCTGTGGAGTGCCACCAGGGTCTGTCCTTGGTCCAACCCTGTTCACTATTTACATGATTCCCCTTGGACAAATAATCCATTAACATAATCTTTCATTCCACTCGTATGCAGACGACATACAACTCTATATGAAAATGAACATTGCTCTACCTTCAGCTCTGCCATCTGTGCTTTCGGTCTGCCTGGAGGAGATTAAGACATGGATGTCTGAAAACTTTCTCCAACACAATAGCAGCAAAACAGAAGCCATTCTCATCGGCACACCTCACCAAACCCAGTCACTTTCCCTCGGTAGTATCCCCATTTTTGGACACAGCATCCCTCTGTCACCCGCTGTAAAAAACCTTGGAGTCAAAATGGATTCTAACCTCACCTTTGACTCCCACATTCACCATCTCTGCAAGGTTTCCTTCCTCCATCTTAAAAATATAGCCAAGCTACGTCCATGTCTTTCCAAACCTGATGCTGGGAGGTTGATTCACGCCTTCATCTCCTCCAGGCTGGATTACTGCAATGCCCTCCTTGTAGGGATCCCATGCAGGGGCTTACAAAAGCTCCAGCACATCCAGAACTGCGCTGCCCGGATCCTGATAAGGAGGCGCAAATATGACCATATCACTCCCATCCTCAAATCCCTTCACTGGCTACCCGTTAAATACAGAATTCAGTACAAGGTCTGCCTCCTCACCCATCAGTGCATACACGGCACTGCACCTGTTTATCTCCAAGAACTCCTAACCCTCCACACCACTGTCCGAGACCTGCGCTCCTCCTCCTCCTCCTACTGCCTGCATCAACCAAGGACCAAACTCTCCACTATGGGGAACAGGGCCTTCCAGGCAGCTGCTCCACGGCTCTGGAACGATCTTCCCGAGAGCTTGAGGGCTCCACAGAGCGTTGAGGTTTTTAAGAAAAGACTCAAGATTTTTATTTCTAAAGGCTTTTCAGCAAAGTTTTTAGTGTTGGTTTTTTTTTTTTTTTTGTGTTGTGGTTTTATTTAATTTAGCTGTTTGTTTGTTGTTTCTTTTGGTCATTGTAGAACTTTGAGATCTCCACTGGAGATATAAAGTGTGTTTACAAATAAAATGTATTATTATTATTATTATTAAGCACAGCTCGTCTCTGACTCCCTTTGGTTTTCTGACCTGGATTTGATGGGAAAAATAATCAATTTGGCTATTTATATTCAATAAAATGGCAGAAATGTGTAGCCATACTCCCAATGCATTTTTAACACTTAACAGTGGAAAATATTAGACTTTCTTATTTCTTTTTTTGTCATGATGACAGTGGAGGTACTGCCTCCCCTGCCTCCTTTGACCACACGTCATTGATACCAATTGTTTCTTTCTGAAAGGGAACCGGATGTGACATATGGCAGCAGACCAACCACGTCTTTCTTTATCTAACATTTTTTTTCAATATGATATCTCCCAAAACAGAGATTCACAATACCAACTATAGATGAACTGCTTAGGATATTCAGAATAAAGGTCCTACATGCAAAAACTGGTCTTGCTGAAGTTAATCAGAGATAATGTGTGTGTGGGGTTGGAAAGTGTTGTGGCTGCACAGCTTTAAATAAATAAATTAATTACTCTATTCATCCCTCACCAGGGAAATTTGTTTGCTGCACTCCTTAAACCGCAGCAGGCTGCCCTTCAACGGCGCCAATGGTGGGAGAAGCGGGGGTTAGGTGTCTTCTCCAAGGACCCTAGACGTGCTCTCCGTGGGACGCAAACCTGCGACCTTCCGGTCCGCGGGCGAACGCTCTAACCACGCGGCAACCGTCTCCCCAAAATACAAACAAAATACAAACAGAGGTCTCTCAACATTTCAGTCATTTATGCTTTTTCTGAATGCATCTGGGTTTTTTTTGGGATCGGGGACGGGTTTGCAAACATAATGATGAGGGAGAGGCTGAGTCGCTGTTTCAAGTCCATGTAAAAACCAGTTCAGTTTCACAGGTCATGGTCCATCATGAAAGGTCTTCTGATTGTTCTGTATAATTTGCTTAGTAAGATAGCGTGCTTCGTTTCTTGATATTTTATTTTTAGTTCAACATTTACACAGAACTACTTGAAATTTTACAAATTTTAATAATCTGATGAGCAAGAATACTTTTTGAAAGTGGTATATGTTTTCAGGAGTTGTATCCTGCAGTTCTAACTGAAATCTGGATCAGTGACAGTCAGACCTGTAGAAAACATCACCCTGCATTGTTACTGTGATAAGACATCAGATGGATACCATGCATGGTATAAGGATTGTATATTTAAGAATCAACCTTGTCTGGCTCTTGATAAACGTTCTTATAAAAAACTGAAAAATTTCAGATTTATGAAGTTTTACTTCTACTTTAAATGTTGGGACTATGACGGATAATGGTAGAGAGTTAGTTGACATGATGCATTGAAGGAAAGTAAACATCTTGTGTGTCCAGGAGACTAGATGGAAAGGTAGCAAGGCTAGAAGTCCAGGAGCGGGGTTCAAGTTGTTCTATCACAGTGTCGTTGGGAAGAGGATTGGTGTAGGGGTTATAGTGAAGGAAGAGTTTGATGGGAATGTTCTGGAGGTAAAAAGAAGGTCACACATGGTGAAGAACCTCAAGCTAGAAATTAAAGAGATAGTTATGTCCAAAGTTGTTTGTGAGTATGCACCACAGGTAGGATGTGAGATTGAGGAGAAAGAGAAATTCTGGTCAGACCTTGATGAGGTGATTCAAAGCATCCCTAGCATCCCTCTTCATCTGTTCCAGTGTTACTTTTCTCCCCACACTCCACGTCTCATTACTGCTTTTTTATTTATGTATAAAAAATTTCATTTTGCATTTAAAATTTTTTTTTTTTTTTTGCGTTAAAAAAAAATTCTTTCTATTTTTAGTTTTTTGGAAAAAATTAAAAAACACAAAGTGAGACATGATCGAAGAAATCAATCAAAAAAAGCACAGGTAATAAAGACAAAAAATATTCATAAAATATACAGAGTTTTTTTTTTCAATTTAGTTTCTGATTCTTAGATAATAAATGAATATAATAACTAAAAATACATTTTGGGGTAAAAATTTGTGACTAAATTTTCAATTTGTTGCTTTTTATGTGATTTATTAAAAATGACTAATTATTGTAAAAATGTTTATTTACATCTGTATATACTTTCATTGGTTTTTATTTACTATGTATTATTTATTTAAACTGCTCTGTTTCTATTAAATCTAATCTTGTAATCTCAGAATAAGAATCTCTGCAACGCAGATATGAAAAAATGTTAGGAATCACACGGAGCAAAGAGGATGAAAACAAACAGAACATCAGATTGCAATTTTCTAAGTTCTAACAGCTAAGAGGTTTTCTACGACCGCTTTACGTTTGAAGTTATAGACACATTGCTGTTGCCTCTCAGGTTCCAGCTCTATTTCTCAGTTGAAAATGTTGACTGAACTTTTTCATTAGAAATGAGAATCATAAAAAATAATAAAATGGGTTTTGATGGATTGATTTGATGAGATTCACTCTATTGCCAAATATGGACAGGTAGAGAAATTTTAACATTTTTGGTTGTTGGTGTGCCAACAAATTTTTTTTTCAATGGAAAAGACATGAAAAAGGTTGAAAAAACTGCTCTAAAGTAGCTTTTGTCTCTCCCATCACAAAGCCTGTTTGTACTGAAAGAAATGCTGATGCATTCAGAAAAGTAGAAATAAAGAAGTTTACAAAATGACTGAAGTGTAATTAGTTCATTATAAAAAAGAAAAAATACAGTTTCTCATCATGTTTTCTTTGATTCAGTGATTATTTAATATAGAAAGCAGATTTTAAAAGAATAGGAAAATGCAATAAAATAGAAGACCGCGGTGGTTTTGCATGAGTCACAGATAAATGTTGTCACAATACCTGCAATTACAGAAAAATACATTCAGATGTAAAATAAATCTGCATTACACATCTTCCAAAGGAGGTTGTTTTTTGGGTGTTTGAAAATACAGTTTTAGCTATTAAGAATATATTTTTATATCTTGATAAAAATACATTTCTCTTTTTGAACTAACTAACTACAGTTTTAGCTGTAATTATAATAATTTAAGTTTGCCTTAATTAACCAAATTTAAAATTATATTCAGAAATTATAAATCTTGTTACATTATATCACAGACCCTTTTTTAATAGAAAATGTTTTATTGATAAGAGTTCATTTAAAATAAAAGATTGTGTTTTTATTAAATGTTAAAGACTAGTGACCCTTGCAGGGTGTACCCCACCTCTCATGGGTCCTTTTATAGGACCCTCACAGCTCAAATGGATGGAAAAACAGATACATGAATAGATGGAAGAGGAAATTTGATCAAAAAATAGATATTTTGAATTTTTGGTTTCTTGAGATGGAGATTTGCTTCAAATCTTCCTGGAACAGATGAATGGAGAGCTGTTAGCACACGGCCGGTCATTCCAGTACGTCCCTGTTAGAAAAGAAAATTTGGAGGCAAGTTATTATTGACAAGAATAAGTCAACGTCCAGGTGACGAACAATGTGGCTCTGCCTCCCTGGTAAACAAACTGCCAGTCAGTCACCTTCTAATCCATCTATCCCTCACGGGGGTACGAGGGACAAGGTATACCCCGAACAGGTCGCCAGCCTGTCCGGGGCCACACGCATACACCCATCCACACATACACTCATTCCAAGGGGCAATTTGGCACCGGCCAATCAACCTAGCATGCGTGTTAAAAATGAATTATTGAGGTCTCTGTGATAACGAGGATGAAGCAGTCATTTGTGTAACATTCTTACATCTTCTGCTATCATGTCATCAAAATTATTCATGTGACTTTTTCTATGAATTTCCACAAAGATGTCACTGGGAGATTTTATATCAGAGTTCAAAGGAATGTAAATTTTACAGACGTATCACAGTATTTTTATTCCGCTTTACCGTCGACAAATATGTTGACGTGGAACATATTAATGGAGCCTATTTAGAAAACTCATTTAAATTGAAAAAAAATGTTTTTTTTCACTTCACAGGCGTTTACATTTAAATGCATAATTTTTTAAATGTTTATACTGTATTTTGTTTTATTTTTACCTCCAAAGTTTATGTCAATGCAATTTTCATGTCCTCCAGCATTGTCAGGTTGTCCCGAACTCCATCGCACGTAATCCCACTTTGATCCATCACTCCACATCCATTTTGTCTTCTAAGAAAAAGGTGCAAAAGCAAAAAAAAAAAAAAAATCAATTCCACCCTTTGCGATTTAAAAAATGTTAATTTTGTGCTGTTGATGTTTAAGATCCTGTAGAAAACTTACAGCCACAGCATCAAAACCTCCAATCCAGGTTATCAGAAGCTGTCCAGTGACTCTCTCCACCAGGTGACTAAGGAACAGGCTCTCATCGGCTGAGTGGATGGAGGCCAGATTCCCTCCAAGTCCGATGCAGAAATGCTGACAGATTAAAAAGAAAAAAACATAGTTAGAAAGATGTAAACCCATTTGATCAAGCCGATGGTTTTACTTATATTTAACTCATACACATAAAGAAACAGTTTCTTCTTCTTCTTTCGGCATTTCCCTTAGGGGGCGCCAAAGCAAGTCAGTTTTTCTTCCATCTAACCCTATCTGCTGCAACCTCTTTGTTCACATCAACTATCTTCATGTCTTCCTTCACTGTATCCATGAACCTCCTCTTTGGTCTTCCTCTAGTCCTCTTTTCTGGTGGTTCCAAATCCAGCATCCTTCTTCCGATGTACTCTCTCTCTCTCCTTTGTACGTGCCCAAACCATCTCAGTCTTGCCTCTTGAACTTTATCCCCAAAACCTCTAACATGTGCTGTTCCTTGATGTACTCATTTCTAATCCTGTCCCTCCTGGTCACTCCCAGAGAGATCCTCAGCATCTTCATCTTCGCTACCTCCATCTCTGCTTCCTGTCTTTTCTTCAGTGCTACTGTCTTTAGACCAAACAGCATGGCCGCTCTCACCACGGTTTTGTAAACTTTCCCTTTCATTCTAGCTGAAACTCTTCTGTCACACATCACACTTGGTATTTTCCTCCACCCGTTCCAGCCTGCCTGAACACGCTTCTTCACCTCTTTTCCACACTCTCCATTGTTCTGGACTGTTGATCCTATATACTTAAAATCTTCCACCTTCTTTATCTCTTCTCCCTCACTTTTCCATTTGGATCCCTCTCATTCACACACGTATGCTGTTTTACTCTGACTTAATAAATAAACATAAATGACACATAAATAAACAGCATATTTGAATTTACAGCCTTTTAAATGCCGGGCGGGGCTTTTTGGCGATGATGTGGAAGATGTGTGTTCATCCTAATTATTGAATTTCAGCTGAATGGCTAAAAAGTCAACAATTTCAGCCATTATTGGAAATTTACTGGTATTTGATTGCTAATGCAGGTTCAGCGACTTTTGACAAGTTGCCTAAACAGTTTGATGCAATGGTTTGCTCTGTTTTCACTCAGACTAAAGTGAACAGAACCTGCTGACAGGAATGCTTGCTAGATCCACTATCTACCTTGCCATAGCTGTAAAACCTGGATTTCCAGAATGACATCACGTTAATGTCATCTTGATCAGTCGCACAGCTACACAATCATGAATTTGATGGCTGTTTTTTTTAGAGTGATTGGTGATGTGATTTACTCAGACATAACAGACATCAGTACGGAACCTGGATTCCTTTCTCAAAATTAGCGGGCTATCTAATATTTTCTAGGGAAGCTACACACACCAGAATGCACTGTTTTCCCAAATAGAATGTTTTACTCACAGTTGTTAGTCTTTCTGCTTTCTGGAAAGAAGCACTATAAATTCTCCAGATCGACTGTAGATCAACTATGTAATTGAATGTTAAATACTTTATGTGTCTATGTTTTGAGTCGTAAAGTACAGACACTTTCTTTTGGATCTTTTCTTGTGGTGCAACAACTAAAGAAACTTTTTAATTCTTGTACACTAAGAGAGATAGATAGGCTGACAGACAGCAGAGGTGTCAAGTAGCGAAGTAAGACTACTTCGTTACCTTACTCAAGTAGAAAAACTCGTTATCTTTACTTTAACGAAGTAATTAATTTTTTCTCTACTTTTTACTTTTACTCACTACTTTTTTATGCAATTATCTGTACTTTTACTTCGTTAACTTTTTAAAAAGTAGTCGCTACTTTCTCCATTTTGTCACCGTTAAAAAGCCGCGACTGTTTGTCAGAGTTTTTTTTTTTTTTTTATGAACCCTGAATGCATCAAACAAAGGAACAGATGAATGATTGTCTGAAAGGTCCAGTCAATCATTACTTTGTGCCGAGTAGCCCCGCCCACAAACTTTTAAAGCGCAGGAACGTTAGTTTGCGTGTTTGAGACTTGTTGCGGGCTCGGAAATCAAAGTGTTTCTGATGCTGAAACACTGAACTTTGATTGAATTATACGTTTTTTTAAAAAAAAAAACAACAAAGAAATGTTTTATTATTATTATTTTCAGTCTGCTTTATTGTAAACGTCTTTGCTGAAAATGTTGTAGATGGTATTTTTATAAAAATAACTTTGATCTGTGACGCACTATTTTATTTTAAAAAAAGCTAATTGAACTGATTAATCCATAAATAGTAGTGGACGAAGTATTTGTGCCTAAAAGCATCCAAAATGTTATTGATTAGTTTATAAAGACTGACTGAGGAGATTAAAACTACACATCGCTTAGATTTTGTATCATGTAGATGTTTGGGTTAACATTTAAAAAAAAAACCTTATATGTACACATATATGTAGATATGTATATATACACTCACTGGCCACTTTATTAGGTACACCTGTCCAACTGCTTGTTAACACTTAAATCCTAATCAGCCAATCACATGGCGGCAACTCAGTGCATTTAGGCATGTAGACATGGTCAAGACAATCTCCAGCAGTTCAAACCGAGCATCAGTATGGGGAAGAAAGGTGATTTGAGTGACTTTGAACGTGGCATGGTTGTTGGTGCCAGAAGAGCTGGTCTGAGTATTTCAGAAACTGCTGATCTACTGGGATTTTCACGCACAACCATCTCTAGGGTTTACCGAGAATGGTCCGAAAAAGAAAAAATATCCAGTGAGCGGCAGTTCTGTGGGCGGAAATGCCTTGTTGATGCCAGAGGTCAGAGGAGAATGGCCAGACTGGTTCGGGCTGATAGAAAGGCAACAGTGACTCAAATAAGCACCCGTTACAACCAAGGTAGGCAGGAGAGCATCTCTGAACGCACAGTACGTCGAACTTTGAGGCGGATGGGCTTTAGCAGCAGAAGACCACACCGGGTGCCACTCCTTTCAGCTAAGAACAGGAAACTGAGGCTTCAATTTGCACAAGCTCATCGAAATTGGACAATAGAAGATTGGAAAAACGTTGCCTGGTCTGATGAGTCTCAATTTCTGCTGCGACATTCGGATGGTAGGATCAGAATTTGGCGTCAACAACATGAAAGCATGGATCCATCCTGCCTTGTATCAACGGTTCAGGCTGGTGGTGGTGGTGTAATGGTGTGGGGAATATTTTCTTGGCACTCTTTGGGCCCCTTGGTACCAATTGAGCATCGTTACAACGCCACAGCCTACCTGAGTATTTTTGCTGACCATGTCCATCCTTTTATGACCACAATGTACCCAACTTCTAATGGCTACTTTCAGCAGGATAATGCACCATGTCATAAAGCTGGAATCATCTCAGACTGGTTTCTTGAACATGACAGTGAGTTCACTGTACTCAAATGGCCTCCACAGTCACCAGATCTCAATCCAATAGAGCATCTTTGGGATGTGGTGGAACGGGAGATTCGCAACATGGATGTGCAGCCGACAAATCTGCGGCAACTGTGTGATGCCATCATGTCAATATGGACCAAACTCTCTGAGGAATGCTTCCAGCACCTTGTTGAATCTATGCCACGAAGAATTGAGGCAGTTCTGAAGGCAAAAGGGGGTCCAACCCGTTACTAGCATGGTGTACCTAATAAAGTGGCCGGTGAGTGTATATATATATATATAAATTTATATATACCGTCTCCTAAGTCCCGCCCCTACTGGTTTCTTTCCGGGTTTCTTAAAATCTTATTTCCCTGGTTATTTTTTTATTTTTACAGTTCTTAAAATTTTAGAAAAAGAATCCAAGGATTTTGCCTCCTGTGTGTTTCCTTCACTCCCACTGCCTTACGAGTGCATGTAAAGGGTGTTATTTTGTCAATGGGCGTGGTTTTACTGTTTGTACAATATTTTTTGTAAAATACGATAATTTTACGTCATTAGTACGATAATCCAGCACCTCCCACCTGGCAACGCTGCCCAGGCTGTATGTGGCACTCCCATACTTACCAACTTGTTAAAGACTATTCAGTATTGCCTCAAAGAACTTTGAAAACTAGCTGCCTTCAAGGCTTAAAAAAGCCTTTTGGTCATTTTTTTTTCCATTTATTTATCTTTTTTTTACATTGAGTGTGTTTGTGTCTGCTGAAGTTGGTTAAATTAGGTGATGCAGAGTGAAGCTTGGTAGCTGAAGGGACGTTACATAATGCCCTGCTTATGATAATACAGTTGATTGTGTTCATTAATCGATTTCCAATAAAGATTATTAAGAAATAAATGTTTCTGATTCTTAAAGTTTCATTTATTATCATATTTTCTGCTCCTTAAAGCATCTGATAATAGTTAAAAAATATGTTCATACGCTTTTGTTAATAATATTCCTTTTTTTCTGAAAATTACTTTTACTTTTCTACTTTAAGTAGTTTTAAAATAGGTTACTTTTTACTTTTACTTAAGTAGAAAACTTGAGTTGATACTTCTACTTTTACTAAAGTAGTTTTTTAACTCGGTATTTATACTTCTACTTGAGTAGAAAATGTTGGTACTTTTGACACCTCTGACAGACAGACAGACGGATAGATCTGTACCTCTGCATCGATGAAAGGCCTTGGTGTGTGGTAGAAAATAAAACAGCGAGATCCAAACTGAGTCCAGCCAGGAGGACATCCAGCAGGACAGCCAAATTCACCTGAAACAAAAGAGAAGTGTATTTTCAGGGATTTGAACTACAAACCTTAAGTCTCATGAGAGACAGAAATGTTTTTCTTTTCAATCATTTTCATTGAACAGTTTTGTATTTGAAATGAATCGATATTCTATAATGAATACAATATTCTATCAATTGTTCATTTCAGATGGCAGTGGCTCAGTGGCAGAGTGTTCATCCTCAAACCAGAAGATAACTGGTTTTCATGGGTTCAATTCCCACTGATTTTGCATCCAGGGTTCTTGGAGAGGACCCCTAACGCACCATCGAGCAGCCTGCTGTCGTGTAATGCAGCACACAAATTTTTCTGGTGAGGGATCAATAAAATATACATTCATTTTAAAGAGATAGTGATACAGACCTGCAGGCTCTTCATTAATCGGCACACCTCCCTGTGAACACAAAAGCCCACAGTTTTGAAAGTAGCTTTCACATTGCTGATCTATGTAGTTCTTTGTCTATTGTTGTCTCTGTTAATCATAACCTAAACATGAATCCATTTTACTCACGCTGTCAACAGCCAGAAAGCTGCACACCATGCAGAGAACAAATGCCACAACATGTCCTGATGCCATCTGGGGAGAAGGATAAAAAATCATTTCTTGCAGGTTAATCTGCAACATCTGCTTCAACATCAGCCTCAGATTTTATAGTTTTAAAGTAAATTAAAATAGAGTTCAAAAAGGTCACATGTGAAAATTCTCACCTTGCTTGTAGTGATGCTGGTTCAGACAATGATTCCCTTCTTTCCAATGAAGCTTTAAATCCCTGCTGAGCAGGAAATGGTAGAGAGAATGAGGAAGCTGATTTCTTTTAAGAGCAAGTCAGCATTTTTTTATTTCAAGGAAACATTTTATGGACTGCCCAGTGGCGGTGGAACGGTGGCGCTGAGGGTAGCACAGTGGCCTCACAGCAAGAACGTCGTGGTTTCGAGTCTCGGGTGGGGACGGGCCTTGGTACATTGGTCTTTCTGTGTGCAGTTTGCATGTTCTCCCCGTATATTAGTTTGTTTTCACTTGGTAATCTGGTTTCCTCCCACCTTCCAAAAACATACAAACATTGATTGGCCACTACATACTTGCCCCTGGGAATGAACGTGTGTGTATGTGCAGTCCAGTGACAGACTGGCGACCTGTTCAGAGTGTACAGAGCCTCAAATCAGCCGGGATGGGCTCTGGCACCATCCCGCAACCTTAGAAGTGACAAACAATTGAGTAGGTAACTGTGCTGACTGTACTGTGGCCCTCGCAGCAATCAAGAACTAAATAACCAGATAATAGGTTATTATCTCACGGAACAAGAAATAACATCAATTTTCTGGGAATTTTTTAAACAAACCTGAGGAATGAGATCAACAAATTGTTGCATCTTGCTTAAAGCTTCTAGGAAAGAGTTAAACAATTTCCCTGCCAGATTGTGTTTGACCAGCTTTACGTTGTCATGAGATCTCTTCTAAAGTTTCAAGGAAGAATTTAAAAAAAATTCCCTGCAGGATCGTGTTTGACCAGCTATATCTTGTCATGAGATTCCTTCCACACAAAAGAGGAACAGTGTCATAACTCTGTTCAACAATGACCTCTTATTCTGTGTAGTTATCTGGTTGCACATCTGCATAGATGTGTGGGTGTGGTGCGTGCATGGACTCACCTTTCAAATGTTTTTTTTTTCCTTCTTCCTTGGTTTACTTTTGCAAAAAGTAAAGCTGAGCTCAGACGTGCGTGTATTGCTTTAAGAAATAATTACATGACCAATACAGGAAGTGTATCGTTGGGATGTGCTCTATTCAGTTTTCCATCCCCTCCACCCGGTGGGGAGCAGAGCTTTCAGCCGCTCTGCTCCTCGTCTCTGGAGCTCACTCCCTACTGACCTTTGCAACACCGACACACTCTCACATTTCAAATCTGGATTAAAAAATCATCTTTTTCAACAGGCTTATTCTCTTCGTTAAATCTATGTTTTTATACGGATAAATGTTTACATTTGTACGTATTTAATATTTTATGTTGTTTTTAACTATTACTGTATTTTTTATATTTCTAAATGTGATGTACGGTGACCTTGAGTGCCTTGAAAGGCGCCTTAGAAATGAAATGTGTTATTATTATTATTATTGATGTGAATTCTTTTCTAGGTACCCCACCCTCATTGAGGTAGACTTCTACTGCAGGAGGATTCCCTTTTCAGAGTTACTCAGTCGATGGAGTAAAGTTATTTTTTAATTTAAAAATCACTTTATTTATTATTTCCACGTGACTCTTCATTGTAACAGCATAACGCACTTCAACACCGCTTGCGTGTACGGTGAATGTGAACACGCTGTGTTGCAGAAATAATAATAATAAAAAAAAAACTTTCCACCAGAGTAACATAACAAAAAAAAAAAAAAAAAACAGATAAACTTCAATCAGATCTAAAAGTAATGGTGGACATCACCCAGAAGTAAAGTACTGTTTACATGCAGTGCAGTGTGATTCAATTTGAGAATTTGAGAGTTGGCAGCACTACAGGTGAGGGACTAGGGTAGTGAAGAGGGACATTAGGTGTGCAGAGGTGGTCTTTGGGCTGCCTGGGTTGGGCGCCTGGCTGTGTGTTGGGCTGTGGTGGCTACATATGGGGTAGCCTGGCCCTGCTGGGCCCCCGGTTGAGCCCTGGCTCGGGGATTGTCGGGTCCCTGGGCTCTTGGGGTGAGTGCTCCCCTCTCGGTCCGGGCCTTGACTTCTGTCACCCCTGGGCTTGCCTAGGGCCGTGGGGTACGGTTGCCGCGTCTGCCCCGAGGCCTGTGGGTCCTTGCATCGGGGAGGCCCGTGCTCCTTGGTGCTGGAGTGGCCCTGGCAGGGGTTTCTCTATGCGCCTTGCTGGGTGGGTGGGCGGCTCCTCGGCCCGGCCTCGGGGTCCCGGGATCTGGATGGGCGTGAGCCCGGGTAGCGTGTGTCTCTGCCTCCCTCGTTCCAATCCTTTGGGGCTGGTGAGGATCCGTTGGTCCTAATAAGCACATGGTTCACATCGGCAGCATGCATGTACTTTCACTCACTCTCGCACACTATATCACTCTGTTTACTGTCCGCTATGTTCCTTGCTTTCAACCAATATTATTATAACTCTAGTAACATGTGTTTGTGTTGTACATCATTTGTTATAGAAGGTTTTGTTGTGTGTGTCAGTTTTATCACTGGTTTAAACTCTTGTTTGTACTTTTTTTTTCCCCTCAGATAATCCAGCAGGTTGGTTGTGATGCAGAATATTACAACTTCAGATTTTCTTTTTACTTTCTCCCCCTTTCTTCTTCTTCTTCTGTACCCTATCCCTCCTCTTTTTCACCCCACCTACCCCCACCCCTCTCCTTAGTAATTCCTGTCAGGTCCAGCGCAGAAAGCATATATATTTTGATTGTAAAGCATTTAAAATAAACAAATAAAGCTTGTCAGGGTCGGCACATTGTGCTGACCCTGGTAGAACAAAACTGCCCAGCAATACTTGACATACAGATCATCATTCTGCTTGTCACAACGCCGGACAGGACAGGTAAAAAAAGAAAAAAAAAAAAAACAATTTGAGAAGTTTTTTGAATAAAAATTTCTACTTCTATGTCATAAACTTTTTATCTTATAAACATACAAATAAAATATACTAAATGTTTTAATGAAGAATGAGACGTAGCTGATCACGAGCTGATCACGAGCTAAATTAATTAGCTGTAAACTCAGTAAAATATAGCTGATTCACCAATTTATAATAAAATCACAGTAAATTTAGTTAAATTTATTACATATAATTTTTATTTTGTACACAACTCTGCCAGCTTGATGTGCTGCAGTGTTTGACTATGTTAATTCATACAAAGCTGTGTGTGTGTGTGTGTGTGTGTGTGTGTGTGTGTGTGTGTGTGTATGTGGGTGTGTGTGTGCTTGTGTGTTTGTGTGTGTGTGTGAGACATCAAACTATTGTATAAATGCGGCAGACACACTGACCACTTCCAGCTAAAAGTAATCACAGCATCTAATTTTTACCACATTTTTTATGTTACAGCCCTTTTCTAGAATGAAGAAAATTAAATTGTCGACACAAAATACCCCAAAATGACAATGAGAGAACCTATTTTTTTGAAGTCGTGGCAAATTTATTGAAAAAAAACAAAACAATGGGGAATAAAATTGCATGTACAAAAGTATTCACAGACAATAGCTCAATACTTTGTTGATGCACCTTTGGCTCCAAATATAGCCTCAAGTCTTTTTGAATGAGATGCCACAAGCTCGGCACATCTGTCTTTGGGAGGTTTTGCCTGTTCCTCTTTGCAGTACCTTTCAAGTTCTATCAAGTTAGATGGTGAACATTGGTGCAGAGTCATTTTCAGATCGCTCCAGAGATGTTCATTTTTTAACAGTTATTTTCATTTGAATAAATTTGCCAAAAGGTCAAAAGAATTTTCTTTCATTGTCATTTTGGGGAAGATTAGGTAAAATATTGAGGAAACAATTTGATTAATTTTAGAATAAGGCTGTAAAATAAAAAAAAAAGTGGTAAAAATGAGCCACTGTAAATACATTCTGAAAGCACTGTAAACTCTGAAAGCAGAGTACAATCTGTCTCAAACTGAAGGGAAGAGCAGAAGTCTGGCAGTCAGCATTTGACATGTTCCTAAGCTCAGAAAAACAATATTCCTTTCCAGTAAATCTAAATTACAAAAAAACACTGACCTAGTAGTTGCCTTTGAGCTCACTTGAATGCTATCACTTAAAAAACAAAAGGTGAGGTGATCACCTTTTGCAGGGAGGGGGGACGGTCAGAGAAACTGAAAAAAACTGGTTAATATACAATACCATCCCTCCTGTTGAGCCATGGGTGAGTCCAACGGCTCACTATAGTTACAGTTTCAAATCACATTTGGTCTATCTGCATGTATGATGATCTCATGCCCTATAAAAATTCACATGCTCTCAGTACAGCATAAAGTTCAGCAATTTGTGCTGAACAGTTTCAAATTCAATTATTTCTGTTTCTGTAGTCACAGCAAATCCAACTTTATGCTTCCCAAATTTATCTTTAGTAGCTGAAGCGTCAACAAAATTTACAGAAGTAATTGTATATATAAACATATGTACACTGTTTCACTTTAAAGGTGACTCCAACAAAGACTGTGAGTCTGGGTGTAAGGAAACAGAGAAAAATGCAGTTGGTCAAGTCACGTGTGTGAAACAGGTACAGTAGGCACAACATGCTTGTATTGTTATTTATTGGCCTGAGGTCATAAACGGGTCTCCATTTTCCGGTTTTGCTTTCTGGACTGGGAAAATGGGTGTATCATAAACTGCATCTTTGATTTCTCTCAGTATTACGTCTTTGTCCTGTCATTTGAGACTGGCCTAATTTTCTCAATGGTTTCAAGTTTCAAAAGATACGGAAGTCAAAGTTCTTTATCAACCCGACGTCAGTGGGTGACTACGGCCAAAGGTCAGAGCGGACCCTGGCTAATATTGGATGGTCAGAAAGTTGGACTATACTTAATTAATTTACTGTGGGTCATCTACGGATTATTTAAATGAGAACAATTCTATGTTTTGTGGTCTTGTTATTTCTATGTGCACAATTAGTCCTATAAAAAGTTGTCATACCAGTTGTAGTTAGTACTATGATGATTCCTAAACTTCTCATCGCATCTCTTCCAATAGGTTACTGGACACATGCAGCTAATTAGAACTGGTTGATCAGTACTTAATCCTTACCTCGGCTCACTACTGGCCTGGTCAGATTTTGGGGTTTAGTTTTGTCACCGGCAACACATACCAAAACTGCTTGACTTCTAAACTGAACTTTAGATGGTAGACTCGAGAGGAGTGTCCAACACAGTCCCACATCACAGAGACATGAATATTCTTTTCCATTCATCACAAATGACCCTGTATGTTCTTCTAGTCCTGGTTTGCCTGAGTGTGGTTAACCATTTACAGGTGTGGATAACAATGTGCTGATAGTCAGCTGCCCACACCTCTCCAAGGTAATGTGTGGCTGAGACAAAAGTACAGACACCAATTGTTGCTGTCTGGCATGAGTTTTAAACTGTGGCGAAGTCTGCGGAAGTACAAGCCCAACTGCATATCAAACCTTTAGTGCTAATGGATTAAATAAAACAATGTGGGGTGATAATTTTACAGCTTCAGCAGCTCACGCATTCGTAAAGACATTGGATATCTAGTTGCTACTGAACCTAGTTTCTTTGAATAGAAAGCTACTGGTCTGTGCTTATTTCCAAATGGCTGTGTCAGTATTGCCTTCAAAAACCCTGCAAAAGCGTCTTCACTCAATGTGAATGGTTGAGTGTAGTCTGGAAAAGCAAATGGTGATGTTAGTCTGCAGCATCCGTTTTAATGTCACAAAGCCCTGGTCTGCCTGTGGATTCCACGTTTTCTTATCTCTTAACTGTAAGTCCCTGCCATATACTGTATTATTTCTTGAAGTGGCTGCAGTGCTTGTGCATAGTCTGGTAGGATTTTTCTGCAGAAGTTACAAAGCCCTAAAAAAATGACATCATCTGTTGTTTGTTCTTTGGCTTTGAAGCTTCCTGAATTACAATCTTCCTTTTCTCTAATAGTGATCTACCCTCCCTTATTATGTGGTCTGACCTGCCACACCATCAAGATTTATGTAGTTTGTCAAAACTTCCTCCTCTGCCTATCTGATGAGCAAAGGCCACAAATCCTTCCGTCTCATCCGCAATAAAAATAAACTGTTATTATTACTTTTAATCTATTCATTTTATTATAGGATTAAAACATCTATTTAAAATCAGTTTGCCAGTCTACAGACGGCAGGGCTTTGATTCTAAACATCTTCTATCTAAGCACCTTCAGAAATGAAGTAATCTGACTAAAATCAAACCAGGAAGAGCATTCTTACCAAGTTCCAAGAACTACTCCTCTGCAACACATACCAGCACCTCCCACTTAGAAAAGGTGATCAGTTAATGAAAAAAAAGCACACGTGCAAGTTTTAGCTTCAAAACATACCACACCATACACAATGAGCCAAGCTTATTCTAACAACACAAGAGAGTTTCGGTAACACCACAGCTACTCCACATCTCAAACTTCCGTTCCGTCATCTTCCGCTTGTTCCGGGGTCGGGTCGCGGGGGCAACAGCCTCAAACGGGCAGCCCAGGCCTCTCTCTCCCCGGCTGCATCCTCCAGCTCACCCGGAAGGATCCCAAGTCGTTCCCCGGCCAGACGTGAGACATAGTCTCTCCAGCGGGTCCGGGGTCTGCCCCTTGGTCTCCTCCCGGTGGGATGTGCCCGAAACACCTCGCCTGCGAGGCGCTCGGGGGGCATCCTGACCAGATGCCCGAACCACCCCATCTGGCTCCTCTCGACCTGGAGGAGGAGCGGCTCGACACCGAGCTCCTCCCATATGGCAGAGCTCCTCACCCGATCTCTGAGTGAGAGCCCAACCACCCTGCGGAGGAAGCTCATTTCGGCCACTTGTACCCGCGATCTCATTCTTTCTTTCACCACCCACAGCTGGTTACCATGGTGAGGGTTGGAACGTAGATCGACTTGTAAATCGAGAGCTTTGCTTTTCGTCTCAGCTCTCTCTTTACCACGACAGACCGATGCAGCGTCCTAGTTATTGCTGATGCCGCACCGATCCGCCTGCTCGATCTTTCCCCCACTCGTGAACAAGACTCCAAGATACTTAAACTCCTCCACTTGGGGTAGGACCCTGTCCCAAGTGGAGCATCTCAAAGTAAGGGTAAGTAAGTACATTATTACAAAGTAAAATTAGCAGTCATGTCTGACTATCACAATAAACACTTATCTGCAGATTTAAACTTTCTTTAATAGTTATTATTACTATTTATTCATGAATTTATTTATTTACTTATGAACTGCACAAAGTTCAACACCAAGTAAAATATTTTCTCAACAAAAATCATTACCCATCGTCAACAATTCTCCCATTTAACCATATCTAAGCTACTGTGCTGAAATATGTTTTTTTTTTTTTTTTAATCAACTCTGCAAATCACGATTACAGAAAAAACAGTGGGATTTGTCACTAAGGCTGGATTTTTGGATCATACAAATGCTCAGATCTTAAAAGAAAAAATGATTAAATTTAACAAATCAGCACCATTTAAAATTGCTTAAATTATGTTTTGACTTCATCAAAAAGCATCCCTCTCAGTATCCAAAAACAAAGTTCATTTTATCTAACACCACAGTGTTTATAATCTTGGAGACGGCAATACTAATTTCTACAGTTCCAGATATGGTGTCAAATGATTGAACCTGAGCTCAAACCAAACACAATGCTCCAGACTGATGAAGTTTACAAAGAATTAAAAAGAAATGGCCTTCCCAAATTTGAAAACAATGAATGTTAATCTGTTTATCTCTTTGAAGTGTTTCAGTTATTCGCACAGCAAAATCAGTTTTCAGAGATGAAACCCATCTTTTATCTCCAGGTCACCAGTTTGTCCTTCTTCACAGTCAAAATAATAAAATTAAGAACTGGTGAAATTCCGCTGGAATCTACTGTATAAAACACCCAGTCCTTTCTTTCATTCAAAAGACTAGACACACTGACACAATGGTTGTTTTCCCGCCAACTTTAACCACAGCGATGTTATTTTGTTGCAGAGTTGGCTTTGCGTGGTCATGATGAGAGTGAAACATCTGAAAATCCTGGTATATTTTGTGGACTTGTGGATTTTGCTGCTTCATTAGATGATGTCTTAAGAAAACACATTGAGAAGGCCACTGTTTTTAAAGTAACTATTTAAAAATATTCAATTTAAAAGTATTAAATAAATACATTTAAATGTATTTGAATTAAGCTCAAGTAAGAATTTTTTTGTCAGATTCAGGTGGATTTTCTATAGTTTTTTTTTTTTTTTATTTCCCAAATGTACCAGTGTTTTGGAAGAAGTAGCGGCTCATAGCCACCCAGCACTGTTAGGTGAAACTTCCATGGCCATGCCATCATCACAGTGTTTGAACACCCGGAAGCACTTATCCAGTGTTTTGATAAAAAATAAGGAAAATAAATAATCTACAAATGAATCATGTGGACATGTTTGGCACTGCACAGACACTCCAAATTAATATCAACATAACACAGTTTAAGTTCTTATTATCTTAAATGCCCAACAACTTAAGGTGTAAATGAGAGATTGATTGTTGTTTTGGTTGAATTTAAGTGATCTCTGTTTGTTACTTCCTGGACTTAGACAGATAATTACAAGGCTGTGCGATAGCAGAGTGGTTTGTATTGAAGTCTTGCAGCCTAAAGGTCAAGCTTGGCCTTTAGTTTCTCTCCACACTCTGCTTCTCTTTTCTGCTTTTTTATTAATGTATAAAAAAAGGTAATTATCACATCTCATTTTGCAGTTAAAGTTTCCATTATTTGCTAAATTAAGTTCTTTCTGTTCTTAACTGTTTTTTTTTTTTCGGGAAAACTAAAGAAAACAAAGTAAGACGTGATCAAAGAAGTCAATCAATAAAACCACAGGTAATAAACACACACAAAAAAATACTAGTTGTATATTATTTAGGTTTTTATTTTTTTTCAAATTTAATTTCTGGTTCCTAGATAATAAACTTATATCATATTGAAAATATTTTTTGAAGTAAAAAACTTTGTGACTAAATTTTCAGTTTTTTGCTTTTAATCTGATTTATTAAAAAAGACTAATTATTGTAAAATGTTTATTTACATCTTTATAGATTATCATTGGTGCTTATTTATTGTTTATTATTTAAGTGAACTGCTCTTTTATCTCAGGATAGAAATCTCTGCGATGCAGATATGGAAATAGGTCAAGAATCACAGGGAGCAAAGAGGATGAAAACAAGCAGAACATCAGATTTCAGTTTTCTAAGTTCTAACAGCTAAGAGGTTTTCTACGACCGCTTTACGTTTGAAGTTATAGACACATTGCTGTTGCATCTCAGGTTCCAGATGTATTTCTCAGTTGAAAATGTTGACTGAACTTTTTCATTAAAAATGAGAGTCATAAAAACTAATAAAATGGGTTTTGATGGATTGATTTGATGAGAATCACTCTATTGTTAATATGGACAGCTGTAGAGATTCATTTTTAACTTTTTTTGGTTGTTGGTGTGACACCAAGATTTTTTTGATGGAAGAAATAGGTTGAAAAAACAGCTCTAAAGTAGCTTTTGTCTTTCCCATCACAAAGACTGTACTGAAAGAAATGCTGACGCATTCAGAAAAGTAGAAATAAAGAAGATTACAAAAAGACTGAAGTGTAATTAGTTCATTATAAAGGAAAAACACATACAGTTTCTCATCATATTTTAATTTTCTTTGATTCTGTGAATATTTAATAGAGAAAGCAGAATTAAAAAAAATCAGGATAATGCAATAAAATAGAGGGCAGTGATGGTTTTGCATGAGTCCAAGATGATTGTGGTCACGGTATCTGAAATAACATTAAAATACATTCAGATGTAAAATAAATCTACATTACACATCTTTCAAAGGAGAATATTTTTAGGTGTTTGAAAATCCATTTCTCTTTTTTAACAAACAATAAATTTACAGTTTTAGCTGTTAAATTAAAAAAAAAAAAAACTTCACAAAAATATTTTAATTTTGCCTTAATTAACCAAATTTAAAATTATATTCAGAAATTATAAATCTTGTTACATTATATCACAGACCTTTTTTATAGAAAATGTTTTATTGATAAGAGTTCATTTTAAGATTGTGTTTTTATTAAATGTTAAAGACTAGTGACCCTTGCAGGGTGTACCCCACCTCTCATGGGTCCTTTTATAGGACCCTCACAGCTCAAATGGATGGAAAAACAGATACATGGATAGATGAAAAGATGAATTTGATAAAAAAAAAAAAAAAAAAAATAGATATTTTGATGTGGCTCTGCCTCCCTGGTAAACAAACTGTCAGTCAGTCACCTTCTAATCCATTTATCCCTAACGGTGCGAGGGTCGAGATATACCCAAACAGGTCGCCAGTCTGTCGCAGGGCCACACACATACAACCATCCACACATTAACTCATTCCAAGGGGCAATTTAGCACTGGCCAATCAACCTAGCATTCATGTTTTTGGAGGGTGGGAGGAAACCGTAGTACCCGGAGAAAACCCACGCAGACACGAGAAGAACATGCAAACTCCACACAGAAAGGACAGTGTTCCAAGCCTCGTCCCCAGCCGGGACACAAACCCACAACCTTCTCGCTGTGGCCACTGTGCTATTCACTGCGCCACCGTCCCACCCTAAACAAACTATAATAACAGTTAATTATTGAGGTCTCTGTGATAACGAGGATGAAGCAGTCATTTGTGTAACATTCTTACATCTTCTGCTATCATGTCATCAAAATTATTCATGTGACTTTTTCTATGAATTTCCACAAAGATGTCACTGGGAAATTTTACAGCAGAGTTCAAAGGACTGTAAATTTTACAGACGTATTGCTCTAATATTTTTTCCGCTTTGCTGTTGACAAATATGTTGACGTAGAACTTATTAATGGAGCCTATTTAGAAAACTCATTTAAATTGAAAAAATGTTTTCAACTTCACAAGTGTTTACATTTAAATGTATAATTTTTTAATGTTTATACAGTATTTTGTTTTATTTTTACCTAAGAAGTTAATTTCAATGCAATTTTCATTCCCTCCATAATTGTCAGGGCGATTCAAACCCCAACGCACGTAATCCCACTTTGATCCATCACTCCACATCCATTTTGACTCCTGAGAATAAGTTGCAAAAAGCAAAAAAACAAACAAACAAAAAACAATCAATTCCACCCTTTGCGGTTTAAAAAATGTTAATTTTGAGTAAATAATGTTTAAGATCTTGTAGAAAACTTACAGCCACAGCATCAAAACCTCCAATCCAGGTACTCAGAGCCTGTCCAGTCACTCTCTCCACCATGTCACTAAGGAACAGGCTCTCATTGGCTGAGTGGATGGAGGCCAGATTCCCTCCAAGGCTGATGCAGAAAGCCTGACAGATTAAAAAAAAAAGGAAAAAAAAAAGGTAGTTAGAAAGATGTAAACCCAATTTGACCAAGCTGACGGTTATACTTATATATATACTATATACACATGAAAAAACGGGATATTTGAATTTACAGGCTTTTAAATGCCGGGCGGGGCTCTTTGGCGATGATGTGGAAGATGTGTGTTCATCCTAATTATTGAATTTCAGCTGAATGGCTAAAAAGTCAATAATTTCAGCCATTATTGGAAATTCACTGGTATTTGATTGCTAATGCAGGTTCAGCGACTTTTGACAAGTTGCATAAACAGTTCGATGGAATGGTTTGCTCTGTTGTCACTCAGACTAAAGTGAACGGAACCTGCTGACAGGAATGCTTGCTAGATCCACTACCTACCTTGCCATGGCTGTAAAACCTGGATTTCCAGAATGACATCACGTTAACCTCATCTTGATCAGTCACACAGCTACACAATCATGAATTTGATGGCTGGTTTTTTTTAGAGTGATTGGTGATGTGATTTACTCAGACATAACAGACATCAGTACGGAACCTGGATTCCTTTCTCAAAATTAGCGGGCTATCTAATATTTTCTAGGGAAGCTACACACACCAGAATGTACTATTTTCCCAAATAGATTGTTTTACTCACAGTTGTTAGTCTTTCTGCTTTCTGGAAAGAAGCTCTAAAAATTCTACAGATTGACTGCAGATCGACTATGTAATTGAATGTTAAATACTTTATGTGTCTATGTCTTGAGTCGTAATGTACAGACACTTTCTTTTGGATCTTTTCTTGTGGTGCAACAACTAAAGAAACTTTTTAATTCTTGTACACTAAGAGAGATAGATAGGCTGACAGACAGACAGACGGATAGATCTGTACCTCTGCAAATAAAACAACGAGATCCAAACCGAGTCCAGCCAGGAGGACATCCAGCAGGACAGCCAAATTCACCTGAAACAAAAGAGAAGAGTATTTTCAGGGATTTGAACTACAAACCTTAAGTCTCATGAGAGACAGAAATGTTTTTCTTTTCAATAATTTTCATTAAATAGTTTTGTATTTGAAATGAAACAATATTCTATAATGAATACAATATTCTATCAATTGTTCATTTCAGATGGCAGTGGCTCAGTGGCAGATTGTTCGTCCTCGGAATAGAAGATAACTGGTTTTCACGGATTCAATTCCCACCTATTTTGCATAATGGTCCTTGGAGAGGACCCCTAACGCACCATCGGGCAGCCTGCTGTCATGTAATGCAGCATACAAATTTTCCTGGTGAGGGATCAATAAAGTATACATTCATTTTAAGGAGACAGTGGTACAGACCTGCAGGCTCTTCATTAATCGGCACACCTCCCTGTGAACACAAAAGCCCACAGGTCAGAAAGCAGCTTTCACATTGTTGATCTATGTAGTTCGTTGTCTATTGTTGTCACTGTTGATCATAAAAAAAAACCATGAATCCATTTTACTCACACTTTCAATAGCCAGAAAGCTGCATATCATGCAGAGAACGAATGCCACAACATGTCCTGATGCCATCTGGGGAGAAGGATAAAAAATCATTTCTTGCAGGTAAATCTGCAACATCTGCTTCAACATCAGCCTCAGATTTTATAGTTTTAAAGTAAAATTAAAATGAAGTTTAAGGAGATGGAAGATTACATGTGAAAATTCTCACCTTGCTTGTAGTGATGCTGGTTCAGACAATGAATCCCTTCTGTCCAAAGAAGCGATAAATCCCTGCAGAGCAGGGAGTGGCAGAGAGAATGAGGTATCTGATTTCTTTTAAGAGCAAGTCAGAATTTTTTTATTTCGAGGAAATATTTTATGGGCTGCCCAGTGGCGGCGGAACGGTGGCACTGAGGGTAGCACAGTGGCCTCACAGCAAGAATGTTGTGGATTCGAGTCTCGTGTGGGGACGGGCCTTGGTCTTGGAAGAATTTTACAAAATGTCCCTGCTGGATCGTTTTTGTCCAGCTATATCTTGTCATGAGATTTTTTCTACACAAAAGAGGAATAGTATCATAAGTCTTTTCAACAATGACCTCTTATTCTGTGTAGTTATCTGGTTGCATATCTGCATAGATGTGTGGGTGTGGTGCGTGCATGGACTCACCTTTCAAATGTTTTTTTTTTTCTTTCTTCCTTAGTTCACTTTCGCAAAAACTAAAGATGAGGTCACACATACAAATTGGCTACATGAACAAAAGCAATCTGAGTTTTCTAACACTGGTAATGAAAATGGTCACAACCAAGAAAATTGACCCAATAATATTTTCTATATGTTTTCGAGACGTTAAGAGAAAATTAAGGTTGCATTTCAAAACAGATTTTAATGAAATGTCACATTTTCTGCAGGACATTAAAAAAGTTTTTCTTGTATTATGGGTAAATTCTTTGAAAGACTCATTGTCTGGAACTAAACATGTTAATGTGACAAATAAGGTGCGAAACTTTCAGAAAGAGCCCAGAATAACAAAATGCTCATTATGACAGATGGTTGCACAAAAAATGCTTTTGATGAAGTCTTCTTCTTCCAGCATTTTCCCTTCAGGGGGCGCCACAGCAAGTCAGTTTCTTCCATCTAACCCTATCTGCTGCATCCTCTTCTGTCACACCAACTATCTTCATGTCTTCCTTCACTGTATCCATGAACCTCCTCTTTGGTCTTCCTCTAGTCCTGTTTCCTGGTGGGTCCAAATCCAGCATCCTTCTTCCGATGTACTCTCTCTCTCTCCTCTGCACATGTCCAAACCATCTCAGTCTGGCCTCTCTGACTTTATCTCCAAAACCTTTAAAATGTGCTGTTCCTCTGATCCTGTCCATCCTGGTCACTCCCAGAGAGATCCTCAGCATCTTCATCTCTGCTACCTCCATCTCAGCTTCATGTCTTTTTCTCAGTGGCACTGTCTCTAGACCAAACAGCATGGCCGGTCTCACCACGGTTTTGTACACTTTTCCTTTCATTTTAGCGGAAACTCTGCTGTCACACATCACACCTTATACTTTCCTCTAGGGCTGAAACAGTTAATCGATTTAATCGATTATAATCGATTATCAAAATAGTTGTCGACTAATTTAATCATCGATTAATCGCCTAAAAAGTTTTTACTGTCAACTGCACTTAAATTGGTCTCCATGTGGGGCAATAGAGAACAAATTGACGATGCGCGCTACCAAAATAGGAGGAGAAGAAGAAAGCAGCCAATCATTGGCCTTCATTTTACCCCGCCTCACGTGATCAGGCAGATTCAACAAGATGGCGGAAAGAAAAACAAAAACAAAATTCTCAAAAGTTTGGATCATTTTCCGCTAAATTTGAAAAAGACTCGCGTTAATATGCAAAGTTTGTGAAATGAACACTTTTTGGCACGGAAGCATAACGACGCTGCACAAACATCTGAAAAAAAAAAAACATGTAGGACTCGAAGCGGGAGACGGCAAACCGTAGCGATACACAACGTAATTTCTAATAAAAACAATTTTACAGGTCGCTAAATACACTTTTTATTGTCTGCAAAAAAACCAAAAACAAGCCAACATGGACTTTTTGCTGTGGAAAACGGTTGCACTCCAGAGCGCTTCTCTCAGGGACTCTTATTTTGTAAATGATCACGTCTGATACGAGGCCGCTGTCAGTAGGAAGACGAGGGATTTAAAAAAAAAAAAAGATCGCTAAATTCAACCCAGGATACAAGACCCCCTCCTCTACACCGCAAAGCACATTTTATCCCACAAACAAATGAGTACTGTTATAGTTGGGCACCCCTTTACCGATTAGTAGATTTGTGTTTATGATATTATAAGTGGTAAAGATGGTCATTTTATTTATTAAAGTTACTATTTTTACAGTAGAGATGGTGTTTTTTTGTTGTTTTTTTTTGTGCTAATACTTCACAACTTGAATGTTTTTGTATATTTTTTTCTCATGTTAATCTGGGGCCTTTTTTTGTACGATACTTCTGAACAAGGTTAAATTTGCGAATCCAGAAGTGTTAAAGGTTTCTTGTTTTCAAATGTGATCCAACAGTTTAGATTTGATGTTTTATTAGCCAGTACTACTAAAGCACATTTTATGGGTGCTTATGAGTTACTTTTACTGTATACAGTAAGTAGATTTATTATTTTCTAGAAATGATAATATTCTGCCTCTTTATTTGACAGAAAGATTAACATTTGCTGTTACTGTAATAAACCCAACGTGTTGTTTAAGTGGTTATAAGTTGTGTTTTACACAATTACGTTCTATTATATGCCGAAAAAGTAATATTTATTAAATTAAATTTTTTATCCGATTAATCGAGTAATCGACCCAATAATCGACAGATTAATCGATTACCAAAATAATCGTTAGTTGCAGCCCTACTTTCCTCCACCCGTTCCAGCCTGCCTGAACACGCTTCTTCACCTCTTTTCCACATCCTCCATTGCTCGGGACAGTTGATCCACGTACTTAAAATCTTCCACTTTCTTTATCTCTTCTCCCTCACTTTTCCATTTGGATCCCTCTCATTCACTCTGTCTTATTCTGATTAATCTTCATTCCTCTTTTTTCTAGTGCAAACCTCCACCTCTCCAGTTTTTCCTCCACCTCTTCCCTCCTCTCACTACAGATCACAATGTAGTTTCCAAAAAAATTGTCCATAGAGATTCCTGTCTAACTGTGTGTCAGCCTGTTCAACACCATAGCAAACAGCAAAGGACTCAGAGCTGATCCCTGGTGCAGTCCCAAACCCACACTGAACTCCTCTGTCTCAAATAGAGCACACCTCACCATTGTCTTACAGCCCTCATACGTTGTATTTGTAACTAAATACTAATAATTAAATAATAATAAAAATGCATTAAACTTATACAACGCTTTTCTAGACACTCAACGATGTGTGTCGGTGACATATGTTTTATTCATTCACTTCATACCAGGTACAACCATTCACACACACATTCATAGCTCCATGAAGCTGGCCCCTCTTAAAAAAATATGAACAAAAATAAACACAAAATATATCAATCGTTTGTGCTGCGCTTGTGCTGTTTTGTGCTGTAAAAGTTTTTGTTTGTGCTATTTTTGTTTTTTTAGATATTTACCATTCTTTTATAGATCATTATGATGTCATCCAGCCGCTCATTTTACTTAAAAATGCAAAAAAACTCTTAAAATTGGTGGCAATCGTTTGTGCTACGTTTGTGCTGTTATGTGCTGGATGACGTCCTCCAGACCCTTATTTATTTATGGGCATTGTCATCTTCGATGATGTCATGGTCCAAATCGTATTTCTTATAATAAACAAAAACTAAAACAGTACAAACGTAGCACCAACGATTGACACCATTTTGAGGAGTTTTCTCGCATTTTTAAGCAAAATGGGGGGCTAGATGACGTCATATCGATCTATAAAAGAATCGTAAATATCTAAAAATAAATAAAGTAGCACGAAGAAAAACTTTTACAGCACAAAACAGCACAAACGATCGATATATTTTTTGTTTATTTTTGTTCATATTTTTTTAAGAGGGGCCAGCTTCACGGAGCTCACATTCATTCCTGATTATAGGAGCTGTCATGCAAGGCGCATACATACCACTATCATCAGAAGCAGTGGCAGCTGGTCAATGCGGGGTGCAGGGGCGCCACCCTCACTCTGGAAAAGTAGCATTAGTGACATCATGTCAGACTAACAAAAAACAATTCTAACAATATACAGTTTATATATGTATTACATCTTTATTTTTTTACCCCTTTAATATGAACTATTAAGATTATTTTCAAATTAAAAAAAGAATTTTTGCTTTTGCTTATCTCTCAGAATTTTCTCTTTTTCTCTTCATGGGGCGCCGGACTAATGGAAGTCTATGGAAACAGCTAAACTTTTTGATATCACATGTTCTGTGGTTCGGGCATCTGGTAAGGATGCCCCCCGAGCGCCTCGCGGGCGAGGTGTTTTTGGGAACGTCACAACGGGAGGTGACCCAGGGGCAGACCCCAGGCCCGCTGGAGAGACTATGTCTCACAGCTGGTCGGGGAACGACTTGCTTCCGGGGTGAGAGAGGCCTGGGCTGCCCGTTTGAGGCTGTTGCCCCCGCGACCCGTTTTTTTAATAAAAATTTCTACTTCTATGTCATAAACTTTTTATTTTATAAACATACAAATAAAATATACTAAATGTTTTAATGAAGAATGAGACGTAGCTGATCACGAGCTGAGTTAATTAGCTGTAAACTCAATAAAATATAGCCGATTCACCAATTTATAATAAAATCACATCAATGCGGAAATAAATTTAGTTAAACTTATTAAATATAATTTTTATGTTGGACACAACTCTGCCAGCTTGATGTGCTGCAGTGTTTGACTATGTTAATTCATACAAAGCTGTGTGTGTGTGTTTGTGGGTGTGTGTGTGTGTGTGTGTGTGTGTGTGCTTGTGTGTTTGTGTGTGTGTGTGAGACATCAAACTATTGTATAAATGTGGCAGACACACTGACCACTTCCAGCTAAAAGTAATCACAGCATCTCATTTTTACCACATTTTTTTAAGTTACAGTCCTTTTCTAGAATGAAGAAAATTAAATTGTCGACACAAAATACCCCAAAATGACAATGAGAGAACCTATTTTTTTGAAGTCGTGGCAAATTTATTGAAAAAAAACAAAACAATGGGGAATAAAATTGCATGTACAAAAGTATTCACAGACAATAAATAGCTCAATACTTTGTTGATGCACCTTTGGCTCCAAATATAGCCTCAAGTCTTTTTGAATGAGATGCCACAAGCTCGGCACATCTGTCTTTGGGAGGTTTTCCCTGTTCCTCTTTGCAGTACCTTTCAAGTTCTATCAAGTTAGATGGTGAACATTGGTGCAGAGTCATTTTCAGATCGCTCCAGAGATGTTCATTTTTTTTAACAGTTATTTTCATTTGAATAAATTTGCCAAAAGTTCAAAAGAATTTTCTTTCATTGTCATTTTGGGGAAGATTAGGTAAAATATTGAGGAAACAATTTGATTAATTTTAGAATAAGGCTGTAAAATAAAAAAAAAGTGGTAAAAATGAGCCACTGTAAATACATTCTGAAAGCACTGTAAACTCTGAAAGCAGAGTACAATCTGTCTCAAACTGAAGGGAAGAGCAGAAGTCTGGCAGTCAGCATTTGACATGTTCCTAAGCTCAGAAAAACAATATTCCTTTCCAGTAAATCTAAATTACAAAAAAACACTGACCTAGTAGTTGCCTTTGAGCTCACTTGAATGCTATCACTTAAAAAACAAAAGGTGAGGTGATCACCTTTTGCAGGGAGGGGGGACGGTCAGAGAAACTGAAAAAAACTGGTTAATATACAATACCATCCCTCCTGTTGAGCCATGGGTGAGTCCAACGGCTCACTATAGTTACAGTTTCAAATCACATTTGGTCTATCTGCATGTATGGTGATCTCATGCCCTATAAAAATTCACATGCTCTCAGTACAGCATAAAGTTCAGCAATTTGTGCTGAACAGTTTCAAATTCAATTATTTCTGTTTCTGTAGTCACAGCAAATCCAACTTTATGCATCCCAAATTTATCTTTAGTAGCTGAAGCGTCAACAAAATTTACAGAAGTAATTGTATATATAAACATATGTACACTGTTTCACTTTAAAGGTGACTCCAACAAAGACTGTGAGTCTGGGTGTAAGGAAACAGAGAAAAATGCACTGCTTATATTTTTTTTTTCTGAAGTTGGTCAAGTCACGTGTGTGAAACAGGTACAGTAGGCACAACATGCTTGTATTGTTATTTATTGGCCTGAGGTCATAAACGGGTCTCCATTTTCCGGTATTGCTTTCTGGACTGGGAAAATGGGTGTATCATAAACTGCATCTTTGATTTCTCTCAGTATTACTTCTTTGTCCTGTCATTTGAGACTGGCCTAATTTTCTCAATGGTTTCAAGTTTCAAAAGATACGAAAGTCAAAGTTCTTTATCAACCCGACGTCGATGTGGCTGAGACAAAAGTACAGACACCAATTGTTGCTGTCTGGCATGAGTTTTAAACTGTGGCGAAGTCTGCGGAAGTACAAGCCCAACTGCATATCAAACCTTTAGTGCTAATGGATTAAATAAAACAATGTGGGGTGATAATTTTACAGCTTCAGCAGCTCACGCATTCGTAAAGACATTGGATATCTAGTTGCTACTGAACCTAGTTTCTTTGAATAGAAAGCTACTGGTCTGTGCTTATTTCCAAATGGCTGTGTCAGTATTGCCTTCAAAAACCCTGCAAAAGCGTCTTCACTCAATGTGAATGGTTGAGTGTAGTCTGGAAAAGCAAATGGTGATGTTAGTCTGCAGCATCCGTTTTAATGTCACAAAGCCCTGGTCTGCCTGTGGATTCCACGTTTTCTTATCTCTTAACTGTAAGTCCCTGCCATATACTGTATTATTTCTTGAAGTGGCTGCAGTGCTTGTGCATAGTCTGGTAGGATTTTTCTGCAGAAGTTACAAAGCCCTAAAAAAATGACATCATCTGTTGTTTGTTCTTTGGCTTTGAAGCTTCCTGAATTACAATCTTCCTTTTCTCTAATAGTGATCTACCCTCCCTTATTATGTGGTCTGACCTGCCACACCATCAAGATTTATGTAGTTTGTCAAAACTTCCTCCTCTGCCTATCTGATGAGCAAAGGCCACAAATCCTTCCGTCTCATCCGCAATAAAAATAAACTGTTATTATTACTTTTAATCTATTCATTTTATTATAGGATTAAAACATCTATTTAAAATCAGTTTGCCAGTCTACAGACGGCAGGGCTTTGATTCTAAACATCTTCTATCTAAGCACCTTCAGAAATGAAGTAATCTGACTAAAATCAAACCAGGAAGAGCATTCTTACCAAGTTCCAAGAACTACTCCTCTGCAACACATACCAGCACCTCCCACTTAGAAAAGGTGATCAGTTAATGAAAAAAAAGCACACGTGCAAGTTTTAGCTTCAAAACATACCACACCATACACAATGAGCCAAGCTTATTCTAACAACACAAGAGAGTTTCGGTAACACCACAGCTACTCCACATCTCAAACTTCCGTTCCGTCATCTTCCGCTTGTTCCGGGGTCGGGTCGCGGGGGCAACAGCCTCAAACGGGCAGCCCAGGCCTCTCTCTCCCCGGCTGCATCCTCCAGCTCACCCGGAAGGATCCCAAGTCGTTCCCCGGCCAGACGTGAGACATAGTCTCTCCAGCGGGTCCGGGGTCTGCCCCTTGGTCTCCTCCCGGTGGGATGTGCCCGAAACACCTCGCCTGCGAGGCGCTCGGGGGGCATCCTGACCAGATGCCCGAACCACCCCATCTGGCTCCTCTCGACCTGGAGGAGGAGCGGCTCGACACCGAGCTCCTCCCATATGGCAGAGCTCCTCACCCGATCTCTGAGTGAGAGCCCAACCACCCTGCGGAGGAAGCTCATTTCGGCCACTTGTACCCGCGATCTCATTCTTTCTTTCACCACCCACAGCTGGTTACCATGGTGAGGGTTGGAACATAGATCGACTTGTAAATCGAGAGCTTTGCTTTTCGTCTCAGGTCTCTCTTTACCACGACAGACCGATGCAGCGTCCTAGTTATTGCTGATGCCGCACCGATCCGCCTGCTCGATCTTTCCCCCACTCGTGAACAAGACTCCAAGATACTTAAACTCCTCCACTTGGGGTAGGACCCTGTCCCAAGTGGAGCATCTCAAAGTAAGGGTAAGTAAGTACATTATTACAAAGTAAAATTAGCAGTCATGTCTGACTATCACAATAAACACTTATCTGCAGATTTAAACTTTCTTTAATAGTTATTATTACTATTTATTCATGAATTTATTTATTTACTTATGAACTGCACAAAGTTCAACACCAAGTAAAATATTTTCTCAACAAAAATCATTACCCATCGTCAAGAATTCTCCCATTTAACCATATCTAAGCTACTGTGCTGAAATATGTTTTTTTTTTTTTTTTAATCAACTCTGCAAATCACGATTACAGAAAAAACAGTGGGATTTGTCACTAAGGCTGGATTTTTGGATCATACAAATGCTCAGATCTTAAAAGAAAAAATGATTAAATTTAACAAATCAGCACCATTTAAAATGGCTTAAATTATGTTTTGACTTCATCAAAAAGCATCCCTCTCAGTATCCAAAAACAAAGTTCATTTTATCTAACACCACAGTGTTTATAATCTTGGAGACGGCAATACTAATTTCTACAGTTCCAGATATGGTGTCAAATGATTGAACCTGAGCTCAAACCAAACACAATGCTCCAGACTGATGAAGTTTACAAAGAATTAAAAAGAAATGGCCTTCCCAAATTTGAAAACAATGAATGTTAATCTGTTTATCTCTTTGAAGTGTTTCAGTTATTCGCACAGCAAAATCAGTTTTCAGAGATGAAACCCATCTTTTATCTCCAGGTCACCAGTTTGTCCTTCTTCACAGTCAAAATAATAAAATTAAGAACTGGTGAAATTCCGCTGGAATCTACTGTATAAAACACCCAGTCCTTTCTTTCATTCAAAAGACTAGACACACTGACACAATGGTTGTTTTCCCGCCAACTTTAACCACAGCGATGTTATTTTGTTGCAGAGTTGGCTTTGCGTGGTCATGATGAGAGTGAAACATCTGAAAATCCTGGTATATTTTGTGGACTTGTGGATTTTGCTGCTTCATTAGATGATGTCTTAAGAAAACACATTGAGAAGGCCACTGTTTTTAAAGTAACTATTTAAAAATATTCAATTTAAAAGTATTAAATAAATACATTTAAATGTATTTGAATTAAGCTCAAGTAAGAATTTTTTTGTCAGATTCAGGTGGATTTTCTATAGTTTTTTTTTTTTTTTTATTTCCCAAATGTACCAGTGTTTTGGAAGAAGTAGCGGCTCATAGCCACCCAGCACTGTTAGGTGAAACTTCCATGGCCATGCCATCATCACAGTGTTTGAACACCCGGAAGCACTTATCCAGTGTTTTGATAAAAAATAAGGAAAATAAATAATCTACAAATGAATCATGTGGACATGTTTGGCACTGCACAGACACTCCAAATTAATATCAACATAACACAGTTTAAGTTCTTATTATCTTAAATGCCCAACAACTTAAGGTGTAAATGAGAGATTGATTGTTGTTTTGGTTGAATTTAAGTGATCTCTGTTTGTTACTTCCTGGACTTAGACAGATAATTACAAGGCTGTGCGATAGCAGAGTGGTTTGTATTGAAGTCTTGCAGCCTAAAGGTCAAGCTTGGCCTTTAGTTTCTCTCCACACTCTGCTTCTCTTTTCTGCTTTTTTATTAATGTATAAAAAAAGGTAATTATCACATCTCATTTTGCAGTTAAAGTTTCCATTATTTGCTAAATTAAGTTCTTTCTGTTCTTAACTGTTTTTTTTTTTTTCGGGAAAACTAAAGAAAACAAAGTAAGACGTGATCAAAGAAGTCAATCAATAAAACCACAGGTAATAAACACACACAAAAAAATACTAGTTGTATATTATTTAGGTTTTTATTTTTTTTCAAATTTAATTTCTGGTTCCTAGATAATAAACTTATATCATATTGAAAATATTTTTTGAAGTAAAAAACTTTGTGACTAAATTTTCAGTTTTTTGCTTTTAATCTGATTTATTAAAAAAGACTAATTATTGTAAAATGTTTATTTACATCTTTATAGATTATCATTGGTGCTTATTTATTGTTTATTATTTAAGTGAACTGCTCTTTTATCTCAGGATAGAAATCTCTGCGATGCAGATATGGAAATAGGTCAAGAATCACAGGGAGCAAAGAGGATGAAAACAAGCAGAACATCAGATTTCAGTTTTCTAAGTTCTAACAGCTAAGAGGTTTTCTACGACCGCTTTACGTTTGAAGTTATAGACACATTGCTGTTGCATCTCAGGTTCCAGATGTATTTCTCAGTTGAAAATGTTGACTGAACTTTTTCATTAAAAATGAGAGTCATAAAAACTAATAAAATGGGTTTTGATGGATTGATTTGATGAGAATCACTCTATTGTTAATATGGACAGCTGTAGAGATTCATTTTTAACTTTTTTTGGTTGTTGGTGTGACACCAAGATTTTTTTGATGGAAGAAATAGGTTGAAAAAACAGCTCTAAAGTAGCTTTTGTCTTTCCCATCACAAAGACTGTACTGAAAGAAATGCTGACGCATTCAGAAAAGTAGAAATAAAGAAGATTACAAAAAGACTGAAGTGTAATTAGTTCATTATAAAGGAAAAACACATACAGTTTCTCATCATATTTTAATTTTCTTTGATTCTGTGAATATTTAATAGAGAAAGCAGAATTAAAAAAAATCAGGATAATGCAATAAAATAGAGGGCAGTGATGGTTTTGCATGAGTCCAAGATGATTGTGGTCACGGTATCTGAAATAACATTAAAATACATTCAGATGTAAAATAAATCTACATTACACATCTTTCAAAGGAGAATATTTTTAGGTGTTTGAAAATCCATTTCTCTTTTTTAACAAACAATAAATTTACAGTTTTAGCTGTTAAATTAAAAAAAAAAAAAACTTCACAAAAATATTTTAATTTTGCCTTAATTAACCAAATTTAAAATTACATTCAGAATTTATGCATCTTGTTACATTATATCGCAGACCTTTTTTATAGAAAATGTTTTATTGATAAGAGTTCATTTTAAGATTGTGTTTTATTAAATGTTAAAGACTAGTGACCCTTGCAGGGTGTACCCCACCTCTCATGGGTCCTTTTATAGGACCCTCACAGCTCAAATGGATGGAAAAACAGATACATGGATAGATGAAAAGATGAATTTGATAAAAAAAAAAAAAAAAATAGATATTTTGAATGTTTGGTTTCTTGAGATGGAGATTTGCTTCAAATCTTCCTGGAACAGATGAATGAAATGCTCTGGGCACACACCCGGTCATTCCAGTAATTCCCTGTAAGAATAGAAAATTTGGAGGCAAGTTATTATTGAAAGAATAAGTCCAGGTGACGAACAATGTGGCTCTGCCTCCCTGGTAAACAAACTGTCAGTCAGTCACCTTCTAATCCATCTATCCCTAACGGTGCGAGGGTCGAGATATACCCAAACAGGTCGCCAGTCTGTCGCAGGGCCACACACATACAACCATCCACACATTAACTCATTCCAAGGGGCAATTTAGCACTGGCCAATCAACCTAGCATTCATGTTTTTGGAGGGTGGGAGGAAACCGTAGTACCCGGAGAAAACCCACGCAGACACGGGGAGAACATGCAAACTCCACAAAGAAAGGACAGCTTTCCAAGCCTCGTCCCAGCCGGGACACAAACCCACAACCTTCTCGCTGTGGCCACTGTGCTATTCACTGCGCCACCGTCCCACCCTAAACAAACTATAATAACAGTTAATTATTGAGGTCTCTGTGATAACGAGGATGAAGCAGTCATTTGTGTAACATTCTTACATCTTCTGCTATCATGTCATCAAAATTATTCATGTGACTTTTTCAATGAATTTCCACAAAGATGTCACTGGGAAATTTTACAGCAGAGTTCAAAGGACTGTAAATTTTACAGACGTATTGCTCTAATATTTTTTCCGCTTTGCTGTTGACAAATATGTTGACGTAGAACTTATTAATGGAGCCTATTTAGAAAACTCATTTAAATTGAAAAGATGTTTTCAACTTCACAAGTGTTTACATTTAAATGTATAATTTTTTAATGTTTATACAGTATTTTGTTTTATTTTTACCTAAGAAGTTAATTTCAATGCAATTTTCATTCCCTCCATAATTGTCAGGGCGATTCAAACCCCAACGCACGTAATCCCACTTTGATCCATCACTCCACATCCATTTTGACTCCTGAGAATAAGTTGCAAAAAGCAAAAAAACAAACAAACAAACAAAAAACAATCAATTCCACCCTTTGCGGTTTAAAAAATGTTAATTTTGAGTAAATAATGTTTAAGATCTTGTAGAAAACTTACAGCCACAGCATCAAAACCTCCAATCCAGGTACTCAGAGCCTGTCCAGTCACTCTCTCCACCATGTCACTAAGGAACAGGCTCTCATTGGCTGAGTGGATGGAGGCCAGATTCCCTCCAAGGCTGATGCAGAAAGCCTGACAGATTAAAAAAAAAAAAGGAAAAAAAAAGGTAGTTAGAAAGATGTAAACCCAATTTGACCAAGCTGACGGTTTTACTTATATATATATATAAATATATATATATATATATACACATGAAAAAACGGGATATTTGAATTTACAGCCTTTTAAATGCCGGGCGGGGCTTTTTGGCGATGATGTGGAAGATGTGTGTTCATCATAATTATTGAATTTCAGCTGAATGGCTAAAAAGTCAATAATTTCAGCCATTATTGGAAATTCACTGGTATTTGATTGCTAATGCAGGTTCAGCGACTTTTGACAAGTTGCATAAACAGTTCCATGGAATGGTTTGCTCTGTTTTCACTCAGACTAAAGTGGACGGAACCTGCTGACAGGAATGCTTGCTAGATCCACTACCTACCTTGCCATGGCTGTAAAACCTGGATTTCCAGAATGACATCACGTTAACCTCATCTTGATCAGTCACACAGCTACACAATCATGAATTTGATGGCTGTTTTTTTTAGAGTGATTGGTGATGTGATTTACTCGGACATAACAGACATCAGTACGGAACCAGGATTCCTTTCTCAAAATTAGCGGGCTATCTAATATTTTCTAGGGAAGCTACACACACCAGAATGTACTATTTTCCCAAATAGATTGTTTTACTCACAGTTGTTAGTCTTTCCGCTTTCTGGAAAGAAGCTCTAAAAATTCTACAGATCGACTGTAGATCGACTATGTAATTGAATGTTAAATACTTTATGTGTCTATGTTTTGAGTCGTAATGTACAGACACTTTCTTTTGGATCTTTTCTTGTGGTGCAACAACTAAAGAAACTTTTTAATTCTTGTACACTAAGAGAGATAGATAGGCTGACAGACAGACAGACGGATAGATCTGTACCTCTGCATCGATGAAAGGCCTTGGTGTGTGGTAGAAAATAAAACAACGAGATCCAAACCGAGTCCAGCCAGGAGGACATCCAGCAGGACAGCCAAATCCACCTGAAACAAAAGAGAAGTGTATTTTCAGGGATTTGAACTACAAACCTTAAGTCTCATGAGAGACAGAAATGTTTTTCTTTTCAATAATTTTCATTAAATAGTTTTGTATTTGAAATGAAACAATATTCTATAATGAATACAATATTCTATCAATGCAGATGGCAGTGGCTCAGTGGCAGATTGTTCGTCCTCGGAATAGAAGATAACTGGTTTTCACGGATTCAATTCCCACCTATTTTGCATAATGGCCCTTGGAGAGGACACCTAACGCACCATCAGGCAGCCTGCTGTCGTGTAATGCAGCACACAAATTTTCCTGGTGAGGGATCAATAAAGTATACATTCATTTTAAAGAGACAGTGGTACAGACCTGCAGGCTCTTCATTAATCGGCACACCTCCCTGTGAACACAAAAGCCCACAGGTCAGAAAGCAGCTTTCACATTGTTGATCTGTGTAGTTCGTTGTCTATTGTTGTCTCTGTTGATCATAAAAAAAAAAAAAACATGAATCCATTTTACTCACGCTTTCAACAGCCAGAAAGCTGCATACCATGCAGAGAACGAATGCCACAACATGTCCTGATGCCATCTGGGGAGAAGGATAAAAAATCATTTCTTGCAGGTTAATCTGCAACATCTGCTTCAACATCAGCCTCAGATTTTATAGTTTTAAAGTAAAATTAAAATGAAGTTTAAGGAGATGGATGATTACATGTGAAAATTCTCACCTTGCTTGTAGTGATGCTGGTTCAGACAATGAATCCCTTCTGTCCAAAGAAGCTATAAATCCCTGCAGAGCAGGGAGTGGCAGATAGAATGAGGTATCTGATTTCTTTTAAGAGCAAGTCTGAATTTTTTTATTTCGAGGAAATATTTTATGGGCTGCCGAGTGGCGGTGGAACGGTGGCGCTGAGGGTAGCACAGTGGCCTCACAGCAAGAACGTCGTGGATTCGAGTCTCGTGTGGGGACGGGCCTTGGTCTTGGAAGAATTTTAAAAAATGTCCCTGCTGGATCGTTTTTGTCCAGCTATATCTTGTCATGAGATTTTTTCTACACAAAAGAGGAACAGTATCATAAGTCTTTTCAACAATGACCTCTTATTCTGTGTAGTTATCTGGTTGCATATCTGCATAGATGTGTGGGTGTGGTGCGTGCATGGACTCACCTTTCAAATGTTTTTTTTTTTTCTTTCTTCCTTAGTTCACTTTCGCAAAAACTAAAGATGAGGTCACACATACAAATTGGCTACATGAACAAAAGCAATCTGAGTTTTCTAACACTGGTAATGAAAATGGTCACAACCAAGAAAATTGACCCAATAATATTTTCTATATGTTTTCGAGACGTTAAGAGAAAATTAAGGTTGCATTTCAAAACAGATTTTAATGAAATGTCACATTTTCTGCAGGACATTAAAAAAGTTTTTCTTGTATTATGGGTAAATTCTTTGAAAGACTCATTGTCTGGAACTAAACATGTTAATGTGACAAATAAGGTGCGAAACTTTCAGAAAGAGCCCAGAATAACAAAATGCTCATTATGACAGATGGTTGCACAAAAAATGCTTTTGATGAAGTCTTCTTCTTCCAGCATTTTCCCTTCAGGGGGCGCCACAGCAAGTCAGTTTCTTCCATCTAACCCTATCTGCTGCATCCTCTTCTGTCACACCAACTATCTTCATGTCTTCCTTCACTGTATCCATGAACCTCCTCTTTGGTCTTCCTCTAGTCCTGTTTCCTGGTGGTTCCAAACCCAGCATCCTTCTTCCGATGTACTCTCTCTCTCTCCTCTGCACATGTCCAAACCATCTCAGTCTGGCCTCTCTGACTTTATCTCCAAAACCTTTAAAATGTGCTGTTCCTCTGATCCTGTCCATCCTGGTCACTCCCAGAGAGATCCTCAGCATCTTCATCTCTGCTACCTCCATCTCTGCTTCATGTCTTTTTCTCAGTGGCACTGTCTCTAGACCAAACAGCATGGCCGGTCTCACCACGGTTTTGTACACTTTTGCTTTCATTTTAGCGGAAACTCTGCTGTCACACATCACACCTTATACTTTCCTCTAGGGCTGAAACAGTTAATCGATTTAATCGATTATAATCGATTATCAAAATAGTTGTCGACTAATTTAATCATCGATTAATCGCCTAAAAAGTTTTTACTGTCAACTGCACTTAAATTGGTCTCCATGTGGGGCAATAGAGAACAAATTGACGATGCGCGCTACCAAAATAGGAGGAGAAGAAGAAAGCAGCCAATCATTGGCCTTCATTTTACCCCGCCTCACGTGATCAGGCAGATTCAACAAGATGGCGGAAAGAAAAACAAAAACAAAATTCTCAAAAGTTTGGATCATTTTCCGCTAAATTTGAAAAAGACTCGCGTTAATATGCAAAGTTTGTGAAATGAACACTTTTTGGCACGGAAGCATAACGACGCTGCACAAACATCTGAAAAAAAAACCATGTAGGACTCGAAGCGGGAGACGGCAAACCGTAGCGATACACAACGTAATTTCTAATAAAAACAATTTTACAGGTCGCTAAATACACTTTTTATTGTCTGCAAAAAAACCAAAAACAAGCCAACATGGACTTTTTGCTGTGGAAAACGGTTGCACTCCAGAGCGCTTCTCTCAGGGACTCTTATTTTGTAAATGATCACGTCTAATATGAGGCCGCTGTCAGTAGGAAGAGGAGGGATTTAAAAAAAAAAAAAGATCGCTAAATTCAACCCAAGATACAAGACCCCCTCCTCTACACCGCAAAGCACATTTTATCCCACAAACAAATGAGTACTGTTATAGTTGGGCACCCCTTTACCGATTAGTAGATTTGTGTTTATGATATTATAAGTGGTAAAGATGGTCATTTTATTTATTAAAGTTACTATTTTTACAGTAGAGATGGTGTTTTTTTGTTGTTTTTTTTTTGTGCTAATACTTCACAACTTGAATGTTTTTGTATATTTTTTTCTCATGTTAATCTGGGGCCTTTTTTTGTACGATACTTCTGAACAAGGTTAAATTTGCGAATCCAGAAGTGTTAAAGGTTTCTTGTTTTCAAATGTGATCCAACAGTTTAGATTTGATGTTTTATTAGCCAGTACTACTAAAGCACATTTTATGGGTGCTTATGAGTTACTTTTACTGTATACAGTAAGTAGATTTATTATTTTCTAGAAATGATAATATTCTGCCTCTTTATTTGACAGAAAGATTAACATTTGCTGTTACTGTAATAAACCCAACGTGTTGTTTAAGTGGTTATAAGTTGTGTTTTACACAATTACATTCTATTATATGCCGAAAAAGTAATATTTATTAAATTAAATTTTTTATCCGATTAATCGAGTAATCGACCCAATAATCGACAGATTAATCGATTACCAAAATAATCGTTAGTTGCAGCCCTACTTTCCTCCACCCGTTCCAGCCTGCCTGAACACGCTTCTTCACCTCTTTTCCACATCCTCCATTGCTCGGGACTGTTGATCCACGTACTTAAAATCTTCCACCTTCTTTATCTCTTCTCCCTCACTTTTCCATTTGGATCCCTCTCATTCACACACATGTACTCTGTCTTATTCTGATTAATCTTCATTCCTCTTTTTTCTGGTGCAAACCTCCACCTCTCCAGTTTTTCCTCCACCTCTTCCCTCCTCTCACTACAGATCACAATGTAGTTTCCAAAAAAATTGTCCATAGAGATTCCTGTCTAACTGTGTGTCAGCCTGTTCAACACCATAGCAAACAGCAAAGGACTCAGAGCTGATCCCTGGTGCAGTCCCAAACCCACACTGAACTCCTCTGTCTCAAATAGAGCACACCTCACCATTGTCTTGCAGCCCTCATACTTTGTATTTGTAATTAAATACTAATAATTAAATAATAATAAAAATGCATTAAACTTATACAACGCTTTTCTAGACACTCAACGATGTGTGTCGGTGACATATGTTTTATTCATTCACTTCATACCAGGTACAACCATTCACATACACATTCATAGCTCCATGAAGCTGGCCCCTCTTAAAAAAATATGAACAAAAATAAACACAAAATATATCAATCGTTTGTGCTGCGCTTGTGCTGTTTTGTGCTGTAAAAGTTTTTGTTTGTGCTATTTTTGTTTTTTTAGATATTTACCATTCTTTTATAGATCATTATGATGTCATCCAGCCGCTCATTTTACTTAAAAATGCGAAAAAACTCTTAAAATTGGTGGCAATCGTTTGTGCTACGTTTGTGCTGTTATGTGCTGGATGACGTCCTCCAGACCCTTATTTATTTATGGGCATTGTCATCTTCGATGATGTCATGGTCCAAATCGTATTTCTTATAATAAACAAAAACTAAAACAGTACAAACGTAGCACCAACGATTGACACCATTTTGAGGAGTTTTCTCGCATTTTTAAGCAAAATGGGGGGCTAGATGACGTCATATCGATCTATAAAAGAATCGTAAATATCTAAAAAAAAATAAAGTAGCACGAAGAAAAACTTTTACAGCACAAAACAGCACAAACGATCGATATATTTTTTGTTTATTTTTGTTCATATTTTTTTAAGAGGGGCCAGCTTCACGGAGCTCACATTCATTCCTGATTATAGGAGCTGTCATGCAAGGCGCATACATACCACTATCATCAGAAGCAGTGGCAGCTGGTCAATGCGGGGTGCAGGGGCGCCACCCTCACTCTGGAAAAGTAGCATTAGTGACATCATGTCAGACTAACAAAAAACAATTCTAACAATATACAGTTTATATATGTATTACATCTTTATTTTTTTACCCCTTTAATATGAACTATTAAGATTATTTTCAAATTAAAAAAAGCATCTTTGTTTTTGCTTATCTCTCAGAATTTTTCTTTTTCTCTTCATGGGGCGCCGGACTAATGGAAGTCTATGGAAACAGCTAAACTTTTTGATATCACATGTTCTGTGGTTCGGGCATCTGGTAAGGATGCCCCCCGAGCGCCTCGCGGGCGAGGTGTTTTTGGGAACGTCACAACGGGAGGTGACCCAGGGGCAGACCCCAGGCCCGCTGGAGAGACTATGTCTCACAGCTGGTCGGGGAACGACTTGCTTCCGGGGTGAGAGAGGCCTGGGCTGCCCGTTTGAGGCTGTTGCCCCCGCTACCCGTTTTTTTAATAAAAATTTCTACTTCTATGTCATAAACTTTTTATTTTATAAACATACAAATAAAATATACTAAATGTTTTAATGTAGAATGAGACGTAGCTGATCACGAGCTGAGTTAATTAGCTGTAAACTCAGTAAAATATAGCCGATTCACCAATTTATAATAAAATCACATCAATGCGGAAATAAATTTAGTTAAACTTATTAAATATAATTTTTATGTTGGACACAACTCTGCCAGCTTGATGTGCTGCAGTGTTTGACTATGTTAATTCATACAAAGCTGTGTGTGTGTGTTTGTGGGTGTGGGTGTGTGTGTGTGCTTGTGTGTTTGTGTGTGTGTGTGAGACATCAAACTATTGTATAAATGTGGCAGACACACTGACCACTTCCAGCTAAAAGTAATCACAGCATCTCATTTTTACCACATTTTTTTATGTTACAGCCCTTTTCTAGAATGAAGAAAATTAAATTGTCGACACAAAATACCCCAAAATGACAATGAGAGAACCTATTTTTTTGAAGTCGTGGCAAATTTATTGAAAAAAAACAAAACAATGGGGAATAAAATTGCATGTACAAAAGTATTCACAGACAATAAATAGCTCAATACTTTGTTAATGCACCTTTGGCTCCAAATATAGCCTCAAGTCTTTTTGAATGAGATGCCACAAGCTCGGCACATCTGTCTTTGGGAGGTTTTGCCTGTTCCTCTTTGCAGTACCTTTCAAGTTCTATCAAGTTAGATGGTGAACATTGGTGCAGAGTCATTTTCAGATCGCTCCAGAGATGTTCATTTTTTTTAACAGTTATTTTCATTTGAATAAATTTGCCAAAAGTTCAAAAGAATTTTCTTTCATTGTCATTTTGGGGAAGATTAGGTAAAATATTGAGGAAATAATTTGATTAATTTTAGAATAAGGCTGTAAAATAAAAAAAAGTGGTAAAAATGAGCCACTGTAAATACATTCTGAAAGCACTGTAAACTCTGAAAGCAGAGTACAATCTGTCTCAAACTAAAGGAAAGAGCAGAAGTCTGGCAGTCAGCATTTGACATGTTCCTAAGCTCAGAAAAACAATATTCCTTTCCAGTAAATCTAAATGACAAAAAAACACTGACCTAGTAGTTGCCTTTGAGCTCACTTGAGCGCTATCATTTAAAAAACAAAAGGTGAGGTGATCACCTTTAGCAGGGAGGGGGGACGGTAAGAGAAACTGAAAAAAAACTGGGAAACCTAGCGTTAAATATACAATACCATCCCCCTGTTGAGCCATGGGTGAGTCCAATGGCTCACTATAGTTACAGTTTCAAATCACATTTGGTCTATCTGAATGTATGGTGATCTCATGCCCTATAAAAAGTCACATGCTCTCAGTACTGCATAAAGTTCTGCAATTTGTGCTGAACAGTTTCAAATTCAATTATTTCTGTTTCTGTAGTCACAGCAAATCCAACTTTATGCTTACCAAATTTATCGTTAGTGGCTGAAGCGTCAACAAAATTAACAGAAGTAATTGTATATATAAGCATATGTACACTGTTTCCCTTTAAAGGTGACTCCAACAAAGACTGGGTGAGTCTGGGTGTCAGGAAACAGAGAAAAATGCACTGCTTAGATTTTTTTTTTTCTGAAGTTGGTCAAGCCACGTGTGTGAAACAGGTACTGTAGGCACAACATGCTTGTATTGTTATTTATTGGCCTGAGGTCATAAACGGGTCTCCATTTTCCGGTATTGCTTTCTGGACTGGGAAAATGGGTGTATCATAAACTGCATCTTTGATTTCTCTCAGTATTACTTCTTTGTCCTGTCATTTGAGACTGGCCTAATTTTCTCAATGGTTTCAAGTTTCAAAAGATACGAAAGTCAAAGTTCTTTATCAACCCGACGTCGATGTGGCTGAGACAAAAGTACAGACACCAATTGTTGCTGTCTGGCATGAGTTTTAAACTGTGGCGAAGTCTGCGGAAGTACAAGCCCAACTGCATATCAAACCTTTAGTGCTAATGGATTAAATAAAACAATGTGGGGTGATAATTTTACAGCTTCAGCAGCTCACGCATTCGTAAAGACATTGGATATCTAGTTGCTACTGAACCTAGTTTCTTTGAATAGAAAGCTACTGGTCTGTGCTTATTTCCAAATGGCTGTGTCAGTATTGCCTTCAAAAACCCTGCAAAAGCGTCTTCACTCAATGTGAATGGTTGAGTGTAGTCTGGAAAAGCAAGGGTGATGTTAGTCTGCAGCATCTGTTTTAATGTCACAAAGCCCTGGTCTGCCTGTGGATTCCACGTTTTCTTATCTCTTAACTGTAAGTCCCTGCCATATACTGTATTATTTCTTGAAGTGGCTGCAGTGCTTGTGCATAGTCTGGTAGGATTTTTCTGCAGAAGTTACAAAGCCCTAAAAAAATGACATCATCTGTTGTTTGTTCTTTGGCTTTGAAGCTTCCTGAATTACAATCTTCCTTTTCTCTAATAGTGATCTACCTTCCCTTATTATGTGGTCTGACCTGTCACACCTCCAAGATTTAGTTTGTCAAAACTTCCTCCTCTGCCTATCTGATGAGCAAAGGCCACAAATCCTTCCGTCTCATCCGCAATAAAAATACATTTTTTTATTTCTTTTGATCTATTCATTTTTCTTATAGGATTAAAACATCTATTTAACATCAGTTTGCCAGTCCACAGATGGCAGGGCTTTGATTCTAAACATCTTCTATCTAAGCACCTTCAGAAATGAAGTAATCTGACTAAAATCAAACCAGGAAGAGCATTCTTACCAAGTTCCAAGAACTACTCCTCTACAACACATACCAGCACCTCCCACTTAGAAAAGGTGATCAGTTAATGAAAAAAAAGCACACGTGCAAGTTTTAGCTTCAAAACATACCACACCATACACAATGAGCCAAGCTTATTCTAGCAAAACAAAAGAGTTTCAGTAACAGCACGGCTACTCCACATCTCAAACTAAGGGTAAGTAAGTACATCATTACAACATAAAATTAATAGTCACATCTGACTATCACAATAAACACTTATCTGCAGATTTAAACTTTCTTTAATATTTATTACTTCTATTTATCCATGAATTTATTTATTTATTTATTTATTTATGAACTGCACAAAGTTTGTCACCGAGTAGAATATTTTCTCAACAAAAGTCATTAATTATGCTCCACAATTCTCCCATTTAACCATATATAAGCTACTGTGCTGAAATATGGGTTTAAATACAAAATATTCAACTCTGCAAATTACAATTACAGAAAAAAAGTGGGAATTGTCGCTCAGGCTACATTTTTGGATCATACTAATGCTCAGATCTTAAAAGAAAAATATTTAAATTTATGTCAGGAGAGTAGTCTGTTCCCTCTGTGTTCTGTTTCTCCCCTCGCTCTTGTCCTTGTTTGTCTTGTGTGTGTGTGTGTGTGTGTGTGTGTGTGTGTGGAGTTGGGTGGAGCCAGCCGGGAGCTGCATCAAGTCATACCTGAAACTCATCTACTCATCTGCTGCAGCATAAATGGATCAGTTTTTCACACACTCTTCACCAGATCGTTTGTTTACCCTGCTTGACCTGTTATCCAGTTTTTGGCTCCAACTCCTTTATCAGAACATGCCTAATTAATCTGTTTTGTGTCTTCTTTATTTGGACTTTTTATCAATCTAATAAATCTGCTTCTACTTTCTTCATCTGAGCCTGTCTGTTGTGTCATGGGTATATTTTTGGCCTCAGCTCCACATTATGACAATCTGATCATGACCAATCAGAAGTTTCGGTTTGATTATGAAGTCATTTTATCTTTCATTTATTGGTTCTGTTTTTCTGTCACTCACCCAACATGCCGCCACTAATTGCACACCTTGGCTGGGCTGAGAGCCAAAGCAGTGTCGAATTCAGTAACTAAAGAAAACACGGTTGTGTCTTTAATACAAACACCATTTTCTAGACGTTCCTTGGAAGAGAAAAAAATTAAAGGAACTTGGACCAGACCAGCCCATTTTAAAGATTAAACAGGATGGGGGAGACCGTGGACGTAATTACAGCCGAGCTTTTGCAGGTCGGTTTTTGAAAAGGGGAGATGGCTAACTGGCTGTGATGTTAGCAACACATGCTTCTGCTTTCCCTGTCTGTTATTTCAATGCAGTGGAATGGAGACATTGCGGACTGTCAAAGGGGTAAGCAAACAAAAATATTTGTCGGAAAAGTGCAAACGGCATGTAAACTTCAGAAGCCACTTGGATAACAGCATGAGGCTGAGGGTATTTGGCAGAGCGAGCATAGCCGGATGGCTAGAAGAAGGATACAGAATTGGAAACACAATGAGTTTGTGACTAAAAATCGACACATTTTATCATAGATAATAGACTATATTAAGTTCTTTGGGGCATTTGAGTTTGCATTGCGTGGTCATGATGAGAGCGAGCATCTGAAAATCCTGGTATATTTTGTAGACTTGTGGATTTTGCTGCTTCATTAGACGATGTCTTAGGAGAACAAATTGAGAAGTTTTTAAAAGAACTAGCTACATATCAAATTTAAATGTATTTAAATCGAGAGGAGCCAGATGGGGTGGTTCGGGCATCTGGTCAGGATGCCCCCCGAGTGCCTTGCAGGCGAGGTGTTTCGGGCATGTCCCACCGGAAGGAGACCAAGGGGCAGACCCCAGTTGCGCTGGAGAGACTGTGTCTCACAGCTGGCCGGGGAACGACTTGGGATGCTTCTGGGTGAGCTGGAGGATGCAGCCGGGGTGAGAGAGGCCTGGGCTACCCATTTGAGGCTGTTGCCGCCGCGACCCAACCCTGGAACAAGCGGAAGATGGCGGAACAGAACGGAAGATTTAAATGTATTCAAAGGAATTTCAAGTGAGAATTTTTTTTTTTTTTTTTATTTAGGTGGATTTTCTACATTTTTCTTTTAAATCGCTCAAATGTAACAGTGTTTTGGAGGAAGTAGTGGCTCAAAAACATAAGTGTTATTATGAAAGCTTTTATGAAAGCACTTATCAATTGTTTTCATAAAAATAAGGGAAATAAATAATAATACAAATGAATAAAAAAAATCAACTTCAAATGCACACTCCCCCAAATATTTTTACCACCAGGTGCCACTGATCAGATGCAACCGGGGTTAGATATCTTGGACTCTTCGGTATGAACTCTGAGCGGAGGATTGAACCAGCGATCTTCCAGTTACAAAACAGTCGCACTACCCATCGAGCCATCCTTCCCTTCCCCTACATGATGATAAAGTTTTGTTAAACAATAATTATTTCTTATTAAAAGTTGTAACTATTTCTAATGTCTATGAAAGCATCATTAATCGGTCTGAAGTTTTTGGGGTTTTTTTTCAGTTAACCTCATAAACCTCGCTGTCGGCTCTTTTCTTGCTGCATTGTGTTTCTTTAAAGTTAGCTTTGAATGAATCTGACCATAAATATTAAAATGTGAAATAAAAAAAAAAAGAGGATTTGTTTTAGAAGGAAGGTGTTCGTCATGGGGACCTGCTCGTGAGAAGATCCACGAACTTCCAGAAGAAGATACGAGATGACAAAGAGGATGAGAAAGCCTGCTGCGCTTCTATTTGGTCATAAAATAAAACAAACAGGAAACATTTATGTGGTGTAAAGCTCTGAAACCGTTTATCAGATCACATCTAGACTTTGGTACATCAGGAACATCCTCTCAGAGTTTTTCTGCAGAATGAATGTTGAAATACAGGAAACAGAAGCACATAAACATACGTTGCTGCCAAAAAATTTGAGACATTCACATTTAAACAGGGTTTAAATAGTTTAATCACACTAATAAAATTATTGGATTTATAAAACAACGAAGCTGTTTATCTTTTGAGTTTTTCTATGTTTAGAGAGACACCATGTGGACATGTTTGGCACTGCACAGATACTCATGTTAATATTAACAAAACATAGTTTTAGTTCTGATTATCTTAAATGCCCAAAAATTTAAGGTGCAAATGAGAGATTGATTGTTGTTTTGGCTAAATTTAAGTGATCTCTGTTTGTTACTTCCTGGACTTACAAAGATAATTACAAAGCTGTGCGATGGCAGAGTGGTTTGTATTGTAGTCTTGCACCTTAAAGGTCAAGCTTGGCCTTTAGTTTCTCTTATTGTGGTCTGTTTATGGCTTCTCATAAGCTCTTTGCCCATCCATCAGGCTGTTTCTTTCGCTTCATGGAAACAGTTTGATCTCACAGCATTGAGGTTCACTTGCTCCATTTTTTTAATTTCACCAATCAGTTTTCTGTGGCATACTGGCCCTCCACTTCACCCTGCATCTCCTGGAATCTCCAGGAACCTATGCTAAGATCCTGTTTGTGGTATTCAGCTCTGCATTCAACACCATCCTCCCTACTCTGCTTCAGGACAAGCTCTCTCAGCTCAACGTGCCTGACTCCACTTGCAGGTGGATCACTGTCTTCCTGACAGACCGGAGGCAGTGCGTGCAGCTGGGGAAGAATGTCTCCACCTCTCGGACTATCAGCACAGGATCTCCACAGGGCTGTGTCCTCTCTCCCCTGCTCTTCTCCCTGTACACCAACTGCTGCACCTCCAGCCATGACTCTGTTAAACTGATCAAGTTTGCGGACAACACCACCCTCATCAGGCTCATCACTGATGGTGATGAGTTGGCCTACAGGATGGAGGTAGACCGGTTGGTGTCCTAGTACAGCAGCAACAACCTAGAGCTCAACGCTCAGAAGACAGTGGAGATGATCGTGGACTTTAGGAAAGTCACAGCCTCCATTCCCCCTTGCACAGACTCCCCTGTCACCACTGTAGACTTTTTCCGCTTCCTCAGCACTACCATCACACAAGACCTAAAGTGGAAGCCATCCATCAGCTCCCTGATCAAAAAGGCCAAGCAGAGGATATGCTTTCTGCGGCAGTTGAAGAAAGCCAAGCTGCCCAGATGTTGGTGTAGTTTTACACAGCCATCATCGAGTCCATCCTCACCACCTCCATCACCGTGTGGTACGCTGGAGCCACAGCTAGGGACAAACATAGACTGCAGCGCATTGTGCGCTCTGTGGAGAAGGTGATCGCTGCAGCCTTCCATCTCTCCATGATCTGTACGTCTCCAGGACTCGGTGGCATGCAGGTTGGATAGCAGCTGACCCTTCCCACTCTGGGCATGGACTTTTTGAGCGACTCCCCTCTGGCAGGAGGCTCCGGTCCTTTTGGACCAGAATGTCCCGAAACAAAAACAGCTTCTTCCCTTTTGCTGTTGGACTTATGAACACTTTATAACCCGGATCAACTCATTATTTAATCATGTCGCTCATTTCACTTTACTGTCTTTATTATTTTGCCATTTATGCCATTACAGTATACTTTTTCTTTCTGCACACTCTTAGTTTTATTAAAATTTTTCATTATTTTATTTTATTCTATTTATTTTTGTTATGTTTATAACTGCACACTGGTACCGTAGCAAGTTCTGAGTCTGTGATCCTCTTTAGTGATCATGGCAATAAAAGCATTTCTGATACTGATTATGGAAGTGTTTCGGGCATGTCCCACCGGAAGGAGACCCAGAGGCAGACCCTGAACCTCCTGGAGAGACTATGACTCACAGCTGGACCAGGAACACCTCAGGATCCTCTTGGGTGAGCTGGAGGATGCAGGGGGTGAGGGAAGCCTGGGTTTCCCATCTGATTTTGTTGCCTCCAGCAACCCGGCCCCAGATAAGCAGAAGGCAACAGAACAAAATGTTTTTTCTCTACAATAAAATGTTGTTATATTATATCACCGACCTTTTTTTTATTCTAATCCCGAGTAATAGAAAATATTTTCTTGATAAGAGTTCATTTCAAGATTATGTTTTTAATAAATGTTAAAGACTAATGACCCTTGCAGGGTGTACTCCATCTCTCATGGTTTATTATAGGACCCTCACAGTTCAAATGAATGGAAAAACAGATACATGAAAAGATGAATGGATTCATTTGATCAAAAAATACATATTTTGAATGCTTGGTTTCTTGAGATGGAGATTTGCTTCAAATCTTCCTGGAACAGATGAATGCATTGTTGTAGGTACAAGGCCGGTCATTCCAGTACTTCCCTGTTAGAAAAGAACATTTAGAGGCAAGTTATTTTTAACAAGAATAAGTCAACATCCAGGTGACAAACAATGTGGCTCCACCTGACTGGTAAACAAACTGTATTAACAATGAATGACTGAGCTCTCTGTGATAACGAGGATGAATGTGTGTGTGAATTATATGAGTTTCCACAAAGATGTCAGTGGGAGATTTTCTAGCAGACTTCAAAAGGACAGTAAATATACAGACGTGTTGCTCTAAAAAAAATTTGTACTTTGTTGTCGACAAATATATTGACCTGGAACTTATTTATGGAACATACTGTATTTAGAAAACTTGTTTAAATTGAAAAACTAATTTCAACTTCACAGGTGTTTACATTTAAATGCATTAAAATATTTGTGTTTGTTTATACTTTTATTTGTTTTATTTTTACCTCCGTAGTTTATTTCAACACAATGTTCAACTCCTCCAGCATTGTCAGGTTGTCCCGGACTCCAACGCACGTAATCCCACTTTGACCCATCACTCCACATCCATTTTGACTCCTGAGAATAAGTTGCAAAAGCAAAAAAAAAAAAAAGAAATCAATTCCACCCTTTGGGGTTTAAAAAATGTTAATTTAGTGTTGTTGATGTTTCAGATCCCGTAAAAAACTTACAGCCACAGCATCAAAACCTCCGACCCAGGTACTCAGAACCTGTCCAGTCACTCTCTCCACCATGTCACTAAGGAACAGACTCTCATCAGCTGAGTGGATGGAGGCCAGATTCCCTCCAAGGCTGATGCAGAAAGCCTGACAGATAAAAAAAAAAAAAAAAAAAAGAAGGTAGTTAGAAAGATGTAAACCCAATTTGACCGAGCTGACAGTTTACTTGTATTTAACATAAACACATGAATAAACAGCATATATGAATATACAGTTTTTTAAATGCCGGGCAGAGCTCTTTGGCGATGACAAGGGTTTGGAAGACAAGTGTTTATTCCAAATATTGAATTTCAGCTGAATAGCCTGGGTGGTTTTATGGTGTATTTGAAATCTAACGCAGGTTCAGCGACCTTTGACAAGCTGCCTAAAAAGTTTGATGGGATGATGTGTTCAACTGTCACTTTGACTAAAGCGTAGGGAACCTGCTGCAGATAGGAAGCTGTCTTGATCAAGTCAAAACTGATTGATCCCATTAATTTAGCCATATTCACATCAACTGGAAGACATATCGGACAACTGTATTCAACGTATGGCACACATACGCTTGCCAGATCCACTACCTACATTGCTGTAGCTGTGAAACATGCATTTTCAGAATGAAATCATACTAATCTCATGTTGATCTGTCTAAAAAGCCTCAGAGTATTGAATTTGATGGCTGTTTCCTTGTGACTAACTGGCGATGTGATTTACTCAGACTAACCAGACATCAGTACGGGATCTGGATTCCTTTCCCAAAATAACCAGCTTTCTAATATTTTGTAGTGAAGCTACACGCACCAGAATGCACTGTTTCCCCAAATGTAATAGGTTGACCGTAGTTGTTAGTCTTTCTTTTATCCCTCTGCAAAGCGATGCTAAAAATTCTACAATCCACTAACTCTGTAATTGAATAATAAATGTGTCTACGTCTTGAGTTTAAATGTACACAAACTTTCATTTAGATCTTTTCTTGTGGTGCAACGACTAAAGAAACTCGTTTATTCTGTACACAAAGAACGGTAGACTGACTGACTGACTGACCGACCAACTGACTGACTGACAGACATACTGACAGATAGACAGATAGACAGATAGATTGATAGATAGATAAATAGATAGATACCTCTGCATCGATGAAGTGTTTTGGTGTGTTGTAGAAAATAAAACAGTGAGGTCCAAACTGAGTCCAGCCAGGAGGACATCCAACAGGACAGCCAGATCCACCTGAAACAAAAGAGAAGAGTATTTTCAGGGATTTGAACTACAAACCTGAAGTCATGAAGAGACAGAAATGTTTTTCTTTTCAATAATTTGAATATTTGAAATGAATCAATATTCTTAAAGAGACAGTGAAACAGACCTGTGGTCACTTCATTATCCGGCACAACTCCCTGTGAACACAAAAGCCCACAGGTTAGAAAGCAGCTTTCACATTGTTGATCTGTGTAGTTTGTTGTGTATTGTTGTCTCTGTTAATCATAAATAAAAACATGAATCCATTTTACTCACGCTTTCAACAGCCAGAAAGCTGCATACCATGCAGAGAACGAATGCCACGACATGTCCTGATGCCATCTGGGGAGAAGGATAAAAAATCATTTCATGCAGGTTAATCTGCTTCAACATCAGCCTCAGATTTCATAGTTTTAAAGTAAAATTAAAATGAAGTTCAAGGAGATGGAAGATCACATGTGAAAATTCTCACCTTACTTGTAGTGATGCTGGTTCAGACAATGAATCTTTTCTGTTCAATGAACCTTTAAATACCTGCAGAGCAGGGAGTGGCAGATAGAATGAAGAAGCTGATATCTTTGCTGGGAGCAAGTCAGCATTTTTTATTACAAAGAAATATTTCTATGGGCTGCACAGAGGCCTTGCAGCTAGAGGTAAAATCTTAAGACCGAGCCCAAACCCGACTCGACCTGTCGGGCTTGTCCCTCTCTCTTGCTGACTTTTTTTCAAATAAATATATGTTTATGAAATGTATACTAAAACAAGGTGTGGGTACCAAACTAAGGAATACTTGTTATAAAATGTATAATTTGGATAAAACAGAGAAGTAATGTTAAACAGGATCCGCAGAGCCAGAGCATGCTCTGCGCATTAGGAGCCTATAGTGTAATTTTTTTTCAAATTGAAAAAGCGCGTTCCTGAAAATTTTCTTATTTATAAATAACCCTCCTCCTCGCTCCTCCTCAGAAATAAAATATGACATATCAAGGTTGCTTCGGGCTCAGGGCCTGCAAATGAAGTAAATTTTTGGGCTCAGGCCAGGAAGGGTTTTAAAACCCATGGGCTGGGTCGGGTCGGGCTGGATTTTTTAGGCCCAATCTCACCTCTACTTGCAGCAAGAAAGTCGGGGTTTGTTGTTAATAAACAAATAACATCTATTTTCTGGAAGTTTTTCTAAACAAACCTGAGGAACGAGTTTGAAAAATTGTTGCATCTGGCTTGAAGTTTCAAGGAAGGATTTTAAAAATTTACCTGCTGCATCATGTTTGACCAGCTTTACCTTGTCATGAGATTTCTTACACACAAAAGAAGAGCAATGTTAGATCTCTTATCAACAATGACCTCTTAACCTGTGTAGGTATTTGGTTGCACGTCTGCATAGATGTATGTGTGTGGTAATACATGGAAGGACTCACCGTTCAAATGGGGTTTTTTTTCTTCTTCTGTAGTTCACTTTTGCAAAAACTAAAGATGAGGTCAGGCATGTGAATTGGCAACATGGACAAAAGCAATCAGAGCTTTCTAACACTGGTAATGAAAATGATCACAACCAAGAAAATTGACCTATTTTTGACCTAAAATCGACATATTTTCGACATGTTTTGAGACATTATGAAAAAATTAAGGTTGTGTTTTAAAACAGAAAAATTGCAGATTCTAATGAAATTTCACATTTTCTGCAAGACATTAACCCAAAAGTGTTTCTCACACACACAAAACTATCCGCATACACACTGATTTGCAAGGGCAATTTCATAGTGGCCAGTTAACCTCACATGTATAGTTTTGGAGGGTGTACCCAGAGAAAACCCGGAATACCGGAGAAAACCCCCGCGCACATGAATAGAACATGCAAACTCAATGCAGAAAGACCAACATTTCAAGCCTCGTCCCACTCGGAATTCGAACCCCCGACCTTATAGTTGTCAATGTACACATACTGTATGTTGCAGGTGGCGTATTTTAATGCATGTTTTTTATAATTTTATTCTGCATGTTTTTAATAACTTGTGGTTTTAGCATGTTCTTACTGTCTTAATTAATTTGACTTACTTCACCTGCTACTCAATCATATCAAATCAAACTTTATTTATAAAGCGCTTTTCATACGTGAAAATGCAACGCCTTTAAAGCGCCTTACAAGTTAAAAACCCCAGAACACAAAAGCAAAAAAAGTCCACCCCCACAGATAAAAAACCCAGTTGACCCTCTCACCTCCACCCCCACACACACATCCATACTTGTAAAAATACAAATAGACCATACACCCTCATATATGAACACAGGCACACATACACACTCACTTAAAAATGCAATAGGCTTGATGCAGATGGAACACCTTAGAAAATGGTCTTTGAGGAGCCATCGCAGCAGGAGCCGAGGCACACCTGCGATCACCGGCCATGATCCAAGGCCCCGAATAAGAGACAAGGCTGGGGCCAGATCCCCATCGGGGATCTGTCTCTCTAAGAAGTGGTGCAGTCCCTGATTGACTTAAGAGGCAGCTGGGGGCAGACGAACAAGAGAGATTGGAGAGGAAATCCAGAGAGCATCCTCAGAAGGGCAGAGGTGATCCAAGGAGATCCAGAGAGAGCCAAAGCGGCAGCAGGGACACAAGCAGCGGGGAGCCCCCTTTCTGAACTATAGGCTGGTGGCATGGTGGTGTGTCAGCCTGCACACCACCGTGCGGCGAGGAAACACAGAGTGTGAATCCCCAACAGTGAAAGTGGCTCTGTGAAGGTAGTTGACCATTTCCGAGCGAGTGGCCCCCAACAAGGGAGCGGCGCACGTCCGAGCGAGTGACCCCCGTCAAGGGAGCGGGGCACGTCCGAGCGAGTCCCTCTCCCCTCCGTCAAAGGAGCGGAGCATGTCCGAGTGAATGGCTTGTTAAGATAGCGGACCCGGGACAACGGAAGATGATGGTGGGCTACACATGGACTGTATTTTATTGATTGACATCTTTTAACTTATTTTGTAGTTTGTGTATACTGTATATAGTACATTTTATTAGTGTTCAATAGATAATATTAAAACCGATTTTAAGTGTCTGTGTTTTCTGTGCTTTCTTCTGGCGCGCCCCTCCCGATCCTGAATCGGCAGTTCCTATCGTGCTGCTATATATGCAGAACTTTAAAACACTCAATATGTATGTTTACATATAAAGATATAGATATTTATCTCCTCAAACAGCCTCAATTAAATATGTGATCCACTTTTTCAATGCTGAAGTTACCAAAAGTTTACCACCTCAGAAGTAACCATGAGCTGAACATTGTTTTTTTTTCACACATAAACAACCGCAGCGACAGTGTTCCACTCTACCAGCCAATCAACAGCAACTTTTCATTTCACAGAAAGTTCTTCACATGTAAAAAAACAGCACCTGCTAATAAAAGCTTTCACACTTTTTTCTTAGCTTTGCAGGTCATCATCTGTGATGAAAGAACTTCTTATCTCTCTGCTCTGCTGGGTAAATTCATCCTGTACTTTGACTGTTTTTAACATTTAAAGAAAAAAATGCAAAGAATTTACATAGAAGTTTTTTTAATTTAATTTTTTATCAGTCATGTGAAACACAAGAACACTTTTACCGTCTTTAATGGTCATATTCATTTTCAGGAGTTATGTCTTGCAGTTCTAACTTGAAATCTGGATCAGTGACAATCAGACCTATTGGAAACATCACCCTGCATTGTTACTGTGATCAAACATCAGATAGAGACACTGCATGATTTAAGGACTGTATTTTTGAGAATCAGCCTTTTTTGGTTCTTGGTGGACGGGTCTATGGTGGTTTTGAAGATTTTTACTTTTACTTTTGTCACGAGTTTGACTTCTGATCACTATCACTATTCCACCTAAAAAAAACGTGTTAACGTGTTCACAACGTAACGGGTGTGGTAGAAAACTTAAGATTAAGTAAGATTAATATTCACTTTGAAAACATCTTAATGACAATGGGTATATTTTTAATTAATTTGATGTGCTGAAACAAGACATCTATCTCACATCCATATTGTGAGAATCTTGTTCCAGCCTGTTCACACCAACTCCAAGCTGCTCAAGGACAAGCAAAAATAACTTTTTAAAAACTCAATCTAAATGAGGCAGCATCTGTCCAGCAAAAATGGCGGTGTAGTTAAGGATGTATAGTTTGCTCAGCCCAGTAAGAAATATTAATAAATCGTCAGCCTATCAAACATCATTTTTAGCCCAAACAAAGTTGCATAGCCAATCAGAATGAGACGTGTTGCCTAGCAACGAAAAGCCCACCCTGACAAGGGGATCCTTAAAACATGTGGGTGTGGGGAAAATCTTTGAACTTCTGCTGATCAAACTTTGGTTTGCATGAACTTCCAATGCTGCAGCATTTAATCTTTTTACTCAATTAAGTTATTTTTTTCTCATTCCATTTTTGTAACATCTTATTAAGAAATTCCACAACACAGGTTGGTTGTGAATATCTAAGTCAGAAAAGTTGTCACCACGTAATTGTGTATTTAACCTGATTGTTTTCACCTCTGCCAGTGTGAACTAAGTACTTGGTCTTGCAGTACTTGCACTGCCCCGAGAGTTCCTGCTTCTGTGTACAAATGGGGAGGCTAGGCGAACGACAGCTAATGGTGCCTGTACTTGTGTGTTACAGCAACTGACCACACTTAGTAGGTTTAAGAACCTACTAAGATCTGGCTACTTGAGGCCAGGTGTCCCACATTTTCCTTGATGGTGAGCTATCTGGAACTGGAATCTAGATCTTGAACAGTGAACCTCGTGGTCATCATCAAGCTCTGGTTCATACAGCCACCTGCTGTATTTTCTTTGTGAACAGATCATTTGTTTAATTTTGTATATATTGTAAATTATTTGTTTTTCTGTTGTTTCAATACACATGTTTGCATCGTACCCTTTTGCCTCAGTGTGTGTTTTAAGTTCTTCACCTTCCTATTTGAGCTGATTCTAGAATCTTCTGATACTGGTTTGGGGGGGATTAGAAGTCTTAATCAAAGTGTATATACCCCGTGTTGGGCTACATGTAGACTCCCCAAAATGTTTCTGCAATATTGTACACGACATTATAAAATTACAGCCCATTAAACTACTTCCATAAGTAGTTATTGATAAAAAGCCTTACGATGCTCACAAACAAACGTATTTTAGTCTTTCATTGTAATTTAAAAAAATTCTTCATCATCACTTCATGAGCTGCTGCTGCTGCTGACCTCTGGGCCAATTTCAAGACTGTTTCCAGCAGTATGCCAAACATCAAGACTCTCTTTTGCCTGGAAGTACAAGGAACAAGTGGACCATTAATACCAGACAACTCTGTTCAACACATTGGAAAAAGGTATCAAAGACTTGATACACTTTTTTGGGGAACTTGTTCATCTTGTATTTTGACCCTCTTTCCTTTTTGGGTTGACGCGTCAGAATTTCCTAAATTCAGTAGCCCACATCAGCCTGTCTCTGCTGTTTGTGGTAATTGTGGCAGGCTCCTGTTTAAGTTCAAATGAAAATGGTAGCAATCAACTTAATGAAAGCGAAATATACCAAACTGAGGAAGAAAAGAGCTGTTACATAGCCGGGATGAGCTTCAACCGATTGAAACGAGTAGATGCAACAACTTACACACCAGAACTCTAAACATGACGAGGTCTTTGAAGGCATTCTTCCCTCTTTCGTTCAGACTATAGTCAGACCAAATGGCTGGGATGCAATCCTCTGGAGCATCATCCGCAATATTGGTTTATTGCCATTGCCCTCCGGTAGTTTGAGCTATTGTACCTAAAGGAATCAAGCGTGAAATGAATGTTAGTCAATGTTAGAAAAACTCCAAAGAAAAGTCAGTAATGAATCAAAGCCTGGGAGGCATTGCTCTATTTTTCCAGAGACCAATTTTAATCTAAATCAGAATAAATTACAACACCATAACATTATGGTCATTTACTAATAAAACCAGTTTTCACTTTAATGTTGAATCATTTCAACAATTTTCTCCCAGAAAGTCCAAAGAAACAAAAAAAAAACATGTTGAAACAAAGTGCGTCTGGTTAAAAAGTGTGGCGGCCATGCTGTTAAAAACAGAACATCAACTGCAGCCTCCTTTTTTTTCTTCTCATTCGATGCAGTTTGTGTTTTTAGAAAGAATGATGAGAGGGGCTCTGGTTTCTTTCATTTCATGGAAACAGACTGACCTCATAGCATTGAATAAATTAATAAAGAAGTAACAATAAACTTTTATGAAGTAAATTTGTGAAAAAAACAAATCATTTACTGTGAAAAAAAAATTCTCGTTTTTAAATATATTTCAAAAGTTTTTAAAATACATACTCTAAATTTTTGTGTTTTTATGACTGAGTTTTTAACATGCTTTATTTAAACCAATGTATTTAGCAGTCTGTCTTCCTGTTGTTTGTTTTATCAAAAAAAAAAAAAAAAACTATTTTTTAGCTTTTCTAAAAACAGTTTTGTCTTAAATCTTTTAATCAGACTTTGTTTCCAAAGAATACATGAACTGGTTGTGGTGATTACGTTCACAAGTAAACAAAGTGTTTTTGTGGTTGGAAAGTCTGGTGGACACAGTTTTAAAAAAAAACTCTGACTGCAGCCGCTGCAGGTTTTTGACGTAGCTTGTGGTTTTCACACAAACAATGATTCTAATTTGTTGCTTCAGTTTTACTAAAACCAGCACAGATCTCAAATTATTTTACACTTACAATGTCTAAAAAAAGATTGTGTTACATGAGCCTTAAATGATAAATTTTAGTCAAATCAAACTCTCAAGTTTCTAAGCTTCGGTGGTCACTGAAACTAAAACCCGAGCTTGGGAGGAGATCAGACCGACCACAGAGAAGGACTTTCAGACGTCCACCAAACAGGTTCTGGAAGGAGAAACACAATATTGCTTATTGTAGGGATTAGAAGTTTGAAAAACTTGATTTTTCATGACATGGGAGGCTTGTTTCTGTCACTGTCCTTATCAAGATCACTCTTTCTGACGTCTTAAAGGAACAGTTACACATCTCTTTGCACACCTCTGGCTTATTTTCAGAGAAAGCCCAAAGTTTTTACCATTTTTTACATAACTTTGCAAAGAAACGTTGTTAAGTTTCAGTAGTTTTAAAACCTAAGAGGGAAGCATGAGCTGAACAGTACGTTTTTCAGACAAAAACAACCGCAGTACAAACGTTCCATTCTAACAGCCAATCAAACAGCAGCTTCTCATTTCATGGAAAGTTCTTCACATGTAGAAAAACAGCATCTGCTGATAAAAGCTGTCACACTTCTTTCAGCTTTGCAGGTCATCATCCGTCATGAAAGGACTCCTCATTTCTCTGACTCTAATGGGTAAATTCATCCTGTTCTTTGATTGTTTTTTTATATATTTAAAAGAATATTTCCAAAAATTACACAGATGCTTTTGGATTTTAACAGTAATTTGTTGATTTGAGGTTTTGAAACATTTTTAAATATTTGCATTCATTTTCAGGAGTTGTGTCCTGCAGTTCTAACAGGAAATCTGAATCAGTGACAGTCAGACCTGGAGGAAACATCATCCTGCATTGCTACTGTGATAAGACATCAGGTGGATACTCAGCATGGTATAAGGACTGTATTTTTGAGAATCAGCATTTTCTGGTTCATGGTGGACGTTCGAAGGATGGTTCTTATCAAACAAAGTACAATGATCATTTTAGATTTGTAAAGAGTTTTATTTTTAATCACTATGACCTGCTGATCACCAATGTCTCTGAATCTGATGAGGGAACCTACTGCTGTGGAACTGAAGAAGTGAAAGTGGAAGATAAAGAAACTATTTCTGAGAAAAATATTCATCATTACTGCAACATCACAACAACACTCACTCTCCGTAAGTTATTTTGTTTTAATATTTTACAACTTGTTCAAAAGATTTACTCAGTTTTCAAGCAAATGAAAAATAAGAATGATTTTTATTAAATTCAATTTTGATTCCATTACAAAATATTCTACATAAAAAAGCCAAGACCACTGCTTAGCTTTCTGTTTTAAAGAGTCATTTTTTTTAAACTAAAATTATGAATCCCATCATTTGCTTTCTATGTTTTTGTAAGATACATTTTGAGAGTGTGAATCTAATTTTTTATTTATTTTATTTTAATACTTATATACATTTAGAAAGAAATGGGGATTCACAGAATACCAGTCTGGATCATTCTGATTCTCATCAGAATTGTGACTTGATGCCGGTCCTCGTCGTCTGTTCCAGTGTGACTTGTCTCTCCACGCTCTGCTTCTCTTTAATAATTTATTATTTCTGCCTAAAAAAAGGTAATTGCCACATTTCATTTTACAAACTTTTTTTTTTTGCATTTATTGCTAAATGATTTATTTCTGTTATTTTTTCCGGATAAATTGAAGAAAACAAAGTGAGACGGGATCAAAGAAGTCAATCAATAAAAGCACAGGTAATAAAAAAAAACAAATCTGAGCTTATTTACATTTTTACAGATCATCATTAGGTTTTTGTTATTGTTTTATTACAACTGCTGTGTTTTTATTAAATCTAATCTTAAAATCTCAGGATGAGAATTTGTGCTACGCAGCTTTGGAAATACGTCAAGAATCTCACAGATCAAAGAGGATGAAACCAAGCAGAACGTCAGATTTCAGCACTTATTCGGCTGTCAAGACGCCTCAGCAGTAAACCAATTCTTTTTTTTTTCCTATTCACTCTATTCATTCCTCACCAGGGAAATTTGTGTGCTGCACTCCCACACCGCAGCAGGCTGCCACAACAGCACCAATGGTTGGGGATAAAGGGGGCCAGGTATCTTCTCCAAGGACCCTAGACGTGCACTCTGTGGGATGCGAACCCGCAAACTTCCAGTTGACTTCCAGTTGACTTCCAGTTGACTTCCAGTTGACTTCCAGTTGACTTCCAGTCCATGGCCGAACGCTCCAACCACCGAGCCACCGTCTCTTCCAACATTTAATATAAAAACAAGTGTGTTAAACTGTAAGAATCTGTCTGATTGAAAACCATTAAATTTGTTTGATTATTGTTAATCTTTAATATCAGATTAAATGCAACATTTTTATTTATTTTTTTATCAATCGATCAAAAATTGAACAATTGTGTAAAAATGGATATAAACCTTTGAAACATTTCCAGTAATTAAGTTACCAAGTTAAATTTGTCGAAGCTAGGCTAAGTTCTGGAGTAAGAATTTGTGAGAGGTAAACCAAAATATCACAAATACTGTATCTTTGTAGATGTAGAGAAAGCGTATGACAGGGTACCTAGAGAAAAACTATGGTATTGTATGAGGAAGTCTGGTGTGACAGAGAAGTATGTTAGAGTGGTTCAGGACATGTATGAGGGCTGTAAGACAGTGGTGAAGTGTGCTGTAGGTGAGACAGAAGAGTTCAGTGTGGGGGTGGGACTGCACCAAGGATCTGCTCTGAGTCTTTTGCTATTTGCTGTGGTGATGGACAGACTGACTGGCGAGGTCAGACAGGAATCCCCATGGACAATGATGTTTGCAGATGACATTGTGATCTGTAGTGAGAGGAGGGAAGACGTGGAGGAAAAGCTGAAGAGGTGGAGGTTTGAACTAGAAAGAAGAGGAATGAAGATTAGTCATAGTAAGACAAAGTACATGTGTGTGAATGAGAGGGATCCAAATGGAAAAGTGAGGTTCCAGGGAGAAGAGATAAAGAAGGTGGAAGATTTTAAGTATCTAGGATCAACAGTACAGAGCAATGGAGAGTGTGGAAAAGAGGTGAAGAAGTGTGTTTAGGCAGGCTGGAACGGGTGGAGGAAAGTATCAGATGTGATGTGTGACAGAAGAGTTTCAGATAAAATTAAAGGGAAAGTGTACAAAACCGTGGTGAGACCGGCCATGCTGATTGGTCGAGAGAGTGGCACTGAAAAAAAGACAGGAAACACAGAGACGGAAGTAGCAGAGATGAAGATGCTGAGGATCTCTGTGGGAGTGACCATGATGGACAGGATCAGAGGAACAGCACATGTTAGAGGTTTTAAAGTCAGGGAGGCCAGACTGAGATGGTTTGTACATGTGCAGAGGAGAGAGAGAGAGTACATCAGAAGAAGGATGATGGGTTTGGAACCACCAGAAAAGAGGACTAGAGGAAGACCAAAGAGGAGGTTCATGGATACAGTGAAGGAAGACATGAAGATAGTTGGTGTGACCGAAGAGGATGCTGCAGATAGGGTTAGATGGAAGAAACTGACTTGCTGTGGTGCCCCCTGGAGGGAAATGCCAAAAGAGGAAGAAGATTGTTGAAAAAGTCCCATAAAGAACTGCTTACTGCTCCTTTTTGTTCTGGTGAACACCTTCACTGATTTTAATCTACTTTGTAAATCAGATTAAAGTACAGCTACATGACATTTGGGTGGTTTCTATTTATTTAATACTGAAACCAGTTTTCACTTTAATGTTGAATCATTTTAACAAAGTTTACCAGGAAGTCGAAAGAGATGAAAGAAAACATGTTGAAACAAACTGTGAATGTGCGGTTGGAAAGTGTGGTGGCCGTGCTGACAAAAAATAAACTTCAACTACAGCCTCTTTTTTTTTTTGTCTACTCATTCGATGCAGTTTGTGGTTTTTATAAAGAATGAGAGAGGGTCTCTGGTTCTCTGCTTATTTCCTTTTATAAAGCTTAAAGGTTGAGCTTGTCTAAAACAGAACTTTATACTCTTGTCTTCTGGTCTGTTTCCAGTGTCTCTCCATACGCTCCTTGCCAGATCCACCAGACTGTTTATTTCACTTCATTGAAACAGTCTGACCTCACAGCATTGGATGGATTAAATTAAAAAAGTAACAAGAAACTTTTATAAAGTAAATTTGTCACACAACTAAATAATTAGTTGTATTGAATAAAATTTTTATTTTTTTAAATGTTTTATTTTACTTTTAAAATGTTTCCGATTATTTTTTCTGTGATTTGAAAACTTTTAGTTTATAACGTGATTTTTTAAAAACAATGTATTTAACAATCTTTATTTCTGTAAGTTGTGTTTTTTAATCTAAATAAAATTTCAAGTTTTTTGTGTTTGATGATTTTATCTTTTATAAGAATGTTTAAAAGTTAAATACGAGTTTAGAAAGACCCTGAAGAATGACTTTCTGACCTTAGAAAAGTTGATTATGCACGATATGGACCTTTATTCCTGTTTCTGTCACTGTATAATAAAAAATACTAAAATAGCTCATTGAAAATATTCTCTTTCCTTTTTAATTAGAGACAGTTCCTTTCAGTTCAGAGTCAAACTTTACAGTCCGTGACTGATACAGAATTGTGTAATTTGTTACAGTGAGACCCATGGTCTCTCTGCTCAACCAGAGAAGATGGTCGATTGAAACCAGATGTAGGAAAAGAATGTAATTGTTTTGCATACATTGATATTTATCATAAGAGGATGGACTTTTTATTTAAAAACCAACCTCAAAATCTCATCCTCCAGCTCACCCGGAAGGATCCCAAGTCTTTCCCCGGCCAGCTGTGAGACATAGTCTCTCCAGCGGGTCCGGGGTCTGCCTCTTGGTCTCCCCCCGTTGGGACGTGCCCGAAACACCTTGCCCGCGAGGCGCTCGGGAGCATCCTGACCAGATGCCCGAACCACCCCATCTGGCTCCTCTTGACTTTGAGGAGGAGTGGCTCGACACCGAGCTCCTCCCAGATGGCAGAGCTCCTCACCCGATCTCTGAGTGAGAGCTCAGCCACCCTGTGGAGGAAGCTCATTTCGGCCGCTTGTACCCGCGATCTTATTCTTTCAGTCACCACCCACAGCTGGTGACCATAGGTGAGGGTAGGAATGTAGATCGACTTGTAAATCGAGAGCTTTGCTTTTCGGCTCAGCTCTCTTTTTACCACGACGGACCGATGCAGCGTCCTAGTTATTGCTGACGCCGCACCGATCCGCCTGTCGATCTCCCGCTCCATCCTTCCCCCACTCGTCAACAAGACCCCGAGATACTTAAACTCCTCCACTTGGGGCAGGACCCTGTCCCTGACCCGCAGGGGGCATTCCTCCCTGCAGCTGGAGGATGCAGCTGGGGTGAGAGAGGCCTGGGCTGCCCATTTTAGGCTGTTGCCCCCGCGACCCGACCCCGGAAAAAGCGGAAGATGACGGAACGGAACCTCAAAATCTTTTGGTGGGCCATTTTTTGTTTTTGCCCCCTGACTCGTTCCTATGATTTTTCTGTGATTAACATCTTTTTGCAAATATCAACAAGAATTGGCTTTTTTTTACAACTTTAATGGGAACGCACGCCTGAAGACCAGATCATAACGTTAAAGTAACAGCATTTTCTGGGTCACCATGATCAGTGAACACCACTATCTCAATGGGATCTTTTATTTTTAAACCAACATCAAGTTTCAATTGGTTAGCCACCTTAGAAGCAACCACAAGCTGAACATTGTGTTTTTAAGAAATAAACAACCGCAGTAAAAATGTTCCACTTTAGCAGCCAATCAAAAAGCAGCTTCTTATTTCATGGAAAGTTCTTCACATGTAGAAAACAATGTCTGCTGATAAAAGCTGTCACACTTCTTTCAGCTTTGCAGGTCATCATTCATCATGAAAGGACTCCTCATTTCTCTGACTGCTCTAATGGGTAAATTTATCCTGTTCATTGATTATTTTTTAATAATTAAAGGAATATTTACAAAGAATTACACAGATGCTTTTGGATTTTAACAGTAATTTGTTGATTTGAGATCTCGAAACATTTTTAAATTATTGTATTTATTTTCAGGAGTTGTGTCCTGCAGTTCTAACTGGAAATCTGGATCAATGACAGTCAGACCTGGAGGAAACATCACGCTGTATTGTTACTGTGATAAGACATTAGACGGATACTCTGCATGGTATAAGGACTGTATTTTTGAGAATCAGCCTGTTCTGGTTCATGGTGGACAGGTCTATGATAGTTCTTTTCCAGCAGAGTACAATCATCATTTTACATTTGTAAAGAGTTTATGTCCTCCAGGCAGGAGCTGAGGTGTTTGAGAGTGGCAGAGGGGGATCCAGAAGGAGTGACTTTGAGGTAGAGCTGTGTGTCGTCCGCATAGCAGTGGAAATTAATGCCATGTGTGCTGATGACACTACCAAGGGGGAGCATGTAAATTGTGAAGAGGGTAGGACCGAGCACAGAGCCCTGGGGGACCCCACAGGTGACTGTGTGGGTTCTGGATTTAGCTTCCCCCAGGACCACGCACTCGGTCCGATCAGTGAGGTAGGATACATTCCCCGTGTTGGGCTACGTGTAGACTCCTCAAAATGTTTCTGCAATGTTGTACACGACATTGTAAAATTACAGCCCAATATATTACTTTTATGTGTAGTTATTGATAAAAAGCCTCATGATGCTCACAAACAAAAGTATTTTAGTCTTTCATTGTAATTTAAAAAAATCCATCATCATCAGATCTTGAGCTGCTGTTGATCTCTCAGCCATTCTCAAGGCTGTTTCCAGCAATATGTCTACCATCATGATTCTCTTTTGCCTGGAAGTACAAGCATCAAGTGGACCATTAATACCAGACAACTCTGTTCAACACATTGGAAAAAAGTATCAAAGACTTGATACACTTTTTTGGGGAACTTGTTTATCTTGTATTTTGACCCTCTTTCCTTTTTGGGTTGACGCATCAGAATTTCCTAAATTCAGTAGTCCACATCAGCCTCTCTCTGCTGTTTGTGGTAATTGTGGCAGGCTCCTGTTTAAGTTCAAATGAAAATGGTAGCAATCAACTTAATGAAAGCGAAATATACCAAACTGAGGAAGAAAAGAGCTGTTACATAGCCGGGATGAGCTTCAACCGATTGAAACGAGTAGATGCAACAACTTATACACCAGAACTCTAAACATGACGAGGTCTTTGAAGGCATTCTTCCCTCTTTCATTCAGACTATAGTCAGACCAAATGGCTGGGATGCAATCCTCTGGAGCATCATCCGCAATATTGCTTTATTGCCATTGCCCTCCAGTAGTTTGAGCTATTGTACCTAAAGGAATCAAGCGTGAAATGAATGTTAGTCAATGTTAGAAAAACTCCAAAGAAAAGTCAGTAATGATTCAAAGCCTGGAAGGCATTGCTCTATTTTTCCAGTGACCAATTTTCATCTAATTACTGATTTTGATCTAAATCAGAATAAATTACAGCACCATAACATGATGGTCATTTACTAATAAAACCAGTTTTCACTTTAATGTTGAATCATTTGAACAACTTTTTACCAGAAAGTCCAAAGAGATAAAAAAAAAACATGTTGAAACAAAGTGTGTGTGGTTAAAAAGTGTGGCAGCCATGCTGTTAAAAACAGAACATCAACTGCAGCCTCTTTTTTTTCTTCTCATTCGATGCAGTTTGTGTTTTTAGAAAGAATGATGAGAGGGGCTCTGGTTTCTTTCATTTCATGGAAACAGTCTGACCTCATAGCATTGAATAAATTAATAAAGAAGTAACAATAAACTTTTATGAAGTAAATTTGTGACAAAACCAAATCATTTACTGTGAAAAAAAAATTCTTGTTTTTAAATATATTTCAAAACTTTTTAAAATACATACTCTAAATTTTTGTGTTTTTTACGACTTTGAGTTTTTAACATGCTTTGTTTAAACCAATGTATTTAGCAGTCTGTCTTCCTGTTGTTTATCTAAATAAAAATTGTATTTTTTAGCTTTTCTAAAACAGTTTTGTCTTAAATCTTTTAATCAAACTTTGTTTCTAAAGAATACAGGAACTGGTTGTGGTGATTACGTTCACAAGTAAACAAAGTGTTTTTGTGGTTGGAAAGTCTGGTGGACACAGTTTTTAAAAAAAAACTCTGACTGCAGCCGCTGCAGGTTTTTGACGTAGTTTGTGGTTTTCACACAAACAATGATTCTGCTTTGTTGCTTCAGTTTTACTAAAACCAGCACAGATCTCAAATTATTTTACACTTACAATGTCTAAAAAAAGATTGTGTTACATGAGCCTTAAATGATAAATTTTAGTCAAATCAAACTCTCAAGTTTCTAAGCTTCGGTGGTCACTGAAACTAAAACCCGAGCTTGGGAGGAGATCAGACCGACCACAAAGAAGGACTTTCAGACGTCCACCAAACAGGTTCTGGAAGGAGAAACACAATATTGCTTATTGTAGGGATTAGAAGTTTGAAAAACTTGATTTTTCATGACATGGGAGGCTTGTTTCTGTCACTGTCCTTATCAAGATCACTCTTTCTGACGTCTTAAAGGAACAGTTACACATCTCTTTGCACACCTCTGGCTTATTTTCAGAGAAAGCCCAAAGTTTTTACCATTTTTTACATAACTTTGCAAAGAAACGTTGTTAAGTTTCAGTAGTTTTAAAACCTAAGAGGGAAGCATGAGCTGAACAGTACGTTTTTCAGACAAAAACAACCGCAGTACAAACGTTCCATTCTAACAGCCAATCAAACAGCAGCTTCTCATTTCATGGAAAGTTCTTCACATGTAGAAAAACAGCATCTGCTGATAAAAGCTGTCACACTTCTTTCAGCTTTGCAGGTCATCATCCGTCATGAAAGGACTCCTCATTTCTCTGACTCTAATGGGTAAATTCATCCTGTTCTTTGATTGTTTTTTTATATATTTAAAAGAATATTTCCAAAAATTACACAGATGCTTTTGGATTTTAACAGTAATTTGTTGATTTGAGGTTTTGAAACATTTTTAAATATTTGCATTCATTTTCAGGAGTTGTGTCCTGCAGTTCTAACAGGAAATCTGAATCAGTGACAGTCAGACCTGGAGGAAACATCATCCTGCATTGCTACTGTGATAAGACATCAGGTGGATACTCAGCATGGTATAAGGACTGTATTTTTGAGAATCAGCATTTTCTGGTTCATGGTGGACGTTCGAAGGATGGTTCTTATCAAACAAAGTACAATGATCATTTTAGATTTGTAAAGAGTTTTATTTTTAATCACTATGACCTGCTGATCACCAATGTCTCTGAATCTGATGAGGGAACCTACTGCTGTGGAACTGAAGAAGTGAAAGTGGAAGATAAAGAAACTATTTCTGAGAAAAATATTCATCATTACTGCAACATCACAACAACACTCACTCTCCGTAAGTTATTTTGTTTTAATATTTTACAACTTGTTCAAAAGATTTACTCAGTTTTCAAGCAAATGAAAAATAAGAATGATTTTTATTAAATTCAATTTTGATTCCATTACAAAATATTCTACATAAAAAAGCCAAGACCACTGCTTAGCTTTCTGTTTTAAAGAGTCATTTTTTTTAAACTAAAATTATGAATCCCATCATTTGCTTTCTATGTTTTTGTAAGATACATTTTGAGAGTGTGAATCTAATTTTTTATTTATTTTATTTTAATACTTATATACATTTAGAAAGAAATGGGGATTCACAGAATATCAGTCTGGATCATTCTGATTCTCATCAGAATTGTGACTTGATGCCGGTCCTCGTCGTCTGTTCCAGTGTGACTTGTCTCTCCACGCTCTGCTTCTCTTTAATAATTTATTATTTCTGCCTAAAAAAAGGTAATTGCCACATTTCATTTTACAAACTTTTTTTTTTTGCATTATTTGCTAAATGATTTATTTCTGTTATTTTTTCCGGATAAATTGAAGAAAACAAAGTGAGACGTGATCAAAGAAGTCAATCAATAAAAGCACAGGTAATAAAAAAAAAAACAAATCTGAGCTTATTTACATTTTTACAGATCATCATTAGGTTTTTGTTATTGTTTTATTACAACTGCTGTGTTTTTATTAAATCTAATCTTAAAATCTCAGGATGAGAATCTGTGCTACGCAGCTTTGGAAATACGTCAAGAATCTCACAGATCAAAGAGGATGAAACCAAGCAGAACGTCAGATTTCAGCACTTATTCGGCTGTCAAGACGCCTCAGCAGTAAACCAATTCTTTTTTTTTCCTATTCACTCTATTCATTCCTCACCAGGGAAATTTGTGTGCTGCACTCCCACACCGCAGCAGGCTGCCACAACAGCACCAATGGTTGGGGATAAAGGGGGCCAGGTATCTTCTCCAAGGACCCTAGACGTGCACTCTGTGGGATGCGAACCCGCAAACTTCCAGTTGACTTCCAGTTGACTTCCAGTTGACTTCCAGTTGACTTCCAGTCCATGGCCGAACGCTCCAACCACCGAGCCACCGTCTCTTCCAACATTTAATATAAAAACAAGTGTGTTAAACTGTAAGAATCTGTCTGATTGAAAACCATTAAATTTGTTTGATTATTGTTAATCTTTAATATCAGATTAAATGCAACATTTTTATTTATTTTTTTATCAATCGATCAAAAATTGAACAATTGTGTAAAAATGGATATAAACCTTTGAAACATTTCCAGTAATTAAGTTACCAAGTTAAATTTGTCGAAGCTAGGCTGAGTTCTGGAGTAAGAATTTGTGAGAGGTAAACCAAAATATCACAAATACTGTATCTTTGTAGATGTAGAGAAAGCGTATGACAGGGTACCTAGAGAAAAACTATGGTATTGTATGAGGAAGTCTGGTGTGACAGAGAAGTATGTTAGAGTGGTTCAGGACATGTATGAGGGCTGTAAGACAGTGGTGAGGTGTGCTGTAGGTGAGACAGAGGAGTTCAGTGTGGGGGTGGGACTGCACCAAGGATCTGCTCTGAGTCCTTTGCTGTTTGCTGTGGTGATGGACAGACTGACTGACGAGGTCAGACAGGAATCCCCATGGACAATGATGTTTGCAGATGACATTGTGATCTGTAGTGAGAGGAGGGAAGACGTGGAGGAAAAGCTGGAGAGGTGGAGGTTTGAACTAGAAAGAAGAGGAATGAAGATTAGTCAGAGTAAGACAAAGTACATGTGTGTGAATGAGAGGGATCCAAATGGAAAAGTGAGGCTCCAGGGAGAAGAGATAAAGAAGGTGGAAGATTTTAAGTATCTAGGATCAACAGTACAGAGCAATGGAGAGTGTGGAAAAGAGGTGAAGAAGTGTGTTTAGGCAGGCTGGAACGGGTGGAGGAAAGTATCAGATGTGATGTGTGACAGAAGAGTTTCAGATAAAATTAAAGGGAAAGTGTACAAAACCGTGGTGAGACCGGCCATGCTGATTGGTCGAGAGAGTGGCACTGAAAAAAAGACAGGAAACACAGAGACGGAAGTAGCAGAGATGAAGATGCTGAGGATCTCTGTGGGAGTGACCATGATGGACAGGATCAGAGGAACAGCACATGTTAGAGGTTTTAAAGTCAGAGAGGCCAGACTGAGATGGTTTGAACATGTGCAGAGGAGAGAGAGAGTACATCAGAAGAAGGATGATGGGTTTGGAACCACCAGAAAAGAGGACTAGAGGAAGACCAAAGAGGAGGTTCATGGATACAGTGAAGGAAGACATGAAGATAGTTGGTGTGACCGAAGAGGATGCTGCAGATAGGGTTAGATGGAAGAAACTGACTTGCTGTGGTGCCCCCTGGAGGGAAATGCCAAAAGAGGAAGAAGATTGTTGAAAAAGTCCCATAAAGAACTGCTTACCACTCCTTTTTGTTCTGGTGAACACCTTCACTGATTTTAATCTAAATCAGATTAAAGTACAGCTACATGACATTTGGGTGGTTTCTATTTATTTAATAGTGAAACCAGTTTTCACTTTAATGTTGAATCATTTTAACAAAGTTTACTGAAAGTCGAAAGAGATGAAAGAAATCATATTGAAACAAACTGTGAATGTGCGGTTGGAAAGTGTGGTGGCCGTGCTGACAAAAAATAAACTTCAACTGCAGCCTCTTTTTTTTTGTCTACTCATTCAATGTAGTTTGTGGTTTTTATAAAGAATGAGAAAGGGTCTCTGGTTCTCTGCTTATTTCCTTTTATAAAGCTTAAAGGTTGAGCTTGTCTAAAACAGAACTTTAGACTCTTGTCTTCTGGTCTGTTTCTAGTGTCTCTCCATACGCTCCTTGCCAGATCCACCAGACTGTTTCTTTAACTTTGTGGAAACAGTCTGACCTCACAGCATTGAATGGATTAATAAAAAAAGTAACAAAAACCTTCCAGAAAGAAAATTTGTGATCAAACCAAATGATTAGTTGTATTGAATAAATTTTTAATTTTTTTAAATGTTTTATTTTACTTTTTAAAATATTTCCTATTATATTGGAGACTGGGTGGAGACGGTGGCCGCGTGGTTAGAGCGTTCGCCCGCGGACCGGAAGGTTGCGGGTTTGTGTCCCACGGAGAGCACGTCTAGGGTCCTTGGAGAAGACACCTAACCCCCGCTTCTCCCACCATTGGCGTCGTTGAAGGGCAGCCTGCTGCGGTGTAAGGAGTGCAGCAAACAAATTTCCCCGGTGAGGGATGAATAGAGTAATTCATTTATTTATTCTGAGTGATTTGAAAACTTTTAGTTTGTAATGTGATTTTTTAAAAACAATGTATTTAACAATCTTTATTCCTGTAAGTTGTGTTTTTTAATCTAAATAAAATTTCAAGATTTTTTGTGTTTTATGATTTTTATCTTTAAAAAGAATGTTTAGGAGTTAAAGATGAGTTTAGAAAGACCCTGAATAATAAAAATACTAAAATAGCTCATTGGAAATATTCTCTTTCCTTTTTAATTAGAGACAGTTCCTTTCAGTTCAGAGTCAAACTTTACAGTCCGTGACTGATACAGAATTGTGTAATTTGTTAGAGGTCACCAAGTGACCCCAGGTGAGACCCATGGTCTCTCTGCTCAACCAGAGAAGATGGTCGATTGAAACCAGATGTAGGAAAAGAATGTAATTGTTTTGCATACATTGATATTTATCATAAGAGGATGGACTTTTTATTTAAAAACCAACCTCAAAATCTCATCCTCCAGCTCACCCGGAAGGATCCCAAGTCTTTCCCCGGCCAGCTGTGAGACATAGTCTCTCCAGTGGGTCCGGGGTCTGCCTCTTGGTCTCCCCCTGTTGGGACGTGCCCGAAACATCCTGACCAGATGCCCGAACCACCCCATCTGGCTCCTCTCGACTTGGAGGAGGAGTGGCTCGACACCGAGCTCCTCCCAGATGGCAGAGCTCCTCACCCGATCTCTGAGTGAGAGCTCAGCCACCCTGTGGAGGAAGCTCATTTCGGCCGCTTGTACCCGCGATCTCATTCTTTCAGTCACCACCCACAGCTGGTGACCATAGGTGAGGGTAGGAACATAGATCGACTTGTAAATCGAGAGCTTTGCTTTTCGGCTCAGCTCTCTTTTTACCACGACGGACCGATGCAGTGTCCTAGTTATTGCTGACGCCGCACCGATCCGCCTGTCGATCTCCCGCTCCATCCTTCCCCCACTCGTCAACAAGACCCCGAGATACTTAAACTCCTCCACTTGGGGCAGGACCCTGTCCCTGACCCGCAGGGAGCACTCTACCCTACTGGAGGATGCAGCTGGGGTGAGAGAGGCCTTGGCTGCCCATTTGAGGCTGTTACCCCCGCGACCCGACCCCGGAAAAAGCGGAGGATGACGGAACGGAACCTCAAAATCTTTTGGTGGGCCATTTTTTGTTTTTGCTCCCTGAGTCGTTCCTATGATTTTTCTGTGATTAACATCTTTTTGCAAATATCAACAAGAATTGTGTTTTTTCAACATTGACAGAAAACCCACGCCTGAAGACCACAACATTAGTCTAAAGTAAAACTACTTCAAACTACTACAAAATTATCTCGATGGGATCTTTTATTTTTAAACCAACATCACGTTTCAATTGGTTTGCCACCTTAGAAAGTTCACAAATTTCCCATGTGTTGGATCATTAAAGTATATTTTGATTCTGATTCTAGAAGCAACCATGAGCTGAACATTGTGTTTTTCAGAAATAAACAACCGCAGTAACAATGTTCCACTCAACCAGCCAATAAAACAGCAGCTTTTCATTTCCTCACATGTAGAAAACAGTGTCTGCTGATAAAAGCTCTCACACTTCTTTCAGCTTTGCAGGTCATCATCGAGCATGGAAGGACTCCTCATTTCTCTGGCTGCTCTAATGGGTAAATTCATCCCATTCATTGACTATTTTTTAATAATTAAAGGAATATTTACAAAGAATTACACAGATGCTTTTGGATTGTAACAGTAATTTGTTGATTTGTTATATTGAACCATTTTTAAAGAACATTTGTATTTATTTTCAGGAGTTGTGTCCTGCAGTTCTAACTGGAAATCTGGATCAGTGACAGTCAGGCGTGGAGAAAATATCACCCTGCATTGTTACTGTAATAAGATATCAGATGGATACTCTGCATGGTTTAAGGACTGTTTTGATAAATCTCAGCCTTCTTTTAAGTTGAGTGGAAAGGATATCATGTACGCACCAAAAAATTCTTGTTTAGATTTTGTAAAGAGTTTAACTTCAAATCACTTTGACCTGCGGATCACCAATGTCTCTGAATTTGATGAGGGAACCTACTGCTGTGGAAATGAAGAAATAAAAGTGGAAGATAAAGAAAAAATTTCTGATAAAATAATTTACCGTTACTGCAACATCACAACAACACTCACTCTCCGTAAGTCATTTTGTTTTAATATTGTGTAACTTATTCCATATATTTACTCAGTTTTCAAGCAAAGACAAAAATAAGATGGAGTTTTATTCAATTTAATTTTTTATTTTTATAATTATAAATTTTGAATCATTTTTATACATTAAGGACAAAAGTGGATTCTCAGAATACCAGTCTGGATCATTCTGATCCTCATAATATTAAAATTTTACTCTTCACTTACTCTGGTGTAACTTTTCTCTCACGTTCTTTCTTTTCACTTTTTCTAAAATTCATTAATGAAAATTAGAACTTTTATTTTTTTTTTTACCTCCCTCGATCAGAGCGTAGAATTTCATGGTAGAATGATGATTTCTTTTTGGTTAAATAGTTTGTGTGATTTTGTTTCTTGAACATCAGAACCAAAGTTTGAATCTGTAAACAGCGTCTTGGATTGTTGAGATCGTCATCAGGACTACAATATGAAACTTTTCATCTCTGCCTGTTCAGTTGTTACTCTTGTCTCTGTCATCGTCTTCTCTTTCCTGATTTACCATCTCTGCCCAAAGAAAGGTGATGAACATAAAACATCATACTTTAAACTGTCATTAATAACTTTCTTGTAAAGTTTTTTCTACTTAACTTCTTCAGTAAAAACTTCAAAAGACAAACAGAGACGTGACCTTCAGGATCTGAATGAAATGAGCTCAGGTAATAAACAGAAACATGTCGGTCAGGAACGTTTCCAGTCTTTTCTTAAACTGACCTGTAATCCAGAAAAAAACAAAAACATTTTCCATCTTTTTACCGTTTCAGACCTGGACAGTGAATTTCTATCAGTGTGTGTGTTCAGGCCGATGTGCGCTGAAAAGCTGGTCAAACACAGGTAAAACATTATTTATAATGGCAGAGCAAAGTACATTTAACAACAAAAAACTTACTGTAAAACGTTCTGTTAAACTGAAGAAGTACAGCTAAAAGAAGAATTATACTGTTTAAAATGTTTGATTACTTTCATTAAAAATGGTTTAGAATTTGAAATAAAATGTAATTACTTCAGCTGATAATTTGACCTTTTCTTCATAAAAATGACATTGAGTTCACTCTGAGTGTTTGCTGTTTAGTTTTCATAGAATCTCGTATCTATTTATGTCCTATGTTACATGATGTTTTATTAAACTAATGTTTCATGTCTGAATGAAAATGTGTGATTTCAGGACGAAAATGTTTTCTACCGATTTATAAAAAAACATCAAAGAGACACCGAAGAAGTTGAAAAGATCAGAAAACATTCAGACTTCAGCTCGTGTCTGCTGTTAAAACATCTCTGCTGTAGAACTATTTAAACTGAAATAAACTCATGAATTAAAATGTATATGTCACCAACAATTAACAAAGTTATAACGAGAATTTACAGTAAGTAAATTTGTGAAAAAATCAGATCATTTACTGAAGTGAATAATTTTTTTATTTGAATATAATTTTTAAACTTTTAAAAATACTTATTGAATTTTCTGTGATTTCATCATTTTTATTTTGTAATGTTTAATTTTTAAATGAATGTATTTAGAAATCTGTATTCCTTTTAGTTTTTGTATATAAATAAAAAATCAAGGGTTTTTGTGTTGGGTGTTTTTTAACTTTTTAAAAAATGTTTAAGTTGAGTAAAAACTGTTTTATTTTGAATCTATTAACCCCTTACTACCTAAGCCTTTTTTTGAAGACACATTTTTGAAAAATGTATGTCCTTGAATAAACTGACATATTTCAGCAACCCCAACGCGGATTTGAATTATTTTTGTACCATTGTATAGAAAACATGTGGCAGAATAATTTAATATGTTACTTATTCATTTACGTCTTACTGAAGAAGAAGAAGAAATTAGGATGAAATACAGAAGAAAAATGGATTTTTTTGCCTTGCCTAAAAAAACTTGTCTTATAATGAATAGCTCTCTGGAATGTTGAAAACATAAGCTTTTCACTCCCTAAAATAAAATTATAACATGTTAACATTATCTCTGCAAAGTTTAACAGTGATTAGATAAAGTTTTAGAGAATTAGAAACATTTTAGTTTCAGGATATCAGACCAGGTCTCCATTTTGGCATCGTTTGGCACACATGGTGCTATTTACATTTCTGTAATGTAAGAGTAGGAAGTTGTTTATTTGAATTTCTCTTTGTTTAACAATAAACAAAATACAAAATACAAACTTTCTTCGTCCAGTGCGCTCTGCGTCCTGTGCATATTTAACCACAAAGGTTTAACTTTACGTGTGGAGCCGATTGGTCTATAAGCAAAAGTCACTCCTCTTTTTAATCGAGAAAACCAATAGAATAAGGAGATAACTTGCAATTTAAGATTGACAGCACAGTCAGCCAATAAGAAGTGGGTAAGCAAAGTCACATGAAAGTTTCGTGTTTCGCCATTTGTGCACTGTAAAAGGGAAGGCAAGGCAATTTGCATAGCATAATTCATACGAAATGTAATTCAAAGTTCTTCATAAGTCAGAAAAAATGCATTAAATTACAAAATGAATAAAAAGGATTAAACAAAAAAAAAACAGATAAAAAGGTAATAATCTTTAATCAAATGCACAGTTAAACAGAACTGTTTTCAGTCAAAATTTGAACATTGTAACGGTAGAGGCCTCTCTCTCTCACACAAACACTAACACACACACAAATTTAAACATTGTCATGGTTGAGGTCTGTCTCACGGCCTCAGGAAGTTTGTTCCAGACTTCTGCAGCATAAAATTGAAATGCTGCTTCTCCATGTTTAGTCCTGACTCTAGGCTCCAGCAGGAGGCCGGTCCCGGAGGTCCTCAGAGTTCTAGATGGTTCATGTTTAGTCCTGACTCTAGGCTCCAGCAGGAGGCCGGTCCCAGAGGTCCTCAGAATACTGGATGGTTCATGTTTAGTCCTGACTCTAGGCACCAGCAGGAGGCCGGTCGTGGAGGTCCTCAGAGTTCTAGATGGTTCGTAAGGTACTAACACATTGCAGATGTACTTTGGTGAAAGATCATGGAGAGACTTAAACACAAGCAGAGCAGCTTTAAAGTCTATCCTCTGATTGTTCCAGGATTGAGCAGAAGAATGAATAAAAGTCTCCCAATTTGGTACGGACTCTCGGCACAAAAAGCAGAAGCAAATCCTGAGAGCGCAGACCATAACGAATTTTATACTTTACTTGTATAAGCTGTTGAATGTAAGAACGAACTAAACCCGGAATAGTCTTATAGTCTTACCAACGTTTTAACCTCCGAATAGTTAGTGAGGGCCGGGAACCTTGAAACCTGCACTAATCAGGTTTTCAAAATGAAGAGGATAGGCCAGGGGTGAGGTTGGAGATGAAAAGGAGGAAGAGTCTTTTGTAGGGATGGATGTAGCAGGGAAGGCCTGTCCAGTGGCCAAGGGAGGAGACTGAGATACATCCACATGTTATCCCAATCTTGGAATTCTATTAGGGCTCAAAACCTGAGGTGGAGACTCTGGGATTGGAAGTGTTGATCTCTGGGTATGTTTTCGTGATGCTGGTATATGGTTTTGTGATGCTGGAACGGGTTGTTGTTGTTTTTGCTTTTGAGGTGATGCAGGTACTGGAACACAGGCTCGGTCTTGAGATTTTTCAGGGGCACATTTTCCACCCCTTTCCCATTTTCATTGTCTGCTTTGGCTCCTGTCGCAGTCCTTTATTAATCCATAGAGCATGCAGAATGTTCTTCAACATTCTCATTCCATTTCCACTCAACTAATGATAATAACAATGCATTGTATTTAAACAGTGTTTTTCAGGACTCTCAAAGACTTTTCACATATGCATTATTCATTCACGCCATACCAGGTAATGCTAAGCTACTGTTGCAGCTGCAGCTTCCCTGGGGCAAACTGACAGAAGCGAGGCTGCCATTTTGTCTCATCGGCCCTTCTGACCATCACCAACCAATCAGACACACAACAATCAAACTAGGCAACGTGGGTGAAGTGTCTTGCCCAGGGACACAACGGCTATTTAATCTCAACAGCCGTACCACCATGGCACCTGGGGCTCAGGTGGCCTCCCATCCAAATACTGCCCAGGCCCAGCATGCTTAGCTTCTGAGGTCTGACGGGATCAGGCATTGACAGCTGGTATGGCCACAGAATGAACTCTTAGTGCAGATTCTTTACCTCGAACAGGTCCTCTCGTTTCAAGAACAGATCAAAGTTATCAATAGAATCCAGTTCTCTAAATGCGCATTCTGTGGAGAGCCATGTGTTCAACTGGAATAAGCAGCTAAACTTGTTTTTTCTACCATGAATACAAGGAAGAGGTCTGCTGATATAAACTTTGGCCGGTACACTTTGCAGTTCATTAAAAGTTTACCAAAAAAGAGAACATGAAACAAACTTCAGACTACACAAAGACAGAATGATTTAAATGATGCACAACAGTAAGAGCTAATAGAAAATAGCTTTTGTTTATCAATCGGATGCAGTTTTCATGGTTAAAAAAAAAGGCAAAAATAAGGCTAAAAATTTGCAGAGACGCCCGACCAGGTCACTGTCGTTAGTAAGAGGTTGACTAGATATTGCTCCTACAGCCTGCAGGAACTGGTTGTGGTGATGAAACTCACAGGTAAACAAAGTGTTTTTGTGGTTGGAAAGTCTGGTGGACACAGTTTTAAAAAAAAACTGACTGCAGCCTCTGCATGTTTTTTGACGCAGTTTGTGGCTTTCACACAAACGATGATTCTGGTTTGTTGCTTTAGTTATTAAATCTCAAATTATTTTACACTTACGATGTCTAACAAGATTGTGTTGTGAAAACCTTAAATGATAAATTTTAGTCAAATCAAACTCTCAGGTTTTTAAGCTTCGGTGGTCGCTGAGACAAACGCCTAAGCTTGGGAGGAGATCAGACTGACCACGGACTTTCAGACGTGAACCAAACAGGTTCAGGAAAGAGAAACAGTGCACCATTAGCACCATTTATGGAGGGATTGGAAATTTAGAAAAGGGGATTTTGCATGACATGGACCATTAAGATTATTTTCGGTCACTGTACTTATCAAGGTCACACCTTGGTACGTCCTAACGGAACAGTTACGTCTCTCCTCACAAATCTCTTCTTTTGGTGTACGCCTTATGTTTACACCATTTTCTACATAACGTTGTGCCCTTATCCGTTTTAGATCTTTTTTTAAACAATTGTCAAGCAGCATTAGGTTCAACACTTTAGAAGTAACCACGAGGTAAACCGTGCATTTTACACACAAAAGCAACCGCAGTCAAAATGTTCCACTCTACCAGCCAATCAACAGCAACCTATTCTCTCACGGAAACATATTCACAAGTAGAAAAAAACACTCTCACACTTCTTTCAGCTTTGCAGGTCATCATCCATCATGAAAGGACTCCTTATCTCTCTGACTGCTCTGCTGGGTAAAGTTACCCTGTTTTTTAATTGTTTGTTTTTTTATAATTAAAAGAAATAATTACAAAGAATTACTTAGAAGTTTTTGGAATTTAATGTCGATCAATAATGTAAGACACTTATTAATGATGCATGATTTCATTTTCAGGAGTTGTGTCTTGCATTTCTAACTGGAAATCTGTATCAGTGAAAGCCAGACCTGGAGCAAACATCACCCTGTATTGTTACTGTAACAAGACATCAGATGGATATTCTGCATGGTTTAGGGACTGTTTTGATGAATCTCAGCCTTCTTTTAAGTTAAGTGGACAGGATATGGTGTACGCAAAGAAAACTTCTCATTTATACTTTGTATTCAGTTTTACTTCTGATAACTACGACCTGCTGATCACCAATGTCTCTGAAGCTGATGAGGGAACCTACTGCTGTGGAACTGAAGTTGTGAATATGAAGTATAATAAAGAAAAAATATCTGATAAAATCATCTACCGTTACTGTAACACCACAACAAAACTCGCTCTCCGTAAGTAATTTTATTGTTTCTAATTATGTTGTTAATGTAAATCTTGATTTTGATTACAAATATTTTTTACAATTAAGCCCGAAAAAAAAATTCTAATAGATTTTCTTCTGATACACTTAAGTAAAAAAAAATGAACAAACAAAATACCATACCATCATCCGCTCACGAGTCCTTTGACAAATTAAAGTTAAATTTTGGGGTTTCTTTGTTTATTTTTTTACAAATCTATATTACTTTATTTTTACCAAAAATTGGACAAAAAAGATAGAAGAAAGTAGAAATAATAAGATTAAAGAAATGATGTGATGACAGAATAAATGATATTATTCTGATGATAACAGACCAGCCAGGTACTGACACAAAGAGCGGCTGCAATACTCTGAGTCCTTCAGATAAAACAAGAATAAGTTGATGCTATTGAACAATCTGCCTCCTCGCGTTCCATAAACCTTGACGTTTGGTCGCACAATCCTGAAAGGACCCAATCAGTTCCTGTATAGTTCTTATATAGTTAGGACTGACTAAATGGAGCAGTTTACTTTAAATCCATTGAATGGTTTGGAATATATTGTATTTGAAAAAGTGTTGCAGATGCCCGAGTGCTTCATGACTCTATAATAATAGTTTGCCTTTAGGTGTAAACTATTTAAATACTACCAATTTTTTTCATTCGTAAAATGTTTTTTCAAGTGTTAATTCATTTCTATTATATTATTTTCATATATTTAGAAACAAGCGTGGATTCTCATTGTGATCCTCATCAGCAGAAACTGTTCCTCTTCGTTTGTTGTAGTTTGACTTTTCTCTTCACACTCTCCTTTTCTTTACTGCTTCATTATTTCTGCACAAAAAAAGGTAATTATCACATTTAATTTTACATTTTAAATTTTTTTCTGCATCATTTGGATTTTTTATTATTCTTATTTATTCTTATTTTTAGGAAAAACTGAAGAAAACAAAGTGAGACGTGATCAAAGAAGTCAATCAATAAAAGCACAGGTAATTGACACAGTGTTTATCAGGCATAATATTTACAGTTTTTTAGTACATGTATTGTTTTTAAGTCTTAGATAAGATATTTTTATATTTTAAAAATACTTTTTGAGGTCATTTATCAGTTTTTTGTTTTGAATCTGAAAATAAGATTCATTATATGAGAATAACAAAATATTGCAAAATGTTTGTTCAAATCTTTCAGATCATCATTGTCTTTTTTTTTAAAAAATTATATATTATTTGATTAAACTGGTCTGTTTTGATTCAAATTAATCTTATAATCTCAGGATGAGGATCTGTGCTACGCAGCTGTGGAAATACGTCAAGAATCCCACAGATCAAAGAGGATGAAACCAACCACTACATCAGATTTCAGCACTTATTCTGCTGTCAAGACGTCTCAGCAGTAAAGTTCTTCAAATTTAACATAAAAACAAATTCGTTAAACTGTAAGAATCTGTTTGATTGAAAAACATTAACTTTGTGAGATTATTAATAATCTTGTGATTTTATGTCAGATTAAATAAAACATTTTTAAATTTTTTTATCCATTGATCATAAACAGTTGTGTAAAAATAGATGTAAATTTTTTAAACATTTCCAGTTGTTAAGTTAAAGTCTTTTAATCTAAATCAGAACAAATTGCAGCACCGTAACATGACGGGCATTTTTTTCTAATAATTAATTAAACCAGTTTTAACTTTAATGTTGAATCATTTTATCAATGTTTTATCAGAAAGTCCAAAGACACAAAGAAAACATGTTGAAACAAAGTGTGTGTGCGGTTGGAAAGTGTGGCGGCCGTGCTGACAAAAAAATAAACATCAACTACAGTCGTCTTTTTTTTTCTACTCATTCGATGCAGTTTGTGGTTTTTATAACAAACGGGTCTCTGGTTTGATTCCATTCTTAAAGCTTAAAGGTCTAACTTGTCTGAAACAGAACTTTAGATTCTTACCTTGTGGTCTGTATTCCTGTTAGTTTTTTTGGTTTTTTAATCTAAATAAAACTTCAAGTTTTTTTTGTGTTGGATGTTTTTTCATTTTTATAAAAATGTTTAAAAGTGAAATATAAGTTCAGAGAGACCGTAGAGAACGACTTTCAGATGTCTACCAATCAGACTCAGCAAGAGAAAGTGCACCATCAACATCGTTTGCGGTAGGATTAGAAGTTTAGAAAATTTACTATGTATGACGTAGGACCTGTAAGCTTGCTTCTATCACTGTACTTATCAACATCATACCTTGTGCTCATCTTTTTTTTTCTCTGAGCATCTGAAAAATATCAAATTATTTCAGGTCAAGCTCATTGGAAATATTCTCTTTCCTTTTTAATTGGAGACCGCTCCTTTCAGTTCAAAGGTAGAGTGTACAGTCTGTAACTGCTACAGAACAGTGTAATTTAGCTGATGAATTTTTAAGAGCTCATCCAGTAACCCCAGGTGAGAATCAGTGAATGCTATTATCTCTAAGAGATCATTTTTATAACGAAAACCAAGACACACTAAACTACCGCAGCCAATCGACAGTGCCTTCTCCTTTCATGGAAACTTCTTCACATGTAGAATGTAATAAACTTTTTACGAAGTAGAAATAATCTCACACATGCTTCACTCCACTCACTCTTGCCGCTCTTTCCCCTGCTTCCACCAACATAAAGAGCTAAACTTAAACGGCAGCATAAGCTGCTGTAACACACTACTGATTAAAATTACTTTATCAATGAGTGGGAATGGCTAACCACTCATGGAAAAATGTGGAAAAATGTGAACAAATATAAATATTTAGGTGAATTAAATATGTTGATGTTTAGAATTTTTTTAAAAACTTATTTCCGCTTGGTCGTCACGTCTTTGGAGATTTCCGTTTGTAGTCAAGATTTCAAAGTTTTTTGTCTCCTCATACAGCCTCAACTAAATATCTAAAAATAATGTTCTGGTTTTTCATCTTTGTTAAGCTTCAGTAAATTTTACCACAGAGTAGTAACCACTACCTGAACATTGTGTCGTTCACACACAAACAACCACAATAAAAATGTTCCACTCTACCAGCCAATCAAACACCAGCTTCTCATTTCACAGAAAGTTCTTCACAGATAAAAACGGGCCCCTGCTAATAAAAGCTTTCACACTTCTTTCAGTTTTGCAGGTCATCATCCATCATGAAAGGACTTCTCATCTCTCTGACTGCTCTAATGGTTAAATTTAGTTCTTTGGTTTTTAATATTTTTGGAATATTTACAAAAAAAATTCCATGGCTGCTTTTGGATTTTAACAGCAATTGGTTGATTTGAGATCTCGAAACATTTCAAATATTGTATTTATTTTCAGGAGTTGTGTCCTGCAGTTCTAACTGGAAATCTGAATCAGAGACAGTCAGAACTGGAGGAAACATCTGTCATAATGCGGAGTGCAGGTGGAAAGAGGAGGACCCATTTGCAGACAGAAAACATGGTTTATTTGAATTTGGCAGTCCATTTATACTGTGGGGAAAAAAAAACAATGTTTCATTGTCACGGCATAAGGTTGTTGACAGAATGTATATTTGGTCAGGCAATCAGGGAGACCTGGCTGGAAGGGATTGTATGACCGAAGTGAAGTCCGGGGAGATCGCCCCTAAATAGCTGGCATGTTGCACAGATGTGTGGAATCTGTACTGATCCTCAAGTGACCCTAATCAGGTGGATGAGAAACATCCAGGGCTCCCTCTGGTGGCAGGAGAGGGTATCATACCAGTACCCTCTCCTCAACGACCACCTCCGGGTGGTCAAAGATCTTGTGGCGTGGCTTGACTTGGCATGGCTTGACTTGGCGTGGCTTGACGTGGCGTGGCTTGACGTGGCGTGGCTTGACGTGGCGTGGCGTGACGGGGCTCAGCGCAGCCTGACGTGACTTGGCGGGGCTTTTCCAGAGACTCCTGGGAATGGGCTTTTCCAGTGAAACCTGGGATGGGGCTTTTCCAGCTTCTCCTAGGCAGGGGCTTTTCCAGCAGGAACACTTGAAGACAAACTTCAGTCTGCTGGGTCCACATTGGTTGGGTCGGGTGGAAAGAGGAGTCCCCAATTACAGACAGAAAACATGGTTATTTGAATTTGGCAGTCCTATTATACAGTGGAAAGAAAAAAAAAAGTTTCAGTGGCATGGCAAAAAGTTATTGCAAGAATGTGTATTTGGTCAGGCAACCAGGGAGACCTGGCTAGAAGGGATTGTATGACCCGACAGGGAAGTCTGGGTTAAGACCAGGGTAAAATAAAATTAAGAACTGGTGAGATTCTGGTATCATCTTTAAAACACTCTGTCACCTTCATTTACTCACAAGACGTGACAAAAATATTGTACACATTGGTTGTTTTTGGTCAACTCTAACCTGTTTTATTACAGCGAAATATAATCTTTTTTTTTTTTTTTTTTGTTTAGCTGAAATATAATAAAATTTGTTCCCCCCATGCTGAGGTCAGCACTTCTCCAGGTTTGGGCTCTGTCTGGTCACGACTCCCTTTGAAGAAAATTCTGTACTGCCGGCCTGATCACAAATTTACATTTCCGGGCTTTCTGCTTTAAACCTAAACTGGCGTCCAATATTTGGTATTGCTTCAGTTTTGGTGGTATCTGAACCAATTCCGACTAGATGGACCAAATTTATGTTAGAGAAAAAAGTTGTTAGACAAGACAATCATAAGTCTATATTGATTTAAAAAAAAAAGGCTTTTGTTGTTCCTAAAACTAATCTTATAATCTCAGGAAGAGAATCTCTGCTACTCAGCTTTTGGAAATATGTCAAGAATCACACAGAGCAAAGAGAACCAAACAACCAAAACATCAGATTTCAGCACTTAGTGAATTTGTGAATTTTGTGTGTGTGAATTTTTTTTTTTTCAAATTTAGAACATATAAAAAATCAAAAATAACTTGCAAAATTGTAACAATCTGCTTTATTGCATTGGATTAAATTCTATGAAACAATATTAATCTGATGCTTTTAATTAATATTTTTTCCTCTATTCATAACCTGGGAAATTAATGATGTTAACTTTGTGTAAATACGACCGTAAGCCAGGGGAATATTTATAGTTTTTTAACATACATGAGCAAAAAAAGACAGCTACAAATAAGTTTCAATTCTTTTAAAACATTATTTTAAACAATATTTTAATTGTGCAAGTGTGACATATTGAAACAAAGTGTGTGTATGGCTTTAAAATGTGATGGCCACGCTGTTAAAAACAAACACCAACTTCAGCCTTTTTTCTGCTCATTTTGCTAAACTTGTGCTTTTTATAAACACAATAAAAGAAGGACGCTGGTTTGCCGCTTCACATCCATTTATGAGACTTTTATCCTTGTTTTAAAAAAGTTCAAACTAACAGAGGTTTGATTCTTAATTTTTTTAAATCCAATCTTATAAAATGACTTATCTTAACTGCAAGCAACACAACGGCCTTCATAGAGTGCTTCACACGCACTCTTTCACACAGAAGCTGCCATGCAAGGTGCTAAACCATAACATATGACTAACAGGAAGGGCTTCAGTGACTTGTTAATAGGCACGTTAGTGTGCGCCTGAGGAAGGGGTCAAACCTGCAACTTTCTGGAGCATCATTTATGAAGTGTGCTGACACCAAAAACACACAAAAATCAAGAAAATTAGAAAAACGGAAGAGCTCATGGACTCTTGTGTAATTCTAAACAAAGTCAGCTGTTGTATGCAAATTTTTAGATGTGGGGAAAAGACCAAATCTGAAGTGAACTGAGGACAGTGAAATGAAGCATTTGAAGCAGCAATGAAACACTTAGAAAGTACATCCAAACATGTCAGTGTAGGACTGTTCATAAGAAGATTGAAGCATATTACGGAAAATATTGTTAATTCAGATAGATTCACATTTTTAATCACCATGTTTGAACTCATTTTGAAACAGTGAACTGTCATACACCCACTTTTACACACTATGCCGTGTCCTACACATTAAAATAATTAAGAAATACAACAGTGTTAGATATGCTTTTTGAACTGACGTGTTTTATTAAAAAAAAAAAAATGAAAGAATAAAATTTCATTTGATCTTCAGAAAGACCAACAGTAAACATGTTGAAACAATGTGTGTGTGGTTGGAAAGTGTGGCGGCCATGCTGTTAAAAATAAAATGCAAACTGCCGTCTTTTTTTCTGCTCATGTTATTCTGTTTGTGGTTTTTATGAACACAGTGAGAGAGGGACTCTGGTTTGCTGCTTCATATTGTTTTTAGACACTTTTATGACAAACAGAGAATCGATTCTTAACTGAGCTTTTCTTACAGCGGGATAAAAGGACTGGACTAATGATAGACAACTTTTAAAAAAGCATAAAAATGCTGTTCTTTATGTTCCATTCCATTGTCTCCCGCATATCCGGGGCCAGGGCAACAGTCTCAGACGGGAAGCCCAGGTTTTTTTCATACTATCCACATCCTCCAGGGCACCCGGAAGGATCCCGAGTCGTTCCCCTGTCTGCCTGTTGGTCTCCTCTTGGTGGGAAGTGCTCGAAACACCTTGAAAAACATCTGGTCAGGTGCTGGGAGGCATCCTGACCAGATGCTTGAACCACCCCATCTGTCTTCTCTCGACCTGGAGGAGGAGCGGCTTGACATCAAGCTCCTCCCGGATGGCAGAACTCCTCACCCGATCTCTGAGAGAGAGCCCAGCCACCCTGCGGAGGAAGCTCATCTCAGCTGCTTGTGTTCGTCTCATTTTTTGAAAATTTACTCTGAAAATACTGTAGTGAATTATTTCCTCCAGAAAAACTTGGATACCAGGTATTGTTTAATAGTAAAGGAAGGAACCCACAGGGAGAGTCCTCCTTGTGTAGATGTGTAGTCTGAAGAAGATAAGAGACTGCAAAGTTGGCAGAGCTGACAGTGTTGCCAGATAGCAGAGGATGCTGGTGTGCAGAATGGTTCTGAGAGAGAGGATGATGAAGAGGATAAATGATAAACAAAGTATTTCTTCCTGAAATAAGCGTGAATATGAATGAAATACTTCAGCGGAGAGTTAACCAATAAAAAGTACATCTCATAAACAAGTCAGAAAAATGAAACAAAAAAAAGCAAAGGCCAACGGGTTTCTTTAAACGAGGATCAACCCTGCCGATCAAGTTTTACAAGAACAAAAGCCTGTTGGAGACCTTCATGACATGTACTACATATGTATCCTGGAACAAGCCCCTTCTCTTTTACGGTAATCATGTGAAGAGCATGCTAAGAATCCTAGCGTGAACTGTGTCTTTAAGAGACATCAGACAGTGTGAGGTCCCCAGCGAGATAGAGTGTGTAGTCTTAAGGCGGGGCGTCTTTTTTTGATCATGCCTGTTAATGCTTGATTGCCGCAGAAAACGGAAATCAAATCAAACTTTATTTATAAAGAAAATTACAAACAAAACTACACAAAGAAAATAAAAAATTAAAAATCTACAAAATAAACTTTTAACAATGAAACTACCGATTTCAGGACCAATCAACAACAGACAAATAAGGATACTATTTATTTAATTAATTATTACTTGGAAACACTTTTGGACAAATTTAAACTTGGACTCAAATTGATTTTTTTTATTATTAAAACTAGAGCTGGACAGAAATTTAAAGGAACTATAGTGGACAAAAAAAACCCACTCGGTGGAAAACACACTCTGTCACCGTTATAGATCATCCACTTTGAATGTGTCTTGGCGCAAGCATACTTTATTAATGAAGCTTCAAAGTTGAATGTTCAGCCCCTGCTTCAGGCTCATACTAAGATGCTCATGAGCAAGACACCGAAGTCCTTCCTGTTCTTGATGGGTTGTGGTTTAACACCTTTGCTTGGTAGCATCTATAATTGTGTGAAAGGCTCAGTGTGAAACACACTGTGAAGGACAACGTGCTGCTGCAGGAAAGACAAAGCGTTTTATAAATTTGTGTTTAAATAATTTAAGAATCAAACTTCTTTACATTTAAACTTTTAAAATAAGAAATGTCTTAAAAGAATATGAAGCAGCAAACCAGAGTCCATTTATGAAAACCACAAAATAAGTCAAATAAACAGAAATAAAAGGCTGCAGATGGTGTTTTGTTTTTAACAGCATGGCCGCCAAACTTTCCAACCACACACACTTCATTTTTACATGTTTTATTCGATTAACTAAAACACATTTGAATGTTTTGCAAGAGTAAAAACTTATTCAACACATTTTAAAACGCTAGCATTATATAAACATTAAGTATTTCCAAGGCTTATGGTCGTATTTACACAAAGTTATTATAAATTCTCCAGGTTATGGATTCTTAAATATTATATCACATAAAAGCATCAGATTAATATTGTTTTATAGAATTCAATCATATGTAATGAAGCAGATTGTTACGGATTTACAAGTTATTTTTCATTTTTAATGTTTTATTTTGAATTTGGAAAACTTTACACGTGAGACGTCTTGACAGCAGAATAAGTCCTGAAATCTGATTGTTTTCATCCTCTTTGTTCTGTGTGAAGCTTGACGTATTTCCAAAGCTGCCAAGCACAGATTATCATCCTGAGATAAACAAATTAGTTTAAGGGGTAAAAACTTTGCCCCTTAAACGCAGTTTTGTGAAATAATATATATAAATAAAACCCCAATAAAATGTTCAGTCTTTAAGTGCTCATTTTGCTGACATCAGTCATTTTGTTTAGATTTGTAAACATTTTTCCACTGATTAAAGATTTAGAAATAATTTAAGTAAGAAATCAAATCAAAATCAAATCCAACTTTATTTGTAAAGCGCTTTTCATACATGAAATGTGTGATAGTGCTTTACAAGTTAAAAACCCCAGAAAACAAAAGCAAAATAAGGACAAGTCCCCCACCCACAAATAAAAAACCCACGGACCCCCCCCCCAGACACATCCATACATGTACAAATACAGATAGAGCACACACCCTCATATAGTATGTTACACAGGCACACACACACATACACTCACTTAAAAATGCAATAGTCCACAAATCAAACATCTGCTTCACATTTATTTCTACAAAACGGTTTTAAACTTGTTTTTGACGAAAATTATCAGTCTGCAAAATAAATTTTACAAAACTAAAAATTACAACTAACAGAATTATTTGTGGATAGATATAATCGATATTATTATTAGTTAGTGTAAATGACAACAGCATATCAATCTGTCGTGTGTGTGTGCGTGCGTTCGTTCGTGAGAAGGTGGGTGGATGGGTGAGTGCATGTGTCATAATCCCCTCTTCGGCCGCCAGAGGGAGCCCTGGATGTTTCTCATCTACCTGATCAGAGTCTCCTGAGGATGATTACAGATTCCACACATCTGTGCACCCTGCCTATTTAAGTGGAATCACCCCAGACTTCTCTGTCGGGTCATACAATCCGTTCCAGCCAGGTTACAAGCTACACAGTTACAGTGTTTGAATGTTTGAAATAATGTGATCATTGTTATCCGAGATTTGGGAACAATGTGGGGAAATCATTGTTTTAAAAAGCGTTTTTTGTGATTCTTTAAAATCATTTTGATTCCATTTTTATTTATTGTTTTAGATACTTGAAAATACTTTTGGACAATCTATAACATAAACTCAGATTGATAGTTTATTATTTTGAGCTTGATGGAAATATTAACGGAACATTTGGTGACAACAAAAGTTTTTTTTTATGTTTTACTGGGAACACACTCTTTCACTTTTCACCATTGCCCACTTTGCATGTGTTTTGGTCTAAGCGCACTTTATAAAAGAAGCTTCAAAGTTACAGGTTCAACCCCTGCCTCACATTAAGGTGCCCATGAGCAAGGCTCTAAAGCCCTTCCTGTTCTTGATGGGTTGTGGTTTAACACCTTGCATGGCAGCTTCTATCGTTGTGAGAAAAGCTGAGTGGGATGCACACAGTGAAGGTCTCTGTGCTACTCGCAGTCAAACTGAATCATTTTATAAGTTCTTCAGGTTATGAAAATTTGAATAAAATGTTACATAAAAGCATCAATTTAATATTGTTTTATAGAATCCAATCCTTTGTAAAAAAAACAAAAAAAACAAAAAAAAAACAGGTTGTTACAGTTTTAAAAGTTGTTTTTAATATCTTTAATATTAAATTTAAGAAACGTTACACTTGAGACGTCTTGACAGCAGAATACGTGCTGAAATCTGATGTTCTGGTTGTTTTCATCCTCTTTGTTTTGTGTGATCTTTGATGTATTTCCACAGCTGCGTAGCACAGATCCTCATCCTGAGATTATAAGATTAGTTTTAGGAACAACAAAAGCAAGTTTATGAAATACTTTGTACATAATTTTTTTTTACAAATTCTTAAGTACTCCTTTTGCTGCCATCAGTCATTCTGTTTAGATGTTTAAACATTTTTCCACTGATTAAAGTTTTTAGAATAATTTTAGTCAGACTTTAATCCCCAAAAACAAACATTTGTTTCACATTTATTCCCACAAAACAGTTTTAATCTTTTTTACACAAATTATCCGTCTACAAATAAAATGCCAAAAAAGTATCAGATAGTTTTTCAAATTACACCTGATTTTTTTTTTTTGTTGTATTACCTGTGCTTGTGCTGATTGACTTCCTTGATCACGTCTCAATTTGCTCTCTTCCATTTTTCCTAAACAATGAGAACAAAAACAAATTGATTTAACTAATTTTGTCATTTGTTTTTCATTCTAAAACAAAATGTGATGATTACCTTTTTTCAGGCAGAAATAATAAATCATAAAAGAAAAGCAGAGCGTGGAGAGAAAAGTCACAGAAGAACAGACGATGAGGATCAGCATCAAGTCACAGTTCTGATGAGAACCAGAATGATCCAGAGTGGTATTTTGAGAGTCCACTTTTGTTACTGAATAAAAATAATAATAATAATAAATTTAAGAACATAAAATAAAATAGGAATGCCATTTTTTTATTAAAGGAAATTTAGAATCTTATATGAAGGAAAGAATTTATGAACAATTTGCTTTGAGATAACCAAACAAAAATTACTTACAGAGGGTCAGTGTTGTTGTGATGTTGCAGTAATCATAGAAATATTTTTCAGAGATTTTTCCTTGATCAAAATTCACATTCACAACTTCAGTTCCACAGCAGTAGGTTCCATCATCAGATTCAGAGACATTGGTGATCAGCAGGTCAAAGTGATTAGAAGTAAAACTCTTTACAAATGCAAAATGATCTATATTTGGACTAGACCCACCCTTCCTCCGTCCAAGAACTGAAAAAGGCTGATTCCCAAAAATACAGTCCTTGTACCATGCTGAGTATCCATCTGATGTCTTATCACAGTAACAATGCAGAATGACGTTTCCTCCAGGTCTGACCGTCACTGATCCAGATTTCCAGTTAGAACTACAGGACACAACTCCTGAAAATAAATACAATCATTAAAGAGCGCAAAAGTTTTCTTTTGTCTCACATTACTGATCAAATATTAAATGCAAGAATTTCCATGTGGTTACTTTGAATTAATTCCTTTAAATGTTAAAAAACAATCAAAGAACAGGTTGAATTTACCCAGCAGAGCAGCCAAAGAGATAAGTAGTCCTTCCATCATGGATGTTGACTTGCAAAGTTAAAATAAGTCTGACAGCTTTTATTACAAGATGTTTTTTTTCTACCTGTGAAGAACTTTCCGTGAAATGAGAATAACCGTTGTCGCTTGTAGAGTGGAAAATTTTTACTGAGGTTGTTATGCGGAAGGGTTACCTCTAGGTGATAAAAATTGGTGAAAAGTTACAATGGCATTGAAAAAAACAAAAGGATCTCTATGCAAATCTCTATGCGAATGTGAAATTTTACCCAAGTTGAAAGAAAACGAAAAGAATTTCTTAAGGACCCAAAATCTACATGGACTTACAACAGTAAAACTACCCGTTAGGGGACCAGGAAGTTAAGACTAAGAAAAATACTCGTCATGTTTCATGGGAGGTGGGGGATATTAAACAACGCACACTGTGATTTTGTGTCATAATAATTCTCATTTAATCACATACATACTGTAGATAAATGTTGTAGATGTCGTTGGCTTAGAAATCTGACGTACGCCAATGCGTCTTAAAAAAATGGTTTGACCTAAAATAGTAACAAACAAGAATCTTTTTCTTTGGGTTGTTTTTTTTGTTTTCTTTTTTTTTTTTTTTTTTTTTACCCTGTTTTTACCCTGGTTCACTAGCAGACAGGTAAACTGAATGTCAAGTATTGCTGGACAAATAATCTCTGCCAGGGTCAGCACCATGTGCCAAAACTGGCAAGCCTTTTTGATTTAGAATATGTCTGTGCTGTCCCTGGTTGGGGTCTTACAGGCGACATGTTACTATTCCATTCATATATTACTTATATATATGTATAATATACGTATATTATTACATTACCACATATTACTATCATATATTACATTTTATTGTACCACCAACTCTGGACTTTCTTTTGTGACAGAAATGATCAACACACAATTTGTATTTTAATCATCTTTCAAATGTATTTCTTATTGGTCCATAATGTTAAACTACTACAATAATACTATTATCATAATACCTATATAAAAACTATCCTTCACATCAGATCCCTTTAATTATGAATGTAGCCATTTAAACGGATGAACACGAGCTGTTTAAATACTGGGTCTGACAGTCGGCATCTCTCTGGGTGAAAGAGCTTCCCCCAAACACTGAACAGGTGCTCCACTGGAGCAGATTTGGGTGGGACTGCCAGGTATTTGGCAGCTAGTATGGCCAGGTGATGATGTGGGTGACACGGTCAGGGATGTCAAAACAGGCAAGGGTCTCTTCAATGCCCTGTGCAATGCAATCAGTTCTCTGCTTGCCACGGAAGTGGGAACAGGACAGCATCACTGATCAAAGTGACCAGTTGAGGATGAAGTGGGCAGTGATACCCTAGAATCCTCTCATCTGGAGGTTGGACCACAAGTCAATTGTTAAACACACAGCAGAGGCTTGCTGGAGCTGTGACTTTGGGATTTTGTTCAGGGCCTTTGCCTTCTGACGCAGCAGGGATGGAGTTAAGGTTCGTCGGCATGGCGCAGTGTACTGGGGATCCAGTGTGTGCGGTGGCACCCTGAAGTTTGCACTCTCTACCAGAAAGACAGGAAGTAGGTCAATAGCAATGAAGGTAACAACCGTGTTAGGGCTATCTAGCGCAACAAAAGCTCTGGCTGTGCACACACAGCTGCACCCCACTACCCTTCCTTGCTGCCCTAAGCCCCCATCTGTTGTCATGCCCGCTCTCCCATGCTGCTCATCTCCATGCACCCCTCACAGATCCCTGCTCGAAACGTGAATCCCGGTGGACACAAGCAAGATCCCTCCCAGGTCCAATCCCCAAAACCACACCTATTCACAACTCTGGGTAACTACCACCTCCAGCAGTGGGCAATACTGAAGTGACCAGTCTGTGAAGCCATGCACGCTCAGCCCCTCCACATCAAGCAGAGGCCCCATAACGCTGGCCTCACCGAGAGGACAGAGGTAAATAAAGTTTGGCCGCTCTCCCCCATCCCAATTCTGTAATTGGTGCATGTATGCGCTGCAAATAAAATGAGGGGCTCTTATGGTTGGCGGGCCGTGCAGCTGCTGAGCGGCATTTCTACCCAGCCTAGAGTCCTCTTTGTGTGTTTGGTGGGAATTGTGTGTGATGCCATTGTGCCATGTGTAGCGTCTGAGGTGAAATTTAAAATAGAGGGGGGATAGATGAGAGCGAAAATAGGTGTCGCCTCCAGCCACCCCTTTTCTGAAACACCCCTCAATAAATATAAATGACTAAGATGCAGATGAAAGTGTTGTGAAGGGTAGGTGAAGCCTTTAAGGGAGGGTCATCTTCCAAGAATCTTGTGAGCGTGCCCCACCCATCCTAGCCCTGAGCCCTGGGTGGCAGTATGCATATGTCAGGGTTGGAGCAGGAACTGGCAGGCAGATGGGCACAACAAGAAGGAGAGTGCCCTCTCGTTGTGACTCAAATTGATAAATTTTTATTTTAAATCAAACTAGTTTGAAATATTAAACAAGCAACTGACAAAAAAGTCTTATGGTGTACTGGAAAGGAACTCTTTTACCAGTATAGATCACTCAATTTACGTGTGTTTTGACCAAAAGACGCTTTATAAATGAAGCTCCAAAGTTGCAGGTTCAACTCCTGCCTCAGGGACATCGTTGAGGCATCTATGTCCTTGAATCAGCCGGGATGGGCTCCGGCACCCCCTGCAACCCTATAAGGAACAGACAGTTAAGAAGATGACTGACTGGCTCTATCATCTTTATACATCGCCCACTTTGCATGTGTTTTGGTGTGAACACACTTTACAAATGAAGCTTTAAATTGGCCGGTTCAACCCCTGCCTCAGGCTCATACTGAGGTGCCCATGAGCAAGACACCAAAGCCTTTCCTGTTTTTGATGAGTTGTGGTTTAACACCTTGCATGGCAGCGTTTATCATTCTGTGAAAGACTGAGTGTGAAGCACACGATGTGGTCTGTTTGTTACTCGCAGTTATAATAAATTATTTTATAATTATGATAATGCATTGAACTTATATAGCACTTTTCTGGACATGAATAATGGTTTGTGTATGCATTATTCATTCACTCCATACTGGATACACCCTTTCATATACACATTCACTCCTGATGATGGGAGCTGCCATGAAGGCGCATACCGCAATCATAAGAAGAAACTAGGGGTTCGGTGTCTTGCTCAAGGACACCTTTGCATGCACTCAGGGGGTGAAGGGTGGTCAAACCAGCGACCTTCCGGTTAGCCATACTTCCCCCAAAATTTGCATTTGAAATGTATGATTCTTTAAGTATAAGTTATTTAAAAACAAGAACAAAAGTGTCTTAAACTGAAACAAAGCAGCAAACCAGAGTCCCGCTCTTGTGCTTAAAAACCACAAACTGAGTAAAATGAGCAGAAATAAAAGGCTGCAGTTGGTGTTTTGAATTAACAGCATGGCCGCCACACTTTCCAACCACACAAAGACTCATTGTTTCAACATGTTTTATTTGGTGAAATAAAATACATTTGAATGTTTTACAAGAATAAAAACTTATTCAACACAATTTTTCAGGGTATTTTTAAAACTGTAAATATTTCCCAGGCTTATGGTTGTATTTACACAAAGGTTATCATTCTAAATTTTTCAGGTTATGGATACTTGAATCCATAAGATGCTCACAAAAAATCTTGAATCTTAATATTGCTTCATAGAATGCAATCACATTGAATTGAATTGAATTGAATATACTTTATTAATCCCTGAAGGGAAATTTGAGTGCTGCAGTGCAAACACCTCAATGGCCCCTAATCACTATCCACCGGGATTCCAGTCCAATCGCACTGTGTCAACCTGGCAACCCAAAAGCTGGAGTACGAATTGAAGCAGATTGTTACAGTTTTGCAAGTTATTTTTAATTTTTTAATGTTTTACAAAGTATTTTGAATTTGGAAAACTTTACACTTGAGATGTCTTGATAGCAGAATACGTGCTGAAATCTGATGTTCTGGTTGGTTTCATCCTCTTTGTTTTGTTTGGTGCTTGACGTATCTCCAAAGCTGCGTAGCACAGATTCTCATTCTGAGATAATAAAAGTGATTTCAGGGACAATATTTAAAAAAAAAAAAATGAATGAAAAAAAAAACAGATAGTCCGTAAACACTCATTTTGGTTCCATGAGTTGGTTTGATTTTTAACATTAGCAGGCAAAACATTTTTCCACTGATTAAAGGTTTTGGAAAAACTTTGGTCAGATTTGAATTAAAAAAAAAACATCTGCTTAACATTTATTTCTAAAAAAAAGTTTTAACCTTGTTTTTTGCGAGTATCAATGATCACACTGCAAACACTGAAAAACTAAATATTACAACTCATACAATTTTTTTCTGTTACCTGTGCTTGTGCTGATTGAAGTCTGTGACCGAGTCCCATTCTATTTTCATCCATTTTTTCTGATAAAATTAGAACAAAAACAAATTGGTTGAAAAATATTGTAATTAGTTTTTTATGTAAAATTAAATGTATTAAATACCTTTTTTCAGGCAGAAATAATAAAACAGAAAAGAAAAGCAGAGCGTGGAGAGAAAAGTCACACTGGAACATACGAAGAGGACCGGCATCAAGTCACAGTTCTGATGAGAATCAGAATGATCCAGACTGGTATTTTGAGAATCCACTTTTGTTCCAGAATCTATAAAAAAATACATTTTTAAAATGACAAAAATAGACACAAAAGAAAAGAAAAACATTATTGTTTAAGAGAGATTTAAAAAATTGTACGAAGGACAAATACTATGAATACTTTGCTCTGAAAGGATTTAACAAAATGACTTACGGACAGTGAGTGTAGTTGTGATGTTGCAGTAATGGTCGACATTTTTATCAGAGATTTTTCCTTGATCAAAATTCACATTCACAACTTCAGTTCCACAGCAGTAGGTTCCCTCATCAGATTCAGAGACATTGGTGATCAGCAGGTCATAGTGATTAGAAGTTAAACTCTTTACAAATGTAAAACGATCATCATACTTTATTTGATAAGAACCACCCTTCGAACCTCCACCAAGAACCTGAAAAGGCTGATTCTCAAATATACAGTTCTTAAACCATGCAGGGTATCCATCTGATGTCTTGTCACAGTAACAATGCAGGGTAGTGTTTCCTCCAGGTCTGACCGTCACTGATCCAGATTTCCAGTTAAAACTGCAGGACACAACTCCTGAAAATGAACACAACCATTAAAGAGTTGTTCTTCACAAGTGTTCTAATGTCTCACATTGCCGATCAACATTAAATTCCAAAAACGTCTTTGCAGTCGTTTTGTCATTTTTTCCTTTAAATATAGAAAAACAATAAAAAACAGGATAAGTTTACCCAGCAAAGCAATCAGAGAGATAAGGAGTCCTTCCATAATCGATGGATGACCTGCAGAGCTCAACGAAGTGTGAGAGCTTTTATCTGCAGATGCTGTTTTTTACATGTAAAGAACTTTCCGTGAAATGAGAAGCCACTGTTTGATTGGCTGGTAGAGTGGAACATTTTTACTGCGGTTTATCTGCGAAAGACACACTGTTCATGTTGTGGGTATTACTTGGTGGTAAACTTGACAAAGATGAAAAACCAGAATAGATATCTAGTTGATGTAGTGTAGCCCTGTGAGACCAGATATTCCACGGTAGAGAAAGAAGGCATGGCCATCAAGTGGGCGCTGGAGAGCCTCAGACACTATTTGTTGGAACGTGAATTTGACCTTGAGACTGACCACAGTGCTCTAACTTGGATCAACTCGATGAAGAACTGCAATTGTCGACTGACACGGTGGCACCTCTCGCTGCAGCCTTTCAAGTTTTCTGTCCGTCATAGGTTAGGCGAGTCCAATGTTAGGGCAAATTTCTTGTCCAGGTCCCCGAATGTTGTTGACCTCCGAGAGGGGAAAGATGGTGTAACAGGAACGCACCACAGTCCCATTTGAGCGGGCCCCGTGTTAGCGGTGGGGACGGAAAGCTCATCAAGCTACATCCCACACACACACTACTCTCTTCTCCCACCGTAACCGCACATAGGACAGTCGTTCTATCGCCTTTCTTTTCCGACTCGTTAGTTTGCCAAGGGTGCACACTTAGTGGGCTCAATTTGAGCATATATTTACGTCTACATTTTAGACTCCCAATTTGGCGGCGCAGGTCACTGGTGACCTGGCCAAACAGAGGCCAGGTGCTCTGTAGGGAAAGTGTGAAGTAACGATGTCAATGAGCTCAGGTATTTTACTCATCATTTTGCATAACTATGGGTATTTTCTTTGTGTTTTTGTATCCCTTCAGTTTAAAGTCTGTTATAGAAGTGGGGTCTTTGTTGGTTAATTTTGATTTCCTTTTTCTTTTAGATTACGTTATTCTCAGACGTGTTATTTTGCTTTAATTATGATAATTGTTGATGGGCTTGAAAGGAGCTATGTCTTTAAATACAGCTGTTTATTTTAGCTTGGGATCTTTCGAGATCTGCGACCCGTTGTTGATCTCGATAGATCGGAGTTCCAAAAACTAACCCTAATTCTAATTCCAATAGAACTATGGTGGGTCGTAGATCTTGTCAGGACACCGGTCGAAGATCTTGATGGTTGGATCATCTGGAAGGGAGGAGGCGTGTTCTGGGCATGCGCAGAGGTGCAAAGTCGCAGATCTCAATGGTCACAGATCTCATCAGGACAACGGGTCAGTGAAAGATTGTCAACTTCAAATATTTAGGTTTGTTTTTCAGTACTATGCTTCATCATTCAGTCTGAATTAGAATTAGAATTAGATTTACTTTATTGAGCCCACACTTGGGAAATTTGTGCGTTACAGCAGCAACAAGAAATAAATAGACAGTATATATACAAGAAGGAAAATAAAAAAATGAAATAAAATATTAAAATAATAAAATAGAAGGAATAACGTGACAAAACATTGAGGTCAATACAGACTGTAAGTGCAAAGGGGGTAAAAAAAAAAGTAACATGAGAAGCATAAAGTGACAAACAGTGATGAATTACATGAGCATGAACCAGTTATTTGCTATTTTGTGAGTTATTAAAAAGTGTTATTGTGTAGGGAATAAAAGATTTTCGGTATTTCCGGTATTTTCCGGTTTTTGAGCGGAGCTGTCTGAGCCTCTTGGAGAAGGAGCTCCGCTGCTTGTCCAGAAGTGGGTAGAGAGGATGGTCAGGGTTGTCCATGATGGATAAAAGTTTATTAAGTGACCTCCTCTCCATCATTGCTTCAAGTGGGTCCTGTTGGCAGCCAATGACAGAGCCAGCCTTTCTCATCAGTTTATTAAGTCTGTTGGCGTCACTGGCTGTGATGCTGCTCCCCCAGCAGATGACAGAGAAGAACAAGGAGCTGGCCACCACAGACTGGTAGAAGGTCTCCAGGACCTTGCCGCACACATTGAAGGACCTCAGCTTCCTTAGAAAGTAAAGTCGGCTGCAGGTCTTCTTGTACACAGCAGTACTGTTGCTCCTCCAGTTCAGTCTGCTGTCGATGGTCACTCCAAGGTATTTGTACTCCTCCACAACCTCCACATCCCTACCAAGAATGTAGAGGGGCCGCAAGGCAGATATGTTCTTCCGGAAGTCAATCTATTTTACCAAATATAGTCAATATAGTCAATCTTTAGTCAATCTACATTACCAAATTATTGTGTAATATCAATCTTGAAGGCAAGATCCTGCACCTATTCCTTGCATTTACGTTCTTTTTCTGGGCGTCATTTCTTCTCCATGAACTGTCCAATTTCCCCTCGCAGTTCAAAGAAACCCATCTGGCTTCTCTCGACCCAAAGGAGTAATGGCTCTACTCCGAGCTTCTCGATTGGCAGAGCTCATCACTCAATCTCTGAATGAGAGCCCAGCCATCCTAAGGAGGAAGCTCATTTCGACCACTTGTAACTGCAACGTCATTCTTTCGGTTCCCACCGACAGCTGGTGACTAAAGGTGAAGGTGGGAACGTAGATCGACTGTAAATCGAGGGCTTTGCTTTTCGGCTCAGCTCTTTCTTTACCCCGATGGACTAATGCAGCGTCCTGATTATTGCGGACACTGCACCAATCCATCTTTCGATCTTCCATTCCATCCTTCCCCCACTCATGAACACCATGAGATACTTAAACTTGTCTACTTGGGGCAAGACCCTGCCCCTGACCTGCAGGGGGCATTTCTCTGTTTTCCAGGCGAAGACCATGGTCTCGGATTTGGAGGCATTGATTCCCATCCCGTCCGTTTCACACTTTTCAAGTCATTAACACTAGAACTAACAAAGCCATCAATTAGAACATTGTCAGAAGTTAACGTTTAATTGCTGTCGTTACGTTTATCTTTGTCGTTCCTGAACTTTTGACTTTTTCTACATTTTTTGTTGTAATTTAACTGAAATAAAACACTAAAAACGAGTTCTGAGTAATTTGTTTACTCTAACTCCTACACCCGTCATTTTATTAAATACATTGTAACTTTACCCCACGCCTGACCATAGCATGGTTACTGTTGCCTAGTGACCATTGTGGTGCCACTCAGGCAAAATCTGGGTGAGCAAAAATGGATTTGAGAAGATGTATGTCAGTCGCCATAGCGCAAATCGTCAAATTGACAGCCGTAGTTCAAGAATTCTGGTAGTCCTAGTGTTAAGCAGCTTTTCCCATGTAGTTCTGGGCTGATCCTTCATATTTCTTAGGATCATTGAAAACCCCATGAGGTGAGGATTTCTATGAGATTCCCATCTGAGAGAAACTTATGGCTAATGTTTTCTTCTTCTATCTTAAACAACCATTCTTTCTGTTGTTCTTTTAATGCCTTCACACACTTAATGTAAAGGATGTTTTAAGCACACTTTAAGCTCTCCAAGCATCCGTGCTTCTGTGACACTTTTGTGAATGAATCTCCCAAACAGTCAGGGAATTCAATAAAACTACCTGTAGATACTCAAACTAGAACCCTTTAGACTTTCAGTGTTATGCAACCAAAGGACAAGGTTACAAACCGTTCCATTATTGATGAAGTTTATGAAATATGGTTAGCGGAGGTGCATTGTCCATCATGTTGACTTTTCTTTTTTGCACCAAGCAATTTGTCACAGTCTCTTTAACCCTTTCCATCTTTTTAAAGGTCTAAAGTTTCATTACACTGTCTCTTGTGTGTATTTTTTATGTTCTCTCCGAGTATGTTTTTGCTCTCTGTGAGGACTTCATTCCACCCTCAAAAAATATGCATGTTATGCTAATCGAACGTCGGGAAATTACCGCTGGGAATGTGTGTGTGTGTGTGTGTGTGTGTGTTTGCTAACAAGTTTGACCCCAACCTTTCACTTGAAACTACCCAGAAGTCTCTGAAGACTCTAACTTAGATGTTTCTATTCTTGTAAAAACAGTAATCTAAAAGATTGATTTAATTTCTATCTAATAAAACGGAAAACTTCCATTTTTTTTTTTGTCTCTTTATGAAAATGTTTGGGTTAAAAACAACAAACAAAAAACAAACAAAAAAAAAAATTCAAGTGGGTGTTTTTTTCTTTGCAAATGTTCCTGGAAGGGAGACTGACTGTTTGCGTTTTCACTTTCACTCTGAACTTTTTTTTTAACCAGAATAATAGAGCTCAAAAGGAAATAAACAGCGAACCAGAGACCCTCTCTCACCATTCTTTGTAAAAACCACAAACTGCATCGAATGAGCAGAAAACAAATAGGCTGCATTTGATGATTTGTTTTTTTTCTCAGCACGGTAGTCACACTTTCCAACCACGCACACATTTTGTTTCAACATGTTTTCTCTTCGTCATGATCCCCTGTCCTGCCGCCAGAGGGAGCCCTGTGTGTTCCTCATCACCCTGATTAGGGTCACCTGAGATTAATTCCTGATTCCACACATCTGTGGACCCTGCCATCTCTTTAAGGGCAATCATCCCAGACTTCCCTGTCGGGTCGCACCACCCCTTCCAGCCAGGTTTCCCTGGCTGCCTGACCAAATACACATTCTGTCAATAACATTTTACCATGCCACTAAAACTTTGTTTTTCTTTCCACAGTAATAATGAACTACCAAATTCAAATAAACCATGTTTTCTGTCTGCAATTGTGTCCTCCTCTTTTCACCTGTACACCGCTTTATGACAGCATGACTCGACCCAGAAAAGACCCAGAGGACTAAGAAAGTTTGAATCCACTGCAGAAAAGCTCCTCCCCAGGAGTTGCTGGAAAAGCCCCTGCCCTGGCTGTGTCGAGCCCTGTGACGTCAGGCATGCCACGTCAAGCCAGGCAACGTCAAGCCACGCCACAAGATCTTTGACCACCCAGAGGTGGTCGTTGAGGAGGGGGTACTGTCATGGTCCCCTGTCTTGCCGCCAGAGGGAGCCCTAGGTTTTTCCTCATCACCCTGATTAGGGTCACCCGAGATTAAGTCCTGATTCCACACATGTGTGGACCCTGCCATTTATTTAAGGGCAATCATCCCGGACTTTTCTGTCGGGTCATACCATCCCTTACAGCCAGGTCTCCCTGATTTCCTGACCAAATACACTGTCAATAAACTTTTGCCATGCCATGGAAACTTTGATTTTTTTTATTTTCACGGTATTAATGAATTGCCAAATTCAAATAAACCATGTTTTCTGCCTGCAATTGTGTCCTCCTCTTTTCACCTGTACACCGCTTCATGACAGCATGACTCGACACAGAAAAGACCCAGTGGGACTGAGATAGTTTGAATCCACTGCAGAAGAGCTCCTCCCCAGGAGTTGCTGGAAAAGCCCCTGCCCAGGCTGCGCCGAGCCCTGTGATGTCAGGCCACATCAAGCCAGGCAACGTCAAGGCCACACCACAAGATCTTTGACCACCCGAAAGATGGTCGTTGAGGAGGGGGTACTGTCATGGGCCCCTGTCCTGCCGCCAGAGGGAGCCCTGGGTGTTCATCATCACCCTGATTAGGGTCCCCCGAGATTAAGTCCTGATTCCACACATCTGTGGACCCTGCCATTTATTTAATGGCAATCATCCCGGACTTTTTTGTCGGGTCATACCATCCCTTCCAGCCAGGTCTCCCTGATTTCCTGACCAAATACACATTCTGTCAATAACCTTTTGCCATGCCACTAAAACTTTGTTTTTCTTCCCACAGTAATAATGAACTGCCAAATTCAAATAAACCATGCTTTCTGTCTGCAATTGGGTCCTCCTCTTTTCACCTGCACACCGCATCATGACACTTTTGTCTCTTTGGACAAAAGTCCGTTAAAAGTTGTAAAACGATTCAACATTGGACTGAAAACTGGAATCATCAGCAACTGGATAAAAATGACCATCATGTTATGGTGCTGGAATTTAATCTGATTTGGATTAAAATCAGAAACCATAAAAAGGAGCAGAACACACTGATTGTATTTCTTTAAAAATGAAACATAAACCTCTTCAAAGGAATGAGTCGTCCACATTGTGTGAGTGGAGGCAGAAAAAAACAAGAAAATATGTGAAGACTTTAATTTAATAACTGTAAATGATTCACAGATTAAATCTATTTTTACACAATTGTTCTAGTTATGATTGATGGATAAAAAAATAAAAATATTGCATTTAATCTGACATAAAATTATCAGATTAACAATAATCTCACAAAGTTAATGCTTTACAATCTGACAGATTCTTACAGTTTGACAAACTTGTTTTTATGTTAAATTTGAATAACTTTACTGCTGAGACGTCCTGACAGCAGAATAAGTGCTGAAATCTGACGTTCTGCTTGGTTTCATCCTCTTTGATCTGTGAGATTCTTGACGTATTTCCAAAGCTGCGTAGCACAGATTCTCATCCTGAGATTATAAGATTAGATTTGATGAAAGGGTTGGTTTAATTACACAATTAATAAAAACCAATGATAATCTATGAAAATGTAAATAAACATTTTACAATAATTAGTCATTTTTAATAAATAAGATTAAAAGCAACGAACTGAAAATTTAGACACAAAATGTATTTTTAATGATCGTAAAAAAAATGGATTCAGAAAATAATTAATGAAAAAGTTGTACATTTTTTACCAGTAAATAAAGTGTTTATTACCTGAGCTTTTATTGACTGACTTCTTTGATCACGTCTCACTTTGTTTTCTTCATTTTTTTCTGAAAAATAAGCACAGAAATAATTAATGTTGCAAATAATGCAAAAACAGTTTAAAATGAAAAGTGATAATTACCTTTTTTCAAGCAGAAATAATAAATCAGAAAAGAGAAGCAGAGTGTGGAGAGAAAAGTCACACTGGAACAGATGAAGAGGAACAGTTTCATCCGATGAGTGTCACAGTGATCCACACTGGTTTTCTGAGAATCCACTTTTCTTTCTAAATGTATGAAAATTATTAAATTAAAATTAGATTCACACATATAAATAATATTTTAAAATTGAAAAAAAATTATAGTATTTAAATATTTTACACCAAAAAACAAACTATTATTATAGATTCATGAAGCACTCGGGCGTCCATAAGACTTTTTTAAAACATATTATTCTCCAAACCACTAAATGGATTTGAACAAAACTGCTCCAGTTACTTAGTACTGGCTATATATGAACTGAAAAGGTTTTCAGGATTGTGCAACCAAACGTCAAGGTCACAGATTTACAGAATGTGAGGAGGGTGAGGAGGGAGATTGTTCACTGCTTTGGTGTCGACTTATTCTTGTTTTATCTAAAGGACTCGGAGTGTTGCTGCTCCTCATCCGCTCAGTACGACACTTCACTGTTCTGTTATCATCAGAATAATATCATTTATTGTCTCATCAAATTATTTTTTAATCTATGTTTTATTTTCTTTGTTCATTTGTGTTTCTATGACGATGTTTTTATTTATGATTTACAATGTAGTGCTTTTAGGACACATTATAAGCTTTTTTTCTTTTCTTTATATCTTGTTAATTTTGACTACTTTCTTCTCTTAGTCCAATTTTTGATGAAATTATAAATATTCACATATGTAAAAATGAAAACAAAAATTCATAACTAAATGCATACAGGATACGTGTACAGACGACGGTGGGATGTTTGTTTTCTTAAGTGTCATCAAATGAAAATCTACTGAAGATTTTTTTTTTTTTTTGCTTAATTGTGGATATTTTTTGTAATCAAACACAAGGTTCACATGAACAACTGATTTTAAAAAATCTTAGAAAATAGTTTATAAAAATCTTGTTAAAATAGTTAAAACAATAAAATTACTTACGCAAGATGAGCTTTGTTGTGATGTTGCAGTAACGGTAAATTATTTTATCAGAAATTTTTTCTTTATCTTCCACTTTTATTTCTTCATTTCCACAGCAGTAGGTTCCCTCATCAAATTCAGAGACGTTGGTTATCCGCAAGTCAAAGTGATTAGAAGTTAAACTCTTTACAAAATCTAAACGAGACTTTTTTGGTGCGTACATGATATCCTTTCCACTCAACTTAAAAGAAGGCTGAGATTCATCAAAACAGTCCTTAAACCATGCAGAGTATCCATCTGATATCTTATTACAGTAACAATGCAGGGTGATGTTTTCTCCACGTCTGACCGTCACTGATCCAGATTTCAAGTTAGAACTGCAGGACACAACTCCTGAAAACGAATGTAGTCATTAGAGAGTGTAAAAGTGTTCTTATGTCTCACATTCCTTATCAACATTTAATTAAAAAACTTTAAAAAAGTCATTTTTTGTAATAATTTCTTCAAATGTTAAAAACAATCAATGAACAGAATAAATTCACCCATTAAAGCAGTCAGAGAGATGAGGAGTCCTTCCATGGTGGATGATGACCTGCAAAGCTGAAAGAAGTGTCACAGTTTGTACCGGTAGATGCTGTTTTCTGCATGCATAGAACTTTCCATCAAATGAGAAGTCACTGTTGATTGGCTGGTAGAGTGGAAAGTTTTTAATGCGGTTGTTTTTGTAAGAAAAACACCATTTTCCGCTTGCGGAAACTTCCGCAATGTCAACTGTAGTGAAACTGTACAATGGTTTGACAATTTAAAAAAAATATATGTCATCGAAATAATGGTGAATACAAAGTGGTTTACAATTCAGGCACAGGATACATGTGGCATTGTGACATTTATGCAGAGAGGTGGACACGTCCCGTTTCAGACTTACATTCACATGTCATGCAAAAGCAAGTGTTTCAAACTTACTACTTTCTAAAATTGATGTGTGCATGTATTTGTTACTGTTTATTAGAACTGTTTTTGAACAAATTCTGATAGTCTTTTTGACCCCTTGTAGACAAGTCCCTGAGCTACTTTTTTTTTTTTTTTTTTTTTTTACCTGTCCTGTCCGGCGTTGTGACAAGCAGAATGATGATCTGTATGTCAAGTATTGCTGGGCAGTTTTGTTCTACCAGGGTCAGCACAATGTGCCGACCCTGACAAGCTTTATTTGTTTATTTTAAATGCTTTACAATCAAAATATATATGCTTTCTGCGCTGGACCTGACAGAAATTACTAAGGAGAGGGGCGTGGGTAGGTGGGGTGAAAAAGAGGAGGGATAGGGTACAGAAGAAGAAGAAGAGAGGGGGAGAAAGTAAAAAGAAAATCTGAAGTTGTAGTATTCTGCATCACAACCAACCTGCTGAATTATCTGAGGGGAAAAAAAAATAAAAGTACAAACAAGAGTTTAAACCAGTGATAAAACTGACACACACAACAAAACCTTCTATAGCAAATGATGTACAACACAAACACATGTTACTAGAGTTATAATAATATTGGTTGAAAGCAAGGACCATAGCGGACAGTAAACAGAGTGATATAGTGTGCGAGTGTGAGTGAAAGTACATGCATGCTGCCGATGTGAACCATGTGCTTATTAGGACCAACGGATTGTCCCCAGCCCCAAAGGATTGGAACGAGGGAGGCAGAGACACACGCTACCCGGGCCCACGCCCATCCAGATCCCGGGACCCCGAAGCCGGGCCAAGGAGCCGCCCACCCACCCAGCAAGGCGCATAGAGAAACCCCTGCCAGAACCACTCCAGCACCAAGGAGCACGGGCCAGACGCGGCAACCGTACCCCACGGCCCAAGGCGAGCCCAGGGGTGACAGAAGTCAAGGCCCGGACCGAGAGGGGAGCACTCACCCCAAGGGCCCAGGGACCCGACAATCCCCGAGCCGGGGCTCATCCGGGGGCCCAGCAGGGCCAGGCTACCCCACATGCAGCCGCCACAGCCCAACACACAGCCAGGTGCCCGACCCAGGCAGCCCAAAGACCACCTCTGCACACCTAATGTCCCTCTTCACTACCCTAGTCCCTCAACTGTAGTCCTGCCAACTCTCTAGTGATGCTCACCCCAGTGCACCTCTTAACCCCAACTGGTGACGAGGGGCCCCGGCAGGGCCAGGCGAGACCGCCCCCGGGCCCGTTTCCCCCATACAAAAACCACACAACCGTATCTCTGGGTGTCTCCCGCCCCCCGGAGGCGGGCAACACAGAAGTGACTGGCCTCCAAGTCCCGCAAACCCAGCCCCCCTCCAGGCAGCAGAGCCCCGAGATCCCGGCCGACTCGAAGGGACACAGACGGGTGAAGACCGGCCGCCCTCCCCCGGTCCCACCTGTGTATGTATGTGCTGCAATTGAAGTGGGCGAGAGAGCGCTTGCAGGTGGCGGGCCCTGTCGCTGCCAAGCGGCATTGCCCCCCAACCCGAGGACCTCTCTGTGTGTAGTTTAGTTTGGAATGTGTGTGGTGCCATTGTGCCATGTTCAGTGTCTAAGGTGGGATTTAAAATTGAGGGGGAACGGCATGGGAGGGAGTGCAGGTGTCCCCACTTGGCACTCCCTCTCCGAAATACCCCTCAAGACCCTATATGAATATAAATGACTAAGATGCAGTTAAAAGTGGAGTGGAGGATGGGTGCAGACGGGGACTCAGAAGGGGGATCACCCTCCCCAAGCCTCGTCAGCGTGCCCCCCCATCCAGACCCCGCGCCCTAAGTGACAGTGAGCATGTGGCAGTGTGGGACCGGGAGAGAGCAGGCGGATGGGCACAACCGGAAGGAGGGAAACATCCCCCCGGGCGACCGGCTCCCCAGCCGGACACGGTAAGCGCCAGGGGCCCTCCGAACCAGCCAGGCAACCACGAGGCAAACAGCACGCTCCAAAAAGAGGCAGCCATGCGGGACACAGCCACCGAGGTAGTGTCCTCCGCCACACAAGAGCAGCAGGAGACCCCAGAGCCATCAGAAACAACCTCCAACAAGCCCAAGGACCTGGGCCCACCCCACCCTCCGAGGCACCCCGTCACCACACAGCCTCGTCTTACCTCTCCTTTCTTTCTGCTGCACCCTACTTCCTTCCCTGGTCCCCTCCACAACCCCTCCGTGCAGCAGGTGAGACGTGGAACCCCAGGTCGGGCACCAGGCGGTCCGACTGCAGTGACCACTGCAGGACAGCCTAGGCCCCCCCAGGACCCAGGCAAGAGCCCCAGCCCGCAGAAGCAAGCCCCCAGCTCCCCAAGGCCGACCCCCCCAACCCAGCCCCCACCATGACAACCAACCCCAACCAGGGTCCCACCAACGCCGTCTCAGGCCAGCAGCCACTGCCAGCCCCGTACCCCAGCAGGAGCCGGCACAGAGATCCCGATTCCCTCGCTAGTCAAGCGAGCCGCCCCACGCCCCGGCCAACTAGAGCCCCGGGACCAGGTCGACACCAGACCCTCTGGATGCATGGAGACCCCAACCGCCCCCCGCTCCAAGCCCCCGGAACTACAGTAGTTTAAACCCGTACCTATTATCACCATGTTCTTACTGAGTGATGTGACTAATCAGCTGGGACCAGAGGGTCACTGAGGTTGAATCATGTTTAAAAGATGCAGACATGATCTCTAAGCTGATGTGGTCTGACAGGAGGTTTTTGTACTGGTTAATGCTAAGAGTGGTTTTGGATTTCCAGTTCAGGAGGATAGTTTTCTTTGCGATACATAAGGCAGTGAGAACCATTTGTGCCTTGTGAGTTTCAATGTTCATTTCACTTAGGTCGCCTAACAAACAAAGCTTTGGACAGGCAGGAACTTTAAGTTTAATTAATTTGGATAAGTCCTCACAGACTTTATGCCAAAAAGTTTGCACGGGTGCACAGAGCCACAGGGCGTGCATATAGTCATCAACGTTATTACCTGTGCACTGTGTGCAAATCATAGACTGTACAAGGCTCATTTTAAATAGCCTACGTCTTGTGTAATGAGTTCTGTGAAGAATCTTGTACTGGATAAGTTGTAAGTTTGGACTGTTGGTCATATTAAAGGCATTCAGACAGATCTGCAGCCAGAATTGATGACTGGAGTTTAGTGATAGATTAGATTCCCATTTTGACATCGGGAGGTGGATTGTGTCGTCTATTTTAGATACTAATTTGTAGACTTTCGAGGTGAGTTTAGGATTGTTTAGATTCATGAGTTGTGTCACTGTGAGTGGAAGTTCAAGGTCCAATTGGTTCAAGCGGTACTTAGAAGTTATTACGGATTTAAATTGCCTGTATTCAAGAAACTTACTGTTGCTGATCCCATGATTTGATGATAGATATGAGAGGGAGATGAATGCTTTGTTATGAATTATGTGTTGAAACTGTTGGATTCCTTTATCCTTCCAAGAATTGAAGCACACCACGCTTTTGTTTAATAGAATATCAGGATTGTTCCAAATGGGGGTGAGCTTACATGGGAATATTGTATAGTTGTTTTTTTTAAGAAATTCCCACCAGACTGTTAGTGTTGAGCTGATGTTTAAACTTCTGAAACACTTGTGGCGTTTAATGCCTGAACTAAAAAAAGGTAGATCAGAGATGTTAAGGTTCTCGCAAAGAGTGTGCTCTATATCTATCCAAGATTCGTCCAATAGGTCAGGTTTCAGCCATTTTAAGATATAATGCAGTCTATTTGCCAAGAAGTAATCCTGAAAATTAGGCAGCTCTAAGCCACCTCTGTCTTTTGATTTCTGAAGCGTTTTCAAACTAATCCTGGGTGGTTTGCTCTTCCAGAGGAATTGAGAGATACAGGTGTCTAGAGATTTGAACCAAGTGGTCGGAGGTTTGGTTGGAATCATAGAGAACAGATAGTTAATTTTGGGTAGAATCATCATTTTAATTGTGGCCACTCTCCCCATTAGTGAAATGGGAAGAGTTTTATGAGGTCTGCTTCGATAGTTTTAAAAAGTTGGGTGTAATTTAATTTGAATAGCTCAGAAAGATTTGGAGAAATATTTATTCCTAGGTATTTTATGTTGCCTGGTTGTAATTTAGTTGAGGGCGGGTTTTGAAAATTGCAATTAATTGATAAAGCTGTGCTCTTAGTCCAATTTACGGAGTATTCAGAGACTGAGGAGAATTTATTAATCAGCGAGATTGTTTTACAAAATGAAGATTGTGAGTTTGAAGCAAATAAAATAACATCATCTGCATAAAGACTTATTTTATGCTCTACATTTTTAGTCTGAATGCCTTCAATATCTGTGCTCTGTTGAATAGCAGCAGCTAGAGGTTCAATAAAGAGAGCGAACAAAGAGGGTGACAATGGGCAGCCTTGTCTGGTTCCTCTTTGAAGGTTGAAGTTTGCTGACGTGTGATTATTTGTTCTAACTCGTGCATTGGGAGAGCTATATAATATTTTGATCCAGTTGGTGAAGGACTGTCCAAAACTAAATTTATTTAAGACCGCTATTAAGAATTTCCAGTTAACTCGATCGAAAGCCTTTTCAGCGTCCAGTGAAACAATTGTTGCTTTTTGGTTATTGATGGCTGTGTAATCGATTAGGTTAATAAGTCTGCGCATATTAGTGGAGGAATGTCTACCTTTAATAAATCCTGTTTGGTCAGGATGTACAAGGTAAGGTACTACCTTCTCGAGCCTTCCTGCAAGAGCTTTGCAAATTATTTTAAGGTCTGCATTAATTAGGGAAATGGGTCTATAGCTAGAAGGTAACGTGGGATTCTTACCGGGTTTCAAAATTAAAATAATGTCCGCAGAGTTCATACTTGGTGGTAGGTGATTATTCTCTTTGATTTCTGTTGTCATCCTGACAAAAGTGGGGGCTAAAGTTGACCAGAATTCCTTATAAAATTCTGCTGGAAAGCCGTCTGGACCTGGTGCTTTTTTACTGGGCATGTTAGTTAGTGCCTTGTGAAGCTCTTCTGCAGACAGGGGGGCTTCTAAAGGTGTTATTTGTGCTTCCTGTAGTGTAGGTAAGTTGATGTTATCTAGAAAATTATTAATGTCGTGATCAGAAGGGTCTATTTGGGGTGTGTAGAGGGATTGGTAGAAGTATTTAAAGGTGCTGTTTATTGTGTTTGGATCGTGTGTTATGTTTCCCGATGGGTCTGTGATTGATGATATAGTTGTTTTTTCTTTGTTTAGTTTAAGTTGGTTTGCTAAAAATATCCCAGATTTGTTGCTATGATCAAAACTCTCTAAGCGTAATCTCTGTATTAGAAATTGAGTTCTTTGATTAATTATGTCATTTAATTCATGCCTCGCTTTCCTTATTTGATTCAAAGTTTGTTCATCTGCGGAGTTATAAGATTCTTCAAGCAATTTAATTCTCTGTTCTAAATCCACTATTTTAGCATCTTCCTGTTTTTTTTTATGGGATGAGAAAGATATTATTTTGCCTCTCATGACAGCCTTCCCTGTCTGCCAGAGAAGGCACGGTGAAATACCTGGGTGGTCGTTGTTTTCTAGAAATGAGGACCATTCTTTAATAAAATAATCAGTAAAGACGGGATCTCTGAGTAACGCTGTGTTGAACCTCCAGTTCCTAGGTGAAGGAGTAGATGTTTTATTTCTAAGAGTCAAGCAAACTGGTGCGTGGTCACTAACAGTGATTGGGTGAATCTGTGTATCTGAAACTATACTTGACAAAGAGCTACTGACCAGAAAATAATCTAGCCTGGAATATGATTGATGTACAGAGGAGAAAAAGGTGTAAGCTCTCGCTGAAGGATGGTAGGATCGCCAGATATCGCAAAGACCAAAATCCTCCATATACTGTTTAACAGAGTTTGTGGATTGCCAGGTTCTAGCATTTCTGGCACTATTTAGCCTGTCAGCTGTTGGATCCAAAACCATGTTAAAGTCCCCTCCTATTATTAGTGATTTGTCTGTGTATTCAGAAAGTGTGGAAAAAAAGGAGTGAAAGAAAGCGGGGTCATCTATATTGGGGGCGTACACGTTAGCTAAACAGAATGTTATATTTTGAATGGAAAGGGTGAGTATTATATACCTCCCTTCTGGGTCTAAGATTTTGTTGATTTCTGTATATTTAATTTTTCTATTTATGAGGATAGCTACTCCCCTTTGTCTAGAATTATAGCAAGCTGAGTATATGTTAGGAAAGTCTGTTGTGGAGAGGACATCCACTGTTGAACTGGACATATGAGTTTCTTGAAGAAAAATCAAGTCTGCCTGAAGGTCTTTTAATTCACTAAAAATTTTTAGTCTCTTTTCTCTGGTCCCAGCTCCGTGCACATTCCATGTGACTAACTTAAGAGTGGACATGCTGTTATTAGGGAGAGTGTGAATGAGTGTCTAATGTTGAATGGTAAATAAAATAAGTGTGTCTGTACATGTACAATCTGAGTGTGTTGCTTGTGACTCGCTATGTGTGCTGTTTTTATGTGTGTGTATGTAATATTGGATGTGTGAATGTGTGTTTGAGTGTGTTATATGAGTCAGTATTAATGGAAGCATTAATATAGAAGTATGGTTGGAATATGTGGCAGCACAGGTGAGTGGGGGAAAGGAAAAGAGAAAGAGAGTGTGAAAAGCAGGGTTCAAGGGGGGTGCAGTGGGAGAGATGATGGGGAAAAAAAGAAAAAAAAGAAAAACAAAATAGAACAAACCCATAAAGATTAGCCTGTTTCAAGGTGGCGAGAGACTGGTGGCGACTTTAACTATGGTGAGTAAACTGTGTGCTCAGTAAGTTATGCCTAGTGGATAAATTAATACAAAACATAGCTTATTAACAGTGCGAAGTGTGTGAGAGGTGTGGATACATATCTGCTTTAGTAGAGCCAGGGAGTGGTGTTTTGGTCGCGGTGAAGTTGTCCATTTATAAATAGTTTGTCCACAGAGATGACAGCGCGGGCCCCTTCAGACAGAAATTTTCTTCTGATGGGGAATAAGATCTTTCTGCGCTCCAGGATTTCTTTGGGGAACTGATCATCCATTCTGAAGTCGGTCCCCCGGAGCTGATTCCCGCAACGCCACACCTCTTCTTTTTCTTTGTGGAGCACAAACTTCGCCACGATGGGTCTTGGTCTGCGGCTCCCTGGTCTTGCTGCTCCCATGCGATGCACTCTGTGAAAGTTAATCTCTTTAACTTTCTCTTCTGGGAGCTTCAGTTGGTTCTGGATAAAGTTTTTTATTTCTTCTTCCGTATTTTCGCCTTGCTTTTCTTCTATTCCCATAAACACCAGGTTGTCTCTCATGGATCTTGACTGCAGATCCAGTAGGGACCCTGAGCTACTTTAAGTCTTCCTATTGGGGCAGGACACTGGCTCTGACCTGCAGGGAGCGCTCTCCTCCTTTTTAGGTCAAGGACCATGGTCTCTGACTGAATATTGTCTCGCTTAGCCCGAGGATCCACCTCATGGTGATATACAGTGCATCCGGAAAGTCGACACAATCCTGTCTCGAAGGTCTACAGACAATTCCTTTGACTTCATCCTTGGTTTGTGCTCTGACATGCACTGTCAACTGTGGGACCTTATATAGACAGGTGTGTGCCTTTCCAAATTATGTCCAATCAACTGAATTTACCACAAGTGGACTCCAATTAAGCTGTAGAAACATCTCAAGGATGATCAGTGGAAACAGGATGCACCTGAGCTCACTTTTGAGCTTCATGGCAAAGGCTGTGAATACTTATGTACATGTGGTTTCTTGTTTTTTTTATTTTTAATAAATTTGCAAAAATTTAAAAAAATAACTTTTTTCACGTTGTCATTATGGGGTGTTGTGTGTGGAATTTTGAGGAAAAAAATGAACTAAATCCATTTTGGAATAACAAAATAACAAAAGGTGGAAAAAGTGAAGCGCTGTGAATACTTTCCGGATGCACTGTACTTAAAAGCAAAGTCTCTCAGACGTTGTAAACATTGAGAGTTCCCTGGTTCATAGGGCAGAGTTGATGGTGACTAGAGATGGAAATCGATAAGGATTTATCAATATTAGTCCTCTTATGGATATCGCTTAACGATGCGGGTCTTTAACAAATCTCTCGTGGATACTTTCAGAAACAACAGATCAGTATTATGAACATAAAAAACTTTAATTGGATGTTGGTGGAACTCACAAACAGAACAATACTTAAATTAAATATACCTAATTTAAATAAAAATCGATACTTAAAAGTAAATCTGAACTGGACTGAAATAAAAAAAAAGTTGGACAGAGACATAAATATTATTTGGTTGTTAAGTTTAACAGCAGCATTTTTTTTTTTTTTTGCCAACAATAAAAAATGTACAATTTTTTTAAACTAAAAAATAAGTTAAAATATTAATTAAAGCAGCACTTTCATTTCACTGTTATTGTTTTTTTCATCATAAAACATGGAGAACGTGTGTTTTCAAGCGTGATGGTGCTGTAATTTATTAGCATATCTGTTGCATCGGAGCTGCTTAAACGCGCCCGTCAAACACAGTGCATCTTTCAGTCTGAATATCGTGGATTTTGGCAACGTGTTTGGACAAATTGCTTGTGGTTCCACCTTTACAAGAAAATACTTTATTGCACTTTAGACAACGTGCGTTGTCGGCATCGATTTCGGTAAAGTAAGCCAAACTCGACATCACTTTGCATATTCTGTTATCACGCCTCCCTCGGGTTCAAAATGGAACTTTGCTTGTGTAGCAGCAGCAGCGCACGTGCACACTGCCCCTTCGCGAGTGAGGGGGCGTAATCAGAACCGATGGCAGATCCATTTGGACTAGCGCTTATCGGTCCAGGTAAAATGACGGCCGCGGAATCATTATTTTTCCAAAACGGTTCTCGATACCCATCCCTAAGGGTGACTTTAGTGACGGTGAGGATTGTGTCTGATTCTGAACTGACTGAGCTGAAGAGTCCACCGTGCAATACGGTTTGCTGCAAGTGATGGTTTGTGGTCCATGACCAGGATGAGGTGTCTACCAAACAGGTACAGGTAGAACTTATTTAAAACAAACACAATGGCGAGTGCTTTCTTTTGGATTTGGCTGTAGTTGGCTGTAGTTGCCTTTCCCTGTGATTTCAACAGTTTCTCAGACTCGCTGGTAATCAGCCTCTCGCTTCCTTCAGGATAGCGGTGAAAGAGGATGGCTCCAATTCCAACACTTGATGCGTAGCAAGACAACCCCAAATACTGAAGCATTCTAGTGGACCAACGCATTGTCTGGAGACAGCATGTTCTTCAGGTGCTGAAGAATGGTAACTACACTATCAATGGTTACTGTGTTGAGCACAGTAGTCCAGAAACAAAACACTACTCTCGAACTCCAGCATTGAAGTCTCCCACGAATACAACGGAGTTCCCATAGAAGGCACCCTCCACCAATCCCTCCAAAGACTCCATGAAGGATGGGTATTCTGCATTGCTGTTTAATGTATAGTGTCAAATGACAGTGACGATCCGCCCACCGACCTGAAAGCAAAGGGAACAAACCCTTACATCCAACTCTAACACACAGGGGCCAAGCTCGGAGGTAATAAGGATGAGATCGATTTCTTATTACTGCCTATTTTAAGGGCACTCACCCCCGGACTTCCACGTCAGGCCATACCTTCCAGCCAGGTCACCCTGGTTGCCTGACCATGATTGAACTATGTTATTATTTGAACTTGAGTTAATTCTGTGGCCTTTGCTTTGCAGACTTACCTTAATTGTGTTCAATAAACTTTATTTTGTCCTGCATTGAGTCCCCCTCCTTCCAAATCCCAACAATTGATTTGATGGCAAGCAATTTGTTAATGTAAATCAATGTCCTTGTTGTGATCCCCTTCACAACAACCATCCCTTCCAGCCAGGTCACCCTGGTTGCCTGACCATGTTTTGAACTTTATTATTTGGACTTTTGAAACATTGAGTTAATCCTGTGCTTCTTGATTTACGACTTTCCTGAATTAAGTTAATAAATCTTGTTTGATGTCCTGTATTTGGGTCCTCCTCCTTCAACATCACAACAGAGACCCAACCGGGACTGGACCCAACAGACTTTTCTTTTCTTTTTATCTTTTATTCCAGTCAAATTGTACATTTACAAATAAATAAATTTACATTTTTTCTGAACTTATATATCCCAATAGGACCGAAAAGGTATCGGCTGAAGCAGATGCTTGTTACGCCGACCCTTTTGAAAACAAATCATTACAAATCATTACTATCATTATGAAAACAAAATTATATAAATATATAAACAGAAATTCATTATGATACATACTAAAAGTCTGAATCCTGTGTATCCTGTGAAAGTCTGTATCCTATGTAATGTGTTCCTATATCCAGAGCGAGTGAGGATCGCTGCGGAAACCCCTCCCCCAGAGTAAAGTCTCATGTCTGCCCACGGGTCCTTGATCACCTGGAGGTGGTCGTTGGGGCGGGGAGCCCTGGATGGTCCTAATCATCCTGATTAGGTGACACCCGTGGATAATTCCTGATTCCCCATACATGTGCACCCTGCCATCTATTTAAGGGGAATCGCCCCAGACCTCCCTGCCGGGTCTTACCATCCCATCCAGCCAGGTCACCCTGGTTGGCTGACCATGTTTAAACTTATTATTTGGACTTTTGAATCATTAAGTTAATCCTGTGCTTCTTAATTTACAGGCTTTCCTGAATTAAGTTAATAAACCTTGTTCAATGTCCTGCATTTGGGTCCTCCTCCTTCCACATCACAACAGTCCTGTCATTGCACTAAAGTTATCCACAAAGTCCCACAGGGCTCAGTTCTTGCACCTTTTCGGTTTTTTGCTTTAAAGGCTGTCCTTAAAAAACGTTGTAACGAAAACAGCAAAAATCCCTTTTACAAATATGAAACACAGATGTATTTATTCACTGGACCAGATCAGAGTGACTGCAGAAAGAAACTTCATGACTGCTTGAGGGATTTTGTCAGTGTGTGTATGTGTTTGTTTTTCAAAAAGAGAGAGAGGAATTTGTCTGTGTGATTTTGAGATAGAGGGAGAAATTTGTGTGTGTGTTTTAGAGAGAGGAACTTGTCCGCATGTGTGTTTGAGAGAGAAAGAGTGCGAGCGATAGAATTTTGCCAGTGTGTGTACGTGTGTTTGAGAGAGAGAAACTTGAGTGTGTGTGTGTTTGAAAGGAAAAGAGGAATCTGTGTGCCTGTGTGTATGTGTCTGTATGTTTGAGAGAAGGTGGGTTTGTGATGTGTATTGGTTGTGTGTTACCTACAAATGTCTTGTTGGGTTAGTTACACCAGGCTGGAAACAATCTATTGGGGTTTGCAAAGTTAAAACCGGACTAGTAGCTCTCAAGAGGTTTGATATTTGAAAAGTAGATCTTGGGACATAAAGGTAGGGCACTCCTGATGTAAGGCCCAACGTGTGCTGGTTTTAGTAAAACTGAAGCAACAAACTAGAATCAAACCATCATTGTTTGTGTGAAAACCACAAACTGCGTCAGAAAAGCAGAAGCAGCAGTCAGAGGGTTTTTTTAAACTGTGTCCACCAGACTTTTCAAACACAAACACACTTTGATTACCCGTGAACATTATAACCACAACCAGTTCGTGCGTGTTGTGCGGGTTGTTACAGCCGGATGGAAACAATCTATTGGGGTTTGCAAAGTCAAGGCTGGACTGGTAGATCTTAGGGGGTTTGATACTTGAAAAGTAGATTTTGGGACAAAAGAGATTGGGCACCCCTGATTGCAAAAGACACAGAAGCTCCAGTCACAAGATTTTTTTTTTTTTAATTGTGTCCACCAGACTTCCCAACCACAAAAAGACTTTGTTTAACTGTGAACATTATCACCCCAATCAATTTAGAGACAGTCTGATTGATCAAGTAAAGACATCACTTTTTCACTCGACTTTACTTTTAAACATTTTTATAAAAGTTAAAAAACATCCAGCTAAAAAAACTTGATTTTTTTATTGAGATCATAAAAAATTAACAAGAATGCAGATTAATAAATACATTCATTTTAATACAGAACATGACAAACTAAAAGTCATAAAATCACACAAAAATTAATAGTAAGTTTTTTTAAAAAGTAGAAAAAACATTTGATTAAGAGGCATTTTTGTTTTTACTTCAGTAAATAATTTGATTTTGTCACAAATTTACTTTCTGAAAGTTTCTCGTTATTTTGTGATTAATTCTTTAATTTATTTCAGTTTTAAATAATTTTACACCAGAGATGTTTTGATTGTGGAACATGTGCTGAAATCTGAATATTTTTTGATCTTTTCCTCCTCTTCGGTGTCTCTATGACTCCGTAGAAAACATTTTCATCCTGAAATCACACAATTTCAATCAGACATGAAACATTAATTAAATTTTTAAAATTATGTATAGTAGAAAATAAGTAAATACAAGATTCTATAAAAATTAAAGCCAAATACTGAGAATGAACTCAATTCATTTTTAAGATGAAAAAGTCAGAACATTGGTGCAACTCATTATATTTTATTTCAAATTCAGAACTGATTTGATTTGCATGCATCATATTTTTATTCAAGTCATTTAGCTGCACTTCTTCAGTTTTACAGTAAGATTTTTGTTGTTAAATGTACTTTACTCTGCCATCTTGAATATTCTTTTACCTGTGTTTGACCAGCTTTTCAGCGCACATCGGCCTGAACACACACACTGATAGAAATTCACTGTCCAGGTCTGAAATGGTAAAAACACAGAAAATGTTTTCGTTTTTTTCTGGATTACAGGTCAGTTTAAGAAAAGACTGGAAACGTTCCTGACGGACATGTTTCTGTTTATTACCTGAGCTCGTTTCATTCAGATCCTGAAGGTCACGGCTCTGTTTGTCTTCTGGAGTTTTTACTGAAGAATTTAAGTAGAAAAAGCTATCTTGAGAAAATGTTTAGTGACGTTTGAAATGTGATGTTTTATGTTCATCACCTTTCTTTGGGTAGAGATGGTGAAGCTGGAAAGAGAAGACGATGATGGAGAGAAGAGTAACGACTGAACAGACAGAGATGATCATCATCGGCTGAGAAAAATCATATCCACATTCCACTTTCTTTTCTTCATAGTCCGTTTCGTCTTCTGAAGCATTTCTCCCTAATGGGGTATTAAAATGAAAAAATATAAAGTTAGTTTCTCTCACACAGAAAACATTTAAGTCAATCAATTTAAGTCCTATTTTAAGCATCAAACCAAAAATCTGTTTCACACTTATTCCTAACAAACATAAGTAACCTCTTTGTTGGCAGTTTGCAAATCAAATACTGAATGTTTTAAAATTACAACTAATAAATCTATCAAAATAAAATGTATAAAAATGACAAACATGAACACGAAATAAAAGAGAAATATTTCCTGTTTTATATTCAAGAATATTTAGAATCTTACATCAAGGATAGAATTTATGAACAATTTGCTCTGAAATAACTGAACTAAATGACTTACGGACAGTGAGTGTAGTTGTGATGTTGCAGTAATGGTAGACATTTTTTTGAGAGATTTTTCCTTGATCAAAATTCACAACTTCAGTTCCACAGCAGTAGGTTCCCTCATCATATTCAGATACATTGGTGATCAGCAGGTCATAGTGATTAGAAGTTAAACTCTTCACAAATGTAAAATGACCGTCCTGTATTTGATAAGAACCAGCCTTATTCCGTCCACCAAGAACCAGAAAAGGCTGATTCTCAAATATACAGTCCTTAAACCATGCAGAGTATCCATCTGATGTCTTATCACAGTAACAATGCAGGGTGATGTTTCCTCCGGGTCTGACTGTCCCTGATCCAGATTTCCAGTTAGAACTGCAGGACACAACTCCTGAAAATGAACACAACCATTAAAGAGTTGTTCTTAACAAGTGTTCTTGTGTCTCACATTATCAATCAACATTAGATTGCAAAAACGTCTTTGCAGTCATTTAGTCATTTTTTCCTTTAAACATAAAAAAACATTGAAGAACAGGATAAGTTTACCCAGCAAAGCAGTCAGAGAGATAAGTAGTCCTTCCATAATCGATGGATGACCTGCAGAGCTCAACGAAGTGTGAGAGCTTTTATCTGCAGATGCTGTTTTTTACATGTAAAGAACTTTCCGTGAAATGAGAAGCCACTGTTTGATTGGCTGTTAGAGTGGAACATTTTTACTGCGGTTTATCTGCGAAAGACACACTGTTCAGGTTGTGGGTATTACTTGGTGGTAAACTTGACAAAGATGAAAAACCAGAACAGATATCTAGTTGATGTAGTGTAGCTCTGTGAGACCAGATATTCCACGGTAGAGAAAGAAGGCATGGCCATCAAGTGGGCACTGGAGAGCCTCAGACACTATTTGTTGGAACGTGAATTTGACCTTGAGACTGACCACAGTGCTCTAACTTGGATCAACTCGATGAAGAACTGCAATTGTCGACTGACACGGTGGACACAACTCCTGAAAATAAATACAATGATTAAAGTTCACTAACTTCTAAGTAATTATACGAAATTATTCCTTTAAACATAAACATGATTAAAGAACAGGATAAATTTACCCAGCAGAGCAGTCAGACAAATAATGAGTCCGTTCATGATCGATGATGACCTATGAAACTGAAAGAAGTCTGACAGCGTTTACGGGCAGATTCTGTTTTTTCCACTTTACATAAAATTTGATTGGCTGATGAAGTGGAACATTTTCACTGCGGTTGTTTTGTGGACGATGCACAACGTTCACCTTATGGTTACTTCTCGCTAATAAACTTTACTGAAACTTCACAACATTTGTGGACAACAAAAGCATTTTTATGTTTTACTGGAAACACGTTCATCTTTAGACATCGTCCACTTTGCATTTTGTTTTGGTATAAGTGCATTTTACAAATGAAGCTTCAAAGTTGCAGGTTCAACCCCTGCCTCAGGCTCATACTGAGCTTAGTGCCCATGAGCAAGACACCAAAGGCCTTCCTGTTCTTGATGCGTTGTGGTTTAACACCTTGCATGGCAGATTGTATCATTGCTTGAAAGGCTGAGTGTGATGCACACCGTGAAGGTCTCTCACAGTGACATGGAAGCATTTTATAAATTTGTGTTTGAATCATTTAATCATTTCATCAAGAATCAAACTTCTGTAAGTTTGAACTTTTTAAAAACAAGATAAAAAGTGTCTTAAAAGGAAATGAAGCAGCAAACCACCGTCCCTTTGTTACTGTCTTTATAAAACCGCATACTGAGTGCAATGAGCGCAATAAAAGATTGCAGTTGTTGTTTTATTTTTGAAAGCGTGGCCATCACACTTTCCAACCACACACACACTTTGTTTCAAAGACAGCCTATCCACCGCTGAGCTTCCTTGCATGCCTTTTAATGCGCTACATGAATAAGATTTGTTTTCACGACCAAAAGGCGCACCGTATTAAAAGGCGCAGTCCCACTTTTGTGTGCTCTGTGTTTAAAACACACATTAGGTGCACCTGATGATAGGGTGTGGGTTTTATTTACATATCCTCTACTACGTACGTCCGCCTTACAACAACACACACAAGCAGACAAGTGTTTGTTTAAAAATAGATCGGGAGCAAAACCTAGTTTTATTATTATTATTATTTAAATATTATTTGCAGTCATCCTAAAGTCATTTATTAAATCCATCAAAGTCCTCATCTTCTGTAACAGCTGCGCTAAATCCAACATAGCAGGTTCACTTTCCTCACTGTCAGAGTCACTTTCTGTACCGTGTGGCTCCTCGGAAATGATGCCTCCTTGACTTGTTTTTTCACGTCTGTGGTGAGATGAGCACACATAGAGTAAAAAATCAGAAGCAATGGTGATGCGTGGAAAAACCATCCGGTCTCCTTACATACACTTGACTCAGCCACTGTTTCATCATTTCCTCATCCATCCAACCCTTTCGTTGGCCTTAATAATGACGCCTGCTGTAAACGTCTCTCTAGGCAAAGTCTTTCTCTTAAAAATCACAACACACATAGGGCGCACCGCTCGTTTTGAAGAAAATCTAAGACTTTTATATGCGCTTTATGGTGGTGCAAATATGGTAATTGAAATTAGACTTTTTTTAAGCTGTCGGATTTTTCAAGATCACAACAAAAAGAGTCAAGTTCACCCCTTCTGATTAACAACATGCACTATTTGTGCATTTTATGAGAGCGCCTTAAATTTACATATTTTTTTGCACAACTTTGAGAAACAAGAGCCTCGGCATGGAAAAGATAATCAATTGGTCGGTTTGCATTTTTGATGCAGCTCCAATCATAGCTGTTTCTGATAAATTACTGTTCATCTGGAGCAGATATGATACGGAGCTGTCAGGTAGAGTTGAAACCAGAAGTTTACATACACTACATAAATCTCACACATATGCTTTTTTCCTCACCATCAAACATGAAATAAAAGTAAACTTTTTCTGTTTTAAGTCCATTACAATGAAAAAAAATTTCTATTTGCTAAATGTCAGAATAATGAGACTAGGGTTTTTTTTTTTTTTTTTAGACAATTCTTTGTTACTTTTATCAAAGTCAAAGGTTTACATATACATTTCATTAGGAGTTGGTACTACTGCCTTTAAGCTGCACTACTTGAGTCAAACATCTAGGACATCCCTCCATAATCCTCCCACAAGCGTTGGTCAGAATTTTGGCCCATTCTTCCAGACAGAACTGATGTAACTGAGCCAAGTTTGTAGGTCGCCTTGAATGTACACCCCTTTTCAGCTTTGAGCATAAATGTCCAATAGGAGTTTGATCCGGGCTCTGTGACGGCAATTGCAAAACATTGACTTTGTTAATCGTTAAACCATTTTGTAACCAGTTTGGCAGTATGCTTTGAGTCATTGTCCATTTGGAAGATCCATTTTCTCTCAAGCTTCAACTTTCTGGCTGATGTCTTCAGATTAGGGCTGAAACAGTTAATCAATTTAATCGATTATAAACGATTATCAAAATAGTTGTCAACTAATTTGGTCATCGATTAATCGGTTAAAAAGTTTTTGCTGCCAACTGCACTTAAATTGGTCTCCATGTGGGGCAGTAGAGAGCAAATTGACGATGCCAGCTACCAAAATAGGAGGAGAAGAAGATAGCAGCCAATTATTGGCCTTCATTTCACCCCAACTCACGTGATCAGGCAGATTCAACAAGATGGGGAAAGGAAAACACATAAAAATCATCCAAACTTTGGATCATTTTCCGCTAAATTTGAAAAAGACTCGCGTTAATATGCAAAGTTTGCGAAACAGACACATTTTGGCACGGAAGCATAACGATGCTGCACGAACATCTGAAAAAATAAACCATGTCGGACTCTAAGCGGGAGACGGCAAACCGGAGCGATACACAATGTTATTTCTAATAAAAATAATTTTACAGGTCGGAGAATACACTTTTTATTATCTGCAAAAAACAAAAACAACCTAAATGGACTATTTTCTGTGGAAAACGGTTGCACTCCGCAGCAGAGCGCTTCTCTCAGGGACTCTTATTTTGGAAATGAACGTGTCCGATATGAGGCCGATGTCAGTAGGAAGACGAGGGGTTAAAAAAAAAAAGATCGCTAAATTCAATCCAGGATACAAGACCCCCTCCTCTACACCGCAAAGCACATTTTTTTCCCACAAAAAAAATGAGTGCTGTTAGTTGGGCACCCCTTTACCGATTAGTAGATCTGTGTTTGTAATATTATAAGTAGTAAAGATGGTCATTTTATTTATTAAAGTTACTATTTTTACAGTAGAGATGATGTTTGTTTTTTTGCACTAAAACTACACAACTTGAATGTTTTTGTATATTTTTTCTCATGTTAATCTGGGGCCTTTTTTTGTACGATACTTCTGAACAAGGTTAAATTTGCAAATCCAGAAGTGTTAATGGTTTCATCAAATGTAAACTGTGATCCAACAGTTTACATTTGATGTTTTACTAGCCAGTACTACTAAAGCACATTTTATGGGTGCTTATGATTTACTTTTACTGTATACAGTAAGTTATTATTTTCTAGAAATGATAATATTCTACCTCTTTATTTGACAGGAAGATTAACCTTTGCTGTTACTGTAATAAACCCAACGTGTTGTTTATGTGGTTATGAGCTGTGTTTTACACAATTACATTCTATAATATGCTGAAAAAGTAATATTTATTAAATTGTCATTTTATCAGATTAATCGATTAATCGACCCAATAATCGACATATTAATCGATTACCAAAATAATCGTTAGTTGCAGCACTACTTCAGATGTTGCAATATTTCCGCATACTGTTTGTTCCTCATGATACCATCTATTTTGTGAAGTGCACCTGTCCCTCCAGCAGCAAAACAACCCCACAACATGATGTTACCACCCCCATGTTTTACAGTTGGGATGGTGTTCTGAGGGCTGCATACATAATGATGGTCATTGTGGCCGAACAGCTTGATTTTAGTTTTGTCAAACCACAAGACATGTCTCCAAAAATTTAAGTCTTTATTCTTGTGTGCATTCGCAGACTGTAATCTGGCTTTTCTGTTTCTTTTGGAGTAATGGCTTCTTCCTGGCAGAGTAGCCTTTCAGCCCATGTCTGTATGGCACTCGTTTCACTGTTGATTGTTTTACAAACAAACAATTGTATTTCGAATGTGCCCTAATTTACATCCACAGGTGTGTTTCAAATTAATTCAGTAGCTGTTAATTAACCTATCGAAGCTTCCAAAGAGATGACATCATCCTCTGTGATTTTCCTAATTGTTTAGAGGCATTGTGATCTTAGTGTATATGAACTTTTGACTTTGATAAAAGTAACAAAGAATTGTCTAAAAAAAATCCTAGTCTCATTATTCTGACATTTAGAAAATAGAAATAATTTTGTTCATTGTAATTTACCTAAAACAGGAAAGGTTTATTTTTGTTTCATGTCTGACAGTGAGAAAAAAACATGTGTGTTTTTATGTAGTGTATGCAAACTTCTGGTTTCAACTGTATGAGTTGGTCTTTTGGAGGTTTTACTTATTGTAAAGATCAAATTTTACTTTTTTTTTCTTTTTACGGTTTGTACGGACAATAGGGGGTTTTGTTGAACTGTGCTTTCTCACTTTTGGATGAGTGTCTTAAGTTTGAGCTCTGACTGAAACTGCAGCCGCTGTTTTCTTCACCTTAGCTTTGAATATAGCTTGTTCTGCTATGGTTTCAGCTTCCTGTTCAGCATCAGCTGCCCTTTGCTTTGACACACATTCAAAGCCCTACAGCACTTGCAAAAACCTCCTCAAAAGCTTTGATGAACCACAACATGATTTGCATTCTGATTCATCAATTTCCATTTTTTATTCAGTACTTGGTCTGCCTATAACTTGGACATGGTGTACAAAAAGTTTCCTTTGCTAATATTTGCTATTAGCTACATCTTTTAACTGTTCTGTCTTTGCAAATTATGTAAATCTACTGGGATATTTTCTACAAGTAATTGACCTACGACAGTTTGTTGGAAAAACAATAGTTTGTTGCACTTACAGTATCTTGGGACTGTTCGTGATGGGGCAAGGGCATGGTTATAGCCGCCCCTCTACCATTGCACACAGCATGTGTGTGGAGAGCCTCGTGCTGAATCCCTGATCCATCCCGATACATCAGATGCTAAAACCAGCAACATGTACGAAACTTTATGTTATCTGAATGTAATCTTTTTTCTAACGGCCTTGTGAAGTTTCACTGAGTTTTATCAGCTAAGAAGTAACCACGATGTGAAGCGTGTGTTTTTCACACACGAACAACTGCAGTAAAAATGTTTCACTATACAAGCCAATCAAAGAGCGTCTCCTCATTTCATGGAAAGTTTTTCACATGTAGAAAAACAGCATGTGCTGATACAAGCTGTTGTCATCCATCATGAAAGGACTCCTCATCTCTCTGACTGCTCTAATGGGTAAATTTATCCTGTTCTTTGATTGATTTTTAACATTTAAAGAAGTAAATATAAAGAATTATTTGGAAGTTTTCAGACTTTAATATTAATCAATACTGAGACACTTAAAAACTGCAACTAAACTTAAGTAAATGATGTTTGATTTCATTTTCAGGAGTTGTGTCCTGCAGTACTAACTGGAAATCTGGATCAGTGACAGTCAGACCTGGAGGAAACATCACCCTGCATTGTTACTGTAATAAGACATCAGATGGATACTCTGCATGGTTTAGGGACTGTATTTTTAAGAATCAGCCTTTTCTTGTTGTTGGTGGACGTTTAAATGAAGATTCTTATAACTTGCGTGATCATTTTATATTAGTGAATAGTTTTACTTCTAATCACTATGATCTGCTGATCACCAATGTCTCTGAATCTGATGAGGGAACCTACTGCTGTGGAACTGAAGAAATAAAAGTGGAAGATAAAGAAAAAATATCTGATAAATTAATCTACCGTTACTGCAACATCACAACAACACTCACTGTCCGTAAGTCAGTTTATTTTAATAATTTATTCAGATCACTTTTTATATATATACATGAACGTTATAAAAGAGTTAAATTACCAGCAGGAGATTATTATATTGTAATATTATATAATTTATTATAATAAAATAATTTTAAATATAAAACATTGATGTGCCATGTCTATCTTTCCTTTTTAACACATGGTATATTTTATGTGGATCCATTCCATTTCATGTTTTTATTAATGTATATGTTTTTTTCATTCAGAAAGAAAAGTGGATTCTGAAAACTGCAGCTCAGAAGGCAGTGATCCTCATCAGAACTGTGACTTGATGTTGTTCCTCTTCGTCTGTTCCAGTGTGACTTTTCTCTCCACACTCTGCTTCTTTTTTATTATTTACTATTTCTGCCTGAAAAAAGGTAATTATCACATTTAATTGTACATTTCAAAGTCTTTTCTAGTATTTCCTCATTTAATTTGTATTTGTTCTCATATTTACAAAAAAACTGAAAAAGACAAAGTGAGACGTGAGAGACGTGATCATAGAAACCAACCAGCAGAAGCACAGGTAACAGAAACAAAAATTAGTTCATGCCGAGGGGTCAAACCTTCTCTGTCTTTAATCACAAACTCCACAAAAAACATTTGTAGATGTAGTATTTGGTTTTATTAGTATTTCCATTGCAGACTAATAATTTAAACTTGTCAGAAACAAGTTTATTTAGGTTGGTATAAACGTGAAGATAAATTCGATCTTTATCTAATTTCTATCTTAAAATAATAAAAGTTATTGCCAGGAAAATATCATTGCCTCACAATAATACAAATGTAAGGAGGAGGCATTAGCTCGGTGAGAGAATGGACCAGGAAAAGCTGGTTCGATTTCCACTGGGTCCATCTGTAGTCGTCGTTGGAATTTCCAGATGAACAATGAATAGAGTACAATTTTTTTTTAAAATAATTAAATAGAATTATTGTTGAGAGTAAAATGAATATTTAGAATCTTAAACTGTTTCATTGACTTTTCTGTGTGGTTTTAATTCAATGCTTTTGTTCCTAAAACTTATTTGGTGCTTTTAGGATGAGAATCTTTGCTACACAGCTTTGGAAATACGTCAAGGATCACACAGACCACAGAGGATGGAAACAACCAGAACGTCAGATTTCAGCACTTATTCTGCTGTCAAGACATCTCAACTGTAAAAGAATAAAATTCAATCTGCTTTATTCTAAAACGGTTTCCCAAATTAGTTACAGTGTGTTAAAGTTTTTTTTTTATTTAATTCAGCTTTTTGTAATTTAGAGAGCTCAATATTTTGACTGTATAAATTCAGCCATCAGACTTTTGCTTACATCCCGTTCCTTCGTTTCCAAAATAAACGCCTTTAATTCTTTTTTTTTTTTTTTTTTTTTTTTTTTTGCTGTTCAATTGGAAAACTTGCCTGTTTTGGAGAAATAAACCCTCACTGGCTTGCAGTTTGTTGGTGGGTAATTTATTCATTAAGTTAATAAAACCTAGAATGACATTGAAAGTCTTAGCTTTTTTTTTTTTTTGCCACAGATGGACTCTGAGATGACATGAAAAGTTCATTTGGTAGTGGATTGATTTTCTCCATTTTTATTCATCCTGTTAATCAGAGATACATTTGAATGACTAAGAACCACAAATAGAGAATTAAGACACCATGTCATTATGTTAGAGTTAGAATCGAAAGCAAAGCAGCAGCTCCTGTTATCAGTATAATCATGGTTTAGATTTACGGTTGCTGTGCTTTCATTTTAAACATGTGAAAGCCTTCAAAACCTCTGCCAGCTTAAAATTGATTGGAATCACAAACTGGTGTTAATTATCTTTTGGTCATTAATATTTTTAACAATCTCTCATAATATTTTTTAATTTCATGGCTTTTACTTTCACTGTGCTGTTTTCAAAGGTGTTTTGATTGACTTCAGCCAGTATTTGTTGCCAGTGTTGCTAAAATCAGCAAAGCTTCTATTTGGCTGGTTCACTTTGTTCAACAATGAGGATTTTGCTTCAACCAAACCAATCTCGGCTTTATCTCCCTAGGTCATCTCGCAGGCTTTTCTACTCCACTGTTTTCAAACAGTCAAACGGAATAGGTGCTAAATTAGCAAAGACATTGTCTTGCAATGACAGTGTTACGTGAAACAAAATATTGCTTTTATTGAAGTAAAACTTATTTTTATTCAGCAAATACGTGCTTCATCTCGATTGATGTCTTTATCACAAGGTCCTCAATCTGTTTCGGATTATTCCATTGAGTTCTGGACTTTGGCAGCTGAAGTAACCTGGACCGAGCAGGTCTTGCAGGCAGCCTGTAAGAAGGGTTTGAGTGAGCAATTAAAGGATGAGTTCATGTCCAAGGATGAACCTCCCAACTTGGATTCTCTGGCCTCTCTAGTCAACAGGATTGATAATCGCCTTCGGACGCGCCACAGAGAATGGAGGGGGACTATCGAATCGGTTTACAGCAGCCTCTCCTGTGGTACAAGCCAGACCCCTCTCCAGCCGCTTTTGGTCAGGACAACTCTTCCACTCCTGCTTCCCCTGCTCCAGAACCCATGCAGCTTGGAGGAGCACGCTTAACCCTTGAGGAGCGCCAAAGGCGAAGGCTGGCAGGTGAATGTCTGTATTGTAGAAAGCCGGGTCACTTTCTGGCATCTTGTCCAACGCAGCCAAAAAGAGAGGGCTCATCAGTAGGCATGGGAGTGCAGAAAAGCCAAGTCAATCCCACTGGGAAAACTAAAAAGGGATTCCAGATACAGGCCACACTATGTTACAAGAATGTCACATTGCCACTGTTGGCCTTAATTGATTCGGTGCTGAAGAGAACTTTGTGGATGAACAGATAGCAGAGCAAACAGGAATACGGCTGGAAGCCCTGGAAAATCCAGTTTCTGCACTGGCTCTTGATGGTAGGTTGCTGGCCAAGATAACTCATCGTTCAGAACCTGTCACAATCATTTTTGTCTGGCAACCACCGAGAGGAAACACGATTTAACATCCTGTCTCCTCCTATCACGGCCTTGATACTCGGTTTTCCCTGGTTGTTCCAGCACAACCCTGTTTTTGACTGGACAGAAGGAAGGGTGATTAGCAGGAGCAACAACTGTCATGCTAACTGTCTTGCATCTGCACTAACTCCAGCAAAGGGAGACAATGCTCCAGTGGAACCCAACCTAGAAGTAGTGGATCTAACCAAAGTTCCTGATGAGTACCATGATCTGAGCAACTATCCCTGCCCTCTCATCATCCGTAAGACTGTTCCATAGTTTTGGCTCCTGCTACTAAACTACCTACCACCAGGTTGTACAATTTGTCCAGGGCTGAAGGGGAGGCTATGGAGAAGTATATTAAAGAGTCCCTAGCCTCTGATTTTATACGGCCCTCCACTTCCCCACTCGGTGCTGGTTTCTTTTTTGTTCCGAAAAAAGATTCATCGCTAAGACCTTGTGTTGATTATCGGGGACTCAATGATGTCACTGTTAAAAACAAATACCCTCTGCCACTCCTGGATTCAGCTTTCACACCCCTCCAGTGATCCACCATATTTACAAAACTGGACCTCAGAAATGCTTATCATCTGTTACGCATAAAGGAAGGTGATGAGTGACAAACGGCTTTCGAGACGCCCCTTGGATACTTTGAATATTTGGTTATGCCATTTGGGCTAACTAATGCTCCAGCTGTTTTCCAGTCTCTGATTAATGACGTGCTGTGGAATTTTCTCAATCATTTTGTGTTTGTCAACCTAGATGACATTTTGATTTTTTTCACGCATCAGGGTCATGTTCGTCAGGTCTTACAGAGACTGCTGGAAAACAAACTATTCGTGAAATGTGATTTTAATTCATCTAAGGTCAGTTTTCTGGTTTTCATCATTGAGAGTGGGCAGGTTAAGGCAGACCCAGAGAAGGTCAGGGCAGTAACAGATTGGCCGGTCCCAGATAGCAGGAAGAAGCTCCAACAATTCCTTGGTTTTGCAAATTTCTACAGAAGGTTCATCAGAGGCTTCAGTTCTGTTGTGGTCCCTTTGACTAAACTTACCTCTCCCTCTGTAGAATATATTTGGAATCCAGAAGCTGATGCAGCCTTTAGACATCTGAAGAGTCTGAATCCAGATCCACTAAGCAGTTTATTGCTGAAGTGGATTCCTCTGACATCGGAGTTGGGGCTGTGTTGTCTCAAAGGTCAGACCCAGATGGACATGTGCATCCATGCGCTTCTCTCAACGTCTTTCCCCAGCTGAGAGAAATTACGATGTTGGAAACTGTGAGCTTTGGAGGAGTGGAGACATTGGCTGGAGGGGGCTGAGCATCCCTTTTTGGTCTGGACAGATCACAAGAACTTGGCTTATATTCAGTCCGCCAAGAGGTTGAATCCCCGCCAGGCCCACTGGACGTTATTGTGGGGGGGGGCTGATTAACCTCAAATGTATGGTTTTGGAGGGTGGGAGGAAACTGGAGTACCCGGAGAAAACCCACGCACACACAGAGAGAATGTGCAAACTCAAAACGGAAAGATCAGCATTTCAAGCCTCGTCCCACCCCAAACTCGAATCCTCGACCTTCTAGTTGTTAATGTACATATACATAACTTTAAAACACTCTATATGTATGTATAAATATACATATAAAGATATAGTTATTTATCTCCTCAAACAGCCTCAACTAAATATCTGATCTACTTTTTCAATGCTGAAGTTTCCAAAAGTTTACCACCTCAGAAGTAACTATGAGCTGAACATTTTTTTTCCACACATAAACAACCACAGCAAAAATGTTCCATTCTATCAGCCAATCAACAGCAACTTCTCATTTCACAGAAAGTTCTTCACTTGTAAAAAAATTAAAAAAAAAACAGCACCTGCTAATAAAAGCTTTCACACTTTTTGTTTTTAGCTTTGCAGGTCATCATCTGTGATGAAAGGACTTCTTACCTCTCTGCTCAGCTTGGTAAATGTATTCTGTTCTTTGACTGTTTTTAGCATCTACTATCTTCATGTCTTCCTTCACTGCGTCCATGAACTTCCTCTTTGGCCTTCCTCTAGTGCTCTTTCCTGGTGGTTTCAAACCCAGCATCCTTCTTCTGATGTACTCTCGCTCTCTCCTCAACACATGTCCAAACCATCTCAGTCTGGCCTCTCTGACTTTAAAACCTCTAACATGTGCTGTTCCTCTGATCCTGTCCATCCTTGTCACTCCCAGAGAGATCCTCAGCATCTTCATCTCTGCTACCTCCATCTCTGTTTCCTGTCTTTTTCTAAGTGCTACTGTTTCTAGACCACACAGTGTGGCTGGTTTCATCATGGTTTTGTATACTGTCCCTTTCATTTTGGCTGAAACTGCAGCATTTAATCTTTTTACTTAATTAAGTTATTTTTTCTCTTCTCATTTGTGTGACGTCTTATTAAGAAATTTCCACAACTCAGGTTGATTGTGAATATCTAATTCAGAAAAGTTGTCACAACGTAATTGTGTATTTAACCTGGTGATTTTCACTTCTGTCAGTACGAACTAAGTACCTGGTATCACAATATTTGCACAGCCCTCAGAGTTCCTGCTTCTGGATGTACAAATGGGGAGGCTAGGCGAACAACAGCTAATGGGCTGTACTTGAGAAGAGATAAAACTATTAATTAAAAATGGTTTGCCGTGATAAAGAGAGAGCTGAGCCGAAAAGCAAAGCTCTCGATTTACAAGTCGATCTACGTCCCTACCGTCACCTATGGTGACCGAAAGAATGAGAATGCGGGTACAAGCGGCCGAAATGAGCTTCCTCCGCAGGGTGGCTAGGCTCTCACTCAGAGATTGGGTGAGGAGCCCTGCCATCCGGGAGGAGCTCGGTGTCGAGCCGCTCCTCCTCCAGGTCGAGAGGAGCCAGATGGGGTGGCTCGGGCATCTTGTCAGGATGCCCCCCGAGCGCCTCGTGGGCGAGGTGTTTCGGGCATGTCCCACCGGGAGGAGACCAACGGGCAGACCCCGGTCCTCTCGTTTCAAGAACAGATAAAGTTATCAATAGAATCCAGTTCTCTCAATGCGCATTTTGTGGAGAGCCATGTGTTCAGCTGGAATAAGCAACTAAACTTATTTTTTCTTCCATGAATACAAGGAAGAGGTCTGCTGATATAAACTTTGGCCGGTACGCTTTGGAGTTAATTAAAAGTTTACAAAAAATGAGTACAGGAAACAAACATCAGGCTACACGAAGACAGAATGTTTTAAATGATGCACAACAATAAAAGCTAATAGAAAATAGCTTTTGTTTATCAATCAGATGCAGTTTTTATTGTAAAAGCTGCAAAAATAAGGCTAAAAATTTGCAGAGACACCCGACCAGGTCACGGTCGGGTACCAATTATAAGCCGAAAGCCCCACATGCTGCTGATGACTTACAACTGGCAGAGAAACTCAGCACCTTTTATGCCAGGTTTGATGTTTCACTCTCCTCCCTCCTCACTGATCAAGAACCTTCAGACACTTTGAAGCCACTCCCATCCCCCACCCAATTAACAACAGAGGTCACTCCAGCTGACCAGCCCTCCCCTCCACTGCTTTCTTGGTGACAAAACAGGATGTGCTCAAGCTCTTCCGCAAGCAAAACCCTCGGAAAGCTTCGGGCCCAGATGGTGTCTCCCCTGCCACCCTGAAACACTGTGCTGAGGAACTGTCTCCAGTTTTCACAGACATTTTCAACACCTCGCTGAAGACATGCCACGTTCCAGCCTGCTTCAAGCTGTCCACCATCGTTCCTGTTCCCAAGAAGCCCCGTATCACTGGACTTAATGACTACAGGCCTGTGGCGCTTACATCTGTAGTCATGAAGTCATTCGAACGCCTGGTCCTCCCTCATCTCAAGCACTTCACCTCTCCCTCTCTGGACCCTCTGCAGTTTGCCTACAGAGCCAACAGGTCTGTAGATGACGCCATCAACCTGGCCCTCCACTTCACCCTGCAGCACCTGGACTCCCCGGGAACCTATGCTAGGATCCTGTTTGTGGACTTCAGCTCTGCATTCAACACCATCCTCCCTACCCTGCTTCAGGACAAGCTCTCTCAGCTCAACGTGCCTGACTCCACTTGCAGGTGGATTACTGACTTCCTAACAGACCGGAGGCAGTGCGTGCGGCTGGGGAAGAATGTCTCCACCTCTCGGACTATCAACACAAGATCTCCACAGGGCTGTGTCCTCTCTCCCCTGCTCTTCTCCCTGTACACCAACTCCTGCACTTCCAGCCATGACTCTGTCAAACTGATCAAGTTTGCAGATGACACCACACTCATTGGGCTCATCTCTGATGGCGATGAGTCGGCCTACAGGATGGAGGTAGACCGGCTGGTGTCCTGGTGCAGCAACAACAGCCTGGAGCTCAACGCTCAGAAGACAGTGGAGATGATCGTGGACTTTAGGAAAGCTATAGCACCCATTACCCCCCTTGCACTGACAGACTTCTCCATTACCACTGTAGACTCTTTCCGCTTCCTCGGCACTACCATCACACAGGACCTAAAGTGGGAGCCATCCATCAGCTCCCTGATCAAAAAGGCCCAGCAGAGGATGTACTTTCTGCGGCAGTTGAAGAAAGCCAAGCTGCCTGTCCAGATGTTGGTGCAGTTTTACACAGCCATCATTGAGTCCATCCTCACCTCCTCCATCACCGTGTGGTACGCTGGAGCCACAGCCAGGAACAAACACAGACTGCAGCGCATTGTGCGCTCCGCAGAGAAGGTGATCGGCTGCAGCCTTCCATCTCTCGAAGACCTGTACGTCTCCAGGACTCGGGGGCGTGCAGGTCGGATAGCAGCTGACCCTTCGCACCCTGGACATGGACTTTTTGAGCGACTCCCCTCGGGCAGGAGGCTCCGGTCCATTCGGACCAGAACGTCCCGCCACAAAAGCAGCTTCTTCCCTTCTGCCGTTGGACTTATGAACTCTTTATAACCTGGATCTCCACATCTCTTAGTCACTTTATAACCTGAACCCCACATCTATCAGTCACTTCCCTCTTGTCACTTTACTATCTTTATTATTTTCTATTATTTTCTATGACATTGCACTACTTTTCTTTTTCTTCTGAGCACTCTTAGTTTTGTAAAAATTATTATTATTTTTATTTATTTTATTTTTATTATTTTTATTTTATATGTTTGCACACCAGTACCAGAACAAGTTCCTAGACTCTGATATTTTTCACTGACATGGCAATAAAAGCATTCTGATTCTGATTCTGAAGAGGTAGTAAGAGGATGACTAGATATTGCTCCTAAAGCCTCCAGGAACAGGTTGTGGTGATAAAACCCACAGGTAAACAAAGTGTTTTTGTGGTTGGAAAGTCTGGTGGACACAGTTTTAAAAAAAAACTGACTGCAGCCTCTGCATGTTTTTTGACGCAGTTTGTGGCTTTCACACAAACGATGATTCTGGTTTGTTGCTTTAGTTATTAAATCTCAAATTATTTTACACTTACGATGTCTAACAAGATTGTGTTGTGAAAACCTTAAATGATAAATTTTAGTCAAATCAAACTCTCAGGTTTTTAAGCTTCGGTGGTCGCTGAGACAAACGCCTAAGCTTGGGAGGAGATCAGACTGACCATGGACTTTCAGTCGTCCACAAAACAGGTTCAGGAAAGCAAAACAGTGCACCATTAGCACCATTTATGGAGGATTTGGAAGTTTAGAAAAGTGGATTTTGCATGACATGAACCTTTCAGATTATTTTTGGTCACTATACTTATCAAGATCACACCTTGGTACGTCCTAACGGAACAGTTACGTCTCTCCTCACAAATCTCTTCTTTTGGTGTACGCCTTATGTTTACACCATTTTCTACATAACGTTGTGCCCTTATCCGTTTTAGATCTTTTTTTAAACAATTGTAAAGCATCATTAGGTTCAACACTTTAGAAGTAACCACGGGGTAAACATAGCATTTTACGCACAAAAGCAACCGCAGTCAAAATGTTCCACTCTACCAGCCAATCAACAACGACTTATTCTCTCACGGAAACATATTCACAAGTAGAAAAAAACACTCTCACACTTCTTTCAGCTTTGCAGGTCATCATCCATCATGAAAGGACTCCTTATCTCTCTGACTGCTCTGCTGGGTAAAGTTACCCTGTTTTTTTAATTCTTTTTGTTTTGTTTTTTGTTTTTTTATAATTTAAAGACACAATTGCAAAGAATTACTTCGAAGTTTTTGGAATTTAATGTTGATCAATAATGTAAGACACTTATTAATGATGCATGATTTCATTTTCAGGAGTTGTGTCTTGCAGTTCTAACTGGAAATCTGTATCAGTGACAGTCAGACCTGGAGCAAACATCACTCTGCATTGTTACTGTAATAAGATAACATATGGATACCCTGCATGGTTTAGGGACTGTTTTGATGAATCTCAGCCTTCTTTTAAGTTAAGTGGACAGGATATGTTGTATGCAAAGAAAACTTTTCATTTTAGATTTGTAAAGAGTTTTACTTCTGATAACTACGACCTGCTGATCACCAATGTCTCTGAAGCTGATGAGGGAACCTACTGCTGTGGTACTGAAGACATAAATGTGGAGTATAATAAAAACAATTCTGATAAAAATTCCAACATTGTTGCAACATCACAACAATACTCACTCTCCGTAAGTAGATTTTTTATAAAATATTTTTAAAGTTTTATTTCTGATTTTGTTGTTTATGTAAATCTTGATTTTAATTACAAATATCTTTCACAATTAAGCCGAAAAAAAGTTTTTCCAGTAGATTTGCTTCTGATTACACTTACGTCAAACAAACAAACAAACAAACACCATCGTCTGCTCACGAGTCCTATTTGAATCTAGTAATTTATTTATTTTTATTACATAACTATGTAATATGTTTCACTAAAAATTGGACAAAAAAGATAGAAGAAAGTAGAAATAAAAAGACATTAAACCAAGAAAAAAGAATTATAATGTGCCCTGAAAGTAAAACAGTGAAAATCACACGGATAAAACATTATCATAAAAACACAATCAACAAAGAAAATAAAATGTGGATTAAAGACATGATATGATGGCTTGTTAATTGATATTATTCTGATGATAACAGACCAGCCAAGTGTCGTATTGAGACGATGAGGAGCTGCAACACTCTGAGTCCTTCATATAAAAAAAGAATAAGTCGATGCCAAAGCATTGAATAATCTGCCTCTTCACGTTCCATAAATCTTTACGTTTGGTCGCACAATACTGAAAGGACCTAATCAGTTCCTGTACATTTCTTATATAGTTAGGACTGACTGAATGGAGCAGTTTGCTTTAAACAATAATGTTTTTCTTTTCTTTTGTGTCTATGTTTGTCATTTTAAAAATGTATTGTTTATGGATTCTGGAACAAAAGTGGATTCTCAAAATACCACTCTGGATCATTCTGATTCTCATCAGAACTGTGACTTGATGCCGGTCCTCTTCGTATGTTCCCCTGTGACTTTTCTCTCCACGCTCTGCTTTTCTTTTATGATTTATTATTTCTGCAAGAAAAAAGGTATTTAATAATTTTTAATTTTACATAAAAACTAATTACAATATTTTTCAATCAATTTGTTTTTGTTCTAATTTTATCAGAAAAAATGGACGAAAATAGAGTGAGACTCGGTGACAGACTTCAATCAGCACAAGCACAGGTAAAAGAAAAAAAAATGAATTTGTTGTAATATGTAATTTTTCGGTGTTTGCAATGTAATCATTTGCATTCAGCAAAAACAAGGTTAAAACTTTTTTATTAGAAATAAATGTAAAGCAGATGTTTTTTTTTTTTTTTATTCAAATCTGACTAGAGTTTTTCCAAAACCTTTAGTCAGTGTGGTAAAATGTTTTGCCTGCTAATGCTAATAATCAAACATAATCAACATAATAATAATAATCAAAATATTTATTTATTTAATATTCATTTTATGTTTTTTTTTTTTTTTAAATATCGTCCCTGAAACCACTTTTATTATCTCAGGATGAGAATCTGTGCTACGCAGCTTTGGAGATACGTCAAGGACCAAACAAAACAAAGAGGATGAAACCAAGCAGAACATCAGATTTCAGCACTTATTCTGCCATCAAGACATCTCAAGTGTAAAGTTTTCCAAATTCAAAGACTTTGTAAAACATTAAAAAAATAAAAATAACTTGCAAAACTGTAACAATCTGCTTCATTTCGGACTCTTTTGGGTTGCCAGGTTGACACAATGCGACTGGACTGGAATCCTGGTGGATAGTGATTAGGGGCTATTGAGGTGTTTGCTCTGCAGCACTCAAATTTTCCTTCAGGGATTAATAAAGTATATTCAATTCATTTCAATGCAATTGAATTCTATGAAGCAATATTAAGATTGAAGATGCTTTTATGTGAACATCTTATAGATTCAAGTATCTATAACCTGTAAAATTTAGAATGATAACTTTGTGTAAATACAACCATAAGCCTGGGAAATATTTACAGTTTCAAAAATACCCTGAAAAATAGTGTTGAATAAGTTTTTATTCTTGTAAAACATTCAAATGTATTTTATTTCACCAAATAAAACATGTTGAAACAAAGAGTCTGTGTGTGGTTGGAAAGTGTGGCGGCCATGCTGTTAATTCAAAACACCAACTGCAGCCTTTTATTTCTGCTCATTACAGTCAGTTTGTGTTTTTTTAAGCACAAGAGAAGGACTCATTTTAAGACACTTTTATTCTTGTTTTTAAAAAGTTCATATACTCACAGAGGCACAAATTTATAACTCAAATTTTGGGGAAAGGATGGCTAGCTGGAAGTTCGCTGGTTCAACCCCCCGCCCAGAGTGCATGCCAAGGTGTCCTTGAGCAAGACACCGAACCCCCAGTTGCTATGATAGTGGTTTGCGCCTTCATGGCAGCTCCCACCATCAGGAGTGAATGTGTATGTGAAAGGGTGTATTCGGTATGGAGTGAAAAAATAATGCATACACAAACCGTCTTTGAGTGTCCAGAAAAGTGCTATATAAGTTCAATGCATTATAATAATTATAAAATAATTTATTATAACTGCGAGTAACAAACAGACCACATTGTGTGCATCACACTCAGTCTTTCACACAATGATAAACGCTGCCATCCAAGGTGTTAAACCACAACTCATCAAAAACAGGAAAGGCTTTGGTGTCTTGCTCATGGGCACCTTAGTATGAGCCTGAGGCAGGGGTTGAACCGGCAAATTTAAAGCTTCATTTGTAAAGTGTGTTCACACCAAAACACATGCAAGTGGGCGATGTATAAAGATGAAAGAGTCCGTCAGTTACCGTCTGTCCCAAATGAGGTTGTGGGGGGTGCCGGAGCCCATCCCGGCTGATTCAAAAGGAGGGACAGGGTAAACCCTGAACAGGTCGCCAGTCTGTCGGGGTGTCCGGCGCATAGATACCTCAACAATATGCCTGAGGCAGGAGTTGAACCTGCAACTTTGGAGCTTCATTTAAACTTCATTTATAAAGCGTCTTTTGGTCAAAACACATCAACCCCTTAAAGCTTTCACCTACCCTTCACACCGCTTTCATCTGCATCTTAGTCATTTATATACACAAAGTGTCTTGAGGGGTGTTTCAGAAAAGAGGTGGCTAGAGGCAACACCTACGTTCCTCTCACATCAATCCTCCTTCTATTTTAAATTTCACCTCCGACACTACACATAGCACAATGACATCACACACAAATCCAACCAAACACACACAAAGAGGACTCCAGGCCGGGTAGAAATGCCGCTCAGCAGCTGCAGGGGCCGTCAATCACAAGAACCCCCTCATTTTTTTTGCAGCACATACATGCACCAATTACAGAATTGGGATGGGGGAGGGCGGCCGATCTTTATTTACCTTTGTCCTCTCGGTGAGGCCAGCGTTATGGGTGCGTCCTCTGCTTGCTGTGGAGGAGCTGAGCATTCCGGGCTTAACAGACTGGTCAGTTCAGTGTTGCCCACAGCTGGAGGTGGTAGTTACCCAGAGTTGTGAATAGGTGTGGTTTTGGGGATTGGACCTGGGAGGGATCTTGCTTGTGTCCACCGGGACTCATGTTTCTAGCAAGGATCTGTAAGGGGTGCATGGGGAAGAGCAGCATGGAAGAGCGGGCATGACTGCAGGTGAGGGCTTAGGGCAGCAAGGAAGGGTAGTGGGGAGCAGCTGTGTGTGCACAGCCAGGTCTTTCGCTGCCCTAGATAGCCCTAACACAGTTGTTACCTTAATTGCTATTGACCTACTTCCTGTCTCTCTGGTAGAGAGTGCAAACTTCAGGGTCCCACTGCACACATTGGATCCCCAGTACACTGCGCCATGCCGACGAACCTTGACTCCATCCCTGCTGCGTCAGAAGGCAGAGGCCCTGAACAAAGTCCTCAAGTCACAGCTCCAGCAAGCCTCTGCTGTGTGTTTAACAATTGACTTGTGGTCCAACCTCGAGATGAGAGGATTCTAGGGTAACACTGGCCACTTCATCCTCAACTTGTCACTTTGATCAGTGACGCTGGCCTGTTCCCACTTCTGTGACAAGCAGAGAACTGATTACATTGCACAGCGCGTTGAAGAGACCCTTCCCCTGTTTTGACATCCCTGACCGTGTCACCCACATCATCACCTGGCCATACTAGCTGCCAAATACCTGGCAGTTCCAGCCACATTTGCTCCAGTGGAGCACCTGTTCAGTGTTTGGGGGAAGATCTTTCACCCAGAGAGATGCCGACTGTCAGACCCAGTATTTAAACAGCTCGTGTTCATCCGTTTAAATGGCTACATTCAGAATTAAAGGGAACTGATGTGAAGGATAGTTTTTATATATTATAATAATAGTATTATTGTCGTAGTTTAACATTATGGACCAATAAGAAAAACATTTTGAAAGATGATTAAAATACAAATTGTGTGTTGATCATTTCTGTCACAAAAGAAAGTCCAGAATTGGTGGTACAATAAAATGTAATGTATGATAGTAATATGTGGCCATGTAATAATATACATATATACAGTATATAAGTAATATATGAATATAATAGTAACATGTTACCTGTAAAACCCCGTCCCTGGACATCACAGACATTATCTAAATCAAAAAGGCTTGCCAGTTTTGGCACATTGTGCTGACCCTGGCAGAGATTATTTGTCCAGCAATACTTGACATTCAGTTTACTGGTCTGCTAGTGAACCAGGGTAAAAACAGGGTTAAAAAAGAAAAAACAAACAAACAAACAGAAAACAACCCAAAGAAAAAGTTTCTTGTTTGTTGCTATTTTAGGTCAAACCATTTTTTTAGAGACAGATTGGTGTACGTCAAATTTCTAAGCCAATGACATCTACAACATTTATCTACAACATATATGTATGTGATGAAATGAGAATTATTATGACACAAAATCACAGTGTGCGTTGTTTAATATCCCCCAGCTCCTATGAAACATGACGAGTATTCTTCTTAGTCTGATCTTCCTGGTCCCCTAGCGTGTAGTTTTACTGTTGTAAGTCCATGTAGATTTTGGGTCCTTAAGAAATTCTTTTCATTTTCTTTCAACTTGCACAGAATTTCACATTCGCATAGAGATTTGCATAGAGATCCTTTTGTTTTTTCAATGCCGTTGTAAATTTTCACCAATTTTTATCACCCAGAAGTTACCCTTCTGCATAACAACCGCAGTAAAAATTTTCCATTCTACAAGCGACAACGGCTATTCTCATTTCACGGAAAGTTCTTCACAGGTAGAAAAAAACATCTTGTAATAAAAGCTGTCAGACTTATTTTAACTTTGCAAGTCAACATCCATGATGGAAGGACTACTTATCTGTTTGGCTGCTCTGCTGGGTAAAGTCAACTTGTTCTTTGATTGTTTTTAACATTTAAAGGAATTAATTCAAAGTAACCACATGGAAATTCTTGCATTTAATATTTAATCAGTAATGTGAGACACAAGAAAACTTTTGCGCTCTTTAATGATTGTATTTATTTTCAGGAGTTGTGTCCTGTAGTTCTAACTGGAAATCTGGATCAGTGACGGTCAGACCTGGAGGAAACGTCATTCTGCATTGTTACTGTGATAAGACATCAGATGGATACTCAGCATGGTACAAGGACTGTATTTTTGGGAATCAGCCTTTTTCAGTTCTTGGACGTAGGAAGGGTGGGTCTAGTCCAAATATAGATCATTTTGCATTTGTGAAGAGTTTAACTTCTAATCACTTTGACCTGCTGATCACCAATGTCTCTGAATCTGATGAGGGAACCTACTGCTGTGGAACTGAAGTTCTGAATGTGAATTTTGATCAAGGAAAAATCTCTGAAAATTATTTCTATGATTACTGCAACATCACAACAACACTGACCCTCTGTAAGTAATTTTTGTTCAGTTATTTCAAAGCAAATTGTTCATAAATTCTTTCCTTCATATAAGATTCTAAATTTCCTTTAATAAAAAAATGACATCCCTATTTTATTTTATGTTCTTAAACTTATATAGATATTTTTTTTTCTATTCAGTAAAAAAAGTGGATTCTCAAAATGCCACTCTGGATCATTCTGGTTCTCATCAGAATTGTGACTTGATGCTGATCCTCATCGTCTGTTCTTCTGTGACTTTTCTCTCCACGCTCTGCTTTTCTTTTCTGCTTTATTATTTCTGCCTGAAAAAAGGTAATCATCACATTTTGTTTTAGAATGAAAAACAAATGACAAAAGTAGTTAAATCAATTTGTTTCTGTTCTCATTGTTTAGGAAAAATGGAAGAGAGCAAATTGAGACGTGATCAAGGAAATCAATCAGCACAAGCACAGGTAATAGAACAAAAAAAAAAATCAGGCGTAATTTGTAAAAATATTTGATACTTTTTCAGTATTTTATTTGTAGATAGATAATTTGTGTAAAAACAAGTTTAAAACTGTTTTGTTGGAATAAATATACAACAACAGATATTTGTTTTTGGGGATTAAAGTCTGACTAAAACTATTCCAAAAACTTCAATCAGTTAAAAAAATTTTAAACATCTAAACAGAATGACTGATGGCAGCAAAATGAGTACCTAAGAATTTTTTTTTTTTTAAATTATATACATAGTATTTCATAATCTTGCTTTTGTTGTTCTAAAACTAATCTTATAATCTCAGGATGAGGATCTGTGCTACGCAGCTGTGAAAATACATCAAAGATCACACAAAACAAAGAGGATGAAAACAACCAGAACATCAGATTTCAGCACTTATTCTGCTGTCAAGACGTCTCAAGTGTAAAGGTTCTTAAATTTAATATTAAAGATATTAAAAACAACTTATAAAACTGTAACAACCTGTTTATTTAAACAAATGATTGAATTCTATAAATCAATATTAAATTGATGCTTTTATGTAACATTTTATTCAACTTTTCATAACCTGAAGAACTTATAAAATGATTCAGTTTGACTGCGAGTAGCACAGAGACCTTCACTGTGTGCATCCCACTCAGCCTTTCTCACAACGATAGAAGCTGCCATGCAAGGTGTTAAACCACAACCTATCAAGAACAGGAAGGGCTTCAGAGTCTTGCTCATGGGCACCTTAATGTGAGGCAGGGGTTGGACCTGTAACTTTGAAGCCTCATTTATAAAGTTCGTTTACACCAAAACACATGCAAAGTGGGCGATGGTGAAAAGTGAAAGAGTTTTTTCCCAGTAAAACTTAAAAAAAAAAATAAAAAAAAAGCGCTTTTGTTGTCACCAAATGTTCCGTTAATATTTCCATCAAGCACAACTTTTAGTAAGAAAAACCATCAATCTGAGTTCATGTTACAGTTTGTCCAAAACTATTTTCAAGTATCTAAAACAATAAAAAAATGAAATACAAATGATTTTAAAGAATCACAAAAAACGCTTTTTAAAACAATAATTTCACCAAATTGTCCCTACATCTCGTATAACAATAATCACATTATTCCAAACATTCAAATACTATAACTGTGTAGCTTGTAACCTGTCTGGAAGAGATTGTATGACCCCACAGAGAAGTCCGGGGTGATTCCCCTTAAATAGCTGGCAAGATGCACGGATGTGTGCAATATTTAATCATCCTCAGGAGACCCTGATCAGGTAGATGAGAAACATCCAGGGCTCCCTCTGGCGGCCGAAAAGGGGATTGTGACAAATGCACGCAACCATCCACCCACCTTCTCACAAACAAACAAACGACTGCACGCACGCACGCACGCACACACACACACACACACACACACATACTGACAGGTTGATTTGCTGTTGTCATTACACTAACCAATAATGTTATCTATTCACAAATAATTCTATTAGTTGTAATTTTTAGCTAGCTTATGCTCTCGACTTACAAGTCGATCTACGTTCCTACCCTCACCTATGGTCACCAGCTGTGGGTGGTGACCGAAAGAATGAGATTTGGGTACAAGCGGCAAAAATGAGCTTCCTCCGCAGGGTGGCTGGGCTCTCACTCAGAGATCGGGTGAGGAGCTCTGCCATCTGGGAGGAGCTCGGTGTCAAGCCGCTCCTCCTCCAGGTCGAGAGGAGCCAGATGGGGTGGTTCGAGCATCTGGTCAGGATGCCACCCGAGCGCCTCGCGGGCAGGGTGTTTTGGGCACGTTGCACCGGAGGAGACCAAGGGGCAGACCCCGGACCCGCAGGAGAGTCTATGTCTCACAGCTGGCCGGGGAACGACTTGGGATCCTTCCAGGTGAGCTGGAGGATGCAGCCGGGGAGAGAGAGGACTGTGCTACCCGACCCGAACGCGGAACAAGCGGAAGATGACGGAACAGAATTTTTAGTTTTTTTTACATTTATTTTGCAGACTGATAATTTTCGTCAAAAACAAGTTTAAAACCGTTTTGTAGGAATAAATGTGAAGCAGATGTTTGATTTGTGGACTGTTGCATTTTTAAGTGTGTGTGTGTGTGTGTGTGTGTGTGTGTGTGTGCCTGTGTACATATATGAGGGTGTGTGCTCTATCTGTATTTGTACATGTATGGATGTGACTGGGGGGGTCTGTGGGTTTTTTACCTGTGGGCGGGGGACTTGTCCTTATTTTGTTTTTGTGTTCTGGGGTTTTTAACTTGTGAAGCACTTTGTGTTACATTTTATGAATGAAAAGCGCTTTCTAAATATAGTTTGATTTGATTTGATTTAATTTCTGACTTAAATTATTCCTAAAACTTTAATCAGTGGAAAAACGTTTACGGATCTAAACAGAATGACTGATGTCAGCAAAATGAATACTTAAAGACCAAACATTTTATTGGGGTTTTATTCATATATATTATTTCACAAAACTGCATTCAAGGGGCAAAGTTGTTTCCCCTTAAACTAATTTGTTTATCTCAAGATGAGAATCTATGCTTGGCAGCTTTGGAAATACGTCAAGCTTCACACAGAACAGAGAGGATAAAAACAATCAGAACATCAGATTTCAGGACTTATTCTGCTGTCAAGACGTCTCACGTGTAAAGTTTTCCAAACTGAAAATAAAACTTTAAAAATAACTTGTAAAACTCTAACAATCTGCTTCATTACATAGGATTGAATTCTATGAAACAATATTAATCTGGTGCTTTTATGTGATATAATATTTAAGAATCCATAACCTGGAGAATTTATAACAAATGTGTAAATACGACCACAAGCATGGGAAATATTTACAGTTTATAAAGCACGTTTTAAAATGTGTTGAATAAGTTTTTACTCTTGCAAAACATTCAAATGTATTTTAATTCATCAAATAAAACATGTAGAAATGAAGTGTGTGTGGTTGGAAAGTTTGGCGGCCATGCTGTTAAAAATAAAACACCATCTGCAGCTTTTTATTTCTGTTTATTTGACTTCTTTTGTGGATTTCATGATGGACTCTGGTTTACTGCTTCACATCCTTTTAAGACATTTCTTATTTTAAAAGTTTAAATTTAAAGAAATTTGATTCTTAAATTATTTAAACACAAATTTATAAAACGCTTTGACTTTACGTCAGCAGCACGTTGTCCTTCACAGTGTGTTTCACACTGAGCCTTTCACACAATTATAGATGCTACCAAGCAAAGGTGTTAAAACACAACCCATCAAAAACAGGAAGGGCTTCGGTGTCTTGCTCATGGTCACCTCAACATGTGCCTGAGGCAGGGGCTGAACATTCAACTTTGAAGCTTGATTTATAAAGTATGCTTACACCAAGACACATGCAAAGTGGATGATCTATAACGGTGACAGAGTGTGTTTTCCACCGAGTGTTTTTTTTTTTTTGTCCACAGTAGTTCCTTTAATGTTTTTATTCAGCTCCAGTTTTAACAAAAAAAAAAATCAATTTGAGTCCAAGTAAAAATGTGTCCAAAAGTGTTTCCAAGTAATAATTGATGAAATGAATGGTATCCTCATTAGTCTGTTGTTGATTGGTCATGTAATCGGTAGTTTCATTGTTAAAAGTTTATTTTGTAGATTTTTTTTTGTGTGTGTAATTTTGTTTGGAAAATGCTTTATAAATAAAGTTTGATTTGATTTCCGTTTTCTGCGGCGATCAAGCATTAATGGGCATGATCAAAAAAAGACGCCCTGCCTGAAGACTACACACTATCTCGCTGGGGACCTCACACTGTCTGATGTCTCTCAAAGACACAGTTCACAGGTTCATGCCAGGATTCTAAGCATGCTCTTCTAATGATTACCGTAAAAGAGAAGGGGCTTGTTCCGGGAGACATATGTGGTACATGTCATGAAGGTCTCCAACAGGCTTTTGTCCTTGTAAAACTTGATTGGCAGGGTTGATCCTCGTTTAAAGAAACCCGTTGGCCTTTGCTTTTTTTTTTTCATTTTGTAACATTTCATTTTTCTGACTTATAGTTCATGAGATGTACTTTTTTATCGGTTAACTCTCCTCTGAAGTATTTCATTCTTATTCACACTTATTTAAGGAGGATATACTTTGTTTATTGTTTATCCTCTTCATCATCCTCTCTCTCAGAACCATTCTGCACACCAGCATCCTCTGCTGTCTGGCTACACTGTTAGCTTCACCAACTTTGCAGTCTCTTATCTTCTTCAGATTACACATCTACACAAGGAGGACTCTCCCTGTGGGTTCCTTCCTTTACTATTAAACAATACCTGGTATCCAAGTTTTTTCTGGAGGAAATAATTCACTACAGTATTTTCAAAGTAAATTTTCAAAACATGAGATGGACACAACCAGCTGAGATGAGCTTCCTCCGCAGGGTGGCTGGGCTCTCTCTCAGAGATCGGGTGAGGAGTTCTGCCATCCTGGAGGAGCTCGATGTCGAGCCGCTCCTCCTCCAGGCCGAGAGAAGACAGATGGGGTGGTTCAGGCATCTGGTCAGGATGCCCCCCAGCGCCTGACCAGATGTTTTTCAAGGTGTTTCAAGCACTTCCCACCGAGAGGAGACCAACGGGCAGACTCCGAACCCGCTGGAGAGACTAGGTCTCACAGCTGGCGGGGGAACGACTCGGGATCCTTTCGGGTGCCCTGGAGGATGTGGCTGCTATGAGAAAAGCCTGGGCTTCCCGTCTGAGACTGTTGCCCTCGCAAACTCGCCCTGGATAAGTGGGAGACGACGGAATGGAACATAAAGAACAGTATTTTCATGCTTTTTTAAAAGTTGTCTATCATTTTTTCTGTCCTTTTATCCTCCTGTAGGAAATGCTTACAGTTTAGAATCAATCCTCTGTTTGTCATAAAAGTGTCTAAAAACGATATGAAGCAGCCAACCAGAGTCCTTCTCTCACTGTGTTCATAAAAACCACAAACAAAATAACATGAGTAGAAAAAAAGACGGCAGTTTGCATTTTATTTTTAACAGCATGGCCGCCACACTTTCCAACCACATACACTTTGTTTCAACATGTTTACTGTTGGTCTTTCTGAAGATCAAATGAGATTTTATTTTTTAGCCAAGGTTTTTTTTTCTAAATATAAAATGACAGTTCAAAAAGCATATCTAACACTGTTGTATTTCTTAATTATTTTAATGTGTAGGACACGATATAGTGTGTAAAAGTGGGTGTATGACAGTTCAGTGTCTCAAAGTGAGTTCAAACATGGTGATTAAAAACGTAAATCTATCTTAATTAACAACATTTTCCAAAATATGCTTCAATCTTCTTATGTACAGTCCTACACTGACATGTTTGGATGTGCTTTCTAAGTGTTTTGTTGCTGCTTCAAATGCTTCATTTCACTGTCCTCAGTTCACTTCAGATTTGGTCTTTTTCCCACATCTAAAAATTTGCATACAACAGCTGACTTTGTTTAGAATTACACAAGAATCCATGAACTCTTCCATTTTTCTAATTTTCTTGATTTTTGTGTGTTTTTGGTGTGAACACGCTTCTTTATAAACTTCTTTATAAATTAGGCTCCAGAAAGTTGCAGGTTCAACCCCCTTCCTCAGGCGCATACTAACGTGCCTATTAGCAAGTCACTGAAGCCCTTCCTGTTATTCATATCTTGTGGTTTGCATGGCACCTTGCATGGCAGCTTCTGTGTGAAAGAATGAGTGTGAAGCACACCATGAAGGCCGTTGTGTTGCTTGCAGTTAAGATAAGTCATTTTATAAGATTGAATTTAAAAAAAAAATAAGAATCAAACCTCTGTTATTTTAAACTTTTTTTAAAACAAGGATAAAAGTCTTGTAAATGGATGTGAAGTGGCAAAACCAGCATCCCTATTTTATTGTGTTTATAAAAAACACAAAATGAATAAAATGAGCAGAAAAAAGGCTGAAGTTGGTGTTTGTTTTTAACAGCGTGGCCATCACATTTTACAGCCATACATACACTGTTTCAATATGTCGCACTTGGTCAATTAAAATATTGTTTAAAAAAATGTTTTAAAAGAATTAAAACGTATTTGTTGCTGTCTTTTTTTCCTCAGGCATATTAATAAACTGTAAATATTCCCCTGGCTTATGGTTGTATTTACACAAAGTTAACAGCATGAATTTCCCAGGTTATGAATAGTGGAAAAAAATATTAATTAAAAGCATCAGAATAACATTCTTTCAAAGAATTCAATCAGATGTGATAAAGCAGATTGTTACAATTTTGCAAGTTATTTTTTTATTTTTTAAATGTTTTATTTTAAATTTGAAAAAAAAAATTTAAAAACAAAAAACTTCACACATGGGATGTGTTGATTGCATACTAAGTGCTAGAATCTGATGTTTTGGTAGTTTGGTTCTCTTTGCTCTGTGTGATTCTTGACATATTTCCAAAGGTTGAGCGGCAGAGATTTTCTTCCTGAGATTATAAGATTAGTTTTAGAAACAACTAAAGCATTTTTATCAATATAGACATATGAAATAAATTCCAATGAAAACGTTAAAGGGATTAAAGTTTTTGGAAAAAATTAAGTCCGATTTTAGGCTCCAAAACACATGTCCCAGCTTGTCTAACAACTTTTTTCTCTAACATAAATTTGGTCCTTCTAGTCAGATTTGGTTTGGATACCACCAACACTGAAGCAATGCCAAATATTGGTCGCCAGTTTAGGTTTAGAGCAGAAAGCCCTGAAATGTAAATTTGTGATCAGGCTGGCAGAACAGAATTGTCTTCGAAGGACGTCGTGACCAGACGGAGCCCGAACCTGGACAGGGGCTCTTGACAGGGGCTGGACCCTGCACTATTCTGGAGTTGCCCTTAGTGAAAGGCGCCGGGCTGGAGTGGGCATACTTGTTGCCCCCCAGCTCGGCTCCTGTGTGTTGGAGTTCTCCCCGGTGGACGAAAGGGTTGCCTCCCTCCGCCTTCGGGTGGGAGGACGGGTCCTCACTGTCGTTTGTTGCTATGCACCGAACGGCAGTGTAGACTACCCGCCCTTTTTGGAGTCTTTAGGGGGAGTATTGGAGCAGGCACCCCCCGGGGACTCCATTGTCCTCCTCAGGGACTTCAATGCTCACGTGGGCAACGACAGTGAGACCTGGAGGAGAGTGATTGGGAGGAACGGCCCCCCTGATCTAAACACGAGTGGTGTTCTGCTGCTTGACTTCTGTACTCGTCACGGATTGTCGGTAGCGAACACCATGTTCAAGCATAAGAGTGCCCACATGCACACGTGGCACCAGGACACTCTAGGCCGCAGTTCCATAATTGACTTCATAGTTGTTTCATCAAACTTGCGGCCGCATGTCTTGGATGTTCGGGTGAAGAGAGTGGCGGAGCTGTCAACTGATCACCACATGGTCGTGGGTTGTCTTCGATGGTGGGGGAGGAAGCCGGTCAGACCTGGCAGGCCCAAACGATCTGTGAGGGTCTGCTGGGAACGTCTGGTTGATCCTTCCGACAGAGAGAGTTTCAACTCACACCTCTGGCAGAGCTTCTCACAAGTACCGGAGGAGGTGGGGGACATTGAGTGAGAGTGGACTCTGTTCCGCACCTCTATTGTCGAGGCGGCAAGTCGAAGCTGTGGACGCAAGGTCATCGGTGCCTGTCGTGGAGGCAATGCCCGAACCAGCTGGTGGACACCGGTGGTGAGGGATGCCGTCAAGCTGAAGAAAGAGTCATACCGGGCCTTTTTGGCCTGTGGGACCCTGAGGCAGCTGACAGGTATTAGTGGGCGAAGCGGAACGCAGCTTCGGTGGTAGTTGAGGCAAAGGCCCGGGCTTGGGAGGAGTTCGGCGAGACCATGGAAAACGACTGGGGTGGTGGTCCCTCTTTATAAGAAGGGGGATCGGAGGGTGTGCTCCAACTACCGAGGGATCACACTCCTCAGCCTCCCTGGGAAGGTCTATTCGGCAGTACTGGAGAGGAGGGTCCGTCAGATCGTCGAGTCTCGGATTGAAGAGGAGCAGTGTGGTTTCCGTCCCGGACGTGGAACTACGGACCAGCTCTATACCCTCTTCAGGATCCTGGAGGGGTCATGGGAGTTTGCCCAACCAGTCTACATGTGTTTTGTGGATCTGGAGAAGGCATTCGATCGTGTCCCTCGGGGACTCCTGTGGGGGGTGCTCCGGGAGTACGGAGTCTCGGAGCCCTTAGTACGGGCTGTCCGATCTCTGTACGACCGGAGCCAGAGCTTGGTCCGTATAGCTGGCAGTATATCGATTCCATTTCCAGTGAGAGTTGGAATCCGCCAAGGCTGCCCTTTGTCACCGATTCTGTTCATCACCTTTATGGACAGAATATCTAGGCGCAACCGAGGCGTTGGAGGGATCCAGTTTGGTGATCTCAGGATCGGATCTCTGCTTTTTGTGGATGATGTGGTTTTGTTGGCTTCATTGGACCGTGATCTCCAGCTCTCACTGGATCGATTTGCTGCCGAGTGTGAAGCGGACGGGATGGGAATTAGCGCCTCCAAATCCAAGACCATGGTCCTCGCCCGGAAAAGGGTGGAATGCCCCCTGCGGGTCAGGGACAGGGTCCTGCCCCAAGTGGAGGAGTTTAAGTATCTCGGGGTCTTGTTCACGAGTGGGGGAAGGATGGAGCGGGAGATCGACAGGCGGATCGGTGCGGCATCAGCAATAACTAGGACGCTGCATCGGTCCGTCGTGGTAAAGAGAGAGCTGAGCCGAAAAGCAAAGCTCTCGATTTACAAGTCGATCTACGTTCCTATCCTCACCTATGGTCACCAGCTGTGGGTGGTGACCGAAAGAATGAGATCGCGGGTACAAGCGGCCGAAATGAGCTTCCTCTGCAGGGTGGCTGGGCTCTCACTCAGAGATCGGGTGAGGAGCTCTGCCATCCGGGAGGAGCTCGGTGTCGAGCCGCTCCTCCTCCAGGTCGAGAGAAGCCAGATGGGGTGGTTCGGGCATCTGGTCAGGATGCCCCCCGAGCGCCTCGCAGGCGAGGTGTTTCGGGCACGTCCCACCGGGAGGAGACCAAGGGGCAAACCCCGGACCCGCTGGAGAGACTACGTCTCACAGTTGGCCGGGGAAAGACTTGGGATCCTTCCAGGTGAGCTGGAGGATGCAGCCGGGGAGAGAGAGTCCTGGGCTGCCCGCTTGAGGCTGTTGCCCCCGCGACCCAACCCCGGAACAAGCAGAAGATGATGGAACGGAACTTTTAGTGTGTATTTTGCATGTTCTCTCCAAGTATGTTTTTGCTCTCTGTGAGGACTTCATTCCACCCTCAAAAAATATGCATGTTATGCTAATCGAACATTGGGAAATTACACCTGGGAATGTGTGTGTGTGTGTGTGTGTGTGTGTTTGCTAACAGGTTTGACCCCAACCTTCCACTTGAAACTACCCAGAAGTCTCTGAAGGCTCTAACTTAGATGTTTCTATTCTTGTAAAAACAGTAATAAAATATTTGATTTAATTTTTATCTAATAAAATGGCAAACTTCCATTTTTGTTTTTTTGTTTTTTGTCTCTTTATGAAAATGTTTGAGTTAAAAACAACCAACAACAAACTAACAAAAAAAAAAATTCAAGTGTTTTTTTTTTCCTTGCAAATGTTCCTGGAAGGGAGGCCAACTGTTTGCTTTTTCACTTTCAGTCTGAACTTTTTTTAAACCTGAATAAAAGAGCTCAAAAGGAAATAAACAGCGAACCAGAGACCCTCTATCACCATTCTTTGTAAAAGCCACAAACTGCATCGAATGAGCAGAAAACAAAGAGGCTGCAGTTGATGTTTTGTTTTTTTTCGGTCGTCACACTTTCCAACCATGCACACATTTTGTTTCAACATCTTTTCTCTTCGTCATGATCCCCTGTCCTGCCGCCAGAGGGAGCCCTGGATGTTCCTCATCGCCCTGATTAGGGTCACCCGAGATTAACTCCTGATTCCACACATCTGTGGACCCTGCCATCTCTTTAAGGGCAATCATCCCAGACTTCCCTGTCGGGTCGCACCACCCCTTCCAGCCAGGTTTCCCTGGCTGCCTGACCAAATACACATTCTGTCAATAAACTTTTGCCATGCCACTAAAACTTTGTTTTTCTTCCCACAGTAATAATGGAATGCCAAATTAAAAAAAAACATGTTTTCTGTCTTCAATTGGGTCCTCCTCTTTCCACCTGTACACCGCTTCATGACAGCATGACTCGACCCAGAAAAGACCCAGAGAACTGAGAAAGTTGGAATCCACTGCAAAAAAGCTCCCCCCCAGGAGCTGCTGGAAAAGCAACCCCTGGGGACATCAGGCCATGCCACGTCAAGCCAGGCAACGTCAAGCCACACCACAAGATCTTTGACCACCCAGAGGTGGTCGTTGAGGAGGGGGTACTGTCATGGTCCCCTGTCCTGCCGCCAGAGGGAGCTCTAGGTGTTCCTCATCACCCTGATTAGGGTCCCCCGAGATTAAGTCCTGATTCCACACATCTGTGGACCCTGCCATTTATTTAAGGACAATTACCCCGGACTTTTCTGTCGGGTCATCCCATCCCTTCCAGCCAGGTCTCCCTGATTTCCTGACCAAATACGCATTCTGTCAATAACCTTTTGCCATGCCACTAAAACTTTGTTTTTCTTCCCACAGTAATAATGAACTGCCAAATTCAAATAAACCATGCTTTCTGTCTGCAATTGGGTCCTCCTCTTTTCACCTGCACACCGCATCATGACACTTTTGTCTCTTTGGACTTTCCGTTAAAAGTTGTAAAATGATTCAACATTAGACTGAAAACTGGTACCATCAGTAACTGGATAAAAATGACCATCATGTTTTGGTGCTAGAACTTAATCTGATTTGGATTAAAACATAAAAGGAGCAGAACACTTTATGATTTTACTTCTTTAAAAATGAAACATAAAACTCTTCAAAGGAATGAGTCGTCCACATTGTGTGAGTGAAGGCAGAAAAAAAACAAGAAAATATGTGAAGACTTTAATTTAATAACTGTAAATGATTCACAGATTAAATCTATTTTTACACAATTGTTCTAGATATGATTGATGGATAAAAAATAAAAATATTGCATTTAATCTGACATAAAATCATCAGATTAACAATAATCTCACAAAGTTAATGCTTTACAATCAGACAGATTCTTACAGTTTAACAAAGTTGTTTTTATATTAAATTTGAATAACTTTACTGCTGAGACGTCCTGACAGCAGAATAAGTGCTGAAATCTGACGTTCTGCTTGGTTTCATCCTCTTTGATCTGTGAGATTCTTGACGTATTTCCAAAGCTGCGTAGCACAGATCCTCATCCTGAGATTATAAGATTAGATTTGATGAAAGGGTTGGTTTAATTACACAATTAATAAAAGCCAATGATAATCTATGAAAATGTAAATAAACATTTTACAATAATTAGTCATTTTTAATAAATAAGATTAAAAGCAACAAACTGAAAATTTAGACACATTTAATGATCATAAAAAAAAGATTCAGAAAATAATTAATAAAAAAACTGTAAATTTTTTTTACCAGTAAATAAAGTGTTTATTACCTGAGCTTTTATTGACTGACTTCTTTGATCACGTCTCACTTTGTTTTCTTCAGTTTTTTCTGAAAAATTAAGTACAAACAGAATTTAATTAATTTAATCAAGCAAATAATATATATAAAAAGTTTTAATGTGTAAAATTAAATACGATATTTACCTTTTTTCAAGCAGAAATAATAAATCAGAAAAGAGAAGCAGAGTGTGGAGAGAAAAGTCACACTGGAACAGATGAAGAGGAACAGTTTCATCCGATGAGGATCACAGTGATCCACACTGGTTTCCTGAGAATCCATTTTTCTGTCTAAATGTATGGAAATGATTAAATTAAAATTAGATTCACGCATAAAAATAATATTTTAAAAATGAAAAAAAAAAAAATGGTAGTATTTAAATGTTTTACACCTAAAACCAAACTATTATTATAGATTCATGAAGCACTCCGGCGTCCGTAAGACTTTTATAAACATAATATCCTCCAAACCACTAAATGGATTTGAACGAAACTGCACCAGTTACTCAGTACTGGCTATATATGAACTGAAAAGGTTTTCAGGATTGTGCAACCAAACGTGAAGGTCACAGATTTACAGAATGTGAGGAGGCAGATTGTTCACTGCTTTGGTGTCGACTTATTCTTGTTTTATCTAAAGGACTCGGAGTGTTGCTGCTCCTCATCCGCTCAGTACGACACTTCACTGGTCTGTTATCATCAGAATAATATCATTTAACAAGTAACCATATCATTCCTTTAATTCCCATTTGTGTTTTTTATGACAATGTCTTTATCTGTGACTCACTCTGTAGTATCTTTTAAGAAACATTATAAGCTTTTTTTTCTTGTTTTTATATCTTATTATTTTTTTACTGCTTTCTTCTGTCTTTTCTTGTCTAATTTTAGTGATTCACATACAAACCAAAAAAAAAAAAAAAAAAACAGAACTAAATGCAAACAGGATACGTGTACAGACGACGGTGGGATTTATTTTTTCTTAAGTGTCATCAAATGAAAATCCACTGAAGATTTTTTTTTGTTGTTTGCTTAATTGTGGATAATTTTTGTAATCAAACACAAGGTTCACATGAACAACTGATTTTAAAAAATCTTAGAAAATAGTTTATAAAATCTTTTTAAAATAGTTAAAACAATAAAATTACTTACGCAGGATGAGCTTTGTTGTGATGTTGCAGTAACGGTAAATTATTTTATCAGAAATTTTTTCTCTATCTTCCACTTTTATTTCTTCATTTCCACAGCAGTAGGTTCCCTCATCAAATTCAGAGACATTGGTGATCAGCAAGTCAAAGTGATTAGAAGTTAAACTCTTTACAAAAGCTAAACGAGAATTTTTTGGTGCGTACATGATATCCTTTCCACTCAACTTAAAAGAAGGCTGAGATTCATCAAAACAGTCCTTAAACCATGCAGAGTATCCATCTGATATCTTATTACAGTAACAATGCAGGGTGATGTTTTCTCCACGTCTGACTGTCACTGATCCAGATTTCCAGTTAGAACTGCAGGACACAACTCCTGAAAATGAATGTAGTCATTAGAGAGTGTAAAAGTGTTCTTATGTCTCACATTACTGATCAACATTTAGTTAAAAAACTTCTAAGTCATTTTTTGTAATCATTTCTTTAAATGTTAAAAACAATCAATGAACAGGATAAATTCACCCATTAAAGCAGTCAGAGAGATGAGGAGTCCTTCCATGGTGGATGATGACCTGCAAAGCTGAAAGAAGTGTCACAGTTTGTACCGGTAGATGCTGTTTTCTACATGCGTAGAACTTTCCATCAAATGAGAAGTCACTGTTGATTGGCTGGTAGAGTTGAAACTTTTTACTGTGGTTGTTTTTGTGAGAAAAACACCATTTTCTGCTTGCGGAAACTTTCCACGGTCTCAACTGTAGTGAAACTGTACAATGGTTTGACAATTTAAAAAAAAAATATGTCATTGAAATAATGGCGAATACGAAGTTATGCAAAGTGGTTTACAATTCAGGCACAGGATACATGTGGCATTGTGACATTTATGCAGAGAGGTGTACACGTCCCGTTTCAGACTTACATTCACATGTCATGCAAAAGCAACTGTTTCAAACTTACTACTTTCTAAAATTGATGTGTGCATGTATTTGTTACTGTTTATCAGAACTGTTTTTGAACAAATTCTGATAGTTTTTTTGACCCCTTGTAGACAAGACCCCGAGCTACTTTAAGTCTTCCTATTGGGACAGGACACTGGCTCTGACCTGCAGGGAGCGCTCTCCTCCTTTTTAGGTCAAGGACCATGGTCTCTGACTGAATATTGTCTCGCTTAGCCCGAGGATCCACCTCATGGTGATATACAGTGCATCCGGAAAGTCGACACAATCCTGTCTCGAAGGTCTACAGACAATTCCTTTGACTTCATCCTTGGTTTGTGCTCTGACATGCACTGTCAACTGTGGGACCTTATATACGTAGACAGGTGTGTGCCTTTCCAAATCATGTCCAATCAACTGAATTTACCACAAGTGGACTCCAATTAAGCTGTAGAACATCTCAAGGATGATCAGTGGAAACAGGATGCACCTGAGCTCACTTTTGAGCTTCATGGCAAAGGCTGTGAATACTTATGTACATGTGGTTTCTTAGTTTTTTTATTTTTAATAAATTTGCAAAAATTTAAAAAAAAAAACTTTTTTCACATTGTCATTATGGGGTGTTGTGTGTGGAATTTTGAGGAAAAAAATGAACTAAATCCATTTTGGAATAACAAAATAACAAAAGGTGGAAAAAGTGAAGCGCTGTGAATACTTTCCGGATGCACTGTACTTAAAAGCAAAGTCTCTCAGACGTTGTAAACATTGAGAGTTCCCTGGTTCATAGGGCAGAGTTGATGGTGACTAGAGATGGAAATCGATAAGGATTTATCAATATTAGTCCTCTTATGGATATCGCTTAACGATGCGGGTCTTTAACAAATCTCTCGTGGATACTTTCAGAAACAACAGATCAGTATTATGAACATAAAAAACTTTAATTGGATGTTGGTGGAACTCACAAACAGAACAATATTTAAATTAAATATACCTAATTTAAATAAAAATCGATACTTAGAAGTAAATCTGAACTGGACTGAAATAAAAAAAAAGTTGGACAGAGACATAAATATTATTTGGTTGTTAAGTTTAACAGCAGCATTTTTTTTTTTGCCAACAATAAAAAATGTACAATTTTTTTAAACTAAAAAATAAGTTAAAATATTAATTAAAGCAGCACTTTCATTTCACTGTTATTGTGTTTTTCATCATAAAACATGGAGAACGTGTGTTTTCAAGCGTGATGGTGCTGTAATTTATTAGCATATCTGTTGCATCGGAGCTGCTTAAACGCGCCCGTCAAACACTGCATCTTTCAGTCTGAATATCGTGGATTTTGGCAACGTGTTTGGACAAATTGCTTGTGGTTCCACCTTTACAAGAAAATACTTTATTGCACTTTAGACAACGTGCGTTGTCGGCATCGATTTCGGTAAAGTAAGCCAAACTCGACATCACTTTGCATATTCTGTTATCACGCCTCCCTCGGGTTCAAAATGGAACTTTGCTTGTGTAGCAGCAGCAGCGCACGTGCACACTGCCCCTTCGCGAGTGAGGGGGCGTAATCAGAACCGATGGCAGATCCATTTGGACTAGCGCTTATCGGTCCAGGTAAAATGACGGCCGCGGAATCATTATTTTTCCAAAACGGTTCTCGATACCCATCCCTAAGGGTGACTTTAGTGACGGTGAGGATTGTGTCTGATTCTGAACTGACTGAGCTGAAGATGCCACCATGCAATACGGTTTGCTGTTGGTGATGGTTTGTGGTCCGTGACCAGGATGAGGTGTCTACCAAACAGGTACAGGTAGAACTTATTTAAAACAAACACAATGGCGAGTGCTTTCTTTTGGATTTGGCTGTAGTTGGCTGTAGTTGCCTTTCCCTGTGATTTCAACAGTTTCTCAGACTCGCTGGTAATCAGCCTCTCGCTTCCTTCAGGATAGCGGTGAAAGAGGATGGCTCCAATTCCAACACTTGATGCGTAGCAAGACAACCCCAAATACTGAAGCATTCTAGTGGACCAACGCATTGTTGGGAGACAGCATGTTCTTCAGGTGCTGAAGAATGGTAACTACACTATCAATGGTTACTGTGTTGAGCACAGTAGTCCAGAAACAAAACACTACTCTCGAACTCCAGCATTGAAGTCTCCCACGAATACAACAGAGTTCCCATAGAAGGCACCCTCCACCAATCCCTCCAAAGACTCCATGAAGGATGGGTATTCTGCATTGCTGTTTAATGTATAGTGTCAAATGACAGTGACGATCCGCCCACCGACCTGAAAGCAAAGGGAACAAACCCTTACATCCAACTCTAACACACAGGGGCCAAGCTCGGAGGTAATAAGGATGAGATCGATTTCTTATTACTGCCTATTTTAAGGGCACTCACCCCCGGTCTTCCACGTCAGGCCATACCTTCCAGCCAGGTCACCCTGGTTGCCTGACCATGATTGAACTATGTTATTATTTGAACTTGAGTTAATTCTGTGGCCTTTGCTTTGCAGACTTACCTGAATTGTGTTCAATAAACTTTATTTTGTCCTGCATTGAGTCCCCCTCCTTCCAAATCCCAACAATTGATTTGATGGCAAGCAATTTGTTAATGTAAATCAATGTCCTTGTTGTGATCCCCTTCACAACAACCATCCCTTCCAGCCAGGTCACCCTGGTTGCCTGACCATGTTTTGAACTTTATTATTTGGACTTTTGAAACATTGAGTTAATCCTGTGCTTCTTGATTTACGACTTTCCTGAATTAAGTTAATAAATCTTGTTTGATGTCCTGTATTTGGATCCTCCTCCTTCAACATCACAACAGAGACCCAACCGGGACTGGACCCAACAGACTTTTCTTTTCTTTTTATCTTTTATTCCAGTCAAATTGTACATTTACAAATAAATAAATTTACATTTTTTCTGAACTTATATATCCCAATAGGACCGAAAAGGTATCGGCTGAAGCAGATGCTTGTTACGCCGACCCTTTTGAAAACAAATCATTACAAATCATTACTATCATTATGAAAACAAAATTATATAAATATATAAACAGAAATTCATTATGATACATACTAAAAGTCTGAATCCTGTGTATCCTGTGAAAGTCTGTATCCTATGTAATGTGTTCCTATATCCAGAGCGAGTGAGGATCGCTGCGGAAACCCCTCCCCCAGAGTAAAGTCTCATGTCTGCCCACGGGTCCTTGATCACCTGGAGGTGGTCGTTGGGGCGGGGAGCCCTGGATGGTCCTAATCATCCTGATTAGGTGACACCTGTGGATAATTCCTGATTCCCCATACATGTGCACCCTGCCATCTATTTAAGGGGAATCGCCCCAGACCTCCCTGCCGGGTCTTACCATCCCATCCAGCCAGGTCACCCTGGTTGGCTGACCATGTTTAAACTTATTATTTGGACTTTTGAATCATTAAGTTAATCCTGTGCTTCTTAATTTACAGGCTTTCCTGAATTAAGTTAATAAACCTTGTTCAATGTCCTGCATTTGGGTCCTCCTCCTTCTACATCACAACAGTCCTGTCATTCCACTAAAGTTATCCACAAAGTCCCACAGGGCTCAGTTCTTGCACCTTTTCGGTTTTTGCTTTACAGTAAAGGCTGTCCTTAAAAAACGTTGTAACGAAAACAGCAAAAATCCCTTTTACAAATATGAAACACAGATGTATTTATTCACTGGACCAGATCAGAGTGACTGCAGAAAGAAACTTCATGACTGCTTGAGGGATTTTGTCAGTGTGTGTATGTGTTTGTTTTTCAAAAAGAGAGAGAGGAATTTGTCTGTGTGATTTTGAGATAGAGGGAGAAATTTGTGTGTGTGTTTTAGAGAGAGGAACTTGTCCGCATGTGTGTTTGAGAGAGAAAGAGTGCGAGCGATAGAATTTTGCCAGTGTGTGTACGTGTGTTTGAGAGAGAGAAACTTGAGTGTGTGTGTGTTTGAAAGGAAAAGAGGAATCTGTGTGCCTGTGTGTATGTGTCTGTATGTTTGAGAGAAGGTGGGTTTGTGATGTGTATTGGTTGTGTGTAACCTACAAAACGTCTTGTTGGGTTAGTTACACCAGGCTGGAAACAATCTATTGGGGTTTGCAAAGTTAAAACCGGACTAGTAGCTCTCAAGAGGTTTGATATTTGAAAAGTAGATCTTGGGACATAAAGGTAGGGCACTCCTGATGTAAGGCCCAACGTGTGCTGGTTTTAGTAAAACTGAAGCAACAAACTAGAATCAAACCTTCATCATTGTTTGTGTGAAAACCACAAACTTCGTCAGAAAAGCAGAAGCAGCAGTCAGAGGTTTTTTTTTAAACTGTGTCCACCAGACTTTTCAAACACAAACACACTTTGATTACCTGTGAACATTATAACCACAACCAGTTCCTGCGTGCTGTGCGGGTTGTTACAGCCGGATGGAAACAATCTATTGGGGTTTGCAAAGTCAAGGCTGGACTGGTAGATCTCAGGGAGTTTGATACTTGAAAAGTAGATTTTGGGACAAAAGAGATTGGGCACCCCTGATTGCAAAAGACACAGAAGCTGCAGTCAAAGGATTTTTTTTTTAATTGTGTCCACCAGACTTTCCAACCACAAAAAGACTTTGTTTAACTGTGAACATTATCACCCCAATCAATTTAGAAACAGTCTGATTAATCAAGTAAAGACATCACTTTTTCACTCGACTTTACTTTTAAACATTTTTATAAAAGTTAAAAAACATCCAGCTAAAAAAACTTGATTTTTTTATTGAGATCATAAAAAATTAACAAGAATGCAGATTAATAATACATTCATTTTAATACAGAACATGACAAACTAAAAGTCATAAAATCACACAAAAATGAATAGTAAGTTTTTTAAAAAGTAGAAAAAACATTTGATTAAGAGGCATTTTTGTTTTTACTTCAGTAAATAATTTGATTTTGTCACAAATTTACTTTCTGAAAGTTTCTCGTTATTTTGTGATTAATTTTTTAATTTATTTCAGTTTTAAAAAATTTACACCAGAGATGTTTTGATTGTGGAACATGTGCTGAAATCTGAATATTTTTTGATCTTTTCCTCCTCTTCGGTGTCTCTCTGAAGTTTTTTTATGACTCCGTAGAAAACATTTTCATCCTGAAATCACACAATTTCAATCAGACATGAAACATTAATTAAATTTTTAAAATTATGTAAAGTAGAAAATAAGTAAATACAAGATTCTATAAAAATTAAAGCCAAATACTGAGAATGAACTCAATTCATTTTTTTATGATGAAAAAGTCAGAACATTGGTGCAACTCATTGTATTTTATTTCAAATTCAGAACTGATTTGATTTGCATGCATCATATTTTTATTCAAGTCATTTAGCTGCACTTCTTCAGTTTTACAGTAAGTTTTTTGTTGTTAAATGTACTTTATGCTGCCGTCATAAATAATGTTTTACCTGTGTTTGATCAGCTTATCAGCGCACATCGGCCTGAACACACACACTGATAGAAATTCACTGTCCAGGTCTGAAATGGTAAAAACACAGTAAATGTTTTCGTTTTTTTCTGGATTACAGGTCAGTTTAAGAAAAGACTGGAAACGTTCCTGATGGACATGTTTCTGTTTATTACCTGAGCTCGTTTCATTCAGATCCTGAAGGTCACGTCTCTGTTTGTCTTCTGGAGTTTTTACTGAAGAATTTAAGTAGAAAAAACTATCTTGAGAAAGTTTTTAATGACAGTTTAAAATGTGATGTTTTATGTTCATCACCTTTCTTTGAGTAGAGATGGTGAAGCTGGAAAGAGAAGACGATGATGGAGAGAAGAGTAACAACTGAACAGACAGATATGATCACCATCGGCTGAGAAAAATCATATCCACATTCCACTTTCTTTTCTTCATAGTCCGTTTCATCTTCTGAAGCGTTTCTCCCTAATGGGGTATTAAAATGAAAAAATATAAAGTTAGTTTCTCTTACACAGAACACATGTTGCAAAAGAAAACAAGTGACTGTTACATTTTTTTTTTTTTAATCTAAAGGCTGTATATTTTTCCTAAAGAACTTGGAGTAGATGGAGGGGGCAGAGTGAGGTTTTGGGCTTTTATTTAAAAAAAGAAAAAAAAGAAATTGTTTATAGATTTAAGGTTTGCATGTCCAACTAAATTAGAAAAAAAGAATATATTCTTTATAGATGATGATTATATAATTTAAATAAATTTCTAAGTAAAAATTTACATGATTAAAGTTTTTGGAAGAATTTAAGTCCTATTTTAAGCATCAAACCAAAAATCTCTTTCACACTTATTCCTAAAAAGCATAAGTAACCTCTTTGTTGGCAGTTTGCAAATCAAATGCTGAACATTTTAATATTATAACTAAATAATCTATCAAAATAAAATGTATAAAAATAACAAACATGAACACAAAATAAAAGAGAAATATTTCCGTTTTATATTCAAGAATATTTAGAATCTTACATCAAGGATAGAATTTATGAACAATTTGCTCTGAAATAACTGAACTAAATGACTTACGGACAGTGAGTGTAGTTGCGACGTTGCAGTAATGGTAGAAATATTTTTCAGAGATTTTTCCTTGATCAAAATTCACGTTCACACCATCAGTTCCACAGCAGTAGGTTCCCTCATCAGATCCAGAGACATTGGTGATCACCAGGTCATAGTGATTAGAAGTTAAACTCTTAACAAATGTAAAATGACCGTCCATTAATTGATTAGAACTACCTTGCCTCCGTCCACCAATAACCAGAAAAGGCTGATTCTCAAATGTACAGTCCTTTAACCATGCAGGGTATCCATCTGATGTCTTATTACAGTAGCAATGCAGGGTGATGTTTCCTCCAGGTCTGACCGTCACTGATCCAGATTTCCAGTTTGAACTGCAGGACACAACTCCTGAAAATGAATACAATGATTAAAGAGTGCATCATTAAATTTCAAGAACTTCTAAGTAATTATGTAAAATTATTCCTTTAAACACAAACATGATTAAAGAACAGGATAAATTTACCCAGCAGAGCAGTCAGACAAATCACAAGTCCTTTCATGATCGATGGTGACCTATGAAACTGAAAGAAGTCTGACAGCGTTTACGGGCAGATGCTGTTTTTTACACTTTACATAAAATTAACTGACTCGTTTGATTGGCTGGTAAAGTGGAACATTTTCACTGCGGTTGTTTTGTGGACGATGCACAACGTTCACCTTGTGGTTACTTCTCGCTGATAAACTTTTCTGAAACTTCACAACAGCATTGAAAAAACAAAGAGATCTGTGTCATATACTGTGAAATTCTGTGCGAGATACAGGTCTGAAAGGAAATGGAAAAAACAAACAAAAATTGTCGATGTACACTTTCAACAGTGAAACTACCCGTTAGAGGACCAGTCGAGAATAGACTAAGAAGGACGTTAGTCAGGCTCTATTGGAGGTGGGTATTAGATGGGGAGTATTGTGTTTTTGTGTCATAATCATTTTCATCTTATTGCGTATGTAGAATAACATGGTAAATGTCGGTAGCTCAGAAATGTAGCACACACTGATCTGTCAGTGAAAATTAAATGGTTTGGCCTAAAAATTATGACTAACAAGAAACTACCGTATTTTCCGCACTATGAGGCGCACCTAAAAAACTTAAATTTTCTCTAAAGTCTACGATGCGCCTTTTAACCCGGAGCGCCTTATATATGGATTAATATCGAGCTACAACAGGTGTCGCAACTGCAGTAAGCAGCCGCCGACTCCATTTCCCCAGTAGAAGAAGTAATGCGCGGTGCATGCTGGGATATATGAAAGGACGTCTCATTTCATTTGTGTGTTTGTGTAAAGACCCGGAAATGGCTCCTACCAAGAGACACTGTTACACCGCAGAGTTTAAACTCAAGGCGATCGGTCATGCAGTAGAACACGGGAATAGAGCCGCAGCGAGAGAGTTTAACATTAACGAATCAATGGTGAGGAAGTGGAGGAATCAAGAGGATGCGCTGCGCCAAGTAAGACTAAACAGAGTTTATCTCCAATGGAAGATAAACTGCGTCACAAAAATACTAATACTTTAGAAAATAATAAAACAGCTGTTTATTCATTTTGGGAGTAAATGGAGTTGTCAGAAAGCTGTTTTGTGATTGTTAATAAAGTTTGACTGACCTATCTGACTGGGGTTTTTTTTACATTCCGTTTAGCGCAGCACCATTTAGTGAATGCATAACGTAACCCCAGCCTTTACTGTAGCGCCTTATAATGCGGTGCGCCTCATAGTGCAGAAATTACGGTAGTCATGCACCTGGAATAAACGTGTAGTAGCAAAAAGGAATATTTATTATTATTGGGTGGCATAAATGACCACTTCATCTCAACCTGGCCAGTGGGTGTGTTTGTACAGTATGTGTGTATGTAAATGAGGACTGAAAAGTGTGTGGCTACAGAGTTACAGTGTTAGAATGTTTGGAATGATGTGGTCGTTGTTGTCAGAGATTTGGGAACAATATGGAGATATTTTTATTGACAGTTTTTTATTGTTCTTTAATATTGTTTTGATGCCATTTTTGTTTATTGTTTTCGAAACTAGGAAATACTTTCAGACTTCAACATAAACTCTGATTGATAGTTTTTTTTTAATAAGTCTAGAGCTTGATAGAAATATTAAAGGAACATTTGTGAACAACAAAAGCATTTTTATGTTTTACTGGAAACACGTTCATCTTTAGACATCGTCCACTTTGCATTTTGTTTTGGTATAAGTGCACTTTAAAAAGGAAGCTTCAAAGTTGCAGGTTCAACCCCTGCCTCAGGCTCATACTAAGCTCAGTGCCCATAAGCAAGACACCAAAGCCCTTCCTGTTCTTGATGCGTTGTGGTTTAACACCTTGCATGGCAGATTGTATCATTGCGTGAAAGGCTGAGTGTGATGCACACCGTGAAGGTCTCTCACAGTTACATGGAAGCATTTTATAAATTTGTGTTTAAATCATTTAATCATTTCATCAAGAATCAAACTTCTGTAAGTTTGAACTTTTTAAAAACAAGATAAAAAGTGTCTTAAAAGGAAATGAAGCAGCAAACCAGCGTCCCTTTGTCACTGTGTTTATAAAACCGCATAATGAGTGTAATGAGCGCAATAAAAGACTGCAGTTGTTGTTTTATTTTTGAAAGCGTGGCCGCCACACTTTCCAACCACACACACACTTTGTTTCAAAGACAGCCTATCCACCGCTGAGCTTCCTTGAATGCCTTTTAAAGCGCTACATAAAAAGTATTTGTTATTTTATAACTAAATATGGGCTTGTTACCTTAGCTGCACGACCAAAGGGTGCACAGTATTAAGAGGCGCTGTCCCAGTTTGGTGTGCTCAGTATTTAACACACACATAAGGCGCACATGATGATAGGGCACGGGTTTTATATGCATATCATCTAAATCCTACGGCCGCCTTACAACAACACTCAGCGCTCATTGTACTCAGTATGTGGTTTTTACAACAACACACACACAAGCAGACAAGAATTTGCGGCCTTGGGGCAGAGCAAATCACTTCCACGTATGGTCACCTGTGGAGTGCCACAAGGGTCTGCCTTTGATCCAACCCTTAAATTATTTACATGCTTCCCCTTGGTCAAATTATTCATAAACATAATCTTTCATTCCATTCTTATGCAGACGACTCTCAACTGTATATGAAAATGAACACTGCTCTACCTTCAGCTCTGCCATCTGTGCTTTCGGTCTGCCTGGAGGAGATTAAGTCATGGATGTCTGAAAACTTTCTCCAACTCAATAGCATCAAAACAGAAGCCATTCTCATCGGCACGCCTCACCAAACCCAGTCACACAGCATCCCTCTGTCATCTTCTGTAAAATACCTTGGAGTCAAAATGGATTCTAACCTCAACCATTGACTCCCACATTCACCATCTCTGCAAGGTTTCCTTCCTCCATCTTAAAAATATATCCAAGCTACGTCCATGTCTTTCCTCCAGGCTGGATTACTGCAATGCCCTCCTTGTAGGGATCCCATGCAGGGGCTTACAAAAGCTCCAGCACATCCAGAACTGTGCTGCACGGATCCTGATAAGGAGGCGCAAATATGACCATATCACTCCCATCCTCAAATCCCTCCACTGGCTACCCGTTACATACAGAATTCAGAACAAGCTCTGCCTCCTCACCCATCAGTGCATACACGGCACTGCACCTGTTTATCTCCAAGAACTCCTAACCCTCCACACCACTGTCCGAGACCTACGCTCCTCGTCCTCCTCCTACTGCCTGCACCAACCAAGGACCAAACTCTCCACTATGGGGGACAGGGCCTTCCAGGCAGCTGCTCCACAGCTCTGGAACCATCTTCCCGAGGGCTTGAGGGCTCCACAGAGCGTTGAGGCTTTTAAGAAAAGACTGAAGACATTTTTATTTCTAAAGGCTTTTCAACAAAGTTTATAGTGTTGTTTTTTTTGTTGTGGTTTTATTTAATTTTGCTGTTTGTTGTTCCTTTTGGTCATTGTAGCACTTTGAGATCTCCACTGGAGATATAAAGTGTGTTACAAATTAAATTTTTATTATTATAAGTGTGCGTATTTAATGGTCTCCTCTGGTCATCCATCACTCACACGCCGCTCACAGCCTTACTTTGAACGGCCGGTTCACACTGATGTCAAGCGATTGGAGTTCCTTTATCAGACCTCCTGGAATCACAGTAAGCGTAGCGTTCATCTGCTCCCCTTTTTTTTTACGTCGGCGGTGAGATGAGCCCACATAGAGTCATAAATGAGAAGCAATGGTGATGCCAGTCACCTTATATACACCTGCCTCAGCTACTCTTTCATCATTTCCTCGTCCATCCAGACCTTTTCATCTGCCTTAATACGTCACGACGGTGGCGGAGCTGGCCTGAAACGTAGGTTGAGTCAAAGTACTCAACAAGGGCTGCTGCATCATCAGGCATGGTGGAGCGTAGATGTGCCATGCCTGACTTGACGTCCTCTGGGGGCAGGAAGGCGAAGGCATCCAGCTGCCCGCAGAACAGGCGGAACTCATCATCTGACTCATACAGGTTCTTCTGCCCTAGGCCCTGGATCTGCCGTCAGATAGACTGGCTCAGGTGGTAGAAGCAGAAACGAACCTGGACCTCCTCCCCGAAGAAAAAAAATCGTTGAAGACCCAAAAGTCCATCCCAAGTGGCCCACATGACCCAAATATCCTAGGTTGCAGTTTCTTGGCCCAAATGTCCGTGGACAAAATGTCCGTGGTGGAAATGTCCTAGATTCACTCCAATCATAGCTGTTTCTGATAAATTGCTGTTCAACTGAAGCAAAATATGATACGGAGTTGTGAGGTAGTAGTTGGTGTTTTTTGAGAAGTTTTATTTATTGTAAAGATCAACTTTGACTTTTTATTTTTATGGTTTGTACGGAGAAAATAGGGTGTTGTTTAACTGTGCTTTCTCACTTTGGACGAGTGTCTTAAGTTTGAGCTCTGACTGAAACTGCAGCCACTGTTTTCTTCACTTTTAGAATGTGCAACTTAGCTTTGATGTTAATTTGTTCTGCTATGGTTTCAGCTTCCTGTTCAGCACCAGCTGCCCTCTGCTTTGACACACATTCAAAGCCCTACAGCACTTGCAAAAACCTCCTCAAAAGCGTTAATGAACCACAACATGATTTGCATTCTGATAAAATAAATAAATAAAAAAATAAATGAATTACTCTATTCATCCCTCACCGGGGAAATTTGTTTGCTGCACTCCTTACACCGCAGCAGGCTGCCCTTCAACAGCACCAATGGTGGGAGAAACGGGGGTTAGGTGTCTTCTCCAAGGACCCTAGACGTGCTCTCCGTGGGACGCAAACCCACGACCTTCCGGTCCGCGGGCGAACGCTCTAACCACGCGACCACCAGTTTCCATTTTTTATTCAGTACTCGGTCTGCCTTTAACTTGGACATGGTGTACAAAAAGTTTCCTTTGCTAATATTTGCTATTAGCTACATCTTTTAACTGTTCTGTCTTTGCAAATTATGTAAATCTACTGGGATACTTTTTATTTGTCTTCCTACGACGGTTTGTTGGAAAAACAACAGTTTGTTGCACTTATCTTGGGAGTCTGCTCACCAGTCCCCAGGCGGGTACACAGAGCTGTTCGTGAAGGGACCAGGTTGTGGCGGGTGGATTGCCGCCCCTCTCCTACTGCGCTCAGCATGTTTTTGGAGAGCCTGGTGTTAAATCACTTGTAGATTAGCCACGTGGGGTAATGTTCAACGTTGCTTGTGGGTATGCACCACAGGCAGGATGTGAGATCGAGAAGAAAAAGAAACTCTGGTTAAACCTTGATGAGGTGATTCAGAGCTTCCTAAGAAGTGAGAGAGTTATTATTGGAGCAGACATTAATGGCCACGTTGGTGCAAGAAACTGAGATGAGGAGGAGGTGATGGGCAGGTTTGATATCCAGAACAGGAATGCAAAAGGACAGATGGTAGTTGACTTTGCAAAGAGAATGGAAATGGCTGTAGTGAATACTTTCTTCAAGAAAAGGCTGGAACACAGGGTGACTTACAAGAGTAGAGGAAGGAGTACACAGGTTGATTACATTTTATGTAGGTGGTGTAATCTGAAGGAGATTAGTGACTGCAAAGTTGAAGCAGGAGACACGTTAGCCAAACAGCATAGGATGGTGGTGTGTAGGATGACCCTGTAAATGAGGAAGTTTAAAAAGATGCATGGAGTGCAGAAGAAATGAACCTGGAGTGTTCTGTTTTATTTATGCATATATGCCCACTCTTCTGTCCAATACCAACTGATAACTAGATTGTTCTTGGCCATGAATTTTGTTCTCTATCACACTCACAGTCTACCACACGCAGGAAGGTATTTATTGGCTTATACTGTATTTGGTCCCTCTACGCAACATTGAGTGACGTTTTTATCTAAAAATACTAAAATAATATAAAAAATAGGCACATCTTTGCTAATTTGATGCGCTTCACACTGTATTTGTGGCCAAAACTGAAAAAGGCGTGCAGATGCTGTCCGGCTTGAGGCAATATGGACAGACATAAATGCGTGTGTTTAATCACAATACATGACAAAGGAAGATTAGACATTAGGGGAATGACTGCTAGGTTTAAGTGGTGGAGTTGCAGATGAGACACGTGTCGATGAGGGGGAAGAGTCAACCATGATGGCAGAGAAATTCTCGGATGTGAAATCTAAATTCAGTGTCAGGATGCAGGGGATATGGAAAATTGAAGGAAAGGAGGAGCAGCCTTGACATACTGTACATCATATTCTTTTTCCTTTTTTGGCATTTCCCTCCAGGGGGCGCCACAGCAAGTCAGTTTCTTCCATCTAACACTATCTGCTGCATCCTCTTTGGTCACACCAACTATCTTCATGTCTTCCTTCACTGTATCCATGAACCTCCTCTTTGGTCTTCTTCTAGGCCTCTTTTCTGGTGGTTCCAAACCCAGCATCCTTCTTCTGATGTACTCGCTCTCTCTCCTCTGCACATGTCCAAACCATCTCAGTCTGGCCTCTCTGACTTTAAAACCTCTAACATGTGCTGTTCCTCTGATCCTGTCCATCCTGGTCACTCCCAGAGAGATCCTCAACATCTTCATCTCTGCTACAAACATCTTTGCTTCCTGTCTTTTCCTCAGTAACACTTTCTCTGGACCAATCAGCATGGCCGCTCTCACCATGGTTTAGTACACTTTTCCTTTCATTTTATCTGAAACTCTTCTATCACACATCACACCTGATAATTTCCTCCACCCGTTCCAGCCTGCCTGCACACACTTCTTTACCTCTTTTCCACACTCTCCATTGCTCTGGACTGTTAATCCTAGATACTTAAAATCTTCCACCTTCTTTATCTCTTCTTCCTGTAACCGCACTTTTCCATTTGGATCCCTCTCATTCACACACATGTACTCTGTTTTACTCTGACTAATCTTCATTCCTCTTCTTTCTAGTTCAAACCTCCACCTCTCCAGCTTTTCCTCCACCTTTTCCCTCCTCTCACTACAGATCACAATGTCATCTGCAAACATACTGTATATCTAGGGTTGGAATTAAGCAGGTAGCAGGAGGAGGGGGAATTCAAAAACTGAAAAAAATATACTCATAACTTTTTCAGAAAATATTTTATTCCTGAGCCAACAAAGGCTATCAAGGTTATTTATATTTGCGACAAGATAAGAATTATTACCACACAAAACAGAACGTCCACCATCTTCCATTAGACATTACTAACATTCTACTTACCTGTTTATGACTGGTGATGAATGGGTCACATTTGCAAGTTTATGGTAGAATATTTTGGGTATTTTAGAAGGTCTCGTTTTCCTCTTTCACACCAGCAGTTACCTTCTTATTACCTAATTACCTGCCTGATACATCAAATTACGAGCAACATGTTCGAAACTTTATGTTATCTAAACCCAATCTTTTTTTTCCACAGCTTTGTGAAGTTTCACTGAGTTTTATCAGCTAAGAAGTAACCACGATGTGAAGTATGTGTTTTCGCACACAAACACAAACAACTGCAGTAAAAATGTTTCACTCTACAAGCCAATCAGAGACCGTTCTCTCATTTCATGGAAAGTCTTTCAGATGTAAAAAACAGCATGTGCTGATAAAAGCTGTCAGACTTCTTTTAGCTTTGCAGGTCGTCATCCATCATGAAAGGACTCCTCATCTCTCTGACTGCTTTAATGGGTAAATTTATCCTGTGCGTTGATTCATTTTAAAATTTGAAGGAACAAATATGAAGAATTTCTTGGAAGTTTTGAGATTTTAATGTTGATCAATACTGAGACACTTATTAATGACGGATGATTTCATTTTCAGGAGTTGCATCCTGCAGTTCTAAATTGGAAATCTGGATCAGTGACGGTCAAACCTGGAGGAAACATCACCCTGTATTGCTACTGTGATAAGACATCAGACGGATACTCTGCATGGTTTAGGGACTGCATTTTTAAGAATCAGCCTTTTCTTGTTGTTGGTGGACGTTTCAATAAAGATTCTTATAAAATACTGCATGATCATTTCATATTGGTGAATAGTTTTACTTCTAATCACTATGACCTGCTGATCACCAATATCTCTGAATCTGATGAGGGAACCTACTGCTGTGGAACTGAAGAAGTAAAAGTGGAAGATAAAGAAAAGATTTCTCAAACACATAGCCATCAGTACTGCAACATCACAACAACACTCACTCTCCGTAAGTCATTTTTATTTTAATATTTTATTTAAACAAAAAATAAATCTTTGTATATGAATGTTATAAAAGAGTTAAATTATCACAGGAGATTATTATATTAAAATATACAGTAATGTATTATAATAAAATATAATAATTCCCTTTTAAATATAAAACATTGATGTGCCATGTTTATCTTTTTTTGTAACACATGGTATATTTTGTGTGGATCAATTTCATTTTATGTTAGTAATTGCTGTTTTTAAATTCAGAAAAAAAAAGTGGATTCTGAAAACTACAGCTCAGAAGGCAGCGATCCTCATCAGAACTGTGATTCGATGCTGTTCCTCTTCGTCTGTTCCAGTGTGACTTTTCTCTTCACACTCTGCTCCTTTTTTCTGCTTTATTATTTCTGCCTGAAAAAGGGTAATTATCACATTTAATTTTACATATGAAAGTCTTTTGTATTTATTCCTAATTTAACCTATTTTTGTTTTCATATTTACAAAAAAAACTGAAGAAGACAAAGTGAGACGTGAAAGACGTGATCACAGAAACCAACCAGCAGAAACACAGGTATCAGAAATAAGGACTAGTTCATGCCGAGGGGTCAAACCTCCTCTGTCTGTCTTTAATCAAAAACTCCACAAAAACATTTGTAGATGTGATATTTGGTTTTATCAGTATTTGCATTGCAGACTAATTTTCTCTTGTCAGAAACTAGTTTATTTTGGCTGGTATAGATGTAAAGTATATGTCTGGTTTTTCTTTGAAATTTGATTTTATCTCATTTCTATTTTGTCTGAATAAAAAAATAAACTATTTCCTGACAACAAGAAAAATCAGGTGGTGTCAGCTGAGTGTTAGAATAGACTGGGAGAAGCTGGTTGAATTCCTACCGGGCCCATCTCTAGTAGTCGTTGGAGAAGACACCTAATCCCCACTTACTTCCACTGTTGGCGCCATCATGGCTGCCTGCTGTGGTGGAATGCAGCAAAAAGAATTTCCTCATAAGGGATGAATACGGAACAATTTTTTTTTTTTAAAAATCATAAAAAAATTACTGATGAGAGGAAAATGAATATATAGGATCTTAAAGTGTCATAAACCTTTCTTTTGTGTTCCATTTTATAAAACTGCTTTTGTTCTTGAAACTTCTTTGGTGCTTTTAGGATGAGAATCTTTGCTACGCAGCTTTGGAAATACGTCAAGGATCACACAGACTACAGAGGATGGAAACAACCAGACTGTCAGATTTCAGCACTTATTCTGCTGTCAAGACATCTCAGCTGTAAAAGGACAAAATTCAATCTTCTTTATTCTAAAACAGTTTGCCAAATTAGTTATAGTGTGTTAGAGTATTTTTTTTTTTATTTAATTCAGCTTTTTGTAATTTAGAGAACTCAATACTTTGACTGTTTAAATTCAGCCATCAGACTTTAGCTTACATCCCGTTCCTTCGTTGCCAAAATGAACGCCTTTAATTCTTTATTTTTTTTTTGCTGTTCAATTTGAAAACTTGCCTCTTTTGGAGAAATAAATCATTTCTGGCTTGCAGTTTGTTGGTGGGCAATTTATTCATTAAGTTAATAATATATGTTGTGGGGGCGGGGAACCTAGAACGACATTGAAACTCTTGGCTTTTTTGCCACTGATGCACTCTGAGATGACATGAAAAGTTCATTTGGTAGTGGATTGATATTCTCCATTTTTTTCATCCTGTTAATCCTGTTAAGCAAAGCAGCAGCTCCTGATATCAGTATAATCGTGGTTTAGATTTACGGTAGCTGTGCTTTCATTTTAAACATGTGAAAGTGTTTATTATCTTTTGGTCATGAATATTTTCAACAATATCTCCAAATGGTTTTCATGGCTTTTACTTTCACTGTGCTGTTTTCAAAGGTGTTTTGATTGACTTCAGCCAGTATTTGTTGCCAGCGTTGCTAAAATCAGCAAAGCTTCTATTTGGCTGGTTCACTTCGTTCAACAATGAGGCTTTTGCTTCAACCAAACCAATCTCGGCTTTATCTCCCTAGGTCATCTCGCAGGCTTTTCTACTCCACTGTTTTCAAACAGTCAAATGGAATAGGTGCTAAATTAGCAAAGACAGTGTCTTGGCATGACAGTGTTACGTGACACAAAATAATGTTTTTATTGAAGTAAAACTTATTTTTATTCAGCAAATAAGTGAAGGAGAGAACAAATAAAAATTGAAGGCTCGTTTGTTTTCAAGGTATTTTTTCTAAAAGATTATAACAAACTCAAGTACCTCAAAACTGGGCTGCATAGGTAAAGAGAGAAATATGGTTTGGTCTAGAGACAGTGGCACTGAGGAAAAGACAGGAAACAGAGATGGAGGTAAGTAGTAAGTGTCATGATCCCCTCACGTGCCACCAGAGGGAGTCGTCCCTCATCACCTTGATTAAGACATCTGAGGGTGATCATTCTTATGCCACACACCTGTGGACCCTGCTGCCTATTTTAAGGGCAATCACCATAGACCTCCAAGTCAGGTCAAACCATCCCTTCCAGCCAGGTCTCCCTGGTTGCCTGACCAAGAAACACATTCTGAACAATAACCTCTTGCCGTGCAACTAAAACCTTGTTTTTCTTTCACAGCATTACTGGACTGCCATTCTCAAATAAACCATGTTTTCTATCCTGTAGTTGAGTCCTCCTCCTTCCACCTACACACCGCTTCCTGACACCAACCAATACTCTCAAACAGTGTATGTGAATACTAGATTCTGATTGCTTGTAAGGTTTCCATTATTTTTGGATTATATAAACCTCTAAAATATTCAGTTAGTTTCAGTTAAACAACCTCTGCTTAATGTCAAAACAAAAAAAAGGTATTGAAATTGGGTGTCTTAATTTAAGTTAGACTAGTATGGTAATCAGTCACAGCATGCCCTCGAATACAAGAACTCACATTGTTTTTTAAAAAGGTGAATATATAACCATTTTTATTGTTTTTCTGTTTTTTATTTGAAAACATTTCACAGAGATGTCCAACTCTTTTATTTGAATGAATCAAATCAACCAATTACATCAGAATTTAATCATAACTTTCTCTAAGACCATAAACACAATAAGACATTTTTATTTGATAAAGAAACAAACATTTAAGAAATAACACAAAATTTCAATCATCATTAAATATACATTTTAAAGCTTTTTAAGCCGTCTATGTTTATTTGCCCGAAACTTCATTTTTAAAAAAGGATTGGGAAAAGTAGAATTTTAATTCAACAGAATGTTTCACACAAATTGATTTATTTCATAACTTTTTTTTCTTATACGTTAGAGGTGACAGAATTTTAACCAATAACATGTTTGAAAGGTTTCACCACAAAAAGAACAATTCATTATTGTGAAAATACTACTTTATTTAAAATGTTTCAAAAAATGAAATAAGCAAAATGCTTTTCTGATAATTTGTAGACCAATTTTCTTTTTGAAAATCTGACAGGAATCCTGAGTTACAGCACAAGAATAATTTAAACACACAAATATAAATAAGTTAATAAATATTCACTTCAAAATGTACTAATTTGCTTGGATGTCATTTGAAATGACAAATGTAAGCTTTTTTTTTTTTTTTAATGTGCCAACCGTGACAACAGCAAGTCCATGTAGCGCTCTACCTTGTTATCGGATTTTCAAGAGATGAGCTGCTTCAGCTGCAAAGAGTGCCAAGTGAAATCGTCCACCTGATTCCACCTGGACTCCGGGAAGCTTTTTAAGAACGTGCCTTGCTGGAGTGAAGTGTTTCTACCATCATTTGTTTTGGGGAATGTAAACTCCCTGTTTAACAAATACAAAAAGGTGAAGATTCCGGGGAAGAACAATATGATCTTTTGGTTGCTTCTCATTTTAGGATAGAGGACTTGGGATACTTGTCTGAACATGCCCGGCTTCACTGTGATGCTTGTGGACAGAGACGTAGAAAAGTGCGGCAAAACTAAAAATAATGGACTGGTGGTATTTAAGAACAACAAATGGTGACGTTCCAACCACATCACAGTGAAGGATGTGAGTTGCTGTCGAGATGCTGAGCTTTTAGTGGTCAGTTTAAGACCTTAATATGTGCCACAGAAATTTTCCCACATTGTTGTTCATGGCAACTGGACTTTGAGGGGGGGATCTTGTCATTCTTCAGTGTGACAGCAGAGGGCAGTCTCGTTTTACTGCTTACATGAAATGTAAGTTCATGGCAACCCCCATTTGGCATCGTCGGAACCTACATTCCGGCCAGTGTAGAGCCAACAGTCGCATATGACATCCACCCTGCGATTGTTCCAGTTCCATTTTATCCAACTCAGCACCACCAAGTGGATGTTCAGAAGCCAAATGAAGCTCACCGCTCCTCTTAGACTGTGCTACTGGACACTTGAATTCCTCTAGTAGGGATTCATAAAGTATCTTTTTTCTTGATGTCGATTATGTAGGTAAATGTAAAATAAACAAGAATAAGCCTTCCCCAAAGTGTCAAACTAAATATCTTCACCAGGTCTATATCCCAAACTGTATTCAAAAAGAAGGATGAAGGTGTGTGTGATAAATATGTAGTCATATGAGGAAGGTTTGAAAGGTATTGTGCGACCAATCGTCTTTTGGTTGCAGAACCTTAAAAATCCAATCAGTTAATCTATAGTTGGCACAAAGTAATTGCTAACAGTTGAATTAAAATCTCTTCTGTGGTTTGGAAGTGTTACAAAAGCAAGGTCACTATGTGCGCTTATAAAAGCTCTGAGTAAAACGTATCAACATTGATGAGATATTCTTCAAATGTGTCAATAATTTGAACAGAGACCAGGATCCGATGAATGAAAATACATTACTATAAATATGATAAATAGCTCCTTCAGTGGTGAACAAACAATTCAAGCACAAATTGATCATTTTCTACGTCTTTTAACCAACAAAACAATCACCTTTACGATTTCTGTAAGACTTTTAAATAAATAAAGACCAAGCTCTGGACACAAAATAAGACATCAGAAAGCAAATAAAGTCACTACTTCTGTGCAACAAAAAAGTTGATATGATGCTGATGTTATCCAACTTTTTCTGAAATCTGTTGGCAGCAGCAGAACAACTACGTGTTTACCCTGAATAAAACTTTCAAAACATAGTCTCCATCCTGGCTTTAAACTCTCAGCTTCAGATATTGTAACTTAATCAGACCATGTAGCTTGGTCGACCTCGATGTCTATCTACCGAGCATTAAAACAGACCAGATGATGTCATAGTGCCGTCTCTGTGTTCTGATTGGCCGGCCGTTTTAAATGGGCACTCAAATTGTAAGCTAATGCATACTATGAATGACATAGTAGCGAGTAGTGCACCACCCAGTGCCTGACAGGCTAGCAAATGTGAAAAGGGTTTCAGGAAAGGCAGCAAAGCGGCCGAGAAAATCTATAAAGTCTAATTGACTGACTTTACAGTGATTAAAGCAAAATTACAGCAGCTGTGAATCAAAGTTTCTGAAGTCCACTTTCTTGTTTCTCTGGCGTCTCATGTTTCTTCTTAAACAAATTTTTCAGCTTTAAGGTTTTCTTGGTTTTCTCTTTTTCTTTGTGTTTGTCTTCTCCGCTCTCTGGGAGCGATGAAAGAGACGGTGCAACGAGTTTGGAAGGTGAATCCATTTCGGTTAGAAGCCTGCTCTGCGGTAGGTTTGGCGTGGAGGCAGACAGAGTGCTTGGAGTAGAACCCATAGATTTGTAGGATTTCTCCAGAATTCCATCATATACCAGCTGACTCAGTGGACCAACCGTACAAAGCTCAGTGGATGACTTCCACGGCATCTGGGATGTTGGCATCACGTCTGGTTGTCCTACTCGGCCTGGCAGAGAGCTGGAAGCCACTGACAATCCCAAATCCTCTCTCAGAATGACTTGTTTGGGTATCTCCACTGGGGCATCGACTCTCTCCCAAGCCAGGCTTCCAGTAGAACTGTCTGCCATGCTGTCCCCTCTGGAGATTTTGGTTTGTCTTCTTCTAAGTGGAGCAACCACCACATCAAGTTCATGTCTTGGTATTTCTCTGGAAGGAAAGGCCTCTGAACCAAACTCCTGTCTCTCTGAGGGAGCTGTGTTGTCCAAAAGTGCTTCATAGGAGTCCTTGTGGACCCTCCTGATAGAGCCCATTTCTGCAGGATACTCTTGATCTTCTTTAGACATCCTTCTTATCAGTGGTCCTCTCGTGGTCTCTCTTGGTAATGCTCTCTTAGAGGATTCGATGTGGCGTTCTGGATTCCATGCAATCATCCTGGATCCTCCATCATAAGACGTTCCCATTGAATCTCTTGTAATCCTTCTGCATTCAGCGTCCTCTCGAGCTAGTTTCTTCGCTGCACTGTCCATTGAAGATCCCATCATGTCTCTGGAAATAACCCTCGGTGGTTCTGATGATGGGTCTGAAAGGATCTTTTTCACATCTAAAGGTAAGTCAGACCTATCTCTGTAGATACTCCTTGAAGAGATCTCCATTAACTCCCCCGCTGCATCTTTTTCTGCTCTCCTGGATGAAAACCCCAAGTTGGATTCATCTGAGAGTCCTTTCCTGAGAGGAGAATCCATAACAGTTTCTCTGAGGATCTTCCTTGGTGCAGGGTTTGGGATGGACTCATCTATAGACATCTTCATGGCTGAGGTATCTAAATAGGGATCCATATTTTTGTCTTTGGTCATTTTCCAGCTTGATACTCCTGGATCTAGAGAAGCTTCAAGCTCTTCCACAAAAATCTTACGAACTGGACTTTCTACTTCTTCTCCGAAAGGTTTAACATGGTTTGTTGGCAGCTCAGCTTCGTCATGGTAGAACTTTTGAGGCGATGCATCGACATTAGGATGAGGAAAGATTTTGGTGAGCGGAGGAGGTGCAATGTAATCCGGATCAAAGAACTTTTCCATGGAGTCTCTGTTGGAGAGAAAACAGATGAAAGAAAAACGGAAGCTTGTTAATGGTGGCATGGAGGACTTTGTAATTTTTTTGTGCAATATTGTGGCTTTAATTTCTACAGTAAATTGTTTTGTGTTTTTTTTGTCCTAACTAGGGTCAACTTGGGTCAAAGTGACATCTGAGCTGGCAGAGACAGAAACTTACTGTTTTTTAATAGTTTTAAGGAACCGCTCCTCTCCGTCGTCATAGCAGGAGTAAGGGGATCGGATAGGGATGAGAAGGTCAGGGTCTGAAGAAATTAAGCCTGCTGGTTGAGGAAGAACCGTAGGATGATGCGCCCGACGAATAGAGGAGGCTTGGAGACGAGGAGAACGTTTCAGGGGAGGAACTAGAACAAGAACAATACCAACTATTTTACCAACTTCAGACATAAATTTAAAACAAATGGCAGAACAGATGTCAATCATAACAATCAACAGATAAAAATAACACAAATATATTTAACATAAAAATAAAGGCAAAATATTTGCATAACAACAAAATAATTAACAACCATCAGAAGTGAAAACGCTAAACTCTGAGGAGCTGTCGCACAAACCAGGACGCAAACGATAGCTTTCTCACAGTCCCTGTCATGCATGTGAAACTGTAAATTTGAATGAAACACTTTAATTGATTTATTGCACACCCATAGAATAGGATAAGATATAATGTATTTTGTAGAAGCTGGTGCACAATACGGCACAGTTTCAAAACTTGTTTAAAAGTTTTAATAAAGGTCCAATTTCCAATTTTTTTATTGCAATTTTTCCATTGTTGGACTAATAAAGGTTTCCTTGATCTTGATCACAGTCTATGGTGTACCTCCAATGAGTTACCATTTTCTAAAATTTTATACATACTGTACATACAGTAGGGCAGGGGTGTCAAACTCCTGGAGGGCCGGTGTCCCTGCAGGTTTTCTATGTGTTCTTGCATCTACACACCTGATTCAGATTAACGAGTCATTGTGCCAAATTTTATTGGCTGTTGTTTTCATCAGCTGTATTGAACCAGGAATGTGTGAAAAACCTTTAGAACACCGGCCCTCGAGGACTGGAGTTTGACATCCCTGCAGTAGGGGAACCCCATTACAAGCCACATTGAATAGAAGCTTCCGTACCATTTATTCTCTGGCTGCTGCTCTGCTCTCATGTTCTACTGCGTGACTGATAGCCATGAGTTTGAACTCTGTCTCATGAGAGTTTCTCTTGACAGGAGACATTTTTGGGTTTTTATACAAACATGAGTTGTCTGTGGCTGGAATTGAAGTAATACCCTTGTTATTGTTTTACCGCTTTTATTTCATCGACAGATCCTGACTGTGGTAGTCGGAATTATCCTATATTGAATCATAAAAAAGGCACATTGACTTCATTTCACAGTCCTCAGTTCTCTCCAGATAACGTCCATAAGTCATGTCTTCTCCATATCCTACAATTTTAAATCCACAAGTTTTGGCTTTTCTTAGTGTCACACGACAGTCCAGTTTTATAGAAAGTGCAATCATGTGGAAGTTGGCATATCGGAATCAGAAGTACTTTTATTGTCATGGTCAATAAAGTGTATCAGATACTAGGAACTTGCTGTGGTACTATGCATGGATTTTGATGTTGCCATGCTTTATATGTATATAAGACTACAGGCTCTCTAGGTCACCCCACAGTCGGTGAACACAGGGAAGGATGGGAGCAAAGATCTATTAGAACCACTTGAATTCACAACCAAGCAAAAAAGCCCTGGCTATATGACTGATAAATGAGCTATTCTTCCTGATAAGCAAAAATCTGTTGTACCCGTCACACACAAGAAAATCTGTGAAAGTATCTCATACAAATAAATTGGAAAAGTTACTAAAAGCAATTTTGCTACGTCATTGATTCAAATGCCTACATGGTACTAGAAGTCAACTACGCCTGTCAATACAGCTATCCACATCTATAATTGAGAAAAGGACATTGGTATATTAAAAAAATACTAATAAATTAAATTGTATTGCCAATAAATTTTCGTTTTTATTAATAAGTAGACATAAAACAAATTTAAGAAATTTTATAATTGACTAAAAACAAAATTTGTAAAAAATCTGTTCCTCACCTGGCATCTTTTGTAAGATCGGAGCCGCCTGTTCTTCTAAAAGGTCTTCTATGGATCCATGAACAGAACTGTGGCATGAGCAGGAGGACTGTGGTACACGAGGCAAATTCAGACCAAGGGGGTCAGCGTAAAGCTGGGCAGTCAGATTAGCCAGGCCGGGGTTTCTGATGATAGGGTAGCCACAAAGAAGTTCGATCTGCTGCCAGCGATGGAGACGCTCTCTCAGGCACGCCGTGACTTCAGACAAGGCATTCCTGCAGGAAGCAGAAGAACTCAGTGTTTTCATTTCTGAGACATGAAAACCAAACCTGGGAAAATGTTTTTTTTTTCCTCTCACTTTGCTTCCAGAATCTTTTGGTCAACTTGGTCTAGTGATGAGCTGTGGGCCACATGGAGGGTCCCCAACACAGAGCTCCTCTTCTTTTTTATCCTCTCTGCCTGTTAGAAACAAGCCAAAACCATCAATTATCAATAAAAAAAAAAAAAACGTGGAGTAGGGGTATTGGGAGGGCAACCTGTTGCCCCTAAGTTTGAATAGATTGATTTTGATCAAGCTTTTCTTGATCTTTCAAAATTCAAATCCCGTCATTTTAAATTACATTTGACAAACTAAACCTTTCACTATTTTTATTACAACCTCTATTTTGGAAAAACCTACTCTCATGGTAAATTTGACGCAATGTAATCATCTCTATTCACTGATTGGCTGACACTGTTCAAGGTGCTCCCAATTGTAAGTTGAAGCAATAACTGGCTGAGTGGTGAGGGAAATTAAATGGAGCGAGGCACTAGGTGGCACCAGCCTGGCTTGAAACATCCAAGGGAGCCCTGGCCAGTGGCAGTAATTTTGCCAATAATCAAAAGCATTCAAAACAAGATAAAAACAATCGCAGTGGTATAAATCATTAGAGAGATGCTAAGTTTTTGACTTCACAAAGGGGGAGATTTTGAGGCAGGGCCAAAAGGAAGAGGGGCTATGACATGACGTCACATCCCCCAATGGACAACACCCGCCATGACAGTTGGTGTAAAACAAACCACTCAAAACCTGAGAAAGCACCTGGTAAATTGTGCGTCTTCCGTGTGTTACCACCTAGTGTTATGTATCAGTACGAAGAGGAATTACCACCAGGAATACACCCCTGTACTGCTTGGTTCCGCTTTGTTTTGCGGCTCACGCACACATGACCAAAGTTCCCAGATGTCCAACTTCTTCCATACATTCACCAAAAACAATGCTAGCGTTTTTGGTCTAGCGGCTTTCAGATACACAGCTGCAGCAGCAGGAGATGCCATGTGCTTAGTCTCATTAATACCTATTCATGTTCATGGAATGCACTAGAGTGTTCATCATGTGGGAGTTTTATTAGCCTTGGTGCGTGAGCGTGAGATAGGTCCTAATTGTGGGTGTCTCCTGCCCAATGCGGGAGACTTGGCATGTCTATTATTAGAAACGGTTGCCAGTATTGAGGCTGTCTGCTTTTCTTTCAGTCTAGCTTTAAAAGAATTAAAGAACACTAATTCAATGACAGAAAGCTCCAGATAAAACTAAAAGGCAATGGGTTGATATTTTTGATTTTGTCAAAGTAGGTCAAGCCTTCTTAGAATGCAGCACAGCTATGGGAAGCTCATTAGGATAGGTTTCTAACTTCATTCGATGGCAAATTTAGGCCAGTCTAATGATTATTATCTGTTACACACTGATACAGTGAGAGTTGAGCTCTAAGCTTTCTTTTAAAGTTAATGTGAGGTACAAGATGGATTATATTTCTATATTTGTTACAGACCACCCAAATCTTACGATGATATTAAAGCGCACACAACCACAGCTGCATCAGCTACACTTTACTGATTGGCAAAGTAATAACGATGTCATTTATAATGTCTTACAATAATCATTCTAAAAGTAACCTGGGTGGCAAAAACAGGGCATACGCATCATTATTGGGCAATAGGAAGCTCTAAAAAGTTGATTTTCTACAAGGCAAGTCCTTCACACACGTGTTTGTGATGCATTACCTCCTCCTTGGCGATTGCAAGCTGCAGTTCTGCACTTTGCTTTTTAACATTATAGTACTGAACTTCAACTTCGTGTGTGAGTTGAAGCCACTGCTGCAGAGCCTCGGAGACCGTCCAGCTAGCCCGCATGTCCTTCTCAGCCTGTTTCAGAGCCCCTCGGACCTAAAACACAGACATCAAATCAGTCTGGTTATAAAGACTAGAATTGATGATGGTAGAGTGGAAGCAGTTCTGCACCTGTTCCAGTTCCTCCTCGGCATAGCGTAGCCGGCTCAGCTCGCTGACCGCTCCCTGCCTCAGTTCATGCAGGCGGTAGGCTTCCTCCTGCGCTCCCATGATCTCATCTCTCATTTTCTCTTCCAGGTTCTGCTTCTCCTCCGCTACGTTACGCTTCTCCTCCTGAGCACGCTCCAGTCTGAGGAACAAAGATGTTTTCAACTTATGGTTTTGTGGCCAAACTAGTCAGCCCATTAAAAAATTTGTCTCAGTCGGGCAAACATTATCATTAAAGGCAAAATATAATGATTTTATAAAATATTAAAACATGTTTGTATCGTATGTAATCATTGTAACATCGTGTCTTATGGTCTTAATTTCTCATTTGTACACGATCTTGTTACAATCAACAATTTTTGCACCAAGTACTGATAAAACCACACCTTATTTAGTGCTGCTCCTTTAAATATAAATGTTTGCACCCTGTGCGACCAAAGACATGAACACACTAGACGTTGCAACTTTGCAAACAATTCTCTAAATTCTAATCTGTTCAGTCCTGCTTTCAATAGTACTCTGATTAGAACCAGAATCCACCACACAGTGCTCAGACATCGTATCTACTACCACAGGTTTAGTTTGACTACAGGTAGGACTACCAATTCAAGATGGCGGGCAGCAAAAAGAAGCACAGAAAGCACTGACATTTAGGATGTAAAGCACTTAAAATAAACAAATAGAGCAAAACTGTTCAGTAATACTTGACATGCAGATTATCGTCCTGCTTCTCACAACATCGGACAAGACAGAGTTTTTTAAAAAAACAAACTTTCATTTCATCCACCAGCAGAGTCCTTCTGGACTTCAACGGTTCTGTTCCCAGGTTTCTCACAGTACAAGCGGACCGGGATGCCACCGTGACCGGTAAGAAGAAATGGAGGTGTGACACCATTTTAATAAACATCCTTTCCTGCAAACCAGATCACATTCAGGGGGATCTACCACGGAAGTTCAAAAACATTGTCTCCATCACAATTTGCTTTCCCTCCAATCTAGTAAAGCAAATACAGCATGTAAACATCAGGTTTTCCTATTTACAATTTAATAATAAATTCTGATTTTGTTTCACCGTATTTTCACAACCATAAGGTGCATATAAAAGTCTTAGATTTTCTTCCAAATGAGCGGCGCGCCCTATCGGGCACAATGTGTGTTGTGAAAAAACAAGTGAAGCAAATGAACACAACGCTTGCTGTGGTTCCGGGAGATCTGACAAAGGAACTTCAACTGCTGGAGAAAGCAAAGCTGCGAGCGGCGTGGGACTGATGGAGACCACAGCTTCGCGAAGGGTGAAAGGCAGCGCCGGGCGAGTTACGCCACAGTTTGCCAGTGGATTGTAGATGCTTGGGCTAACGTGTCTGCTGGCACTGTTGTCCGAGCATTCCCAAAAGCAGGCATCATTTCCGAGGAGCCGCACGGTACAGACAGTGACTTTGACAGCGAGGAAAGTGAACCTGCGAGGTTGGATTTAGAGCAGCTGTTAGATTCTGAAACAGAGGATGAGGACTTGGATGGATTTGATAAATGACTTTATGACGACTGTAACTAATGTTTAAATAAAACCAACCAAACTCAGTTTTACTCCCGATCTATTTTTAAATACACACACTTGTCTGCTTGTGTGTGTGTGTGTTGTTTTATGGCGGACGTACGTATTAAAGGATGTGTATATAAAACCCACGCCCTATCATCAGGTGTGCCTTATGTGGGTGTTAAATGCAGAGCACACGAAACTGGGGCTGCGCCTTTTAATACGGTGCGCCTTTTGGTTGTGAAAATATGGTAATTCTTTTTAACCAGTTTATCAATCACACCATCTGGTTCAGTTCTTATGAGAAACTTAGAAGCCGTTGCGGTCCATGAGTGGAAAAGTTTGGACTATTGGGTGTAGTGTCATTATTAAGAAAAGTAGGCATAGTTACTGCTCCTGAAGGTCCATGAGACTCTGCTCTGCTCTCTGCAGGCTTTCTAAATCTCTCATCATCCTGGTAATGTGGATTTTGCTGGCTTTATTCTGGGCCTGGGCAAACCAGCATCCTCCGACTCCCATCACCACCGACACGATGAGCAGCAGGTCCTTCATGTAATTATGAGGAGGACCTGTGTAAGCGACCAGAGGAAACGTGCATGTTAAGAGGAGAAAATGGAAGACGCTGGTGAGAATGAGATGAGGGTCCGTACGTGTGGGTGGACCAAACAGAACCACATCCAGAGCTTTGATGTTGAGCTTCTGCTTGTCTCTCTGGTCTTGAACCTTCAGCTGGACGCTGAGGAACGCCGGCTCGTTTCCTGCAATTCTAACAGACAAATGTGGTGTCAAACCAGTGGTGGACTGTCCTAAAAACCATCTTACTAAACTCAGGTAATAGTGGGGAAAAAAATTTAACTCAAGTTTGTGATTCAAATTTTCTCCGCAGGGTGGCTGGGCTCTCACTCAGAGATCGGGTGAGGCGCTATGCCATCCGGGAGGAGCTCGGCGTCGAGCCGTTCGTCCTCCAGGTGGAGAGGAGCCAGATGGGGTGGTTGGGGCATCTGGTCAGGATGCCCCCGAGCGCTTCGCGGACGAGGTGTTTCGGGCACGTCCCACCGGGAGGAGACCAAGAGGCAGACCCCTGACCAGCTGGAGAGACTATGTCTCACAGCTGGCTGGGGAACGACTCGGGATCCTTTCAGTTGAGCTGGAGGATGCAGCTGGGGTGAGAGAAGCCTGGGCTTCCCATTTGAGGCTGATGCCCCCGCGACCCGGCCCCGGAACAATCGGAAGATGACGGAACGGATGGAGAAGGAAGACGCTGAAAGTGTTCAGTATCCAACACAATGAAACATTTCCAAAGAAAAGTAAACCTCCATGCATCCTCCATTCCTCACCTGGGTAACGTGTTGCCATTGACCTTAAAATCTTTAAAGTTCCTCTCATACTGCGGCAGCTCCACAAATTCTTTTAGCCAGCGAATAACCTCCTCCTGAGTCCAGTTGTGCACTGAAAAATAAAGCCACAAGTTACAAACATGCATCTTCAGGGAGCATACTAGCATTTCCACTCCCACAAACACCTTCAGAGGATTTCCAGCCTCTCCAGAGTTCCTCCATCGTGATGTGCTGGTCCTCTCTGTGTAGCTTGCTGTGTTTGTGTGTTTGTTGCTGCTTCATGTCTTCAATGATAAACTGAAGAAACAGAGAAAAAAAAAACAAGAGAATCAGTTTAAAGTAACAACCTGGGCTTTTTTATATCAGCATGGTTTCACTGATACCATGATTTCAAAACTGGTACCAGTTCTTTTATTAAAGTGCTTGGCATAAGGCCGTGGTACCAGCAGGGAAATGCCCTCTGAGGTGTCCATTATCTGAAATTAAGTGATGTTGTGTCTAACAGTTTCATTTCCAAATTCAATTGTTTTCAGATAATGGACTTGTTGTTGTTCCCACCCTCACCTATGGTCGCCAGCTGTGGGTGGTGACCGAAAACAAGCAGCCGACATGAGCTTCCTCCGCAGAGTGGCTGGGCTCTCACTCAGAGATCGGGTGAGGAGTTCTTCCATCCGGGAGAAGCTCGGTATCGAGCGGCTCCTCCTCCAGGTCGAGAGAAGCCAAATGGGGTGCTTTGCGCATCTGGCCAGGATGCCTCCCAAGCGCGTCGCTGGTGAGGTGTTTTGGGCACGTCCCACCGGGAGGAGACCGAAAGGGAGACCCCAGACCTGCTGGAGAAACTATGTCCCACAGCTGGACAGGGAACGACTCAGGATCCTCCCGGGTAAGCTGGTAGATGCAGCTGGGCTGAGAGAAGCCTGAGCTTCCCGTCTTAGGCTGTTTCCCCTGCGACCCTGCCCCGGTTGAGTGAAAGATGACGGAACGGAAAATTGTATGTATAAATTGGTGGGCACAGTGTTCAGCATGGTGACCTTCTAGCAAAAAGTTTGGGGGGTTCGAGTCCTTGAGGGGATGAGGCTTGAAACACTGGCCTGTCTGTATGGAGTCTGCATGTTCTATCTGCATATGTCTGGGTTTTCTCCAGGTACTCCAGTTTCCTCCCACTCTTCCAAAAACATGCGTGATTGGCTGCTACAATTTTGCCCCTGGGATTGAGTTTGTTAATGTGGATGATTGTGATGTGTGGCCATGCAGCAAACTGACAACCTGCTTGGATTGTATCCTGCCTCTTGCCTAAAATTTGCCAGGATAGGCTCCGACACCCCATTTACCCCATTAGGTATAAGCAGCTCAGAAGACGAAACCTATACGGTATTGTTTGCGTCACACTCTATGACAGCCCGCCAAAACTCTGACCATGTTTTGAGACTCTAAACCGAAGGAGGATCAAGTGGTGAGCAGTCCATTAAAAGAAAGGTATTTGAAGAAAATAGAAGATTTAATGATGGATGGGCAGATTCATATTTTTTTCTTCTTCTACTTTCGACATTTCTCTCCAGGGGTCGCCACATCAAGTCAGTTTCTTCCATCTAACCCTATCTGCTGCATCTTCTTCGGTCACACCAACTATCTTCATGTCTTCCTTCACTGTATCCATGAACGTCCTCTTTGGTCTTCCTCTAGTCCTCTTTCCTTGTGGTTCCAAATCCAGCATCCTTCTTCTGATGTACTCTCTCTCTCTCCTCTGCACATGTCCAAACCATCTCAGTCTGGCCTCTCTGACTTTAAAACCTCTAACATGTGCTGTTCCTCTGATCCTGTCCATCCGGGTCACTCCCACAGAGATCCTCAGCATCTTCATCTCTGCTACCTCCATCTCTGTTTCCTGTCTTTTTCTCAGTGCCACTGTTTCTAGACCAATCAGCATGGCCGCTCTCATGGTTTTGTACACTTTCCCTTTCATTTTATCTGAAACTCTTTTATCACACATCACACCTGATACTTTTCTCCATCTGTTCCACCCTGCCTGCACACGCTTCTTCACCTCTTTTCCACACTCTCCATTGCTCTGGACTGTTGATCTGGTAAAACAATCTGGCAGATTCATATTTACCTCCTAAAAAAAAACGGGCCATCAGTAAGAGATCAAATGTGGGAAGACGTTTCGAAAACGTGGGATAATTTTTATATGCAGGTCTCGGATACACACTCTAAAAGCCCGAAGGATGACAGCTCAATGGAACATTTAAGTTGATCTTAATTTGAAAGAGACCTTCAACTCTGCAATTTTTGTGTTTCTTTTTAAGTTGTAGCTCGTGTCTGTGTGTGGGAGTGTGTGTGTTGTCTTGGTATGCTCTTAGTTGTAAACAGAAACTTCTTCTGATGGTCGGAGGAATCTCAGGCCTCTGATTGGTCTGCTTGTATTTCCTAATGTCTCTACGGCAACTGCAATATGAAGCTCTGCATGTTGTGTGTGTGTTTGTGTGTGTGTGTTTCATGCTGAACCAAACAGAATCCTAACGTTCTGCCAACAAACACACATTTATCAAACACAACAGAGATTAACTGCAAAAATGAACTTGTACAGGGAGTAGCCAATAAAGCATCGAGTGAGAGACCAATGTGTGTGTTTTTCATTTGGTGGTTTAAAAAAAGGAATAAGAAGACAAATAAAATAAAAAAAGAGGTATGTTTCCTGGAGCGACGATGGAAAATAAAAAGGTCAGAGACTCCGTTTTGTCACTGAGCCAGAAGCAAACATAAACTGTTTCTATCCCTGAAGGAGCATTTGACTCCACCGGCCGCTCGGCACACCTGTTGCTAAGCTCACTAACCAGTGGGGAAAAAAAAAGAAAGCTTTAACTCTCACAAACAGGGCTGCAAAATATTGACGAAACATCTGCTCACATTTTTCTTTCTTCTTCTGTCGGCATTTCCCTTCAGGGGGCGCCACAGCAAGTCAGTTTCTTCCATCTAACCCTATATGCTGCATCCTCTTCGGTCACACCAACTATCTTCATGTCTTCCTTCACTGTATCCATGAACCTCCTCTTTGGTCTTCCTCTAGTCCTCTTTCCTGGTGGTTCTAAACCCAGCATCCTTCTTCTGATGTACTCTCTCTCTCTCCTCTGCACATGTCCAAACCATCTCAGTCTGACCTCTCTGACTTTAAAACCTCTAACATATGCTGTTCCTCTGATCCTATCCATCCTGGTCACTCCCAGAGAGATCCTCAGCATCTTCATCTCTGCTACCTCCATCTCTACTTCCTGTCTTTTTCTCAGTGACACTGTCTCTAGACCAATCAGCATGGCCGCTCTCACCATGGTTTTGTAAACTTTCCTTTTCATTTTATCTGAAACTCTTCTATCACACATCACACCTGATACTTTTCTCCACCCGTTGCACCCTGCCTGCACATGCTTCTTCACCTCTTTTCCACACTCTCCATTGTTCTGGACCATTGATCCTAAGTACTTAAAATCTTCCACCTTCCTTTTTCTTTCTGTAATTTTTTCTTTCTGTAATTGCGGTAATTTGATCTTAATTTCATCGAAAGTGGAGGAGGCATTAAGCCCCTGGGCTGGATCCATGGATCCATCCATGTGTCCGTAACACTTTTAGCTACCAAACCTCAGAAGGTATTTAAATTAAACTACCCACAGTTATTCAGTACTAGCTATAAATGACCTCATTAGGCTTTCAGGGTCATGCAACGTAAGGCTGCGATCACACACTATTCAATATTTAAAAAGTTTGTGGTATAGAGCAGGTGGAGGGATATTGTACATAACAAGTACATTGGAAGGCAGTGGCTCAGTGGTAGAGTGTTTGCCCTCCGACCGGAAGTTCACGGGATTGAATCCCACTGAGTTCACGTCTACTGTCCTTGGAGAAGACACCTAACCCCCAGTTTCTCCCACCATTGGTGCCATCGTGGCAGCCTGCTGCACTGTAATGCAGCACACAAAATTTTCTGGTGAGGGATGGATAAAGTATACATTATTACTAATGTTTACAAGCAGTGTAGGAGTACTTCCTGTGAACGCGCTGACTAACGGGTTGGCTCCTCAGAGACCTTTAAACATTTACAATGAAGCAGAAAATAAAATGGACATTGATACCTTTTGTGATTACCTAACTATACGATGTTATTATACGATGTCGATTCGACAAAAACAAAGAGATTTACCTCCATGCTTTCCTCCACCTCAATGCCGCCATCTTGATCATCATCCATCATCTGGTGGATGTTCCGCAGCGCCTCCAGGCTGTAGCGGTCTGCCTCATTCGTGCATGGTGGAGACATTATCATGCACGGGTCTATAAGAGAAAGAAATTAAATGGGTTTTATTCACCAGAAATTACCAGTAGGAATAAATTCAAGGATTGTTGTAAGTTTATAATCGATGTAGGTTCACATTGGAGGAATCAAAGTGGTGACCATTTGAATAGACTATTCTCAAATAAGCAGCTGATATGAATGAAAGATACTTAATTCATCCCTTAGCGGGAAAAGTTGTCAGGTGGGAAAAACAGGGGTGTCTTCCCCAAGGACACCAAGACATGAGCTCACTGGGATTCGATCCTGTGAACTTCTGAAGAACTCCCAGTCCAAGGGTGAACATTCTACCTCTGACCTATCACCTGCCCGCTGAAGGTTCTCCATGTATTCTTCAGCCATAGTGCCAAATTTTTTTCACTCAACTGATCATGCAAACCACATGCTCAAGAAGAGGAGACAGTTTTTCACGGGTTCAATTCCCACTGAGACTAACGTCTAGTGTCCTTGGAGAAGACACCTAACCCCCCGTTTCTCCCACCATTGGCGCCGTCATGGCAGCCTGCTGCGGTGTAGGAGTGCAGCACACAAATTTCCCCGATAGGGATCAATAGAGTATGTAATTTAAAAAAAAGTAATTTCCTTCAGGACACCAGCCCTCCAGCACTGGATTTAGACACCCGAGTTTTAAACAATCCAATGTATGCTACTATAACTTTAGTCTGATCTGAATTAGCAGGCACAGGCTGCCTGAATGCAGACCAGCTTTAGTACAGTATTCGTCTGGTCCTGGTAAAAGCTATATTTCTAAGTCTCTATTTGTACCACCGAGCTGTGCCCATATTCTGTTTTTTTTCCAACATGACGTCACTGTTGCTAGTAGGTGTCCTGCTTTTATCAGAGATTTTTATTCATTACTAAAAATTTCATTTAATCCCGTTAATGCTATAAACTACTTAATTAATTGCTGTTTGGTGGCTGTCACATGGTTTAGCAAGCTTTCTAATGGCTATTATTTTTATGAGTTTCCTTTTACATTAGTTTCTGTTTTACTGAGGTGTCATTTTTAGCTTAGTTACCACGGCAACAATCTGATAACAACATTAAAATCCCAGAAATTATAGAAAAAATAAAATATAATAAACTCAATGCTACTAAAGCTAAACCTCACAGGCAGAGCTGTTAGCTAGCATCAAATACTAGCCTCAACCTCGTAGACCAGACTACTCTTTGAAGTGGAGATGAGTGGTACCCGATGGGGTCTTCTGCTGATGTAGCCCATCTGCCTTAACGTTGTACGTGTTATGGCTTCATAAATGCTTTGCTGCATTCTTTGGCTGCAACTTTTAATCTTTTTACTATAAAACATTACAGATTGAGAATCAATGCATTTCAGATGCAAATCAAAACTCTTCTATCAGCTTGAATCACTCGGCCCATTCTCTTCTGATGGAGTAGATTGTGAAATACACCAACAACCGTGCCACGTTCAAAATAGCTTTTATGACTTTCTTTCCCATTCTGACATTAAGTTTGGAGTTCAATAGATTGACCAGGCCCCCACCTCCAAATGCATTGTGATTGCCGTGTGATTGGTTGATTAGATAATTGCATTAAGGAGAAAATGAACAGTGTTATCACTATGATGGCCTCAGAGACTACGAGCTCAGCCTGACACTAATAATCCTTTAACACTACGACCACCAAGTTCTAAATCTACCTGCAAGCGCCATGACTGTCAATGTGACCACTTATGTAATTATTCATGTTTTTTGCTGCTAAATTACATAAATAAACTTTTACACCACTCAATTTAAAGTACCGTAATTTCACGGCCATAAGGCGCACCTAAAAGTCTAAAATTTTCTTCAAAATGAGCGGTGCGCCCTTTCGTGCGGTGCGCCTTGTGTGTGACCTAAAAGAAAAAGCGGTGCCCGTGAGGCGAGGCGGACCTGAAAGAAAAGGCATGAGAACGTTAAAGAGTGAAGTGTGGGCGTGGATTGTGCATAAAAAAGGTATGTGTTGTATGAACAACATTGCTGTTTTAACCTTGAAAATGGCAAAGAGACACGCTTATGACGCTCAGTTTAAGCTGAAGGCAATCAGCTACGCGGAGGAACATGGGAATCGAGCCGCCGCGAGAAATTTCAGCAATAACGAGTCAATGGATTGTAGATGGTTGGACTAACGCAGTGCTTCTCCATTATATCCTGTTGCGCCCCCCCTAGAAAGAAGAAAATATTTCGCCCCCCTCTCCCCCCCTCTCCGCCATGACCATAATTAGTATCATTTGTCTATGAAATTGTTATAAGCAGTTGTCCCCAACCACCAGGTGGACCACCCCTGGTGTGAGGGGCCTAACTAGTATTTTTATTCACTTTGTTTTTGTGATGTCTTTATTTTGAAGGTATGTTTACCGTTACCATGGCAACCAGAGTGCGTTCGAGCAGAGAGAATGTCTCCACGTTATAAAGACGCTGCTAATAAATTTTCTCGTGAAGACAACGTGGATTTAAATGTATTATTATTGATTTTAAAAAGCCAGTTTTTCAGGCTGGTCTTATCACCTGTAGACCGGTCCGTGAAAATATTATCAGACACTAAACCGGTCCGTGGCGCAGAAAAGGTTGGGGACCCCTGGTTCTAAGTACACTTCTGCATAACATTGTATCCTCATTAAAATTAAAGAAAAAAGAAAAGAACAGCTTTATTAACATTGTTTTTTAGTGTGAACAGAAAATATTTAAAGTGCATCAATTAACTTGAATTTTAATAAAAATAATTCTTATTTAAACTATAAACTACAACTACTGTAGTGGATGTACAATTACACTTTATTCTAGTACGGCAAAAAAGAAAAACGTGTTCCACAGGATCACACGCGCCCCACTATTGGAGAAGCACTGGACTATTTTTTAATACGCACATTTGCATGCTTGCGTGTGTGTTGTTGTAAGGCGGTGTGTGACTGAGACTGCGCCTTTTCGTACGGTGCGCCTAATGGCCGTGAAATTACGGTAATAATAATAATAATCGTCAATAGCCTACTTTTTTCTCGCATTTTGCGCTGCTGCTTCAATAATGTCCCCGTTATAAATGGGCTATATTCCAATATGTTAACCTGAACTTTCAAGACTTATCTAGAAAACATGGCTGACTTTATTCAAACACTCTTCATGTTGTCTCTTAAATATTATCTCACTCAACCTTTCTAAAATGTTTCTGTAATGGCGTCAGAGTCCTCCTTGTCTCTCTCCACAAATATAAACACACACTTATGTGTGGCAATGTGGTAATAAATACATTGCCATGGCAATGTGTTTGTTGCCATAACAACATAGCAACAACTTCCAATGTGAGCTTCCTCACAGCTGCTCCAGAGCGCAGCAGGTAGAGGAGATAAAATGCTTCTAAATTTAAAAATGTTCATTTTCAGAACTCAAAAACTTCATCATAAAATAGAAAACATGTTTATATTAAAAGTCATAAAAGGTCAGCCTCCTAGCTTGTGTTTTATTTATTCTAATTAGCATATTAAAGTGATGTGGAGTCATATTGACGGCCTCGGCCATGTTAATGTCAAGTAAGTGTAAATCCCAGAGCCGGTTTGGGTCCAAGACTCCATCTGAGATTTTCAAATATAAAACTTTCCGTTCCGTCATCTTCCGCTTGTTCCGGGATCGGGTCGCGGGGGCAACAGTCTCAAATGGGCAGCCCAGGCCTCTCTCTCCCCGGCTGCATCCTCCAGCTCACCCGGAAGGATCCCAAGTCGTTCCCCGGACATAGTCTCTCCAGCAGGTCTTGGGTCTGCCCCTTGGTCTCCTCCCGGTGGGACGTGCCCGAAACACCTCGCCCGCGAGGCGCTCGGGGAGCATCTTGACCAGATGCCCGAACCACCCCATCTGGCTCCTCTCGACCTGGAGGAGGAGCGGCTCGACACCGAGCTCCTCCCGGATGGCAGAGCTCCTCACCCGATCTCTGAGTGAGAGCCCAGCCATGTTCATTTTCAGAACACAAAAACTTCATCATAAAATAGAAAACATGTTTATATTAAAAGTCATAAAAGGTCAGCCTCCTAGCTTGTGTTTTATTTATTCTAATTAGCATATTAAAGTGATGTGGAGTCATATTGACGGCCTCGGCCATGTTAATGTCAAGTAAGTGTAAATCCCAGAGCCGGTTTGGGTCCAAGACTCCATCTGAGATTTTCAAATATAAAACTTTCCGTTCCGTCATCTTCCGCTTGTTCCGGGATCGGGTCGCGGGGGCAACAGTCTCAAATGGGCAGCCCAGGCCTCTCTCTCCCCGGCTGCATCCTCCAGCTCACCCGGAAGGATCCCAAGTCGTTCCCCGGACATAGTCTCTCCAGCAGGTCTTGGGTCTGCCCCTTGGTCTCCTCCCGGTGGGACGTGCCCGAAACACCTCGCCCGCGAGGCGCTCGGGGAGCATCTTGACCAGATGCCCGAACCACCCCATCTGGCTCCTCTCGACCTGGAGGAGGAGCGGCTCGACACCGAGCTCCTCCCGGATGGCAGAGCTCCTCACCCGATCTCTGAGTGAGAGCCCAGCCATGTTCATTTTCAGAACACAAAAACTTCATCATAAAATAGAAAACATGTTTATATTAAAAGCCATAAAAGGTCAGCCTTATAAACTTAAACTCTCAAAATCAGATTACAATATAATTTAGTCAGAATCCAGGCCAGAGACTGAAACAGAGTCCTAACCAAAGTCCAGACAAGGTCTAAACCAAAGCCCCGTCCAGACTGACAGCCAGAATAAACATGAAGTTAAACTTTTATTAATATTTTTTTTTTAACATGATGGTTCATTTTAGTTCATCTTAACTATTTTTTCCTCACTGATGTCCTTTTTATTTTTAATGTCTTTCAATGTAACATTTATTTTGATCAAATTGTCCCACATAGTTATTTTTCTTCTTCTAAATAAAAACCTTTCATTCAAATGTTTTGTTTAGTAATAATTATTATTAGTTTCACTCTGACTCTTGAAAAAGTATAAATTCCATAGAAAAACTTTATTTTCACTCAAGCTTTCTAATTATCATTTATACAGAGCACAAAATATTTTGTTTGATGTCTTTCTTGTAAGTGGTCAAGTTTGGGTTCAGGTTTCAACCACTTTAAACTAGTATTATCTACTTATGAGATTAGATTTTAGTGTGAATCATTTTCTCCTGGGTGTCATGGAGGGAAATCTGAAAGCATGTACACGAAGCCTCACAGCTTAGATCAGGGATGCCTTCTTTTTGAAACTCAAACCAGTTTGGTGATCCAGTTGCATAACCTACTCATATCATCTTTACACAGATGTACATCAAGATAAGCCCACGTTTTAGCATATCCGTTCCAATGGTCTCAAACTCAATCTGCCCACAGGTCTCTTTCAGGTTTAAACAGCAAACCATGTTTAAAAATGTTCATTTTTTAACTAAAAATGAGTCACATTAAAAGAGAATTCTTAAGAGTAGAAATTCAATGTCAAGGCTCAAGCAAAACGTTCCAGCTGCCCTTTATTATTAACTGTATTAATATTGATTGGTCGAGGAATATGTTGTAACGAGGGCTACAGATCATTAGTTACTGTAGGTGGCAATTCTATTCACTAATTCACAAATAAAGATTCACAGGTCAAACCAACTTTCTTTTTATATGACATAATGTGTTTGAAAGGTATGCTAATCAGAGGTGGGTAATAACACGTTACATTTACTTTGTTATATTTACTTGAGTAACTTTGAATAAAATGTCATTCTAAGAGTATTTTTAATAGTTTGTACTTTTACTTGAGTACATTTATAAGTAAATAACGCTACTCTTACTCTGTTACAATGGGCAAAAGTTGACCCATTACTTATCAGAATCAGAATGCTTTTATTGCCATGTCAGTGAAAAATATCAGAGACTAGGAACTTGTTTTGAAACAGGTGTGCAAAAATATAAAATAAAAATAATAAAAAATAAAATAAATAAAAATAATAATAATAAAAATTTTAACAAAACTAAGAGTGCTCAGAAGAAAAAGAAAAGTAGTGCAATGTCATAGAAAATAATAGAAAATAATAAAGATAGTAAAGTGTCAAGAGGGAAGTGACTAACAGATGTGGGGATCCAGGTTATAAAGTGATTAAGAGATGTGGGGATCCAGGTTATAAAGTGACTAAGAGATGTGGGGATCCAGGTTATAAAGTGAGTAAGAGATGTGGGGATCCAGGTTATAAAGTGTCTAAGAGATGTGGGGATCCAGGTTATAAAGTGAGTAAGAGATGTGGGGATCCAGGTTATAAAGTGTCTAAGAGATGTGGGGATCCAGGTTATAAAGTGAGTAAGAGATGTGGGGATCCAGGTTATAAAGTGTCTAAGAGATGTGGGGATCCAGGTTATAAAGTGTCTAAGAGATGTGGGGATCCAGGTTATAAAGTGACTAAAGAGATGTGGGGATCCAGGTTATAAAGTGTCTAAGAGATGTGGGGATCCAGGTTATAAAGTGAGTAAGAGATGTGGGGATCCAGGTTATAAAGTGACTAAAGAGATGTGGGGATCCAGGTTATAAAGTGACTAAGAGATGTGGGGATCCAGGTTATAAAGTGACTAAGAGATGTGGGGATCCAGGTTATAAAGTGACTAAGAGATGTGGGGATCCAGGTTATAAAGTGACTAAGAGATGTGGGGATCCAGGTTATAAAGAGTTCATAAGTCCAACGGCAGAAGGGAAAAAGCTGTTTTTGTGGCCTCCTGCCCGAGGGGAGTCGCTCAAAAAGTCCATGTCCAGGGTGGGAAGGGTCAGCTGCTATCCGACCTGCCTTGCCCCCGAGTCCTGGAGACGTACAGGTCTTCGAGAGATGGAAGGCTGCAGCCGATCACCTTCTCTGCGGAGCGCACAATGCGCTGCAGTCTGTGTAAAACTGCACCAACATCTGGGCGGGCAGCTTGGCTTTCTTCAACTGCCGCAGAAAGTACATCCTCTGCTGGGCCTTTTTGATCACGGAGCTGATGGATGGCTCCCACTTTAGGTCCTGTGTGATGGTAGTGCCGAGGAAGCGGAAAGAGTCTACAGTGGTGATGGGGGAGTCTGTCAGTCCAAGGGGGGTAACGGGGGCTGTGACTTACAGTATCTTGTTTTTAATCAATTTTCAGTATATAAGTGTTGTTTTTTTAAAAGAGCGCTTTCTGATTTGGATGACTGTAGACAACGTTCCTCCAATCAAATTTAGTGAACACCATCACATGACTCCATCTGACTTATCAGGAGTACCCATGCCCGATTTTGCAAGAAAACAAAACGTTGAGCGAAAAAGTTATTTTGGAAAACAAGTTGCTGTTGAAGCAGGTGTAAATGGAGGCAGCAAATATCTATCTCGAACAAGAAGACACAGCAGAGGACAGCGAAGTTGGCAAGCATCCCTGGCCTCATAATGAAAGCATGTTTAGTTTGTGCTAAACACAAAAAAAAGCTGTGTCTGCAGTGTCTGCTGTGTGCTCCACATACAGTATCTGTCTACAAAAACTTCAACCTGAGAAAACCTGTTGCAGTAAGTGTAATATAGTCATTACTAATGAGTCATTAGCCAACATAGCAGTCAAAATTAATTCAGCGTCTTTTTCATCTGAACTGCGTCTTGGGCTGTAAAACAATGCAAACGTCAACCATGTTTTGTTTTGGGGTTTTTTGTATTTTTTACTGATCTTTTAGCTTTATTTTGAAAGACAAATTTTGCACATTTTGTTGTGTTGTTAGCATTCCTTTATGTACAAACAAAAAAAGTTACTTTTAAAGTTATTCATTCAGTACTTCAGTAGTTTTTCAACGCATACTTTTTACTCTTACTTGAGTAAAAAAAAATTAGGTCTACTTATTACTTTTACATGAGTTAAAATATTTTGGAGTAATTGTACTCTTACTTGAGTAAAATTTTTGGCTACTCTACCCACCTCTAATGCTAACATAATGTGTTAAATTGTAAGGATCCTGGTATCGGTTCGTAGTGGTGAAAAAGAGCTCCGTACCGTCATCTCCTGCTAACCTGGGGACGGGTCGCAGGGATAACATTCTCAGATGGAAAACCCAGGTTCCCCTCACCCCGGCTGCATTGTCCAGCTCACCCAGGAGGATCGTGGACAGGATTTCCTGTCCAGCTGTGACGCATAGTCTCTCTAGCAGGGCCATGGCATGCATCTTGTTGGACGTGCCGGAAACACCTTACCAGCAAGGCATCCTAACCAGATGCCCAAACCACCTCATCTGGCTTCTCTCGGCCCAGAGGAGCATCAGCTCTGCTCCAAGCTCCTCCTGGATGGCAGAGCTCTTCACCCTATCTCTAAGAGAGAGCCCAGCCACCCTGCAGAGGAAGCTTGTTTTGGTTGCTTGTATCTATGATCTCGTTCTTTCGGTCACCACCCACAGCTGGTTACCATGGTGAGGGAAGGAACGTAGATCCTGATTACCATGGTGAGTGTAGGAACGTTCCTGGTTACCATGGTGAGGGTAGGAACGTAGACCCTGGTTACCATGGTGAGTGTAGGAACGTAGATCCTGGTTACCATGGTGAGCGTAGGAATGTAGATCTTGGTTACCATGGTGAAGGTAGGAACAAAGATCCTGATTACCATGGTGAGTGTAGGAACGTAGATCCTGGTTACCATGGTGAAGGTAGGAACAAAGATCCTGATTACCATGGTGAGTGTAGGAACGTAGATCCTGGTCACCATGGTGAGGGTAGGAACGTATATCCTGGTTACCATGGTGAGTGTAGGAACATAGATCCTGATTACCATGGTGAAGGTAGGAACAAAGATCCTGATTACCATGGTGAGTGTAGGAACGTAGATCCTGGTTACCATGGTGAAGGTAGGAACAAAGATCCTGATTACCATGGTGAGTGTAGGAACGTAGATCCTGGTCACCATGGTGAGTGTAGGAACGTAGATCCTGGTTACCATGGTGAGGGTAAGAACGTAGATCCTGGTTACCATGGTGAGGGTAGGAATGTAGATCCTGGTTACCACGGTGAGGGTAGGAACGTAGATCCTGGTTACCACGGTGAGGGTAGGAACGTAGATCCTGGTTACCATGGTGAGGGTAGGAACATAGATCCTGGTTACCATGGTGAGGGTAGGAACATAGATCCTGGTTACCATGGTGAGGGTAGGATTGTAGATCGAGAGCTTTGCATTTTGGCTCATCTCTTTTTTTACAACGACAGATCAATGCAGTGTCCTTATTATTGTGGATGCCGCTCTGATCTGCCTGTGGCTCTACTGTTCCATTGTTCCCCCACTCGTGAGCAAGACGCCGAGATACTTAAATGCCTCCACTTGGGGCAGGTATAAGTCCCGACCTGCAGGGGGCGTTCGCCCTTTTCCAGGTGAGGAACACGGTCTCTGATTTGTGAAAAAAAAAATTGAGCCAACAAATATCATATCTCGGCTGAGGCAGATAAAGCGGAAGATAACATAAGGAATAGTTTGAAAGGTTGCAACACACACGTCTTTAGACTGGAGTTTTCGTTTCGTCTTCAGAATCAGTTATCTTGTGGGGTAACCATCTTCACATACAGTCCTAGAAGCAATTTTCAAGTGGCCATTTAATCTAACAAGCGTTTTAGGCACACAGATAGAACAAGTAAACTCCACACAGAAAGGTCAGTGATTCAAGCCTTGCCCACTGCACCACTGGGCAGGCCATCTTTTACATTTCTTCTATATACTTTGTATATTTCTTCTTCAGTTGTTTTGGAGATGTCCCTTTCCGTAAAGTGTTTCAGAAGCACAAACAGCCTGATTGCTTGATTTCTCCTTACATTTTGTGAGCAGAGACTGAAAAATAGTAAGAAACTAAACTAGACTACTTTGGGATTTTTACAAACCGGGTTTTGAAGACTTTCAACTATACCCCATCATGTTTCCTCTCCCCAGATATTCCATGGAGTGCTCAAATCATGATTAATCTGATGCACTTTAGACACTTTTGATCAATACTTGTTGAGCTATTGACTGTCAAGCTGTAAAATGGGTCATTGTGGGGATTTTTTCAGCCACTCTTTCCAAGATCTCGAGCCGTGTTTAGGAGCACTAAAACAAGGAATGTACAAGCCAACCTTCAGAGTCACATAAACTGTAGAGTGAAATGTACAGATGGTAGGTGGGGATGGGTGTGGGGGTCACGGCTGCTGACTGGACCAATCTGAACAGTTTACTAACAGAAAAGAAGTTTTTATAAAAACTTATACACAGTTTTTATTGAGGCAAACCACTTGGAAACACAACATTACATGGTCTAAAATTTATTCTCATAAAAACACATACCGGTCATTTTTAACTGTAATTTTAATTGATTTATTCCGTTCCGTCATCTTCCGCTTGTTTCGGGGTCGGGTCGCGGGGACAACCCTTGATTTATTCCACAGCCCTAATAATCTGTTGCTATTGTGAAGCCGTGGTGACGTCTCTCACAAGTGAGAGACATTGGAGTGGGAGCCAATCACCATGGCAACTCTGTGAGTGGCGCACACTGGTCTGTCACTGAAATAAAAACTATATATTCTGACCTTAAAGTAGTGACAAAATCAAACTAGCTGCGCATCGAGAATCCATGTCCTCCATAGAAGATTCGTCAAGTTATTCACAGCTTGCTGTGCTCCAATTTTCTTATGTGTAGCTCTACACTGACTGGCATTTCTGTGTGTTTTCTAATTGTTTTCTCACTGCTTCAAATGCTTCATTTCACTGTCCTTAGTTCACTTCAGCTTCTGGCCACTAGTGTCGTCTTTTCCCCACGTCTGTTGGCAGCTGTTGAGTTGTCACCAAGTTACAAATATAATCAACGTGAGCACAGATTTTAAGCATATGTTAACACTTTTATAAACTCTGAAGATCCCTGATCTCTAGAGAAAGTCGGGAACATGCGAGATGACGCACAGCTTCCTGTTACTTCCTTGTCAGGAGCCATTCCTGGATCTCTGACTCAGGAGTTTAGGAGCAACAAACAGAGGGTCGAAGGTTAACTGGTTGAACTCAAGCTGTGTCATAGCAGGTGTAAAGGAGAAAATCTGACTTTTCTCACACCCGCTCTTTACTGGGCTGTTTTTTAAAACGTACCACTCACATGTTTGAAATGAACAGACAAACATACACAGTACTGTTTGTGAAATTTAAACCAGTTAGTAAGATGATTTTTTTTTTTTTTTTATTAACTTAACTTCAAGACTATTTTATAAATGTTTTTAGAAATACGCAGAAGATTTTAGGCTTTTTTTGTGTGCATTAGGTCTATTTATTCCACTCTTATTGGCTGTCAAGCAGGATTAAGTCCATTTCTTTTTATCATAGTTATTCAGATTCTGAAAAGCCAAAGAACACCTAGAGAACCAGCAGCATCTCTCAGGTTGGGTGACAAAACTAGAGTTCTTTCTCCTTAATGACATTCTAAAGGATATTTTAAAGCTGCTTTATTAATTAAATGTACTTACTTACTTATTTAATAATAAACTTTGTCTAGATATCCGTTTGTTCAATGTTCTCTTTTTAAGATTGTCCTCAGGATTAGGTTTGACAAGACATTTAGGTTTTTTTTTTATTTTTTACATACTGTACTCATCCCTCAATGGGAAAGTTTGTGTGCTGGATTACACCACAGCAGGCTGCCTGGACGGCGCCAATGGCAGAAGAAACGGGGAGTTAGGTGTCTTCCTCAAGGACACCTAGACCTGAGCTCTGTGGGATTCGATCCCGCGAATGTCCGGAAAACAATGGCGAACATTCTACCACTGAGCTACCGTGTCTCCCTATCGCAGGATCTCGGGGTATTGTATCTTGCGGTCTTGTCCACAGTGGGGGAAGGATGGAATGGGAGATCAACAGACAAATTGGTTTGGCATCTGCAACAATCACAAAGCATCGGATGCATCGATCCGTTGTGGTGATGAAAGAGCGGAATCGAAAAGCAAAGCTCTAAATGTATCACTAAATCTACGTTCCTACCCTCACCATGGTAACCAGGATGTACGTTCCTACCCTCACCATGGTAACCAGGATCTACGTTCCTACCCTCACCATGGTAACCAGGATCTACGTTCCTACCCTCACCATGGTAACCAGGATCTAGTACGTTCCTACCCTCACCATGGTAACCAGGATCTACCTTCCTACACTCACCATGGTAACCAGGATCTACGTTCCTACCCTCACCATGGTAACCAGGACCTACGTTCCTACCCTCACCATGGTAACCAGGATCTACGTTCCTACCCTCACCGTGGTAACCAGGATCTACGTTCCTACCCTCACCATGGTAACCAGGACCTACGTTCCTACCCTCACCATGGTAACCAGGATCTACGTTCCTACCCTCACCATGGTAACCAGTATCTACGTTCCTACCCTCACCATGGTAACCAGGATCTATGTTCCTACACTCACCATGGTAACCAGGATCTACATTCCTACCCTCACCATGGTAACCAGGATCTACGTTCCTACACTCACAATGGTAACCAGGATCTACGTTCCTACCCTCACCATGGTAACCAGGATCTACGTTCCTACCCTCACCATGGTAACCAGGATCTACATTCCTACCCTCACCATGGTAACCAGGATCTATGTTCCTACCCTCACCGTGGTAACCAGGATCTACGTTCCTACCCTCACCATGGTAACCAGTATCTACGTTCCTACCCTCCGCATGGGAACTAGGATTTACATTCCTGCCCTCACCATGGTAACCAGGATCTACGTTCCTATTCTCACCATGGTAACCAGGATCTACGTTCCTACCCTCACCGTGGTAACCAGGATCTACGTTCCTACCCTCACCATGGTAACCGGTATCTACGTACCTACCTTTACCATGGTAACCAGGATCTACGTTCCTTTTCACCATGGTAACCAGGATCTACGTTCCTACCCTCACCATGGTAACCAGGATCTACATTCTTACCATTACCTATAGTCACCAGCTGTGGGTGGTGACTGAACTGAAAGAACAAATCGCGGATATAATTGGCCGAATGAACTACCCCTGCAGGGTGGCTGGGATCTCACTCAGACATTGAGAGAGGATCTCTGACATTCAGAATGAGCTCGGAGAAGAGCTGTTGATCCTCTAGGTCAAGAGAAGCCAGATGGGATGGTTTGGGCATCTGGTTAGGATGCCTCATAAGCGCCTCTGGAAGGAGATCTAGAGGCAGATCCCGGACCTGTTGGAGAGACTGTGTCTAACAACTGAACAGGGAACACCTCGGGATCCTCCCAGTTTAGCTGGAGGATGCAGCCGGGGCTAGAGAAGCCTGGGTGTACCATCCGAGGGTGTTCTCCAACCTGGCCCCGTGTAAGCGGAAGACGACTAAATGGAACATTCAATTTTCAGATCATTTTCAATCTGGCAAATTATCTTCACATTGTCATAATTTTAGACATTATTAGCAAAATATTAGGAGATTGTAGTTGTTTTTATTTAGCGTGTTTTATTCTATTTTTAAACAAATTTAAAAGTGAATGAATGAATAATTTCTTAAAGAATCTTTTAAATTTCAAGAACAATATAATTCTACAATATTTATAACACAAAAAAAATATAAAAAAATACATCAAATTTTAAGAAAATATTTTGAGAATTTTTCAATTACAGTTTTATTACTTTTTTAAAATAAATTTTAAGAAAATATTATTAAAAACTTACTTTCTTTTTCCCCACACTTTTTAAATCTTTTTTAAATATAGCATAATGTAGTTACAGTTAAAAAAAAAAAGAAAACGTTTAAATTCATTTGATAAATCTTTAAATCTAAAAAATCTGCAAAACAACTGAATTTTTTAAGTATGCAAATAAAAAGAAAAAAAAATCAAAGATATATTAATCTTTTAACTTTTACAGTCTGATTTGAATGTTTCACATAAAAACAATATTTTAATTTTTAAAAATATTTTTGTTTATTTATTCTTTTTGTTTCTATTTATTTTTGTTTCTAAATTGCAAATTTTCAACACATTATGTCTTATCATTAAAATATTTATATGTGGAAATAGACAAAAAATAATTTGAATTAAACTAAAAATATTGTTTGTTTTTTTATTAGTAAAAGTTAATAACGAGGCTTAAAATGAAGCAAATTACAAACAACTTTTTTTAGCAGAAGAAGAAAATCAGAAGAGAGTGAGATTTTATCAAATTCCTTGTTAATGAAAGTGTTTTTATTTTATTATTATTTTATTGGCTTCTTGGTGAGAACCTACCTGGTGGTTGTAATCCTCCAGCAGATAGCGGCCCATGCTGCTCCACCAAGCCGCTCACAGACACCAGCAGGGCGGCTGGAAAAAGCAGCAACACCGCCGACAAAAGAAACATTTCTCACTGATTAAAAAGAGAAGAATTCAAAATCCAGAAAGTTTGTGGAGAAAAAGAATCAGGATCGGTGTGCGTTAGAGAGAGAGTGAGAAAGTGATCTGTGTGTCTATAAGTGTTTCAGAGGAGATGTGATACATGAATAATAATCCTGACAGCTCCACCTTCAACAGGATGGAGAAAAACTCTACAAATAGAAAAAAAAACAGGAAAAAACCCTGAAAGTTTTTATCAAATCAGAAAAAATGTTCCTCAAACTAATTTAAAGTAAAAAAAAAAAAAAAAAAAAAAAGCATAAGTTTCCAGATTAGATTGCATAAAAAATTATGTAAAATATCTATTTTTCTTAAAAAAAAAAAAAAAAAATCAGTTTTAGAATTAAATCAAAATTAATCAGAAAATTTCTTATCTTTACTAGTCACCCAAAAAATCTGGTTTGGTAATGTTTAAAATCACTTAAGATTGTCCCTGAAGCTGGTTTTAAAAGTCAACTTAAAACTTTTATTTTGCAAAGTATTTTTTATTGAATGTAAGTATTTGTACATGTTTTTTTCTCCAGTAATTTCTAGTTGTATTTGTTTCAAAAGTTTAAAATCTGTAAAAAGAACTAAAAGAGTTTAAAATAAAAAGTTACAACAAATTTTCAGAAAAGTTTTTAAAAAGTGTTGTTTACTAATTTAAAAAAAAATCTTGCAATAATTTATATTTTTTAAAAAGAAAGTTTATAAATACATTTATTCTGTTTCTTTTCTGGGTTAAAACGGTGAATTCCTCCCTCCTCTCAGTCCTCATTTAGCCCCACCCCCTGGGCACATACACGACACAGCGTAAATCTACAAAAACAGTGCAAAGCTAATCAAGTTAGTAAAGCCAGTGCCTATTTTTAACTAGTTTGGTGTATTTATATAATATTTACACACTCTGAGGGACTGAGCATGAGCAGAGCATGTGTATTAAAACTCTTTCTGCTAACATTAGAATGGGGTTGAAATAAAAAAATCCATGGAACAACCTGACAGGAAAGGACTGGGGATTAGCAGGGTGTGTCTGAGCTGCGGAAATCTTGCTTATGTTAGAATGTGGGCGTGGCAGAGAACAAAATTCTTGGCCAAAAACAAGAATACTGAATACCTGACAGGGGAGTTTGGAAGTTACCCAAACATGAGTAAATGGAATAGTAAATTGACTCTGTGGTAGAATGTCTACCTTTGGACTGGGAAAAGCTGGTTCAATTCTCACTAGGACCATGCCTAAGTGTCCTTGGGGAAGACACCTAAGCCCCCTTTGGTGCAGTTGTGGTTGCCTGCGGTGGTACAAGGCAGCACCCACCCCACATGAATACAGTACATTAAATAAAAAATATAAATAAATAAATCATATCTTCAAAAAAACAGAGAAGAGACTTTGCCAAGTCTGAGGATGTATTCACCAGAAATTATGATCTCAACTTTTGTGTTAAAATCTTTTTAGGGGTCGGGGAGATTTCATGCCCACATGGGTACGGTAGATACACACGACATGACACCACATGTAAAATTTAAATGTTTATGTAGATGCTGTTTTTTAAGGAATATTCACGCACAGTTTATTTCATTTTGGGATGATTTTTGTGAATTTTGGGCACAAATTGAAGACTGTGTTTCAGAACTTTCTGTCTAACTTTGGAAAATGATTGAGTTTTTTTTTTCATTATTAATGTTAAAGGGATCAAACATTGTTTTATGTGGAGAATCTAAGCTTTAGAATGAAATCCAGTTCACTGGTAACACGCTTTAACTGAAATTGGTAGAGGGATCAACTTTAAAAACATGGTTTCTAACGTTCTCCGCCCCTTCGAGGTCAAACCTGGGAGGCTTCAGGAATTTTTAATTCAAATTCCTGTGCAATTGTTGGTAATTTACGAGAAGCAGCACCTTTTTGATGACATCACACGGTATGTAAACTATTTGAATCACTATATTTTCCTCAAAAGAAGGTCTAAAAGGGTTTGATGGTGTTTGTGAGAAGGACAGGTTGTTCTGTCACGTAGCCAAACCCTCACACCTCTGCAGGAATCAGAAACACAGGCTTGGTGAAGTCCTCTGTAGGAGTATGCAGACAGTGAGGGAGGAGAAGAAGCTTCATGTTCACCAGGCGAAGGCTCGGGTTTCCTTCCAGAAATCTGGTTAAAAATAGCTTCAGCCTGGACTTTAGTGAAGCAAACACTCGTGTAAATCTGAGCACGAACTACTTTCACAATCAACGATTACAAAATGACCAGTTTTATTTAAACTCAACCCAAACTATCCAATCAAACCTTTCCTTTATATCGTACATAAAACAGGAGTGTTAGTAAACCAACTTTCTGAAAGATGAAAGATCAAAAGGTTGCCTTTAGGTGGCGCTGTTTCCAACATGTTTTGTTTCAACAGCTGTGACACAAACACACCCAGACCTCCTCAGATCAGGGAGGTAACGAGTTAACTCCAAGAAAACAAGATAACCTGAAGTCCACACTTAAAATCCCATCAGTTACGTCAGAATTCTGACGGTCAGCGGTTTGAAAAATAAGCTCCGCTCTTTTTATCCAGAGCCAGAAATGTGTGCGTCAGGATGAACTGGAGTTTCCTTTCTGAGTTAAAACAAGAATTTAGAACACTTCAACATATTTTGGAGTGTATTAAAGTTGGTTGTTTGTGACCTCAACCTTTGGTCATAAAACGCTGTTCATCTACAGCTAGTACTGGATGACTGTCCGTAGCAACCTGAGTACTTATAGATACAGATTCTTTATTGATCCCCTATTGGGAAATATTTGTGTTTGGTGGTGAGCCGGATTCCAAAAGAGAGGTTCAAACAGCTTCTGAACAGCTGCTAGGGGTGCAGAGCTGGGTGGAGCTGGAACAGCAGCTTGGTGGAACAGAGAAGGAACAGCAGTTGGTTCCGCGCTGGGCGAAATGTGGGTATACTGTGACAACAATGTTTTTCAGCTCCAGTGAATCATAAAATCTTAAACTGTCACTAAAAGCTCCACATGTTGATGCTTCACTGTGGTGGAACGACAGCAGCAGTCCACCATCTTTAGTTCCATAGTGAAGCCGGGTATGTTCAGACAGGAAGCACTGATGATGTCACTCAGAAGATCCTGTCTTCCTTCCTTCTGATTCACTCCAGCAGGAACATCTCCACACGTCCATGAAGACTCCATATTCCTCACTGATCAAGGAGATCATCTCTTGAAAATCCAACAAAATGTGGAGAACTGCACAGACTTGCTGCCATCACAGGTAGCGCATTGTTCCTAAAACTTCCACCCACAGAATGTACGAAAAACACCAACAAACAGGTTAAAATAAATTGTTTTGAAAACAGCAGCAGCTTGAAACTTTAAAGCTGTTCCTGGCATCCATTTTTTGTTGTTTTAACAGTGAAAATGAGATTGTTTTCATTTCAAGCCCACATCTTCTTCTTCTTTCGGCACTCCCCTTCAGGGGGCGCCACAGCAAGTCAGTTTCTTCTATCTAACCCTATCTGCTGCATCTTCTTCAGTCACACCAACTATCTTCATGTCTTCCTTCACTGTATCCATGAACCTCCTCTTTGGTCTTCCTCTAGTCCTCTTTCCTGGTGGTTCCAAACCCAGCATCCTTCTTCTGATGTACTCTCTCTCTCTCCTCTGCACATGTCCAAACCATCTCAGTCTGGCCTCTCTGACTTTAAAATCTCTAACATGTGCTGTTCCTCTGATCCTATCCATCCTGGTCACTCCCAGAGAGATCCTCAGCATCTTCATCTCTGCTACCTCCATCTCTGTTTCCCGTCTTTTCCTCAGTGCCACTGTCTCTAGACCAATCAGCATGGCCGCTCTCACCACACTGTCTCTAGAGCAATCAGCATGGCCGCTCTCACCACACTGTCTCTAGACCAATCAGCATGATCGCTCTCACCACACTGTCTCTAGACCAATCAGCATGGCCGCTCTCACCACACTGTCTCTAGACCAATCAGCATGGTTGCTCTCACCACACTGTCTCTAGACCAATCAGCATGGCCGCTCTCACCACACTGTCTCTAGACCAATCAGCATGGCCGCTCTCACCACACTGTCTCTAGACCAATCAGCATGGCCGCTCTCACCACGGTTTTGTACACTTTTTCTTTCATTTTAGCTGAAACTCTTCTATCACACATCACACCTGATACTTTTCTCCACCCGTTCCAGCCTGCCTGAACACGCTTCTTCACCTCTTTTCCACACTCTCCATTGCTCTGGACTGTTCCTCGTAAATACTTAAAATATTTTAATATTTAAAGTTCACATGATGGGGGATTTCACCTTATCTGATGAGGATATGATATTTACACACACAAGATTTTGTTAGCACAGTGGCCTCAAAGCAAGAAGGTCAGGGGTTCAGGTCCCGGGTGGGTCGAGGCTTAGAAAGCTGGCCTTTCTGTGTTTAGCTTGCATGTTCTCTCAGTGTGATAGTGGGTTTTCTCCGGTTTCCTCTAACCCTCCAAAAACATACATGTTAGGTTGATTGGTTGCTATAAAATTGCCCCTGAGGAATGAGTGTGTGTGTGGCCCCTGCAACAGACTGGTGATCTGTTCGGGGGCCAGCGATTCAGTAGACTAATCGAAACATGGAGGTCTTTATTTTTCTAAAGTGAATCCCTGCAAACTGCATGTTTTAGATCTTTTATTTCTTTTACCAGCCGAATAAATGAATTTACATGAATACAGAAACAAACACATAAAAAACTAATAAAAATAAAAGAAAATATGATGGTCAAATAAAAAAATGTCTTCACATGAACTTCAGCTGGAAATAGAATGTATAAAATATTAAACATTTTCTTGGTCCGTTTCCTCCTCTGAAAGTGTGTATTTCAGTGTTATGAGAGGTAAAAAATATATTTATTTTTAGAATTCCACAAAAAACGTGGGTGTCGCATCTTCGTAACTGTCCAGATGAGGGCGCCAAACTGCATCTATTCAACATATGATCCAACAAAGAAGAGGAAGGGTTGCTGGTGCAAATCCCAGGCAGTAACAACCAGCACCGATTCATCCTGAGACGTATTCTGAAGAAGTTTGTAGAATGTTTTTGGTGAGAAGTTTTAAAGCTGCAGAGTCCCTCACACGTCCACGAGTCTCTTTGGAGTTATTGTGCACACACAGACACACACACACACACACACACACACACACACACACACACACACAGAACACACACACAGACAGACACAGACACACTCACACACAGGCACGCAAACAGCTGGTCTCTATGTGAGCAGTGCCATGCCTGAGTCAGTACTGCTGTACACTCTGTGGTTCTCCCCGAGGCTCACTAACACAGACGGAGGTGAGGCTGAGGAAGGGGATGGCGTGCTCCGTGAGCGCAGGATGACCCCGGCAGCGGTGCAGTGAGGCCGTGGTCCCGGCTCCGGCGTGTAAGTGAAAGTCAAAGCGGTGGCGTAGATGATGCCGTCGTTGCGGACCAGCGTAACGGGGACCTGGACCGGCTGGTGAACCCAGCGCCACCCCTCCCTGAAAGCGGAGATGTCCGGCACAACGCACAGGAGCGACTCCCCACACCTGGAGATAGAGGAGAGGGATCAGTGGGTAAAAAGGACCCATGCTGGTGATACCTAGTGCTGCCCCTCAATCTGTTTTCCGTCCTTCCTCGAGGTTAGGTACCTATAAAGACTAGAGTCTGGGTGATTTATTGGTTGGCACATTTAAAAAGTCGTTATTGCGACTATTGTTATACACATTGATAAATCAGTTATAGAAATCTATGATTTTAAATTTTCAATGCGCATTTTACTTTTTCTCCAGCAGAATGCGCTGTTTCACCTTTTAGGTTTCAGGGTTCATGAATCCCTCGGTGTGTGTAAGGGGAAATCAGACTACAACAGCCAGCCATGCTGATCATTCCGTGATAACTTTAGTTAGACTGATGGTTAGTAAAAATCTTATCAGCAAAAATGTTGTCGGCTTGTGCCAATAGAATTCTGTCAGAGCGCCTACTTTATGTGCCGAATACTTAGATTTACAGAGTTTACATAAAACACACCCCCATGTGACATCATCGATAACGCACTCTGCTTCAACACAGAGGAAGAAAGCAGAAACAGACCTTTCAAAACTTCTTAAATATGTCATTTTACTTTTTGTCCAGCAGAGTGCACTGTTTGTCTTTTCAGGTTAAACGGTTCAGGTATCCCTCGGTGTTCCGTTCCGTCGTCTTCAACTTATCCGGGTCGGGTTGCTGGGGCAACAGCCTAAGTCGGGAAGCCCAGGCTTCTCTCACCCCAGCTGCATCCTCCAGCTCACCCGGAAGGATCCCGAGTCGATCCCCAACCAGCTGTAAGACATAGTCTCTCCAGCGGATCTGGGGTCTGCCTCTTGGTCTCCTCCTGGTGGGACGTGCCCATAACACCTCACCAGCGAGGCGCTCGGGGAAACTACCCCATCTGGCTCCTCTAGACCTGCAAGGGGAGCAGTTCAACACCGAGCTCCTCCCGGATGGCAGAGCTCCTCACCCGATCTCTGAGTGAGAGCCTAGCTACCCTGCGGAGGAAGCTCATTTCACTTGTATCTGCAATCTCATTGTTTCGGTCAACACCCACAGCTGGTGACCATGGTGAGGGTAGGAATGTAGATCGACTTGTAAATCGAGAGCTTTGCTTTTTGGCTCAGCTCTCTCTTTACCACGACGGACTGATGCAACGTCCTAGTTATTGCTGACGCCGCACTGATCCGCCTGTTGATCTCCCGCTCCATCTTTCCCTCACTCGTGAACAAGACCCCGAGATACTTAAACCATACTTAACCAAGTGGAATATTAACCATTCTTGGTAATTTGCTTGATTTGATTTACCTTCTGTTGTTTGAGAAACATCACAGTCACAAGAATGTGTGACTTCTATGTTTGGACATTGATCATTTAACTGTATCAGTTCATCTATAGTTGGTATTAAACAGTGGGTCGTTTCTCTAAAATCCCTTCAGTAGTTAAGGAGAAGCTGCTTTCATAAGAGTGTTAAAGAAGCATGGATGAAAAGAAAGCCCGAGGGCTCCATGAAAGTTTCCCTCACATTTTGTGGGAGGAAATGAAAAAGTGAACGAACCCTAGCGGTGCTGGTGATCAAGTCTGAGTACATCCGAAACGATGGTCTACCTGTACATGGTGTCTGCTTCCACGTCTCCAAACCAAACCCGCAGAATGGGAGTGAAATTGTGTCCCGTCAGCTCCAGCATCGCCACGTCTCCTCCACCGTTTAACTTCACACACAAACAGAAACAGTTAGAATGAAGCATCCTGATCTGTGTGTGTGTGTGTGTGTGTGTGTGAGCGTGCAGTGCTTTGGACCAGACCTGTAGACTTTCCACCACAGGAACAGGAGTTACAGGAGAGAAGACTGGACCCATCCCCTCGTAGAAGGTGTACTCTGCTTTGTCTGTGCTGATGATGGTCCAGGACGCCCCGTCGTTTATGACCTCTCTGTTCGTCTCTTTGGGGCACGGCGACGCCTGAAAGTGGAAAAACAAAATTCAGGACCCATAATGCACTGGTTATAAAGCTTCTTGACTCGTTTGGATCATTTTAGATGTTTATACTCAGGCTGGGAAACAAACATGTTAACGTAAGGCATCAAATTAACCCAATTTATTTCAATTGTTGCATCAATTAGTTTCAGATTAATATTAAAACAACACAAAAACGAGCAGCAGTGTAACACAAATGCATTGTGGTAACTTCTCTGTTCTTAACCTGTGATTTTCTATTTAATATTAAAGTTCCAGAAAAAAAAAAGCATGTGTAAAAGAAGCAGAAACATGCCTCGTCTTTAAACAAGTAGAAATGTGTTCCATGTAGAAGACCCCTCAAACAAAGACCCCTCTAACTGTCCTGTTTTCCCTTTGACTGTTTGTCTTCACAGTCTTTAGTTTTTACCCGTTCTGTTCAGTCGTCCTCCGCTTATCCTGGTCAAGGTCGCGGGAGCAACAGCCTCAAACGGGCAGCCCAGGCTTCTCTCACCCCGCCCGCATCCTCTAGCTCACCTGGAAGGATCCCAAGTCGTTCCCCAGCCAGCTGTGAGACATAGTTTCTCCAGCGGGTCCGGGGTCTGCCTCTTGGTCTCCTCCTGGTGGGACGTGCCCGAAACACCTCACCAGCGAGGCGCTTGGGGGGCATCCTGACCAGATGCCCGAACCACCCCATCTGGCTCCTCTCGACCAGGAGGAGGAGCGGCTCGACACAGAGCTCCTCCCCCAATCTCTGAGTGAGAGCCCAGCCACCCTGTGGAGGAAGATCATTTCAGCCGCTTGTATCCGCGATCTCAGTTTTTCGGTCTCTACCCACAGCTGGTTACCATGGTGAGGGTAGGAACGTAGATCCGGGGTACCATGGTGAGGGTAGGAATGTAGATCCTGGTTACCATGGTGAGGGTAGGAACATAGATCCCGGTTACCATGGTGAGAGTAAGAACGTAGATCCTGATTACCATGGTGAGGGTAGGAACGTAGATCCTGGTTACCTTGGTGAGGGTATGAACGTAGATCCTGGTTACCATGGTGAGGGTATGAACGTAGATCCTGGTTACCATGGTGAGGGTAGGAACGTAGATCCTGGTTACCATGGTGAGGGTAGGAACGTAGATCCTGGTTACCATGGTGAGGGTAGGAACGTAGATCCTGGTTACCATGGTGAGGGTAGGAACGTAGATCCTGGTTACCTTGGTGAGGGTAGGAACGTAGATCCTGGTTACCATGGTGAGGGTAGGAACGTAGATCCTGGTTACCATGGTGAGGGAAGGAACGTAGATCCTGGTTACCGTGGTGAGGGTAGGAACGTAGATCCTGGTTACCACGGTCAGGGTAGGAACGTAGATCCTGGTTACCATGGTGAGGGTAGGAACATAGATCCTGGTTACCATGGTGAGGGTAGGAACATAGATCCTGGTTACCATGGTGAGGGTAGGAACGTAGATCGACTTGTAAATAGAGAGCTTTGCTTTTTGGCTCAGCTCTCTCTTTACCACGACGGACCGATGCAGCGTCCTACTTATTGCTGACGCTGCACCGATCCGCCTGCCCGTCTCCTGCTCCATCCTTCCCTCACTCGTGAACAAGACCCCGAGATACTTAAACCCCTCCACTTGTGGCCGGACCCTGACCCACAGGAGCCATTCCACCCTTTTCCGGGCGAGGACCATGGTCTCGGATTTGCGGCGCTGATTCCCATCCCAGCCGCTTTACAAATATTTAGCAAATTAACATGTACATTTTAAACATACATGTGTGTGTGTGTATAGTTGGTCTGTGTTGTGTGTGTGTGTGTATCGATGCAGACCTGGAACTGGATGATCCTCTCCTGTGACAAACACAGATACATCCTGTCCGTGTCCTTCAGGTAAAAGGCACATTTATGAAGCTGTGAAACGGGATCGTCCGCGTCCATCAGCGCTGCTTGTTTGTCCACTTTACGAATAACCTGCGGAACAGATGAACCTACTGAGCACGTGCAAAGACACCCAACCATCCATCCATCCTTGTGCACGTACCAGTCTGGGTAGAGCCATACCAGTCACAGAACAGACCAGTTTGACCGTCTGTCCGTAGTGGATGTAACCGTCTCTCACTGCGAACTCTTCCCCCTCCGACTCGTTATCATCCACTGAAAACAGGAAGCAGAAATACTTACAAACGGTTCAAACGGGGTACCTAGTGAGACGGAGGCGGGACTCACACAAGTGAATGTAGAAGGCTCCCCACTGCTGAGAGCTGGCGTGGAAGTTCCCCCCTTCCACATGGAGATAGCGTGTGCTGACGGTCTGTGAGCGCAGACGGTTAAACAAGGCCACCTTAGTCCCAGAGGCGATGCACACTGAGAGAGACAAGGCCAGGGTTAGAGGAGGGGGGTTGTGATTTGTGAGGTTCTTACCTCATATAAATAAACATGCTTCCAAGTACAGTACGTGTGTGAAGTTTGGAAGATATTGAGCGTGAGTTTTGGTAGTAAATTTTCAAAAACCTAATTGGTTAATCTACAGTTGGTACTGAGTAAATGTGGGCAGCTTCAGTCAAATGCCAACCATTTGAGGCTGTGAATGCAGTAAGCAGGCATTTATTTGTTTACATTTTTATTTTGTTTTCATTTACATATAAATTAAACTCCTTGTGGGACTGAGCATGAGCAGACAGCCTGTCATGGTTTTGTTAGAATCTGGAACCTTGCAGCATTGGGGTTGGGACGCTCGATAGGTGGGCCAGTGCTTTTTCACTTTAACCATTTGCTACTTTCTGGCAAGAACCAGGGGCGGATCCAAGGGGGCGGTATGGGGCGCACCTGACCCCCTTTTGGTCCACAAGAAAAAAAAAATCAGAAGAAAGGAAAGGGGACTAGTCAAGCTATTCCCTTGCAGGGCCAGCGAATGGACCACCAAAATGGCACCGGCCATCAACCTAGCATGCATGTTTTTGGAGGGTGGGAGGAAACCAGAGTACCCAGAGGAAACCCACGCAAACATGGGGAGAACATGCAAACTCCACACAGAAAGAACAGTGTTCCAAGCCTCGTCCTCACGCGGGACTCAAACCCACGACCTTCTTGCTGTGAGGCCACTGTGCTACCCACTGCGCCACCGTGCCACCGGAAAGTGACTCTTATTTTTCTAAATGTTCTGGGGGAATGACCCCAGCCTCCCCTATACTGGCTTAGTCAATGACCTCACGGCCCCCACCCCTCTTAAGAAAATCCTGGTTCCGCCCCTGAGAACTGAATGTGACATATGTGATGCACAAACAGAGAGGCTGAAAAATTCCTCTTCATCTTAATAAAACGGTCTAAACATTGAATTCGTTCTAGCTTCATTCATTCATCTTCTGAACCAACCCTGACAGGGGAATACAGGGGGTGCTGGAGCTTATTCCAGCTTAATACAGGCAAGAGGTAGGGTACACCCAGAACAGGGCGCCAGTCTGTTGCAGGCCCACAGTCAGACAACCATTCATACACACACACACATTCTTAGGTGTAATTTCTTTGCAGCCAATCATCCTAACATGCATGTTTTTGGGGAGTGGGAGGAAACCGGAGAAAACCTACACATACAAGGGGAGAACATGCAAACTCCACACAGAAAAAAAAATAGTAATTCAAGCCTCGCCCCCACTCTGCACTAAAACTCCCTGACCTTCTTGCTGTGAGGAAACAGTGCTAACCACCGTGCAGCCTTTGTTCAGAGTTTAAAATCTCAATGTCAGAGTTTAAATTTTTGCTAAGCCAGACTGCAGAGCTTGGTTGAATCCGATGCTTAGCAACCGACGTACAAACAAACCAGGACGGACGCTTGTATTTGATGTCATAGCATTAGCTGTAGTGGCCAATTGGCCGACCATCTTCAGGAGGCTCTCAATCATAAATTACCGTAATTTCACGACCATTAGGCGCACCGTACGAAAGGCGTAGTCTCAGTCACACACCGCCTTACAACAACACACACGCAAGCATGCAAATGTGGGTATTAAAAAATAGATCGGGAGCAAAACTGAGTTTGGTTGTGCTTTATTTAAGTAGTAACGATACTAAACAAGCACATTACCGGTAATAGTTTTTATTCAAATCTGTCAAAGTCCTCATCCTCTGTTTCAGAATCGAACAGCTACGCAAAATCCAACAGAGCAGGTCTACTTCGCTCCTCGCTGTCAAAGTCACTGTCTGTACTGTGCGGCTCCTCAGAAAGGATACCAGCTTTTGAGAAAGCTCTGATAACAGTACCAGCAGACATGTTAGTCCATGCATCTACAATCCATTGGCAAACTGTAGCGTAACTCGCCCAGCGCTGCCTTCCAGCCTTCCACGGCTCGACTCCCATGTTCCTCTGCGTAGCTGATTGCCTTCAGCTTAAACTGAGCGTCATAAGCGTGTCTCTTTGCCATTTTCAGGGTTAAAACAGCAATGTTGTGCATACAGCACAAACCTTTTTTATACACAATCCACGCCCACACTTCACTCTTTAACGTTCTCATGCCTTTTCTTTCAGGTCCGCCTCGCGGGCACCGCGTTTTCTTTTAGGTCCGCCTTTTCTCACACACAAGGTGCAACGCCCAAAAGGGCGCACCGCTCATTTTGAAGAAAATCTAAGACGTTTATATGCGCCTTATAGCCGTGACATTACGGTAGATTGAGACAAGATGGGACAACTTGTCACGTCTTCAAACACACATAAATAAAGTTTAAAACCACTTTAATAAAGTCTTTGATGTGGAGATCGTTTTCAAACACAGTAGAAACACATCAAACGTTGATTTGACATGAAACTCTTTAAGTTTAGATTCTGAAAAAGAGGGTAAAAACAAAACACCCAAAAACTCACAGTCTGCATTTTTTAAGGACTGTTTCTTCTTGGACGGTTTGGAGATGACTTTAATCCTCTTGCTGAGAAAGACTCCGATGTTGGAGCTGTTTCCGTACATCATCTTCACCGACAGCATGAAGTGCTTCCTTTTGTCTGAGTCACTGATGTACAGCGTCTTGGCTGTGCAGAAGTTCTGTCATAAGAAAACATCACAGGACACGTTCAGGTCACTAGTCACACTTTCATCCCCCAGACCTTTCGCTTTCTATAGATCTACAAAAACAAGTTCTAATGACCGAGTCTGTACCACTCTATAAACATCCTCAAAGGGAACACTGCATCAACTCTACTCTTTTTTTCAGCATAGAATGCTCATAAATGTTCATTCCTGCCTTTCGTCAAGCTTTGAGTACATGTTCCCAAAAATTATTTAGAAATATCAGAGTTCAAAACATGTTGGCCCGTAGACAAGACCTTAGGATTCTAGTGACAATTAATCAGCAGCCCTTAATGGTCCAGAACCATGAAGGTCCAGAATTATCAAGATGGATGGTATAGAGTTATTTGCAATCAAGAGTCTTGACAATCTAGAACAGGCATGGGCAAAGTACGGCCCGCGGGCCACATGCGGCCCTTGTTAGTTTTATTTCTCCTGCAATTCTGATATTTCTTCACTAGATGGCGAACTCTAGATATATTATCGGCTATGTTGAGAAAACAACAACACTGCTCCCATAAAAATGTGTGTGTTTGTGATGCGCACACTGTCAAAATAAAGTGTGCACAGATTTGGAAAGCCCAATACACGCACATAAACAAGCGCTTTAAGTCCTTGGGGTTTCTGGTGTCATGTGTGTCCAGAGGAAAAAAATCCTTCAAAATGACTCGAGACGGTTTCATTTCAGATTGATGATGTCATCACCGTCAGAATCATGGCAATGGTTAATAGAATCACTTTTGATCTGGAGCGATTTGGTTCTCAAGTTTCAATAATAACTGTTGGCTTGGAGTCCAGAGTCATAGTAGTCCAGCGATTGGAGTCACAGAGATGGTTGATTTAGAGTCATAGTGATTGTTTGCACGGTCAGTGTTAATCCTAAATCATAATAATACGGGATTATAGCGACTGATTATAAAACAAAATCAACAGATTTAATCAGGAAAACAATAAATGGAAAGGACCTTATTTCAAACATCATTTAACTTCATCATCAGACTGAATATGATTACATTTTCTTTGAGGTAATGTTCTACAAAACTGTTTATTTAAAACAAATCTGAAAAAAAAACTGATTATCTCATATTTCTATTCTTGTGAAATAGAGGGCGAAGAAGCCTGGAGATAAATGACTCAATAGCACCTTAACAAACTAGAACAGGGATGGGCAAACTTTTAAATTTCAGGCCACATTAAGTTCTAATATTAAAGGGGCCGAAACAGGAGTAGAAGAATGGCATGCTTTGGTAAACAAGCACGCTAGATATGGGAGGCTATTGGGGCCGCTACACGTACATAATCTAGCCTGTTAAACTTCAAATCAAGCGCACTAGGTTTAAAATGTAGGTTGGAAATCTAATGCACTGGTTTACGTGCGTGTATTGGGCCCAATGGCTTTCCTTATTTGCGCACTGTTTATTTTGACAACATGCACATCATAGAGACACACACATTTAAATGGGAACAGTGTTTTTTTCAAAGCAACAAAATAGCAAATAAAATTAGAGTGCGCCATCTAGTGATAAAACGTCAGAATTGCAGGGAAAATAAAACATTAACATGGTTTATTGATATAATTTTTTTCGGGCCGGATTAAAACATTTAACAGGCCACATGTGCCCCGCAGGCAACAGTTTGCCCATGCCTGGACTAGAAGAACATCTGGTTCTTTGGGTTTGGGTAGTCCTGACCACACACCTTCCCCTCCAGATGGAGTTGCTGCATCTCCTGTTCACTGTTGCCAATCCCAATAAAAGCACACGTCTGAGCCTCTTGTTCGCTGCAACCTTCTTTCTCCATCTTCTCCATCTTCTTCTGCCAACCAGTGCCCATCAGATACACACACGGTGGAGGACAAAAAAATCTAAACGACACAATAAAAAGTATGAAAAATTTAATAAGACAAAGAAAAAAAATAAAGAAATAAATGCGTTAATGAATGGATTCAAACCTTTTTTCATTGCCGTATGACTTTTGTGCAACCTTTGCATGCAGGATGAGAACCGTTTGATCGTCTTTGTCTTTCATGTAGTTCCTCATAGCCTCCCTGAAAAGAACGGAAGAGTCAGACGCTGATGAACAAACCAAACACATGGAGGGTTTGTTAAGATTTCCTCTCTACCTCGTTAAACGCTGAGGCTGAGGTCGCTCCCCAAATTTCCTGAAAAAAAAAAAAAAAAAAACACTTGTTGGTTTCTAGAGCAGACTTTGAGATAAAAAAAGCCTACAAAGTACCCAAATCTGAGTCCAGTTACGGGTGCTGCCACCTGATTGGCCAAATCATCAAAAAGGGCATTCTGGGATTTGTAGTATGGACGGCGGTAATTCCTGTGGACCAGCTTCAGTTTCTAATCGGCCAAATAGAATTATAATTTAGGCCAAATTTGACATGCCGGCCAGATTCGGCAACATTCATGTCATAAGTCATCCATCTATCTTCTTCTTTCGGGATCTCCCTTCAGGGGTCGCCGCAGCAAGTCAGTTTCTTCCATCTAACATGGGCAAACTACGGCCGGCGGGCCACGTGCGGCCCGTTAAACATTTTAATTTGGCCGGCCGAATGTAAAAATTTTAAATAAATAAACCTTGTTTTTGTTTTATTCTTCCTGCAATTCTGATGTTTCCTCACTAGATGGCGCCCTCTTTGCTGAGAAAACAACAACACATCACCGATTAAAATGTGCTTGTCTTCATGATGCAGATGTTGTCAAAATAAACAGTGCGCGCAAATATGGAAAGCCATTGGGTCCAATACACACACGTGAACAAGCGTGTTGGATTTCAAAACCTAGCAAATTAAAGCACATGTTTTTTTCCAGATCCCAACATGTGTATTTTTTCTCCAATGAAGCATGCCAACCATCTGCTCCTGATCCGGCTCCTTTGTCAAATGTTAGAACTCAGTGTTGCCCACGAATCAAAAAGTTTGCCCACCCCTGATCTAACCCTATCTCCTGCATCTTCTTCAGTCACACCAACTATCTTCATGTCTTCCTTCACTGTATCCATGAACCTCCTGTTTGGTCTTCCTCTAGTCCTCTTTCCTGGTGGTTCCAAATCCAGCATCCTTCTTCCGATGTACTCTCTCTCTCTCTCCTCTGCACATAAGTCATCCATCTATGATTCTATTTATCTGTCTATCTGTCCGTCCCGGTCCTGTCCTGTTTGTGTTTTACAGCTCATTAGCTTTTATGTTTGTGTACTGAAAACTTTAAGCAGATTCTAAAAAGCATGAACGCCTAAAGATTTGCTTTGTCAAAAGAAGACAAGCAAAATCTTATAGCGTTCATTTTAAAGCAGATTTTTTTTCCTCATTTTAAAACTTCTGCACAAACTGTTGATAAAAAGTTGGACGTTAAAATAAACATCAATGGTCATCTAAAAAAAAAAAAAAACTGTTATTCTCTTCCCCCTAAACGGTGTGAGAGGATCAGCTCATGGCTTGTTAAAAAGTTACCATGATTAATGATGTTAACTCTGAACAGAAAATGATTAGTCATGGAGTCCCTCAAGGTTCTGTATTGGTGCCAAAACAATTTATTAAGTACATAAATAATATCTGTGACACCTCACAAGAGTTAATGTGTATTTTGGTAGTCTGTCATCCGCGGTTCCTCTCGCTGTGTTTAAGCCACATACGTACGTCCAGCCAGATGACTCTCGTTACGCCACGTCTGATAAGCGTGTCAAGGGTTAAATTTATTTGTGGGAATTATGAGCGTGTTCGATAGTGGTGGAAAACTGTTTATTTCTCTTCTTATAATGGTGGTGTTTACCTTGGCATCTTTAAATATTAAAATCTGTTTAGAAGATGATTATCACACTGTGTCACAAAAACTACAGGTCCTTTCTGTCAGGTTGTTTGTATCTGGTAAAACCGTGGAACTGCTACCCCGACTCCATCCTCCACCTCACCCATCCACCAGTGGGACATAGTCTCTCCTGTGGGTCCGGTGTCTGCCTCTGGGTCTCCTCTCTCTGGGACAAGCCCGAAACTCCTCACCAGTGAGGCATTGAGGACACATCCTAAACAGATACCCGAACCACCATATCTGGCTTTTCTCGACCCAGAGGAGCAACGGCTTTACTCTGAGCTCCTCCCGGATGGTAGAACTCTTCATTTGAATGTCTGAGAGAGAAGCCAGCTACCCTGCAGAGGAAGATAACTTCAGCCGTTTGTATCCGCGATCTTGTTCTTTCGGTCACCAACCACACTGGTTACCATGGCGAGGGTAGGAACCTGGTTCCTGGTTACCATGGTGGGGGTAAGAATGTAAATCATGGTTACCATGGTGAGGGTAGGAACGTAGATCCTGGTTACCACGGTGAGGGTAGGAATGTAGATCCTGGTTACCATGGTGAGGGTAGGAACATAGATCCTGGTTACCATGGTGAGGGTAGGAATGTAGATCCTGGTTACCATGGTGAGGGTAGGAATGTAGATCCTGGTTACCATGGTGAGGGTAGGAATGTAGATCCTGGTTACCATAGTGAGGGTAGGAACGTAGATCGTGGTTACCATGGTGAGGATAGGGACGCAAATCCTGGTTACCATGGTGAGGGTAGGAACGTAGATCCTGGTTACCATGGTGAGGGTAGGAACGTAGATCCTGGTTACCATGGTGAGGGTAGGAACGTAGATCCTGGTTACCATGGTGAGGGTAGGAACGTAGATCCTGGTTACCATAGTGAGGGTAGGAACGTAGATCGTGGTTACCATGGTGAGGATAGGGACGCAAATCCTGGTTACCATGGTGAGGGTAGGAATGTAGATCCTGGTTACCATGGTGAGGGTAGGAACATAGATCCTGGTTACCATGGTGAGGGTAGGAATGTAGATCCTGGTTACCATGGTGAGGGTAGGAATGTAGATCCTGGTTACCATGGTGAGGGTAGGAACATAGATCCTGGTTACCATGGTGAGGGTAGGAATGTAGATCCTGGTTACCATGGTGAGGGTAGGAATGTAGATCCTGGTTACCATGGTGAGGGTAGGAATGTAGATCCTGGTTACCATGGTGAGGGTAGGAATGTAGATCCTGGTTACCATAGTGAGGGTAGGAACGTAGATCGTGGTTACCATGGTGAGGATAGGGACGCAAATCCTGGTTACCATGGTGAGGGTAGGAACGTAGATCCTGGTTACCATGGTGAGGGTAGGAACGTAGATCCTGGTTACCATGGTGAGGGTAGGAACGTAGATCCTGGTTACCATGGTGAGGGTAGGAACGTAGATCCTGGTTACCATGGTGAGGGTAGGAACGTAGATCGACTTTGCAGATACGGCACCGATCGGTCTGTCGATCTCCCGCTCCATCCTTCCTCCACTCGTGAACAAGACCCTGAAATACTTAAACGGGTGGGGACGGTGGCCGCGTGGTTAGCGCGTTCGCCCGCGGACCGGAAGGTCGCGGGTTTGCGTCCCACGGAGAGCACGTCTAGGGTCCTTGGAGAAGACACCTAACCCCCGCTTCTCCCACCATTGGCGCCGTTGAAGGGCAGCCTGCTGCGGTGTAAGGAGTGCAGCAAACAAATTTCCCGGTGAGGGATGAATAGAGTAATTCAAAATAAACAAAAAAAAAAATAAACAAAATAAAAAGTGGTACTATGTCAATTTAAAAAATGGAAACATTCTAAAATATTTAAGGTGTAAATTTTTACTGTCAAGCATCGTAGAGCTTTTAAATGACAGATTGTTTATTTGTAACTATTTTATGTTTATATAAACAAAGCAAAAAGTTTGTCCATTTTAATTAAAACAATAATAATATTGAAAAACAAAAGCACTTGGTTTGTAAATAAAAAGTTAACAATAAAGAGTGAAGATTTAGGAAAATAAAAACCAGTTTAACAGAAATATTTTAAGATTTTAAGAGAATAAAAATCAAGAAATAAATATAATTATTAATTTAGTTGTTTTTTTTTTAAAAAAGTCCAACAAAATTCTTGTGTTTTTATTTTTCGTGCAACAAAGTTTACGGATTATTTAAACTGGATTTAAAGAGTAAAAATGATCCAAAATCAGAATAAAATCTTCTTAACTTTTAGTAAAATCAACAAACTCATTTTATTTTGATTCTTTAAGAAATAAATCAGATTTAAATCAATGCTAAATAAAATCAATAAAAACAGATTTAAATGCAAAAACTCAAAGTTTAACTAAAAACCAAATAAAACCTTCTAAAAACTACATTTTAAACTTTTATAAACTTACCCTGTAACAACAGGCGCCATCTTCCAAAAAAAAAAAAAGTCACAAAAATCGCGAGATCCGTGTGTCCCCCTTCCCTATATCTCCACATCCAGACGTACAAGAAGGAGAAATGAGGAGGGGTCACAAAACAAGCCAAAACAACAGGCGTGGGAAACTACACTGTATCACGCGAGACTTTAAAAACTCTCACCATTCACACTAATGGAGTTAACGTTGAAGTATCGCGAGATTATTGGGTTGTTTTTTTTCTTTTTTTTATTCTTGGCATGAAAAGTACTGAGTAACTAGATTCCCACGCTTTTAGTGAGCTGTAAAACCAGGCTACACCTTACAGTAAAGAGAAAAAAAAGGAAGACAAAAGAATAAAAACATACAGTTCTTTTAACCCTTTCATCATCCATTTAAATGGAGCTAATCTATTCCTTCAAAATAAGAGTCTGAAAACTTTTTATTAACTTTTATTTCTGAATATATACATCACATATAAAAGTTGGATTAAATCAGACAGTACTGGATGGATTTCTGACAGCATTTAGATTACTTAAACATATTTAATACGAATAAAAAAAGAGGCGACAAAGTCAAGTTTTACTGTCTGAAAATCTGATAAAAAAAAGTGTAGTTTTGGTCCCGTTAAAGTTTTAATTTGGCAAAAAAAAATCATTTGTGTTTCATTAAAGGCACAAGTGACTGATATTATTTCGCTGCTTCGGCATGAAATTAAAAATGATTAATCACTAGTGTTTTGTAAATTAAAGTGTCCTCGTTTGATAAAATAACTGCTTCTCAAACATCAGCTGTCTTTTTAAACAGAGATCTTTGAATAAAAAAAAACCTGAAAAATGACCCAGCTTGTAAACACTGTCCCCCCGATTAGTGCTTTTAAATTTTCCAGAAGATTTTCTTCCTGTAGAGAACGTAAGCGATGAAGACCCAGCAGGAAGTAGCAAACAGGTTCTGGACGAGGTGCTCTATGTGTGATTGGCTGTTTGTCATGTGCCAGCGGAAAGGAAAGTAGTCCTCGAACACCTCGTGGCCGACGTAGACCAGGATGGAGTTCATACCTGACGGATGAGCAAGAAAAAAATGAAACACAGAGGATCTTAGTTATAAAGTTCAGACCTAAAAGAGAAACACACCTGAGAGCTCCTCCCACTCTCCAAAAACATGCATGTTAGGTTAATTAGCTGCTATAAATTCGCCCTTAGGAATGAGTGTGTGTGTCGCCCTGCAACAGACTGGTGACCTTTTTGGGGTGTATCCTGCCTCTCGCCTTAAATCACCTTAAATAGGGTCCGATCCCTTCGTAACTCCACTTCGTAAGAGGTTAAGAAGACTAAAAGGGATGGGATTAGCGCATCCAAATCCCAGACCATGGTCATGGTCCTCGCCGGAAAAGGGTAGAATGCCCCCAAGTGGAGGAGTTTAAGTATCTCGGGGTCTTGTTTACGAGTGGGAGAAAGATGGAGCGGGAGATCGACAGGCGGATCGGTGCGGCGTCAGCTATAACTAGAACGCTGCATCGGTCCGTCGTGGTGAAGAGAGAGCTGAGCCGAAAAGCAAAGCTCTCGATTTACAAGTCGATCTACGTTCCTACCCTCACCATGGTAACCAGAATCTACGTTCCTACCCTCACCATGGTAACCAGGATCTACGTTCCTACCCTCACCGTGGTAACCAGGATCTACGTTCCTACCCTCACCGTGGTAACCAGGATCTACGTTCCTACCCTCACCATGGTAACCAGAATCTACGTTCCTACCCTCACCATGGTAACCAGGATCTACGTTCCTACCCTCACCATGGTAACCAGGATCTACGTTCCTACCCTCACCTATGGTCACCAGCTGTGGGGTGGTGACCGAAAGAATGAGATCGCGGGTACAAGCGGCCGAAATGAGCTTCCTCCGCAGGGTGGCTGGGCTCTCACTCAGAGATCGGATGAGGAGCTCTGCCATCCGGGAGGAGCTCGGTGTTGAGCCGCTCCTCCTCCAGGTCGAGAGGAGCCAGATGGGGTGGTTCGGGCATCTGGTCAAGATGTCCCCCGAGCGCCTCGCGGGCGAGGTGTTTCGGAAACGTCCCACCGGGAGGAGACCAAGAGGCAGACCCCGGACCCGCTGGAGAGACTATGTCTCACAGCTTAGGGCTGTTGCCCCCGCGACCCGACCCCTGAACAAGCGGAAGATGACGGAACGGAAGAAGACTAAAAGGGTGGAGACGGCAGCTCAGTGGTTAGAGAATTCGCGCTCGGACCGGAAGTTCGCAGGTTCGCGTCCCACAGAGAGCACGTCTTGGGTCCTTGGAGAAGACACCTAACCCCCGCTTCTCGTACCATTGGCGCCGTCGAAGGGCAGCCTGCTGCGGTGTAAGGAGTGCAGCACACAAATTTCCCCGGTGGGGGATGAATAGAGTAATTCATTTATTTATTTATTTTAAACAAAAACACCAGAGAGCGCGTCGCATTTAAAAAGACGGGCTTTTGTTTCCATTAAACACGTAATCTTTCTAAACATGGCATCGGAAAATAAGCAAAATTATAACGATCATGAGAAAATATATTCAGATCCAGGCTCAGTCACACCCTTAGACCACAACGCCTCACAGAGTTTTCTAACAATGAATATTTTAGGTCTAAGTGAGCTTGAATTTTTAAAATGTTTGTTTACAAAATTTATCATGTGATCTTATGAATTTGAACTTAATGTTGTTGTTGTTGCAAAAGTCGTGAAAGAAAAAAAAAAAACGTGTGCCGTATTTCCCAGTCCATAGAGCACACCTGAGTTTAAGCCACACCCACTACATTTTAAAGGAAAACATACAAGATGCACAGCTGCAGCAGCAGGAGATGCCATGTGATTAGCCTCAATTATACCTAATCATGTTCATGGAATGCACTAAGAGTGTTCATCATGAGGGAGTTTTATTAGCCTTGCCGGGTGAGCGTGAGATAGGTCCTAATTGCGGGTGTATCCCACCCAATGTGGGAAACTTTGCATGTCTGCCTAGTTTTATCATGGAGTGAAACATGGAAGTAATGTCATCTTTTTTGTTGATCCAAAAAATGATCGGCTTTGTGAGTTTTTGGATCAGTTGCACCCCTAGTGGGCAGTTCCTCTAAAATTTATTTCAAGATTCTAGAAATTATATTGTCATTGCTTTAAGCAATAACGACTTGGGATCCTTCCGGGTGAGCTGGAGGATGCAGCTGGGACGAGAGAAGCCGAGGCTTCCCGTCTGAGGCTTTGACCACGCGACCCGGCCCGGGATAAGCGGAAGATGACGGAACAAAACGGATTCTCAATCAGTTATGTTTTAGTGATTGATATTTAGAGGTTTGGGACCCTGAAAGCAAAAACAGCTCATCCAGAGCATGTACCAAGTAACAGTGGGTAATTCTACTGAAGTCCTTTCAGTGACTTGAAGAGTTTTACTGATGCAGGGACCGTTTGAGTGTTTAGTGGAAAAAAATATTGCATTTAAATATTTAAAGCAGTAGAACTCACCTGGATAAAAAAACGGGGCTCCAGACCACCATTTTTTCACATCCACGATGTAGAACACCAACACGAGCAGCACGAAGGCAAAACAAGACAGTGTTGTCACATAGGACAGCGACCTTTATGGGAAACACACACACACACACACACACACACACACACACACACACACACACACACACACACACACACACACACACGTTACTATGCAGCCGGTGTTTTTTAGGGATATCGCTGGGAATTAAAACAAATGACTTATAAGACGAAATGTTTCACATTCTTTTTTTTTTAGAAAGTGATTTTCACACCAGTCACAAAAAAAAAAAAAAAAAAAAAACACGCATTCGACCAAAAATTACAGACAAAATAAAACCAACAAAATTCCAACCAAATGTTTCAAGAATTTTTTAAGAATAAATTTATTCTTGTTCACGTGGAAGAAATTAAAAAAAAAAACATGTTTAAAAAGTTTGTCTAAATTTCCAAACGTCTGATGTTAAAAATCATTGGTTTTATTCCAGTTTAATTTTAGATGAAAATGCATTAAAAAAACATCAATTTTTTTTTTACTCAAAAAGAAACAATTGATTAGATAAGTACTCGTCGTTTTTAGCCAATCAGTGCTTACGCCATGTGATGACCACGTCTAGCTAATTAACTATTTCTACTTTTCTAAAGAGTTTTTATTTCATTTTTTTTACATACGTGGAGTTTTTCCACCAATGAAAATATCTCAATGTTCTGATTATTTAGTTATATATTGATGATCAAGTCGGCCATTTTGGATGCATTTTGGATTTTGGATGAAACTATCGACAACGCAGAATTTTTTTTTTCATCTTTTGTTTCTATTCAGAGGTGTGATTGGTTTTCTACGTCATTAGCAGGATCTGGCAGAAAAATTGTCTGGTCTTGAAGCAGAAGAAAAAAGATAATATTTAGAAAGACTACAGTTGATTGTTTTTTTCCCGTGACGTTATCAACCCAGAAGTATAAAGTCCTTCAGATCTACAGCCGTGTAGAAACTTGGAAGTGAAAATACAGTCATTTTCAATGTCCGGGTATGTGATTGCAGGCATCAAATCGGGACTGTTTGAAAATAAAGGATTTAGAATTGTACAAGGATCCTCTCCACCAATTAACTCTAGTTTTTCTAAAAATCATCTCTTTTTCTGCTGCAAGAGCAGATGATTTTCAGCCAGATCACGCTGATGATGTGAAAAACTTATTGTACCTCTGAATAACACAAAAAGATAAAAAAAATATAAAAAAAATACAGCGTTGATGATAGTTTCATATTTAGCTATGCCTGAACCATGCCTCCAAAATGGCCAACTTCCAGGTTGGTGACGTCATATGAAACCCCTCCATAGGTGTGAGTGTGAAAAGAAACTGGTTGTTGAACCTCTATGTCAGGGGTGCCCAACCCTTTTTGTCTCAAGATCTACTTTTAAATTAGCAAACCTCTTGCGATATACCAGTCCTGATGTTACCAACCCTGAGGTAAGCGTCCTCTCCTTTATTAGCCTTCAGATCTGCAGCTGAGTAGAAATTTGGGGTGAATTGGATTGTTTGAAAATGAATGATTTAGAATTGTATAAGGATCTTTTCCACCAGTCAACAAAAAATATTGCTCTGATAGTTTCATCCTGATCCTGGACAACTTCCGGGTTTTAGTCACGTGGGTCAATGCACTCTATAACACAACAAAGGCGCTACATTGTCAGTAGTCACTTTTTTGAGCGGCTGAATGATCGCTAAATTTAGTGTCAAAGTCGCTAAATTGGCAACACTGACTTTCTGTCATTAAAAAAAAAGTCATAACATTTTTTTTTTCTTAATTTTTTTTTCAATACATCTCGTGGTCGACTCGGGACCAGTCCGCGATCCACCGGTAGATCGCAGTCGACCAGTTGGGTACCCCCGCTCTATGTGGTCCTTAGACAGACTGGAGACCAATCAGGTTGGTAATCTGGCAGAAAAAAGTGGCAGAGGTCTGCCTTCTTCAAATCCTCAGTCTTATTCAGACCATCTAAGAATTTAAATGACATTTTAGTTCTTTTAGGTTTCAATCAAACCATTGTTTTCATGCATTTTTTCCCTTTTTCTTTCGAGTTCATTGAAGGACACTTTCATTTGATATTTTAAACACCACTTTTCACAATGTTTTTAGAGGTAAAACTGATTTTTTTAGGCAAAAGAAAGGACTTTTTGTGTTTTGGTGTCATTTCAAAGATATTTTTTATTTCCTCGGTTTGTCACGTTGATGTGCAAAAGAGTTTACGGGCGTTTGATTTGGAACAACTTTTCTAATAATATAATATATACAGCCATACAGAAATTGTTTTTACATTAAAGTGGCCTCACAAGATGTTAAAGGTGCATTTCTACAGAATGAGAGAAGTTTACCAGAATTACAATTTTGGTTTCGACCAAACCTAAAATGTCATTGTTTTTTTTTTTTGTTCTTTTATTGTTTTAATGCTTAGATTTTGTGACATTCTGTATTTTATCTCACTGTTTTTTGTAAACGTTGTTTAAAAAGTTCATAAAATAAGGATTCTTCTTATTATCTTAAAATTATACTTGAGTATTTTACGCACCAATAAACCAGTAGTTTATGAGCAGAACCTACCAGAGGTTTTTGTTGACAGGAATGAATCCCTGATCTTTGGAACACTTGGTCAGAACGGCTGAGATGATTCCCTGTGAAGAAAAAAATCATTAATATTAATAAAAAATAAATCAGTAGCTCAAGTTTAATCAAATGGAATAAAATATGAATGTAACCTAACCCTATCATTGATAAAGATTAAAAATCAACAACAAAAAAAACCCCAATTTAGTATAAGAATTCGTCCCGCAAGTAAAAAAAAACTAACAAAATAAGTTTTATATAAAATTTAAGTCCAAATAAATTTGAATTCTTAGGTTTAATAACTTACCAAAAACAAGCCCCAAATGAGGAACCTCGTTATGATGGTTCGAGGAAGATCTCGGTAGTGTAGGATTATTTTTCCTGCCTGAAGGAGAAAAACATAAAATACATGGTTTTTATTTTAAAAAATAAGAAATAAAACAAAAATGATAATAATCCAGACCTGTAATCCAAGAAAAGCCATGAGGACAGAGTTGATGCTGCCGAGAACACCTTCTGGATCAAAGGGCACCTGCGTGGCGTAAATTACCTACAAGAAAATATAAACAAGGGAAAAAAAAACAGATTCATTAGACAGATTTTTCTAAAACTTGTTTAGTGTCGTTTTAAGGTGAAACTAGACGATAGAAGATTAACGAGAGTATCAACTCAGTAAAGACTTCTTCTTCTTCCATCATTTCCCTTCAGGGGTCGCCACAGCAAGTCAGTTTCTTCCATCTAACCCTATCTCCTGCATCCTCTTCAGTCACACCAACTATCTTCATGTCTTCCTTCACTGTATCCATGAACCTCCTCTTTGGTCTTCCTCTAGTCCTCTTTCCTGGTGGTTCCAAACCCAGCATCCTTCTTCTGATGTACTCTCTCTCTCTCCTCTGCACATGTCCAAACCATCTCAGTCTGACCTCTCTGACTTTAAAACATCTAACATGTGCTGTTCCTCTGATCCTGTCCATCCTGGTCACTCCCAGAGAGATCCTCAGCATCTTCATCTCTGCTACAAACATCTCTGTTTACTGTCTTTTCCTCAGTGCTACTGTCTCTAGACCAATCAGCAAGGCCGGTCTCACCACACTGTCTCTAGACCAATCAGCATGGCCGCTCTCACCACGGTTTTGTACACTTTCCCTTTCCCTTTAGCTGAAACTCTTCTATCACACATCACACCTAATACTTTCCTCCATCCGTTCCAGCCTGCCTGCACACGCTTCTTCACCTCTTTTCCACACTCTCCATTGCTCTGGACTGTTGATCCTAAGTTCTTAAAATCTTCCACCTTCTTTATCTCTTCTCCCTGTAACCTCACTTTTCCATTTGGATCCCTCTCATTCACACACGTGTACTCTGTCTCACTCTGACTAATCTTCATTCCTCTTCTTTCTAGTGCAAACCTCCACCTCTCCAGCTTTTCCTCCACCTCTTCCCTCTTCTCTCTTAATCAACACTCCATTAAGACAATGGTCTATTTATCAACATTTTATTCTTAATTGAACAGAAAGATTAACAGAAAGACAGACGAACAGATGGAAGGAAGGATGAACAGACCAACGGAGAGAGCGAAGGCAAGACCGACGGACCAATGGATAAAAATTACAACTAATCAAGTGAAGGACCAATCAACAAAACGAAAGTTTGACGTGAAGACCGACCGACTGACCAAAGAACTAACCGGCAGACAGACCGAATGACAGACAGAGAGATAATTTCTGGTGTACAAAGTACATGTTACACCCATTTCATAAAACGAGCAACATTTATGAGCGAAAAAATTAGTTTTGTTCACAGATGTATAAAAACTCTAAAATGTTGAATTTTACTCTGAAAATCCGTTGTTAACTTCCTTCACAGGCAAAAAAATAATAAATTGTTTGGTGGTTTTGTGGCTGTGGCGGGCACTGGTCAAAGACCAGCTGCTCATTTCATAAAATGAACAACCTTATTGGCAGTTTCATGAACTGGACAGTAAAACTGCTCATTACATGAAAGGAGAAATTTCATAGATTGGGTGTAACATACTGTATATGCCGCAACTTTCAGCCCAGCGGCTTTAAGCAGTCTATTTATAGATTTTTCAAACAGCCATGAGGGGGTGCTCGAGCAGAAAAAGTACGGGGAAGACAATAGAGTAGCCAGAAGTTTGTTTTCGTACCAATGGATGGAAACAGGAAGAAAAACAAGGAACAATCCACCGTATGAATACCACTGCCATCCACCACTTCCTGCTTAAGACTTGTCACAATAAAAGAACTGGAAATTCAACTCATCATTTCCTCCTTTTACACAAGTTAGAACTTTTAATGTAATTTGGTTCATCGTAAATGAAAATGTAAACACACTCATTATGAACAATTCTAGTTAAAAGTAATGGATCTGCCAATAAAGAAGGAAACAGAGCTGCTTGATGTAAACTTAGTGTTAATAGTGAGACGTTTGGAAGGTGAGATGTTGCTGTGGTGATGCTGTGTTACTGCAGCGTTACCAAAAAAAGTTAAACTTTGAAAACTTCTAATGTTAGAATGTGGAGCTCCTGCAGCTTAAAAACAAGTGTGACTTACAGTATGTTTGGACAAGATGTGTTTTCCTTCAAAAATGTAGTGGGTGTGGCTTAAACTCTGGTACACTCAATAGATCAGAAATTACGGTCATTTTTAAAAGTTTTTTCAATGTATAGCAATAGAAAAAGATTAAATAGTACATCAATGAATGTTTGACCAATGTTGTGCTTTTGACCTTTTTTTATATTTTTAATTGGGCTTCACAGGACTGCCGAAATATCTAATAGCAATTATTTAACCCAGCTACAAACAAGCTGATTGGTTAGATGTGGACACCCTTTTGGCTCTTCCGACTTGTTTTAAAGTAGTAGCTAATCACAGTTGTTATTAATGCATTATTAATTAGATATCGATGTATCCTGCAGCCCTAATAAGTAGATGGACAGATGGATAGCTACCCTGGACGAAGGATTCTGGTAAATATGTTTTTCTCCCAGCAGGAAGCGATCGATAAAAGCAGCAGCTCCACCGGTGCATTTTGGGAAGTGGCCCAGATCGCCGATCCCTCCAGGACCCAGGTAGCCTCTGCAGGAACAAAAACAATGGTAAACATAGACGGCACGATGGGGGTTGAAAAAAAAAAATAAAACCAGAAATTAGGTTTAGTGGATCTTATTTTTCGTTGGTACAGAGACGTCCCACATCAATCAGAAACTCTACAAGTCTTTGACTCACGTTGGGCATCCTGGTACGGGTAACAGGAAGGTGAGACTGATCCAGATTATTTCTAGAAGCAGAACACACAGCCATGCCGGCCAGTATAGAAGGACGTCCAAACCAGGAGACCACCAGGCTTCCTACGAAACACAGAGATCTTTAAAACTGACCAATAAAAAACCAGAGGGAAGTGAAGTTTTATCTCACTGTGGTGAAGATGTCCAGATTTGCTCTGGCCACCAGCAGGTCCAGGCTGGCTACGACCAGGTAAGACCAGGCGAGGCGCTGCAGCACACCGGGGATTCGCAGAGTCTCCCAGGACACTGTAGGACATCAGCACACGTTAGGAGGAGAAACTACACAAACTTTAGCGTCAAAATTTTAAATATTTTTAAAACCTCAAATAAAAAAGCAAAAACCAAAATAAAATGATTTTTTGCTGCTGCTTCAAAAATGTCCCCGTTATAAATCGTCTGTATTCCAAAATGTTAACCTGAACTTTCAAGACTTATCTAGAAAACATGGCTGACTTTATTCAGACTCTCTTCATGTTGTCTCTTCAATATTATCTCACTCAATCTTTCTAAAATGTTTCTGTAATGGCGTCACAGTCCTCCTTGTCTCTCTCCACAAATATAAACACACACTTATGTGTGGCCATAGCAATGTGTTTGTTGCCATAGCAACACAGCAACAACTTCCCGCATTAGTTGTTGCTATGTTAGGCTTCCTCTCAGCTGCTGCGGGGTGCAGCAGGTTGAAGGGGATAAAATGCTTATAAATTTTTAAATGTTCATTTTAGAACATAAAAACTAAATGATAAAAAAGAAAACATGTTTATATTAAAAGTCATTAAAGGTCAGCCTCCTAGGTTGTTTTCTTTATTCCGTTCCGTCATCTTCCGCTTGTTCCGGGGTCGGGTCGCGGGGGCAACAGCCTCAGATGGGCAGCCCAGGCATCTCTCTCCCCGGCTGCATCCTCCAGCTCACCTGGAAGGATCCCAAGTCGTTCCCCAGCCAGCTGTGAGACATAGTCTCTCCAGCGGGTCCGGGGTCTGCCACTTGGTCTCCTCCCGGTGGGACGTGCCCAAAAAACCTCTCCCGCGAGGCCCTCGGGGGGCATCCTGACCAGATGACCGAACCACCCCATCTGGCTCCTCACGACCTGGAGGAGGAGCGGCTCAACACCGAGCTCCTCCCGGATGGCAGAGCTCCTCACCCGATCTCTGAGTGAGAGCCCAGTCACCCTGCGGAGGAAGCTCATTTCGGCCGCTTGTACCCGCGATCTCATTCTTTCGGTCACCACCCACAGCTGGTGACCATGGTGAGGGTAGGAACGTAGATCGACTTGTAAATTGAGAGTTTTGCTTTTCGGCTCAGCTCCGTCTTTACCACGACGGACCGATGCAGCGTCCTAGTTATTGCTGACGCCGCACCGATCCGCCTGTCAATCTCCCACTCCATCCTTTCCCCACTCGTGAACAAGACCCCGAGATACTTAAACTCCTCTACTTGGGGCAGGACCCTGTCCCTGACCCGCAGGGGGCATTCCACCCTTTTCCGGGCGAGGACCATGGTCTCGGATTTGGAGGCGCTAATTAGCACATTAAAGTGACGTGCGGTCAAATTGACGGCTGTGGCGGTCCTAGTGTTAACGTTCAAATCAGTGCTCATTCAGTTTAACATGTTTCATAGATTTATTTGGTGTAATTTTACACGACAGCGGTCTTACCCCAGTGGTGGGTTTAAGTTTACAGGCTTTAAGTACGTACCGCCCGTCCTCACGCACAACACAAAAATGGTCATGTGTGTTTTCCTCAAGTTTGTTTTGCTCATAGAGCCTGGATAAAACCTAGCTCATCCTAGATCAGAGGTGCCCACACAGTTTCAGCAAATTTGTGAGCACCAAGGACCATCTCCAGGTGCTCTTTTAAATATTAAACCAATAAAAAAAAGGTGTGTGTGTGACTAGATAAATCAAATGGAGTAATCTCACATGCTCCCTGGCAGTAGTTGGGATTAATGATGAAGAGGCCGATGAGGAAGAGTTGAACGCTCCTCCAGAAGACCTTCCTCAGCAGTGAGCAGCGACTCATGCCAGCACGTAGAAGACTGTTTACGGACAGAGCGATGGACGTCCCCATGATGAACACGAACCTTCAAAACCATAAAAAAAAAAAAACAGAGAAAATAAGTGATCGGAAATGTAAAACGGCTACATTTTATTTCTTTAGACCAGCTTTAAAAAGATTTTATTTTTCAGATATTTTTGGAGTAAAATGCGCTAAAATTGTGACGTATAATTGTTAGTGGAAAGCTTTCAAAAGTTTACATTTAAACAAGAAAAGGCTTTTATTGTGAAAGTCCAACATGTAACATTAATGTTTCTTATAAAATACCGAAAGTAAAATACACGTTAAAAGCTGTGAAAGAGCACATGTTGTTCGTTCTTCTTAAGTTTATGTGCTAGATTTTTAAAATAACGACGTCGTTTTGTTAGTTTAAAAATCTTTTGATTGAAATGAATGAAAATTAAACTTGTTTGTTTAGAGCAGGGGTGCCAAACTTTTTTGTCCCAAGATCTACTTTACAAATACCAAACCTCCTGAGATCCAACAGTCCCATGTTACCATGCCAAATCCTACAGATCGTTTCCAGCCTGCTGTAACTACCCGCACAATGCAGTTTGTTACATACGCACACACTCACAGCGCTTTGTGAGGGGGAGGGCCACAGCAGCACTGCGGTCTGCTTATTGATTACAGGCTTAACGACGTGATTTCACGTCACAGACTCCAAAAATCTCCAGTAACAGAAGAAAAGCCGCTAGATTGAAACTTTTTTTTAAAGTTTTTTTTTTATTTTTTTTACTTTTTTTCAATGCCATGCGATCTACCCATAATGCTTTTGCGATCGACCAGTGGATCGCGATCGACATAATGGCTACCCATGGTTTAGAGAATAGAATAAAAAATATGTAGCATCACCAATTTAACCACACAAAAAAGGACAGAAAAGGGGATTATTGTTTGAATATTGTGACTGGACTTAAAAGTAAACTTTAAGGTGTTTTAAATCCGGCAAGAAATCTTTTCTTTTTTAAGCTGGTTTGTTGTTTTTAGAAAGACTTAAGTTTTCTTATTTTTAAGAAAATTTAAATGTGATTCCTTAAAGTCTTTCTTTTTTTAATCACAGGAGGGCGCTGTTGTCTTGTTTTCCAGTTAGAAAAAACCTTGTGAACGAATAAAAATATACTAAAACTAATGAACAGAAAAAGGAAATCAATTAAAATGATTGTTGATAGAAATGATAAATAAACCAGTAAAATACTGAATCCATCTCACCATGGGAAAACCAGATCAGCAACGGTCAGACCTAAAAACAGAAGAAAATAAAACGCTTCAAACAATGAGTTCAGTATTAAAGAATCACACTATTTACAGCACAATGAAGCGTAAATAACGACCTTCAAGTTTATCAAAAATGTGCCTCATATATCAATCGATAACGGTTTAGTCACCCAACACGTGTGTGTGTGAAGACCCCAAGACGGAAACGACTTACAAGACAGCGGTAGTAACACAGATTTGAATAAGTGATGACTTTGATGAGAGCGAGTCTGGCACGTTGCACGCCATACTCACCCAACTGTTTAAGAAAAAGACTTGTTGGATTGGGAATGAAGTGAAAAAGTCAGCTTTGTGTTTAAAACGGACCAACGCCAGTAGATTTTGTGAATATGAACATTAACATGGAGTTACTGTTAGACTGTTAATGCTTGGCAGTATTTACTAGATTGTGATGATCAGGCTGTTTCACTAAATCAGGGAAAAATCTACTTCCGTGTTTGTGAATTCACTAACTCTGTGATAAAAAGTTGCATTAAATGTTCTACTTTGCTGTTGGTCAAAAAAAAATCTGCTATCTGCTGCATCTTCTTCGGTCACACCAACTATCTTCATGTCCTCCTTCACTGTATCCATGATCCTCCTCTTTGGTCTTCCTCTAGTCCTCTTTCTGGTGGTTCCAAACCCAGCATCCTTTTTCTGATGTACTCTCTCTCTCTCCTCTGCACATGTCCAAACCATCTCAGTCTGACCTCTCTGACTTTAAAACCTCTAACATGTGCTGTTCCTCTGATCTTGTCCATCCTGGTCACTCCCAGAGAGATCCTCAGCATCTTCATCTCTGCTACCTCCATCTCTGCTTCCTGTCTTTTCCTCAGTGCCACTGTCTCTAGACCAATCAGCATGGCCGCTCTCATCACTCTGATGAATTAGATCTGATAAATTTGGATTGATCAAGTTTGACCAACAAAAAACCATGCACAACTGGTTAATTGGCTCACAGAAACCCATTACTCAGCCACTTAGTCATTTTTGTTGCCTTGAATGCCCTACTGTGCAGGATAGAGTATCCAGTTTCTATCATGCACTTTCTTTAGTTCTGATTTGTTATGTTTTTGCAACTAATTGAAGCCAAACATTATTGGTGACGTCCCATAAACGTCAATAATACATCAAAATGCAACATTTTATTCAGCGAGATATTATTGAGATTATTTCTCAAATCCTGTCTCAAATTCTATTTGTACTATTCTCTTCGGAGTTCTTTAATTTGTTCAACTTTCATTGAAAAGTCCAACTTAAAAATCACATTGAAAGGAAATCAGCCACCAAATCTGTTTGTTTTCCTCCAAACCATCTCAGTCTGACCTCTCTGACTTTAAAACCTCTAACATGTGCTGTTCCTCTGATCCTGTCCATCCTGGTCACTCCCAGAGAGATCCTCAGCATCTTCATCTCTGCTACAAACATCTCTGTTTCCTGTCTTTTCTTCAGTGCTACTGTTTCTAGACCAATCAGCATGGCCGCTCTCACCACGGTTTTGAACACTTTCCCTTTCATTTTAGCTGAAACTCTTCTGTCACACATCACACCTGATACTTTTCTCCACCCGTTCCAGCCTGCCTGAACACGCTTCTTCACCTCTTTTCCACACTCTTTATTGCTCTGGACTGTTGATCCTAGATACTTAAAATCTTCCACCTTCTTTATCTCTTCTCCCTGTAACCTCACTTTTCCATTTGGATCCCTCTCATTCACACAGAGGTGTGCTTTATAAAAATACAGACTTACTCACCATTCCAGCTTTCATGTCTGAAGAACCAGTAACGTCCTCCTCCGTAGTTCACAAACACCATGATGACCAAAGAGATTCTGGTGGTGACATGAGAATAAAACATGTTTTCATCTCACCAGGAGGCCAGAAGAGAGAAATGTATTTACAAAGATTGGTGGGGATCATTTTTTGCCACGCAAACTCAGGATTTATGAAAACCTTCTAAACTCTGCTTACGCAATATCAGCGTTACAAATATCAGACATAAACCAACTAGTCCTCCATCTCACTTTAGCCACGCCTTTAGAAATCCAAATGACATGATGCATATTTAATGTTGAGCCAGTGCTGCCTGTTATTATTCACAAAAAAATTACAATGAAGCATAACTTCATCATAATGAGTTGAAGCAGATCTTTAAAAGAGGAGGTGGGTGAACAGAACAGAAGACTGTCACTGAACCACAAAGAAATTATAGTTCAATGTAACGACACCCACGTTACAGAGCCAGTAAACCGAGGACATGTAGCTAATAGGGGACTTTCTTGTTTAGGAACGGATATACTCGATAGGTACAGAGGTTTATGTTGTGGCGACTCCCACCGGCCAAAGACAACAGAGTGGGAGACAGTCACGACGGCGCACACTGATCTGTCAGTAAGTCAACTCTAAGGTCATCTTCTTATCCGTCTGTCCCTTACAGAGGTTGCAGGGGGTGCCGGAGCCTATCCCGACTAATTTAAGGCGAAGGGCAAAGTACACCCTGAACAGGGCACCAGTCTGTCGCGGGGCCACACACATACAACCGTCCACACACACTCATTCCTAGGGGCAATTTGGCACCGGCCAATCAACCTAGCATACATGTCTTTGGAGGGTGGGAGGAAACCGTAGTACCCGGAGAAAAACCCACGCATGCATGTGGAGAACATGCAAACTCCACACAAAAAGGACAGTGTTCCAAACCTCGTCCCCACTCAGGACTTGAACCCACAATCTTCTTGCCAGTGTGCCAGTGTGCTATCCACTGTACCACCGTGCCACCCCAACTTTAACGTGTCGAACAATATTCTTCCACCTGCTCGTTATCACAAACTTGGTTAATAATGAATGATTAGTAATCTCGCCTTTCGGTAGCTCGACTCTAAAACAGTTCATCTATAGTTGGTTCTGAGTAACTGTGGGCCTTTTCAGTGGCTTAGGAGATATAGAAATGTTATGGAATCATGGATGACCCAACCGCTTAAAGTAATGACAAAAAAAAAAAAACGTGTCCTACACTGAGTATCCATGTCAAAGACTGGAGGCGGTCCTCGTGAGTCCAAAACTTGATACTTTAGTTACATTATTGATATTGTTATCTTTTATAATCCTCATGTGTAGGATGTAAAATATTAAAAAAAGAAGTGTATGAGTTCTTAAAAAAAATTTGTGGATTGACTGCATTTTTTTCATGATGTGGTCCGATTTTCTTTTGTGTTTTCCAACTGTTCTTCTGTCTGTGGACATCTGTCCACATGTCTCCTCTTTTCCTCCACATCTCACCATTTGGCAGCTTCTGACTTTGCTTAGAGAGGTGTTTCTTAATTATTTTCTGTCTTGCCCCCGTCTAGGAAGAAGAAAACATCTTGCACCCCATCACGCAACTATAATTAGTATCATTGGTCAATAAAATTGTTTTAAGTACACCTCTTCATAGCACTGTATCTTATTGATGTATAAGAGAATAAAAAAGAAAGAAATATGGATTGATTTACAAAAATAGAATAACTTTATTAACTGTAACACAGAGTAACAAGTCTGTGTAGTCCCTCATTCATCCAGGAGTGATCCATAGTAGAAAAAGTTTAAAAAAAGTCTTCTGGACAGTTTAATTCTTGAACGAGACGTTTCGACTTCCATCCGGAAATCATTTTCAATCTGAATGAAATGGACAGAAAACTGGATCTATTTATACTAACCTGAGTAAAAGGTTAAAAAAAAAAATAGTAAGGCAGGGTTCGACCAATGAGCCTGTGTTACCTATGATGGCCGTGAATGGCTCCTATTGTAGCCACAGACCAGTAAACGACCCTATTATAAAAATGCTAAAAGCCTAGTGAATAGAAATTCCATCTAACGAGAGGCGTGAAACTGGGTCACGAGGTGTCATCTTTAGTCCATGGCTTCAAAAGGCTGCTATAAATCCCAGGAAAAACATATTTAATGCCTCCACTCCGATTCAGTGAGGGATTTTCATTTGTGATGAAAGAAAATCGTTAGCAGGATTTTCTTTTCACTAGGCTTTTAGCATTTTTATAATAGGGTCGTTTACTGGTCTGTGGCTACAATAGGAGCCATTCACGGCCATCATAGGTAACACAGGCTCATTGGTCGAGTCCTTACTATTTTTTTTACCTTTTACTCAGGTTAGTATAAATAGATCCAGTTTTCAGTCCATTTCATTCAGATTGAAAATGATTTCCGGATGGAAGTCGAAACGTCTCGTTCAAGAACTGAATTGTCCAGAAGACTTTTTTTATACTTTTTCTACTATGTAACACAGAGTAAATGTTCTCTGCTCACACTCTGTCAATGAGAGCAACACTGCCGTCTAATGTAGTGGAGTGGTATTGAACTTTATTCTAAGAGTAAAAAATTCAAATTAGAAGAATAAAAAGCATGTTCGCCGAGGTCAAACGCACCCCTTTAATGGAGCCTCACACCCCCCTAAGCTTTGTAAATGAGACTGTTGTTTTAAATCATGCATCCGCTATGACATCACACTCTCAGCCACATACCCTCTGAACGTATCCAGGGACCGAAGGCGTCTGCTGCCGCTGGCTGGAGGAGGCAGGATGTTGTCTGTGAGCGGCGTCTCTATACGAGGGGAGCCCAGTTCCTGGATCATCACATGCTTAGTTTATTTCAGAAACCTCAGATAGTACGATTCACAAATCACCTGATCACACACACTCACAGAGTTGATGAGCCTCTCTGTTTCCATGGAGCCGCCGACACGAAGGATCAGACCGCGAACGACATCGGTTCTGGATGAAAACACACAAAACTTTTTAGGAACAAGACTCAGGATTAAATTTTATTTTCTTAACCATAATCACAGAAAAGGAACCATGATGTAAATTTATACAGGAATAAAACAAACAAACTACTTCCTGGGAATGTCGTGAAAGCAAAACAATCAAATAGCATTAAATTACCTTAATAATCTCTTCCCGATGGCAAACACCAACGCCATGCCAACAAAGATAAAAAAAGCAACAAGAATGGCTGCACGGAGAAGACCAGAACATCACGTTAGAGCGTGAGACAAACAAGGAATTTAAATACTTGACACATGAGCATGTGATTGTGTTTCATTTAAACGGTGGGAAAATATATGTTTAAATATAAGTCGTATGAATAGATATTAAACATGAAGGAATGTGTAAATAAGAAAACATAAGAAACACACTATCTAGTAGGGTGTAACAGGACACGTGGTCACGTCGAATTGTTTCAGTGCCGGATGTTCTGGTCGTAGTGGAGCTTTGCACGAATGATTTCGTGCAATTAGTGTGTGTTTAATGTGCCAGCAACGTGGGAACCAATCATTGACAAGTATCCTTGTCTAATACACTTAAATGAGTGTTTTTTATTGTTTTAAAAAAACAAATTTTTCTTCTAATCGGGAGATGGGAAAAAAAGAGCCGGTAAAAAAATGAGATGAGCTGAAAAGCAAAGCTCTTGATTTACGCGTCGATCTAAGTTCCTACCCTCACCATGGTAACCAGGATCTACGTTCCTACCCTCACCATGGTAACCAGGATCTACGTTCCTACCCTCACCATGGTAACCAGGATCTACGTTCCTACCCTCACCATGGTAACCAGGATCTACGTTCCTACCCTCACCATGGTAACCAGGATCTACGTTCCTACCCTCACCATGGTAACCAGGATCTACGTTCCTATCCTCACCATGGTAACCAGGATCTAGGTTCCTACCCTCACCATGGTAACCAGGATCTACATTACAACCCTCACCATGGTAATCAGAATCTACGTTCCAACCCTCACCATGGTAACCAGGATCTATGTTCCTACCGTCACCATGATAACCAGAATCTACGTTCCAACCCTCACCATGTTAACCAGGATCTACATTCCTACCCTCACCATGGTAACCAGGATCTATGTTCCTACCTTCACCATGGTAACTAGGATCTATGTTCCTACCCTCACCATGGTAACCAGGATCTACGTTCCATCTCTCACCATGGGAACCAGGATCTACGTTCCTACCCTCACCATGGTAACCAGGATCTATGTTCCTACCCTCACCATGGTAACCAGGATCTACATTCCATCCCTCACCATGGTAACCAGGATCTACATTCCTACCCTCACTATGGTAACCAGCTGTGGATGGTGACCGAAAGAACGAGGTCATGGATACAAGTAGTCGAAATGATCTTCCTCTACAGGGTGACTGGACTCTCAGTCAGAGATAGAGGAAGGAGCTCTGAAATCCAGGAGGTGCTTGGAGTAGAGGTGTTGCTCCTCTGTGTCGAGATAAGTCAGATAGGGTGGTTCGGGCATATGGTTAGGATGCCTCCCAAGCACCTTGCTGGTGAGGTGATAGGATGCACAGGGAGACTACTCCTCACAGCTGGTCAGGGATCACCTTGCGATCCTCTAGGGTGAGCTGGAGGATGCAGCCAGAGTGAGGGGCTGAAGCTGTTGCCCCGGCAACCTGTCCCCGGATAAGTGGAAGACAATAAAACAGCTACTGAATTTATAACCATTTATACAACTGTTTAAATAACAAACAGCCCCAGACTGAGAGCTGGGATGACCTAGTCTGGGAGGTTGGGATCTTACACTAGCTGGCAGATCTAACTGTGAAGTTTAGCTTTATTACAATCAAGCTTCTCACAAAGCCATCTACAATCTTCTGAGATTTAAATGTCATTGTCAGATGGTCGACATGGTTCCTGTTTATTTACATTTTTGTCACTGAAGTGAAAAGTGAAACGTCAGTAAAAAAAAAAAAAAAAAAACAAAAAGCCCAAGAGGAACTAACGAAAAGGAAGTAAATAATAAAACAAAAACACTTATAAACCAAGCTGAGCCTCTAGGAAAGCAACAACTACCAAACAGCTATTTAATTAAGTTGTTTTTTGCATTTATGGTGTGAAATTATATTTTTGTAGAGAATAAAACTACAGAAACAGTGACGTTATGTTTGACAGCCAGTAAAGGGGCGGTGGGTAAAGACACTGGAACATCACTACTAGTACGACAAGAAAAAAAAACGTGGAAACTCAACTGGTCAGCTTTCAAGCAGCCTGTCCCTGACCAGATCAGGTAAAGCTAGACCTGGAACAGTGGAGTGATCATAGCATAGAATCTACGACCAGATTCAGTCCAACAGTGTATACCGAGCTTTACAGTTTTCAAAAGTTTTGTTTACAGTTTACAAGGATCTTTTTTTTTTAAATTTCCATCCCTTTGTTGCTTATTTGAGAATATGTTATATAATTATCACCAAACAGAATTCTGGATGATCTTATTTTCTTAAATGTACAACGTTAAAACAAATTGTCAGTTTAATAAACACACAAATAAAAAACAGGCATATGATTTTGATTAAAAAATGTGTTGATTATATATTTGCAGTGTTTGTGAAACTTACGGATGAAGCTGTTCACTGGATCGACATTAGTCACAACAGAGCAGTTCACACCTCCAGGTGGATTCAGATTCTTTACCCAGAGTGAATAGTTGCCCCACTCCCCGAAATGGAACTGAACCCTAAGACAGGAGATCAATCCAAGTATATTAACATTTCACTTTTAAACCTATAAAGTAAGAAGACAGTGGAGATGATCGTGGACTTTAGGAAAGTCAGCTCCCATTACCCCCCTTGGACTGACAGACTCCCCCATCACCACTGTAGACTCTTTCCGCTTCCTCGGCACTACCATCACACAGGACCTAAAGTGGGAGCCATCCATCAGCTCCCTGATCAAAAAGGCCCAGCAGAGGATGTACTTTCTGCGGCAGTTGAAGAAAGCCAAGCTGCCCGCCCAGATGTTGGTGCAGTTTTACAGAGCCATCATCGAGTCCATCCTCACCTCCTCCATCACCGTGTGGTACGCTGGAGCCACAGTCAGGAACAAACACAGACTGCAGCGCATTGTGCGCTCCGCAGAGAAGGTGATCGGCTGCAGCCTTCCATCTCTCGAAGACCTGTACGTCTCCAGGACTCGGGGGCGTGCAGGTCGGATAGTAGCTGACCCTTCCCACCCTGGACATGGACTTTTTGAGCGACTCCCCTCGGGCAGGAGGCTCCGGTCCATTCGGACCAGAACGTCCCGCCACAAAAACAGCTTCTTCCCTTCTGCCGTTGGACTTATGAACTCTTTATAACCTGGATCCCCACATCTCTTAGTCACCTCCCTCTTGTCACTTCACTATCTTTATTATTTTCTATTATTTTCTATGACATTGCACTACTTTTCTTTTTCTTCTGAGCACTCTTAGTTTTGTAAAAATTATTATTATTTTTATTTATTTTATTTTTATTATTTTTATTTTACTTTGTATATGTTTGCACACCAGTACCAGAACAAGTTCCTAGTCTCTGATGTTTTTCACTGACATGGCAATAAAAGCATTCTGATTCTGATTCTAATTATATAAATTGCGGCATAAAAACTGTAATCATTACATTTGAAACTTTATTTAAATGAAAACCGGATGAGTATAGCTTTTGTGAGCGCGGTATCTCCCAAGTAACGACGAGGATTATACTGAAACAGTTCACAGCCACTCGGGTCTGGTTATAGATGAACTGATTAGCCTTTTAGAATCATGCGGCCAAAAGTCAAGCTCGCAAAGTTTTTGAGAATACAAATTAGGGAGGCGATAGCTCCGTGGTAGAACGTTCGTCGTTGGCCCAGAAATTCACCATGTCTGTAACAATATGTGATATTGAATGTAAATAGTGAGTTCAATAGATCCACCACTAGAGGGCGATCATGTGTATTATTACCGTAATTTCACAACCATTAGGCGCACCGTACGAAAAGGCGCAGTCTCAGTCACACACCGCCTTACAACAACACACACGCATGCAAATGTGTGTATTAAAAAATAGATCGGGAGCAAAACTGAGTTTGGTTGTGCTTTATTTAAGTAGTAACGATACTAAACAAGCACATTACCGGTAATAGTCTTTATTCAAATCCGTCAAAGTCCTCATCCTCTGTTTCGGAATCGAACAGCTGCGCAAAATCCAACAGAGCAGGTCCACTTCGCTCCTCGCTGTCAAAGTCACTGTCTGTACTGTGCGGCTCCTCAGAAAGGATACCAGCTTTTGAGAAAGCTCGGATAACAGTACCAGCAGACACGTTAGTCCAAGCATCTACAATCCATTGGCAAACTGTAGCGGAACTCGCCCGGCGCTGCCTTCCACCCTTCGTGAAACTGTGGTCTCCTTCGGTCATCCATCGCTCCCACGCCGCTCACACTTCACTCTTTAACGTTCTCATGCCTTTTCTTTCAGGTCCGCCTTTTCTCACACACAAGGCGCATCGCACAAAAAGGCGCACTGCTCATTTTGAAGAAAATCTAAGACTTTTATATGCGCCTTATGGCCGTGAAATTACGGTACTTGTGTAGATACCAGAGAGTGAGACCTGGTGAGTGAACTGAATGTGAATAAACGGCGACTCGGTTGGTCGAGTAGAAATTAAACGGACACATTTTTAAAGGTGACATTAACAGGATCGAATGCCACTGAGCTCATGTCTAAGTGTCCTTGTGGAAGACACCAAACCCCCCGTTTCTCCCACCATGGCGCCATCCTGGCAGCCTGCTGCGGTGTAATGCAGCACAGAAATTTTCACTTTGAGGGATGACTTAAGTATGTAAAAAAAAAAAAAAAAATTAAAAAATTGAATTGGGCAGGCGGAGGCATACCGCGTTGGTGTCCAATTGTTCTTATTGACCAACGTCAGTTATTCATTCATATACATTAAAACATTTTATTATCAGTTCAGTTCAGATTTATTCATTTGGTCATACATAAAATCACAACAATAACACATCTTATGAATATCATATGTCTTATGAATTATCTTTATGTAACTCACGTGCAAAACTCGCTGGCGTTCGTACTGTTGAGCTTTAGTGTTAGTTTATGCTGTGTGTTTACAGGGAATTCAGCAGAACCTGGTATTCCTGCACCGGACCCTGAAGGCACCACTCCAATCTGCTGATACAGACACTAAAACACACGCACAGACACACACACACACACACAAACAAACATCAGATTTTAATTATAATGCATCTTACTTACAAAAAGTAGCACAACGTAATCACATAAACAAACAAAAAATCTGAACAATCACACACATTTTTTAAAAAAAATTGTGATATAAACATCCGGATTGTACGAAAATAACAAATTAAAATGTATCAAATCTATGGAAAGTACAACTAAAACATTAACACTAGGACCGCCGCAGCCGTCAATATGACTGCAGTCACTTTAATATGCTAATTAGAATACTTAAAGCCCAACCTAGGAGGCTGAGCTTTTATGACTTTTAATATAAACCCGTTTTCTTTTTTATCATGTAGTTTTTGTTTTAAAAATGAACATTTCAAAATTTATAAGCATTTTATCTTCTCTAACCTGCTGCACCCCGCAGCAGCTGAGAGGAAGCGCGCATTGCCACCGTAGCAACAACTTCTGTGGGAAGTGTGTGAGTGTTTATATTTGTGGAGAGAGATAAGGAGGACTCTGACGCCATTACAGAAACATTTTAGAAAGATTGAGTGAGATAATATTGAAGAGACACGATGAAGAGAGTCTGAATAAAGTCAGCCATGTTTTCTAGATAAGTCTTGAAAGTTCAGGTTTACATATTGGAGCCAATTTATAACGAGGACATTTTTGAAGCAGCATCGCAAAATGTGGAAAAAAAAGGTTATTGATGAATTAGATCATTTTATTTTAGTGTTTGCTTTTTACAAAAAGGAGCTTTAACTAATGATTAAATACATTTATGAATAGATGAACAAAGATCAAGTTTGGAATTGGCAGCAATTTAAGATCCAAATAAACAAATAACCAAAACCCACAGCATGGGTCAAACATGGCAAGATCGACAGTTATGAAGTCCTGTTATCTGCGGTTAACACATGGTCTGACCTGATGTTTTGAATTGTTGTTCAGGAGATATTAAGCCCCAAATCTGATTATTCTTTGATTATTTTGGGCAACAGACACGCAGCTAAATGCCAAAATGATACAGAGTGGACCAGTCTTTTTTACAGAAGATCTCCAGTTCAGTCAGGTATGATGGTTTCTGACAATGATCTTCAGGTTCAGACTGAGATGACCATTTCAGAACATTGTACCTTTTCTCTTCATGAATGCCTTTCGTTAGGTCATCGTCTGGTTGAAGTATCCAGCTCTAGTTTAACTTCAACTTTGTCTCTGATTCTTGAACATTGTTCTGTAGAATCTGCTTATACTGACTGGAATGCATGTGACCTTCAACTTTAACAAGACTGCAGTCCCTGCACTGGACGCACAGCCGCACAGCATGATGGAACCACTAGCATATTAAACTGTGGGCAGCAAGTGCTGAAACCTTCATCCTCCATGCATGCTGGTTCCTTTAAGTCCAAATAACTGTTTTAGTTTCATCAGTGCACAGAACCCTATTCTAAAATGAAGCTAACTTTTTCTAATGTGCTTTAGCCCGTCTCAAACAAATCTGTTCGTGGCATGTCCACAGAACAGGCTTCTTTCTTCAACTTTACTCTTTCATACAGCATCTCATTGGGAAAAGTGTGCTGAAAAGCAGAATGATGCACGATGACACCATCTGCAGCAATATCTATTTTAGGTCTCACCGTCCTTCGACTTAGTTTATTTAAGAGTTTTTTTTCTTTCCGGTCTTGAATACAACTGTACCTGTGGTTTTCTATTTTCACACTATGTTTCTCACACTGGAAACAGAAGCTGAAATCTTTGAGCTAGCTTTTTGTATCCTTCTCCTAAACCTTGATGTTAAACAAGCTTTGTTTTCAGGTCATTTGAGAGGTGTTTAAAGGCTCCCATGATGCAGCTCTTCAGAAATGATGTGAAGAGGAGACACACTTGTTATAATAATAATAACCGTCCTCATGAGGTTGAGGTTCAGCGAGATTACCAAACAAAATTTGTGCCTTTTTTTTTTTTTTTTAAACTAAAAATGCGCCTCCGGTGATGGCAGCAGTTCCTGGTAGCGCTCCACATTTTGTTGGTTTTAATTTTGGGGACGAGGTTTGATTTTAATTAGATGAGCTACCATATTTTCAGACTATAAGTCGCAGCAGCCAAAAATACATAAAAAGGAAGAAAAAACGTACATATGCCGATCCAGAGTATAAGTCGCAATCCGACCAAGACTATGAAAGAAACTGCGACTTATGGTCCAAAAATTACGGCACTTCAGCACGAGAACTTCCGAGTCAGAGCGCAGGTTCCATGCTGGAGTGAACCAAGAGGTGAAGGAATGAAGACAGGATCTGTGACATCACCAGTGATTCCTGTCTGAACATACCTGGCTTCACTATGAAACCAAAGATGGTGGACTACTGGTGTTTCACAACAACAAACAGTGTTGTTCCACCACAGAAAAGGGTGCGAGTTATTGTCAAGATGTGGAGTTTTCAGTGGCAAACCTTGTTATGAGCCATGAGAGCTTTTAAACATTGTTACTATGGTAACCCACATTCCGCACAGAGCCAACTGTCATGTGTTCCACCAATTGACTGTTCCACCTCTGTTACACCAAACGGCTGTTCTGTCAAGTGTCTGTCCCAGCTCCACCCCACCAACTCTGCACCACCGAGTAGCTGTTCTGAAGCTGATTGGAGCTCTCTGTTGGACAACTCGAAGAGTTGCTGGTTTAAATCTTGGTGAGCTCATGACCAAGTGTCCCTGGGGAAGACACCTAACCCCGAGTTTCTCCCACTAGTGGTGTCGTCATTGGCTGCCTGCTGTGGTGTAATACAGCACAGGAATTTCGCCATGAGGAATTAATAAAGTATGATAAAATTAAAAACTAAGAGCTACCGGACCCTCAACTTTACCCATTAGGGGATCAATAAGGCATCTTGTTACCAACAAGCAAATCAAAGACCCATCTGATGAGAATCAGAATGATTTTTTTCTTTCAGGTACATATTATTGTAAAGAGGGACCACCACCCCTGCCAATCCAGGGGCACTTTCCCTGATGTCCATAGGCGTGTCAGATCGACAGGCAGATCGGTGTGGCGTCCGCATAAACTAGGACGCCGCACCGGTCCGTCGTGGTAAAAAAAGAGCTGAGCCGAAAAGCAAAGCTCTTGATTTACAAGTCGATCTACGTTCCAACCCTCACCATGGTAACCAGGATCTTTGTTCCTACCCTCACCATGGTAACCAGGATCTACGTTCCTACCCTCACCGTGGTAACCAGGATCTACGTTCCTACCCTCACTATGGTAACCAGGATCTATGTTCCTACCCTCACCATGGTAACCAGGATCTACGTTCCTACCCTCACCATGGTAACCAGGATCTACGTTCCTACCCTCACCATGGTAACCAGGATCTTTGTTCCTACCCTCACCTATGGTAACCAGGATCTTTGTTCCTACCCTCACCATGGTAACCAGGATCTATGTTCCTACCCTCACCATGGTAACAAGGATCTACAGTCCTACCCTCACCATGGTAACCAGGATCGACAGTCCTACCCTCACCTATGGTCACCAGCTGTGGGTCACAGATCACGGATACAAGTGGATGAAATGAGCTTCCTCCGCAGGGTGGCTAGCCTCTCACTCAGAGATCCGGTGAGGAGATCTGCCATCCAGGAGGATCTCAGTGTCAAGCCGCTCCTCGAGGGGAGCCAGATGGGGTGGTTCGGGCATCTGGTCAGGATGCCTCCCGAGCGCCTCGCTGGTGAGGTGTTTCGGGGACGTCCAACCGGGAGGAGACCAAGAGGCAGACTCTGGACCTGCTGGAGAGACTATGTCTCACAGCTGGACAGGGAACACCTCAGGATCCTCCCGGTTGAGCTGGAGGATGCAACCAGGGTGAGGGAAGCCACCTGAGGCTGTTGCCCCCGCCACCTGGCCCGGATAAGCAGAAGACGACGGAACGGAACATATTATTGTGATCCTACCTGGTAGCAGTGGTCAGACTTCCAGAAGACCATCACCTCAGTGTCCAGCTCATTGTTCACCAGCAGAGAAGCTTCATCCATCTTTACTGGTAGTTTCTTATCAGCTGCTAATAAAACACACAAAACAGATTTTTAAAATATTAAAAAAAAAAACTTCATCTGCTGTAAAAATGATTTAAAAACTACATAAGAAAAATCAAACAAAGTCAAAATCAAACAGGCTGCACATGCGCACTCCAGGGCATGATAAAAGTAAATAGAAAGTAAAAGATGAAACATACCAGAATGTTTTAGGTTGTTACTAAGATCTAAAAATCTCAGCTTGTATTTCTGTTCCTTCTGTGAGCATGTGAGAAACAGGATAAATATGGCTGGTAGTCACATGCTGAATTAATCCATGAAATCCTCCTTATAGAGGGAACTTTGAATCACTCTCTAAACCGAATCTTTTTTTTTTTTAATATTTTATAATTCTACATAATATATCTGTCTGGTGTTTTATGACAAGAATTTAAATGTTATTATTAAAAATAAATCAGAAAAAATTAAATTATTGTCATATTTTACCTTTTGAAAGCTGAGCTGCCAAAGGGACCACGCATGCGCACAGGAGCCAAGCTAAAGCAGACAAAAAATATAAAATATTTTTCTCTTTTTTAATCATTTCTGTCTGTTTTTCTTGTTTTTTCTTCAAAGAAAATTTTTGCTGTACATCCTGTAGTTTCTTTTTTCCCATAATAAACACACCTCTTCCTATTTCAGACTGTTTTAGAGTCTACTGCAAGCACAAAGGGACAAAGTTCACATAAAAAAATACATTTAAAAAAATCTACTTTTTAAACTACAAATAATTTTGATAAAAAAAACGATATAAAACAACATAATAAATCATTTAACTATATGTATTGTAATAAATCGATGTAAAAATAAGAATACAAAATAATTATTATTTAACTTATTTTTAGAATTATATTTCTTTTTTCTACACATTTTATTTACAGAATTATTTTTCTAATATTAAAAAAAAATTGACTCAAAAATTGTTTTTTTTTTTTTTTTCATTTTATTTATTTTGTTTTATTTTTAAAAACCAAATCCGGAAGTGAGGGGTTTACGCATGCGCTAAGGCAGGAAGGCGTTGTATTAAAAAGCAGTGTTTTTATATTTATTTTTTTTACAATGTCTGAAAAATTAAACGCTATGAAAAGGTAAGAACGGCTGGATAAAATATGTATTTAAATATTTTTAAAATTAAGATACTAAAAAATGTCTTTGGAGTGATTTTGTAAACATTTTTTTTACTAAACTGTTAGCAAGTAGCTTTAGCGTAAATAAACAAAAACCCCATAAAACTGTGGTTTATTAAGAATTATAACGTGATTTTAACTGAAATAATGTTGCTTAGCATTTCTTTTTTTTTTTTTTTTTACTTCTATTGTTGTAAAAATTAACTAAAACTGTCAACAAACATACCAGAATTATCTTGAAGTATTTTCAAGGGAACCAATTTATCAAGCAGTTGTTTCTACTTTTATTTTTGTAACATAACAATAGCTGTGTTTAGTTTAGAACTAAATCCTTTAAACATGTTTGTTAAAAGCTAACCTATCGTTTGTTGTTTGTGTTAAAGTGTGAAGATAGCTCCTGGAGCTGTGGTGTGTGTTGAAAGTGAAATCAGAGGCGACGTCACTATTGGTAAGATATTTTTAGGTCAAGTATTCTTTAGGGCTGAAACAACTAATCGAATTGATCGATTATTAAAATAGTTGTCGACTAATTTAGTCATCGATTAATTGTTTAGAAAGTTTTTGCTGTCAACTGCACCTAATATTACACAACTTGATTGTTTTTTGTGTATTTTTACTCATGTTAACCTCGGCCATTTTTGTTTGTACTATACCTCTGAACAAGGTTAAATTTGCAAATCTAAAACTGTTAACGATTTCTTGTTTTTAAATGTGATCCTGGATGGTCAACAGTTTACATTTTATGTTTTTTTAGCCAGTACTATAAAACACATTTTATGGGTGCTCGTAATTTACCTTTACTGTATACAGTAAGTAGATTTATTATTTTATATTTGCTGTAGAAATGGTAATATTCTCCCTCTTTATTTCACAAAAAGATAATGAGCCCAACGTGTTGTTTAAGTGGTTATGAGTTGTGTTTTGCATAACTACATTCAATAAAATGCCAAAAAACTATTATTTATTAAGTCGTCAATTCTACCCGATTAATCGAGCCAATAATCGCCAGATTAATCGATCATCAAAATAATCGTTACTTGCAGCCCTGGTATTCTTTATTAATCACTTACTGAAAAAAATGGCGTGTTCACTAGCTCCAAGCAGTCCATGAGATTCTGATTCCAATGGAGCTTCTGGAGAACTAGGTGGTAAAGAGTTGGGTGGAGTGGAGCTGGAACAGCTGCTTGGTGGAATAAAGCTGGAATAGCCATTGGTGGAGTACTCAACAGTTGGTTCTGTGCTGAGCTGAATGTGGATTGGCTACAATAATGTTTTAAAGCTACTGTGAGAATCATAACATAAAGCTGCCGCATGAGCTCATGACTAAGTGCCTTGGAGAAGACACCTAACCCCCAGTTACTCTCACCATTGGTGCCGTCATGGCCGCCTGCTGCAGTGCAATGCAGCAAAGGTATTTCCCTGCGAGGGTTGAATATAGTACAATATAATATATACAATATAATAATAATTATACAATAATAATACAATATAATACAGTAGTAGTCTCTTTCTTCACGGCGTTTCATTCATTGGCACATGTTCATTTATAAATCATTACTTGGACTCCTTCCTTCTTATTTACACTTAAACAGAATGCCAGCTACAGGCTACGACAGACCTGGGCAAATTAAGGCCTGCGGGCCACATCTGGCCCTTTGTACGTCCCGGTCCGGCCCGCGTGAGGCCAATCATAAACACCATAAATTAAACTTTCTTTTTAACTTTTATTTTGAAATTTTATTTTGAAAAGCGTTATGTCGCTAGTATGCACGTCGTAGACATAGCACCTTCACTCGCGTATACACGTGTGTGAGTAAAGGTGATGCTGTTCGCCAGGTTATCCCCAAGATGTCGGCACACCCCAAGAAAAGAAAAGTTGATAACGAATGCTGTATTTTCAACAAAACATGGACTTCCAAATATTTCTTTACAGAAATTAAAGAAATTTCTTCTGATTATCAGTATCAGCTATTCAAAATATTTAAGTATTTCACAATGAAAGAAAGTTGGTGGCCCTCTGACACAATTCAGGCTTCTCATGCGGCCCCTGATAAAAATTAATTGCCCACCCCTGGGCTACGATCTCAGGACCACTATCTTTTGTCAGTGCCCAGAGTTTGAACTGAGATGGGGAAGAAAGCCTTTCAGTTTTGTGCCCCAAATGACTGGAACCACCTGCAAAAAGAGCTGTGTCTGCGAGAGCTGGTCTCTCTAAACTCTTTTAAATCTCAACTGATAGACTTGATGAATAGTCGATGTGGTTGTAAATGTTTTGATTGAATGTTTTATTGTGATATTTTTAATGTATTTTAATTTGAAATGTTTGTTTTGGTCCTGGAGGCCGGTGCCTCTTGGTCAGGTTACTCTTGTAAAAGAGATTTTTTAATCTCAATGAGCCTAAACCTGGTTAAATAAAGGTCAAATAAATAAATAAAACAATGATTATAAGATCTCAAACTGCCACAACAAGCTCCACATCCTTCACTGTGGTGGAACAACACCAGCAGTCCACCATCTTTAGTTCCATAGTGAAGCCGGGTATGTTCAGACAGGAATCACTGATGATGTCACTCAGAAGATCCTGTCTTCATTCCTTCTGATTCACTCGAGCAGGAACATCTCCACACGTCCATGAAGACTCCACATGAAGGAGCTGATGAAGAAGATCATCTCTTAAAACTCCAAAAAGAAAAAATAGAAAGTTTCTGTAAATGTGGAGCGCTACACAGACCTGCTGCCATCACGAGTAGCGCGTGAAAAAAAAAGTTTAAATCAAATCTCATACTGCTGTTTCTATTTCTCCATCCAGGATCCAGGACGGTGGTCCATCCTAAGGCTCGGATCATCGCAGAAGCAGGGCCCATTGTGATTGGAGAAGGCAACCTGATCGAAGAACAAGCTCTGATCATAAACAGGTTGATTAGTGTCTCACTCATCACTTTAAACTTTGTTTTATCGCATTCTAAATCTGTTTTTTTTTTCTCAGTTATCCAGAGAACATTTCACCAGACTCCGAGACGGAACCAAAAACAATGACCATAGGGATCAATAACGTGTTTGAAGTTGGCTGTGGTATCCTTTTACACTGGTTTAAAATGGATCCATGAGTGGCCGTCACGTCGGTAGACTTTTGGTTGTTGTCACTGTGTTTGATTAATCCGTTGTATTTTCGTTAGCTCAGGGATGCCCATCACCGAAGATACCGTATCTAATTGACTCATTTACTGTAGTCATAGCAACCACAAAACATGCTCCCCCTCCGATAAGAGATCTACCGTAATTTCACGGCCATAAGGCGCACCGTACGAAAAGGCGCAGTCTCAGTCACACACCGCCTTACAACAACACACATGCAAGCATGCAAATGTGCGTATTAAAAAATAGATCGGGAGCAAAACTGAGTTTGGTTGTGCTTTATTTAAGTAGTAACGATACTAAACAAGCACATTACCGGTAATAGTCTTTATTCAAATCCATCAAAGTCCTCATCCTCTGTTTTGGAATCGAACAGCTGCGCAAAATCCAACAGAGCAGGTCCACTTCGCTCCTCGCTGTCAAAGTCACTGTCTGTACTGTGCGGCTCCTCAGAAAGGATACCAGCTTTTGAGAAAGCTCGGATAACAGTACCAGCAGACACGTTAGTCCAAGCATCTACAATCCATTGGCAAACTGTAGCGGAACTCGCCCGGCGCTGCCTTCCACCCTTCGTGAAACTGTGGTCTCCTTCGGTCATCCATCGCTCCCACGCCGCTCACACTTCACTCTTTAACGTTCTCATGCCTTTTCTTTCAGGTCCGCCTCGCAGGCACCGCGTTTTCTTTTAGGTCCTCTTTTTCTCACACACAAGGGGCACCGCACGAAAGGGCGCACCGCTCATTTTGAAGAAAATTTGAGACTTTTAGGTGCGCCTTATGGCCGTGAAATTACGGTATATTTTTTTTAGCTTTACTTGAATTTGGAAGTTTGCTTAAAACTTGACGGAATGTTTGGGAAAGAATTTTGTCTATTTAAATATACTGTATGTATATACATGATCAGTCTTGTTTCACTTTAACTGTAAAACAGTATCTCAGGCTTTGAAAATCGGTGACAACAACGTCATTGAGTCTAAAGGTGAGTTGGAAAAAATAAAAAGCATTTTACTGGAAAACATTGGTTTTCATTTTTCTTTTTTTTCGCTCAGCGGACGTCGGCAGGAATGTGATCCTCACCGGCGGCTGCATCATCGGAGCTTTCTGCCAGGTCAACACCTGTGAGGTCATACCTGAAAACACAGTCATCTACGGCTCTGGATGTATGAGGAGAGTTCAAACAGAAAGACCACAGGTACGCTCGGGATTAGATTCAGATGTTCGATATCATCCTATTAATAAAATCAGTAAAACTTTGATTTAATTTAACAAGATTTCCTCCCAAAAAAAACAACATCAACCAAAGAAAACTTTTACATGTGTTTGTTTGAATAATTAGTATTTTAATATAAAGTTGTTGTTTGTAGCTCTACTAACGTGTGTGTTTTGTGTGTATTTACAGCCTCAAACTCTTCAGTTGGACTTTCTCATGAAGATTTTACCAAACTACCACCATTTGAAGAAAACAGTTAAAACGAGCCACGCCGCCAGCTAATAACGTTTAATTAGAAATGAAGAATGTAAAATAACTTTTCAGGAACTTTTATTCTGAAAACCAGCCGATGGAATTTGTAGTGTTTCTCCTTTTCTAATAAACACTTTAATATTTCAGAGTCGTTAGTGTCGTTTATTAAAATGAACTGAATCTTGATGCAAAGTAAAAGTTTTTAAAAAATCTGACGGCACAGATGGATTTTATTGTAACAAGGGGGCGCCACAGCAAGTCAGTTTCTTCCATCTAACCCTATCTCCTGCATCCTCTTCGGTCACACAAACTATCTTCATGTCTTCCTTCATTGTATCCATGAACCTCCTCTTTGGTCTTCTTCAAGCACAAGTCAGTGTACACATGCTTGACTGATAATAACTTTATTAATCTCCTGCAGGAGAAATTGGTGTCCAGTAGCAACAAATCACATACAAATAAAGATACAATAAAAATAATAGAAGGTACAATCGCTATTAATAAGATACCCGATTGGACTCAATTCCTTCCAGGTACCAGGAGTGGATTGGATCCCCTTTTTGGTCCACAAAAAAAAAGAAAAGAGAGGAAAGGAGACTAGTAAAGCTATTCTCTTACATGGCCAGCGAATGGGCCACCAAATTGCAGAAAAATAACTCTTATTTTCAAAAGCTCTGGGGGGGAGATACCCCAATCCTGGATCCGACCCTGGGTACAACTGTTCAATTAAATTGTCTGAGGGCTAAAAGAATAAACGACCTTTTAAATCTCTCAGTCCTGCAGCGCAGTGAGAGGAATCTGTTACTTTTCTGGGTTGTGATCGCATCATTCAGAGGTTGACGGGGATTTTTCAGGATGCCCTGCATTAGAGCCCTCATGTACCTCTCCACAACAGCTCCCACAGTCAACGTTGCTTCCCACCACAGCAGCACATTTCTCAATCAGTCTGTCCAGCCGATTGTTGTCCCTTGTGGTCAAACGGCCTCCCCAGCAGACAATAAATGAGGCCCCGGATTACAGCAACCAGCTAAGCCTCCACAAGAATATTTTCTTTGCTTTGCTGATTTCAGTTAGATGGTAATTAGTGTTCCAAATGAAATGCAAACGGAATTTAAGTCTCATCAAAATCAACCATTTATTTAATCTTGATTTTTTTGTATCTCAGGATTTTTTTTGAAAGGGGTGGAATGCCCCCTGCGGGTCAGGGACAGGGTCCTGCTCCAAGAAGGGGAGTTTAAGTATCTCGGGGTCTTGTTCATGAGTGGGGGAAGGATGGAGCGGGAGATCGACAGGCGGATCGGTGCGGCATCAGCAATAACTAGGACGCTGCATCGGTCCGTTGTGGTGAAGAGAGAGCTGAGCCGAAAAGCAAAGCTCTCGATTTACAAGTCGATCTACGTTCCTACCCTCACCATGGTAACCAGAATCTACGTTCCTACCCTCACCATGGTAACCAGAATCTACGTTCCTACCCTCACCATGGTAACCAACTGTGGGTGGTGACCAAAAGAATGAGATCGCGGGTCCAAGTGGCCGAAATGAGCTTCCTTCGCAGGGTGGCTGGGCTCTCACTCAGAGATCGGGTGAGGAGCTCGGTGTCGAGCTGCTCCTCCTCCAGGTCGAGAGGAGCCAGATGGGGTGGTTCGGGCATCTGGTCAAGATGCCCTCCGAGCGCCTTGCGGTCGAGGTGTTTTGGGCACGTCCCACCGGGAGGAGACGTGCCCAGAACACCCTCAAACGGGCTGCCCGTTTGAGGCTGTTGCCCCCGCGACCCGATCTCGGAACAAGCGGGAGATGACTGAACAAACAGAAGGATTTTTTTTTGATTACTGAAATCAGATTTTTGTGATATTTTTTACACCCATTTAAAGTTAAATCTAACGAAGGTTGTTTCACATTATTAAGCAGATCAAATGTTTCCAGCAATCTGGGGACGAATAATTCAGTGGTGAGGAATATGATGATAGATGTTTAAACTGATTGTGTCTCTTTTTCTAACACTAATATTTCGGTGACGAACGCCCTGCAGTGATTGGTCCAAACAGTTCGATGTAACAGCATCATTTATTGAAATACTAAAAAACATAAACAGCGTTATAAATCACGGTACCGACCTGATGAAAAATAAAAAGTTTTAAATAAATCTGGAAATTCACAAAGTAAAGAGAAAAATGTTTCATGCTTGAGTGGAATTTTTAACAAAAAAATCTTAATACTAAATAAAATAAACCATTTAACTGTTTGAAATAAAATCCTCCAGGTTTTTTTTTCAGTTTTTAATCAAACGATCTAAAAGTTTTTTTTGTTTTTTTTTTGTAGGGATGATGAATAGAAATGCTCTTGACGTGTGGTTACTTCTTTCCAGGAACTCCTTCTGAGTAGTCCTCCAGAACTCCAGCCAGATGGTTGTTGTGAGTTTTAAATTGTCTCTTCCTCTGGCCGCCCTGCTTCTTTCTCTTCTGAACCGGAGTCTGCAGATCAAGAGAAAACACAGCTGAAAATATTACCACTGGGATTTTTTCTGTGATGATACGATATCTAATATTGCTGAGGGAGTAACGGTGCAGGTTCGACTTGATGCAATTTGCTTGCGTTTACTGCAACATAAAAAAGTTAAAAACCAAACATGGGTTAGTTATTAAAAAAAAAAAAAAGAATATTGAATTAATCCCTCACCGGGGAAATTTGTGTGCCTCATTACACCGCAGCAGGCTGCCACGATGGCGCCAAAGGTGGGAGAAACAGGGGGTTAGGTGTCTTCGCCAAGGACACCTGGACATGAACTCTGCTGTACCGCTGTCTCTGAACTCTAAAGTACTTTTTATCAATAAGGATTTGGTCTGTTGGGCTTTTCTCAACCCGTAGATTTGAGAGAAGGCTAGATTGTTTCCCCCTTTGATGAGGAGTGGAAGCTGCTGTGCCTCACTGTCACATATTTGGATCATTAATCATCAAGTTTCAACTGATCGGCGTTGGGGGTTTTCTGATTTATCCCAAAAATGGACAGATCTTGGTGGTACGTGGCAAGCTGCCCGACCCGCCCGTTGGAATGGTACAAACGGTCATCATTCAGGTAATTCCAGATATGACACTTAGTCTGGAATCCATACTGAAGGCCATACCGGTTCTGAACGTCAGATTAGTTGTGATTTTGCAAACTACTAAAATTGAACAAACATGGAAAAGATGGACGCTCGTGTCGGAAGGAATTAATTCGATTGGTCAGCCAATTGGCTGGTTGCCACGGAAACACTCAAAGCCATTGAAATGGAATTTGGCAACAAACCCAAAAACAAAGCTGATTGGGTCGTCTCGACTCGTCTCTGATCTCATTCTGACTCGGTGCATACCAGAGACGCTCACTGCCTTCCACAAAACCCCAGGTTTCTCTATGACTTTATGATGTGGTCATATGTTTTACCCCAGATGTTGTTTTATTTCTACACTTACGTACTTTCTTTCACTGCTCTCTGGTGGTGAAGGTACAAAACTTTTCTTTAAAATATCGCCAGGAAACCTCCTTATCATTTTGTGTGAATCTATTCCTAAAACAAGCATCTCAACACGGCTGCAAGTCCTGAGTCTAATTTTCCTCTTTCCTTGTGGTCCAAATGATCACAAATTTTTCTTATTTTTCAAACCGACGTTTGAATAGTTAGAATGCACGAAAGAAACAGAAAACATACAAACGTGACAAAAAAACCCTCTGGTTTGGGATCTAAATATCACTTTGATATCAATACATTATGAAGCCTTAAAAAAAAATCATATATAAATAGCATGAAAAGAGTGCAGACCACTTTTTTCGGTCCCGTTTCCTGCATGGACGTGATGCCTTGTTTCTTCAGATACTCCTCGATCTTCTCCTCATCCATGGAGTCGACCGGGACGCTCCTCCAGAGCTTCTGGAACTCTGTAGGAGAAGAAGTGTTTGATAGATGAGGACAGAGTGCCTCCTCTACCGGGTCAGTCACTTAGTCAGATGAATAATGAATGAGTGGAAAAATAAAGTACATGAACACAACGTCACGAGTCAGATCAGATAGAAACCTTTTAATAATGCACCAAACTCATCGCGGGTAGTGGCCTAATTTATCAAAGCTGTGTGCAAAATGGGGTCAAATGAAAACCGTGGAAATTAAAAACAAGCATAATAACAATGAACACACTGGTAAATTCAGTTCCATGCTCAGTCACACACTAATTTAAAGAAATGGAGGTTAAAGTGTCTCAGGGTCTTGTTCATGAGTGGGAGAAGGATGGAGCGGGCGATCGACAGGCGGATCGGTGCAGCATCAGCAATGACTAGGACGCTGCATCGGTCCGTCGTGGTAAAGAGAGAGCTGAGCCGAAAAACAAAGGTCTCAATTTACAAGTCGATCTATGTTCCTACCCTCTCCATGGTAACCAGGATCTACGTTCCTATCCTCACCATGGTAACCAGGATCTACGTTCCTACCCTCACCAAGGTAACCAGGATCAATGTTCCTATCCTCACCATGGTAACCAGGATCTACGTTCCTACCCTCACCATGGTAACCAGGATCAATGTTCCTACCCTCACCATGGTAACCAGGATCTACGTTCCTACCCTCACCATGGTAACCAGGATCTATGTTCCTATCCTCACCATGGTAACCAGGATCTATGTTCCTATCCTCACCATGGTAACCAGGATCTACGTTCCTACCCTCACCATGGTAACCAGGATCTATGTTCCTACCCTCACCATGGTAACCAGGATCTATGTTCCTACCCTCACCATGGTAACCAGGATCTATGTTCCTACCCTCACCATGGTAACCAGGATCTACGTTCATACCCTCACCATGGTAACCAGGATCTATGTTCCTACCCTCACCATGGTAACCAGGATCTACGTTCATACCCTCACCATGGTAACCAGGATCTACGTTCCTACCCTCACCATGGTAACCAGGATCTACGTTCCTACCCTCACCATGGTAACCAGGATCTATGTTCCTACCCTCACCATGGTAACCAGGATCTACGTTCATACCCTCACCATGGTAACCAGGATCTATGTTCCTACCCTCACCATGGTAACCAGGATCTACGTTCATACCCTCACCATGGTAACCAGGATCTACGTTCCTACTCTCATCATGGTAACAAGGATCTACGTTCCTACCCTCACCATGGTAACCAGGATCTACGTTCCTATCCTCACCATGGTAACCAGTATCTACGTTCCTATCCTCACCATGGTAACCAGCTGTGGGTGGTGACCGAAATAATGAGATCGGTGGATACAAGTGGCTAATATGAGCTTCCTCCGCAGGATGGCCGGGCTCTCACTCAGACATCGGGGGAGGAACTCTGCCATCCGGGAGGAGCTCGGTGTCGAGCTGCTCTTCCTCCAGGTCGAGAGGAGTCAGATGGGATGGTTTGGGCATCTGGTCAGGATACCTCCTGAGCGCCTCGCTGGTGAGGTGTTTCGGGCATGTCCCACCTGGAGGAGACCCTGGACCAGCTGGAGCGACTATGTCTCACAGCTGGCTGGGGAACACCTCGGGATCCTTCCAGGTGAGCTGGGGTGAGAGAAGCCTGGGCTTCCCATCTGAGGCTGTTGCCCCACCACTCGGATCCCCAATAAGCGGAAAACGACGGAACAGAACCGAGGTTAAAGAAAAAGTTACAAAATGAAAATTTAACTTGTTGTGAGTTTTAGGACTGATCAGTGACTCGCTTCCTCAAAATGATCAGCTAATAAACTCATGTCTGTTTTTCACCCCTCAAAACTGAAAAAAACCCCCACTAATAAAACCAGTAGATTAGATGTTTTAGTAGATCATCTCCTACAAACGGTGAGGTAACGATGTGCTGCGGTAGAAGTAGAAATATTACGGACACAATCACTGCCCATAAATGTCGTAATAATACTTTTACTATCAATCCATTGCTTATTGATTTTGGGCCAAATTACACGACCTCTTAAATTGGCGCAGCAATTTGTACGCATCACACACTCAGATCGTTTCTACTAAATCTAGATGGGTGCGTTGTTTGTTGCTTCAACCCAAATGCTTGGCGTCGACAGCATGTTTCCTCAATGAATGATGAACTGTTGGCGTTAGCGATAACAAACAGTAAAAGTGAAATAAAGTTTTATAACATTTTGATAAATGAGCACCACTTTCCGATGGACAGATCTCCTCACCTTCATCCACCACAAACTGGCAGTGCTTGTCATTGTAGAAGAGGATCTTCTTCTTATCGGGTCTGTTTACGAAGATGATCTGATCTCCCAGCGCCTGCATGAGAAGGAAACAAAAGTAATAAAAATGTAAACATGGCACCGCGTGTTGCTGATCAGGTGAAACGAGGTGTTGCCTTGATGGCCTTGGCTGCGTTGGGGAGTCCCTCCTCCACGTCATCCAGCAGCACTCCTCCCAGACCCAACTGGTCGTGCTTATCCAGCAGCCTTAATAACGCCTTCTTGTCCTTTAGGTTGTACTTTGGTTTGAAACCGTACGTCCCGTCGCGCACTTCGATTTTGGGGTTGTTGACCAAAGCCTGCGGTAGAAATAGATTTGATCAATACTTCTTCACTATACATTGTGAGAGAAATGTCAGAAAACTTTGGGTAATTGGTTTCGTGTCTCAATCGTTGATTAGATTGAGTGTCTTGTAATCTGATGCATCCAACATATGAAGCTATCTTCTTTAATTATGGCTGCTGTCATTAGGAGGCGTTGCAAAGGTTTTGTTGGAATTCCAGTCACACATCACTTGTGTGTGAATAAAGACCCCAAAATTTCTCCTTTCAAAAGAGACACTGGACGTAATCTGACTGATCCGGCTGTTTTGTTGACATTCTTTTTTCCATCTGGTGACATAATAGAACCCCGCCCACATTGCCTGGCAGTACGCCTTAGAATCTGATACGCTTCATGGTGCGGAAAACACGGTAAGTTATGAACTACGGCTTCAAAGTATTGACAAAAATACTACAACCAAGCTACAAAGAGCCTGACCAATCCGATGGCTGGTTATAGTGTCCATGGAGACAGATGCTTTGTGACAGGATCAGAGTAAACACCACATGTTAGAGGTTTTAAAGTCAGAGAGGCCAGACTGAGATGGTTTGGACATGTGCAGAGGAGAGAAAGAGAGTACATCGGAAGAAGGATGCTGGATTTGGAACCACCAGGAAAGAGGACTAGAGGAAGACCAAAGAGGAGGTTCATGGATACAGTGAAGGAAGACATGAAGATAGTTGGTGTGACCGAAGAAGATGCAGCAGATAGGGTTAGATGGAAGAAACTGACTTGCTGTGGCGCCCCCTGAAAGGAAATGCTGGAAGGAGAAGAATCGATATATCGTGCAGCCCAATCAGTGATTCTAAAAAGTTGATTACACTAAGCGATGTAACTGGGTTAACCAGGTTCTAACTGAGTTAGAAATTCTTCAGAGGATAATCTGAACCTTTAAGATGGGTTTCTTTGGTACAAAAATAAATGAAACCAGGACTTTTCAGACTCTTCAGATTTGCACCTTCTTCGTGTAAATGACAAATTTGTCAATGTGATTAAATAAAATTTCTTGTGTGACAACTTTTCAACGGAGTTTGCTCCTTCTATTTTATCCACACACATAAAATACCCTTTATTTGAAAACTATTTTTTTTGTTGATCGTTTTACTTTGACATTCTCTACTCTGTGTGTGTGTGTGTGTGTGTGTGTGTGTGTGTGTGTGTGTGTGTGTGTGTGTGTGTGTGTGTATAACACACCTCAGACATGAGCCATTGTTTCTGTTTCATACTGATGTCCAGAAGTTTGGTCTCATCCAGAATCTCATCCAGGGTCAGAAAGTGTGTGTCACCGTTCTGATGTCTTGTCTGGGATTAAAAGACAGAAAAAAAAAAAAAAACACCCAAAAAGTTAGGTTTGTATGCAGATAAAAGATCATTTATAAAATTTCTAAATACCTTCATATAATTGACTATTTTCGCCAAACAGCCAAACTTGTATCCTGAGCTCGCCTTGATGTTAATGTTTCCATTAGTGGATTCTGTTTAAAAAAAAAATTCAGCACATTAATGGAGAAAAAACACTTTTATTCAGATCTTTTTTTAATTTTATTTCCTCTAAACGCATCACAGTAAAAACCATATATTTAGGAATCAGATTTTATTTGTCCGTTTAGCACAAGTACATGAGTAACTATGAGCAGTTTTATTAGATATTCTCTTTAGTACTTTCATTCAGTCTTTTGCTGAATCATGCGAGTGTGTTTCTTTATTTTTGGTGTTCGATCCTCTCATTTTCAAAAGTTTTATCAAATCACAATATTTTCACTTTTATAGTAGAGACCGTTTCAGTTTTTTGATCATTTTAATCTGATAGAATTAAAAACTGCAAACTGCAGGGTCTACGCAAGTACGGATATAAACTGCTAAATCCTGCAGGAGTGAGGAACGAGAAGAGGATGAAAATCTGATAAAAAAAACATCTCTCTGCTGGAGCTGAATCATGATGCATCCCTTCTCCCCCAGCATGGTCTAACTAAACCCTGACATGGAAGTAAATGATTTACGACGCAAACCGGAGCCTCATTGGTGACCATCTGCACGCTGGGCGGGATAATGATGATGTCAGCAGGCTGGCTGACGAATGGCACGGAGGCAGAAAGAAGAGGAGCAAAGGCAGTGATGCAGAGAAGCTTTTTGTTCTGAGAGAAATGAAGGAGTGGTGGTGTAGCAGGTGAAGCAGGGACGTAGGAGGACCACCGGTGAGTCTGCATCTGTTCTGTTTTAATTATAACAACCTGCAGTATGATTGTGGGACAGTCATAGACTGGGTAGTGCTTTTCTTTTATAGGTCATTCATCCATATTTAAATACATCCAATGATCTCAGAGTAAACATGGTCAACCAGAAATCTTCAGACCCAGATAGTTCGTAAAATAAAAGGGACGTTTTTATATTGAATTTAAAGCTGCACACCCACGTCATGAAGTGAGTGGGGTGGGGCATGTTTGGGACCGGAGTAAGGGGAAGCAGATGCTGCAGGAAGCCAGAAGGTCCGTTTTACACGTGTGGCTGCTCAAACAAAAGAAGAGAGCAGCAGGGAGAGATTAAAGGCAATTTGGGGACTGAGGAGGATTGAGGGCTAAGGAGGCTGTTGTCATAGTAACGGACTGAGGTGAAACTGATATGTCTGAAATAAAAATCCCATCGAACCACCACAGACTGGACATGAAGACTCAGAGAAATATATTTTCACAAGGAAAAGAGAAGCTCCAGGATTTTTATTTAAATATTTATTCAACAACATGTCGCTGTCCAACGGTTTATCTGCCCACCTACTTACCTACCAAACAGGGTATGATTATATGTATGGTGATCCATGGCTGGTATCATGATACATATCTAAACACAGTGCACTTTTGATCCAATCTGGGTTTTTAAAGTGGATTGGATGAATAAAAATTCCTCTTCAGTTTAAAACTCAAATCTTTTTTAACTAGAAAATGACATCAAGTCAAGTCCCTCATTTTGATTGGTTGTTTTCTTCTAAAGTTTATTGGGTGCTTTTCTCTGTCGGAGGAGAAGTTGGTGGTATTTCCCGAGTAATGTGGGAGCGGTCTCTCAATGTTCGCGATTAGCGTTGGCCTTGGTTAGAATTTTCTTCCGTCGTCTGCCGCTTATCTGAGGCCGGGTTGCGGGGGCAACAACCTCAGACGGGAAACCCAGGCTTCTCTCACCTCGCTGCATCCTCCAGCTCACCTGGAAGGATCCCAAATTGTTCCCCGACCAGCTGTGTGACATAATCTCTTCAGCGGGTCTGGCGTCTACCTCTTGGTTTCCTCCCAGTGGGACGTGTCCGAAACACCTCACCACCGAGGCACTGGTGAACCACCCCATCTGGCTTCTCTCGACCTGAAGAGCAGCAGCTTCTTCAGTCTCTCTCAGACAGCATCTGTCTCACAGTGCTCTCTGAGCAGTCAACTGATTAGTCAGGCAGTTTGCATGTAACCAATGAGCTAAGCTGTAGTGAGGCCACAAGTGAGACGACCCAATCAGAAAGCAGCTCATGCTGCAAGTAAACGTTGCTGTTAGAACTTCATTTGAATTTTTTCAAAAACTAAAATAAGTCAAACTAAAAAAGTCAAACAGAATCAAACAGAAAATATTGTGCAGCCCTACTTCTTTCCGGCATCCCTCTTCCTATTTGAGCTGTATTTTGAAATGAATGCACTGTAGCCGTGGCAACAAAGACAGCTAGCTTCATGTGTAGCATGGCATAGACTGGATGGACTTGGAAACGTGTGGGAGAACTCTCACCGTGACATGAAGATGTTTTAGAAGGTAATTTAATCAAAAATAAGAGTCTGCTTCTGTCAGTCTCAAAATGCTGCGCCCATTGTTAACAAACTACCGTTCCAAGCTGGCTGCGATAGTGAGTATCAATTATTTTAAGTAATCAATTAATTTACCGATTCTTTGCCCGATTAATTTATTATCAAAAAAGGTCTAATTAACACACTTGTTTCTAAAAGGGATTTTATGGGATGGATGTCGGCCTGTTCCGGGTGTGTTCCACCTCTTGCCTGTGATTGGGCGGGATGGCTTCCCCTGCCTCATTTACATGTTTCCACTTTGCTGACTGAAGTATTCTGACATTCAAATCACAACAAAAAATACTTCTTTGTTCACGTAACGCACACAGAACAATGAGTCGGAACAGGGTTGTTTCTGCTTTCTTCCTCCAAGTTGGAGCGATGTGCATTTTGGAATGATGTCACATTGTGGTGCGTTCACGGGAAATCTGTAAATCTGAGTGTTTGATGGTTCGACGCTTAGACCGACATCCAATCGGCAACAATCGGCACCGACATTGTTACCAATTAAAATGTCTTACAGACAGTACAATTTAACCAAGGCATGGGCAAACTACGTCCCGCGGGGCCACATGCGGCCCAATAAACGTTTTAATCCGGCCCGCAGAACTATAAAAAATTAAATAAATAAACCATTTTAATTTGATTTTTTTCTGCAATTCTGATGTTCGTCACTAGATAGCGCCAATAAATACAACAACACTGCTCCCATTAAAATGTGTGTCTCCGTGATGCGCACGCCTTCAAAATAAACAGTGTGCACAGATATGGAAAGCCATCGGGGCCAATACATGCACGTAAACAAGCGTTTTAGATGTTAAAACAAACAAAATGTTACAACAAGCGCTTTGATTTCAAACCTAGCGCCGCTAGATTTGAAATTTAACGCTTTTGATGTAACATTTAGCGCTTGTTTAAAATCTAGCGTCATTCTATCGGTCTAATCTAGAGGTTACCAATGCATGCCATCGATCTGATCCTGCTCCCAGGGGCGAATCCAGGATTTTCAAAGGGGGGGCACAAAACGAGCAGTATAGTGGGATTTCGGGGCATCCCATTGGTAAAGTAGTAAGAACACTTTTTTGTGGCCATAGAAAAAGGCAAGGCTTCGCTCCCTCTCCCCCTGGTTCTGGCCCACTTGTCAAATGTTAGAACTCAATGTGCCCCGCGAGTCAAACAGTTTGCCCACCTCTGATCTAACTTCTCAGTATATATGACCTACTGTATATACAAAGTAACTGGACTTTAGTAGATCTGGCATTGTTTAGTATGAAGACCAATTAACGGTTTTAAGATTTGTTTCAGAATAATTTTCCATTTGTCTCCAGCGAGAATGTTTTTAATATTCATTCCATCCTGATTTTATTTTGAAAAGCCTGTAACCATGTGTTCTAAAGGTTCTCTTGTCTTTGTTGTTATAAAACTAATAGTCCTTCTTTCTTCTTCTGTTTCTCTTTATCAGGAATCATGGCCAACATCACCTCCCTTCTGTCTGATCTCCCATTTCACCCTATAGTGGTGTTCCAAGGCACCCTGAGAAGCCAGGACAAGTACCCCTTCCACGATGCCTGGAACGTGGCCTATTTTGTCCTCCTCGTGGTGTTCGCCCTCACTATCCTGTCCCTGGCTGTGTTCGCCTTCCTCTACGAGCTGCTGGACTGCTGTTGCTGTGTTAAAGATAAAACGCAGCTCCAGCTCCGAGAAGAGTCGTTAGGAAGCTGCAGCGGCAGCGATTGCTCAAGCGGGCTGATATGCAGCAGGTGCACGAATTCAGAGTCCGAAATAGTCTGAGAAAAGTCTGTGTGACGTTCGGCTGAATGGGACGGAAGAGCTTCGCAAACTGGTGGGAAATAGTGAGAAGATTCTCCACACGTTTCCAAAAAAAGACTAATTTTTCAGACCAGAAGAGGAAGAGAGGTGCTTCAAAATGACTTGACACATATTTTCTAGTAAAAATAATTTAAAAAACCACAACCTGTTTCATTTATTTATGAACGTATTTATGTGGACGAGGTGTTTTCGGGTTTATTTTTATGTTAATATTTGATGCAGCATGCTGAATAAAAACAATAAAACACAGAGTGATGTTATTTATCGTGTCCAGCTGTTACCGTAGAGACGAGCACCCTCAGTCATGATGGCTGCCCGCTGCAGCGTCTTCACGGAATCATTTTGAGAACGTAACATCTCCCAAACCAGTGAAGGAATTTTTAACTAAACTGCCCACAGGTAAACAATACCAACTATAGATGAACTGATTACATTTGTGGCATAGCGCAGGCAGAGAAACATCCCAATGGTGGGATGTCTCTCAATTGGGTGTCTACTCCAATGACCGATAGTGGGATTTGAACCGGCTACTCCCGGTCCGAAGTCAAACACTCTACTACCCCTGAGCCAACGCCTCCCTTTGGTTGTTTCATAGTGATGTTTTCTGGTATTGGTCGAGACGTGAAATGATCCTGAAAATCAGTCTTTTAAAGGTTATTGGTGAAAACACACCTGACTTACCAGAGCTGTGTTTGGACCCGGACGAGCTCTCCTTGTCTTGTTTGGGTTTTTTCTTCTTGTGTGAGCCGGAGTCGGACGCTGCTTGCCTCTTTTCTACCGCTGGAGTGGAGAGGGCTCTTTTCTTAAACAGTTCTCTCTCTCTGAGTAAAGCCGGGTCCATCCTGGTAAATACAAACCACAAAGTGATGAACAGAAAAATAAAACAGATTAAAAACTGGTTTTAATTTCTAAACCGCAAAAGGATCTAAAATGAAGTCATCTGCATTTTGCGGGATAAACAGCCGCTGCAAAATATTTCCTAGAAATGAGTGTGTGTGTGTGTGTATGGTTATCTGTGTGTATGGCTCCACAACAGACTGGCAACTTGTTTAGGGTGTATCCAACCTCTCGTCTAATGTCAGCCGGGATAGGCTCCAGCGCCCCACACAAGATAAGTAGTTCAGAGGACAAAACCATCTGCAGTTATGAATGAAATATACTTTATTCATCCCTCAACGGGAAAATTTGTGTGCTGCACTCCTACACCGCAGCAGGCTGCCACAATGGCGCCAAGTGTGGGAGAAACAGGGGGTTAGGTGTCTTCCCCAAGGACACTAGATGTGCACCCAGTGGTATGCAAACCTGCGAATTTCCGTTCCGCGGGCAAACGCTTTAACCGCGGAGCCACTGTCTCCCCCCATCTCCCTCTGTATATTGGTGAACGGATCAAACTTTCAGGGTGATACAATCAAAAACACCCCTCCTTATTTTTTCAGAGAAATTTATATCCTGGGTTTGGGTCCAAAACAGGAGTTTTATTCAATTCAGTATTTTCAGAATCAAAACCAACAGTAAAAATTCACAAAACAGAGATTGACAATTGTCTTTTTCTGTTGCAGCAGGAGAGAGAGAGAGAGAGGCGAGTGAAGAACGATCACTCTCCCGCCAGTCCAAATCACTCTCTGCTCTCTGTCTCCTGCTTTCTTCCCTTTAGTTAGCAAAAGGGAGTAGCCGAAAGTGGCCTTGAAGGCCAGATGCTCCGGAGACTGATAAGAAGAAAAATAGCTGAAATGTTGGTTATAAAATGATGACATTCTAGTATTAAAAGCAGAAGTTAAACACATGGTTATGTTTGATGTAAAAAACACACAAATACTTCATAATCGAGCTTATCTTACAGGGTCTCACTGCGTGCGATGTGTCCATTATTTTAGGATAATGTTCCCCTCTAAAAGATGTTTCGGTTAAACACCCGCAATGACAGTTGGCGTAAAACAAACCGTTCAAAACATGAGAAAGCAGCTGGTAAATTGTGCGTCTTCCGTGTGTTACCACCTAGTGTTATGTATCAGTATGAAGATGAATTACCACCAGGATACACCCCTGTCACGCTTTGTTTTGAGGCTCACACATATAAGCTGTCACATGACCAAAGTTCCCGGATGTCCGACTTCTTCCATACGTTCACCAAAAACAATACTGGTAATAGATGGTGAAGATACAGAAAGATGGTGCCTCAGTGGTTAGAGCATTCACCTGCGAACTGGAAATCAACCGGAAGTTCACGGATTCGCAACCCACTGAGTTCACGTCTAGGGTCCTTGGAGAAGACACCTAACCCCTTGTTTCTTCTTGTTTTTATTTTAGGTCATAGGTAAAATAAATAGACAAATAAAAAAAAAAAACAACAAAACAATAGACCATGCAGATTGCTACTAGCGGCTTTCAGATGCACCGCTGCAGCAGCAGGAGATACCATGGGCTTAGCCTCATTATACCTACCGTATTTTCCGCCCTATAAGGTGCACCGCATTATAAGGCGCTACAGTAAAGGCTGTTCATCTTTGTCCTCTAACTGTGGCCATCTTGCTTTGTTCCCGCGGAAACTCTGTTTAGTCTTGTTTACTTGGCGCAGTGCATCCTCTTTCTTCCTCCACATCCTCATCATTAATTCGTTGATGTTAAACTCTCTCGCTGCGGCTCTACGTGTTCTACTGCGTGACCGATTGCCATGAGTTTAAACTCTGCGGTGTAACAGTGTCTCTTGGTAGGAGCCATTTCCGGGTCTTTACAGAAACACACAAATGGAAATGAGCGCCGTTTCATATATCCCAGCATGCACCGCGCACTACTTCTTCTACGTGGGAAATGGAGTCGGCGGCTGCTTACCACAGTTGTGACACCTGTTGTAGCTCAATATTAATGCATATATAAGACGCTCTGGGCTAAAAGGCGCATCGTGGACTTTAGAGAAAATTTAAGGTTTTTAGGTGCGCCTTATAGTGCGGAAAATACGGTAATCATGTTCATGGAATGCACTAGAGTGTTCATCATGCGGGAGATTTATTAGCATTGGCGGGTGAGCGTGAGATAGGTCCTAATTGTGGGTGTCTCCCACATGGCATGTCCGCCCTCTGTCTCATAAAACAATGGAGGCTGCACTTGGATATTTATCTGTTTTTATAGCGTCCATTTGTGGCTGAATGAGCCGATGTGGGAGCTGCAGCTCCCTGCTACCACATTAACTGTGAATGTAACAGGTGGTATTAGTAATGGGGGTTGCAGTGGCTGACCGCATGCTGAAGTAAATAAACTGTAACTTTAATTAAAACCTCATTAAATGAGCGAAAATAACGTTCTTACTATTTTAAGTTATCTTAACTGAATCAGGTTTGTATAAAAAAATATGTGTAAAATTAAAAAAAAAGAAGAAGACATTTTCTCGTATTTAAATGTATTTTTACAGCATAACAAACAGATTGGTTGTTTGTTTTATTTTATGAGACTTTTCTATATTAATATTTTTTATTTTAATCAGCAGTTTAAAGATTAAAACTTTAAATTAAATTGAAGTAAAATTTCAACAAGAATGTAAACAGTTCATTTAGATCCGTTAAGATGAAAAACATCTGGTTTGAAGCTTTTAAACATAAAATAACATGCTCATATTTTATATTCTGATCGTGTACCTGTTATATATAAATAATAACAAGAAAAATACGTTTAAAAATTCATTTTAAAACGTATTTTTAGGTGTTTGTAACTGATGCTAAACCTGCTACATGCTAATTCTGAATAAAATTTTTACCTGATTTTCTGTTTATTTTCTCTCAAAGAGAAAGAAAAGCAGCCGGTGAAGAATTCTTAAAGCTTCAGATGAAATAAATACTTCTTTTTTCTTCTTTATGGAGTTAAATTAATCCACAAAAACATAAAATAATGTCACTATCATCTGTTTTTCACTCTTTCATGTTGCTCTCCCTCTAGCGTTAGGAGAAGAATAATTTCCGTATTCGTCACTTCCGCCAAAAACAAGCTACAAAATAAAAGCATCTGGAAAATCAGATTTTTTTTTTTTCTTTTTTGAAAACTTTATTTAAAGATTTTCCATTTTTTATACAGACACACAAAAAAAAAACAACTTTAAGTCAGATTTTTATTCATACAATTTAATTAATAAATTTTAAATAAATAAATAATACATTTTAAATAATAAATTTTATTAATACAATTTTTAATAATCAATAATCAGATTTTTATTTTACAAAACAGAATATGATTTTTAAAAAAAGATTAAAAAAAGAGTGACTAACCTTCAGTCGTCACAGTGTCGGCCTGTCTCACAGCCAGTTGGTGAGCTGGAGGGTGCAGCATCGGTGATGGAAGTCTGGGTTTCCCATCTGAGGCTGTTGCCCCCGCGACCCGGCCCCCCAAAAACAGAAAATGAGAAACAGAACGGTTTAAATCAAAACATAACGTAGTTTTCAAATATGGACTTTGTTATTCATTTTTACAGCCTTTGCAAAGACTTTTCTTTTTACATTAGATTTTATTTTTAATTTTAACATGCATTACAATATTTTTTATGCACAGCTGAGCTCTGAAACTGAATTTTGAATTAAATATATTTCACTCAATAATTTACTGATATCTTTGTCTTTGGATGTAAAATTAAAATCTAATAATCAAGATTTTTATTTTGTTGCTGAAAGAAAACAGTTCCAATACCGCCTTCTGGTGGTTTAAAGAAGTTATTACATCACTCATGATGTTCAGGTTAAAACACATAAACAAACATTACATAAAAAAACACATTTAAAGCCTTTAGTCAGTCATCTTCTTATCCGTCTGTCCCTTTTACGGTTACAGGGGGTGCCGGAGCCCATCCCGGCTAATTTAAGGCGAAGGGCAGGGTACACCCCAAACTGGTCGCCAGTCTGTCGCGGGGCCACACACATACAACCATCCACATCCACATTCATTCCTAGGGGCAATTTGGCACCGGCCAATCAACCTAGCATGCATGTCTTTGGAGGGTGGGAGGAAACTGGAGTACCTGGAGGAAACCCACGCAGACAAGGGGAGAACATGCAAACTCCACACAGAAAGGACAGTGTTCCAAGCCTCGTCCCCACCCAGGACTTGAACCCACGACCTTCTTGCTGTGAGGCCACTCTGCTACCCACTGTGCCACCGTACTGCTATCTAAAGCCTTTAAAATACTAATTTTACATAAAGTTACTTTAAATAATATTTATAAAAGAAATAAAATTTGAACAAGGAACATGTTAGGTGAGAAAAAAGTAGTTTTTCTGCAAAAAATAAAAAAAATCAATTTAAAAATCAACCAATTTAAATGCCATCTCATAACAAACATGAATATGTATGATGTAAATATGGGAAAGACTGATTCTTAAAAACAGTTTGAATTGAAGATCAAAACCAGTGGTAATTAAATAATTTACTCTTTAATGCAGAGAAATTTAATTTAATGTTGTTTACGATCTTGAAAGAAACCACAAGTTTTCCCCAATTTACACTTTATATGGAAAGAAAATGGAATGTTTCACATTCATAAATACCTAAAGATGAGGACAAGTGGTGGAACGTAACGGAGTACAGATCCTTTGTTACTGTAATTAAGTAACTGTATCTGTACTTTTACTCAAATACTTTTTTAAATGGATTTTTGTGTTTTTCATCACCTTCGTCTGGCGTGTTTCAGCAAACAGGTAATCTGATTACCATTAGAATTACAGGTGGTGCAGTGGGTAGCACGGTGATCTGACAGCAAGAAGGTTGGGGGCGAGGCTTGAAAAACACTGATCTGTCGGTGTGTTGTTTGCATGTTCTCCTCGGTTTTCTCTGGTTTCCTCCCACCCTCCAAAAACATACACGTCAGTTTGATGGCCGCTACGAAACTGTCCTTAGGAATGAGTATGTGTGGTACTGCAACAGACTTCCGACCTTTTTGGGGTTTATCTTACCTTTTTGGCACCCTCTGAGGCTTCATTATGAAGTCAAAACAAAAAATTTGGGGAGGACAGAAAAATTATTTCAGAAATTTGTGTGTGATTCAGAGCCCACACTGTGTCGGGTAGATAAAAGCATTTTTAAAACCCATTTTAGATTGGGGTTACCTGTTGTAAATTATTCTGTGTGTCATGCTGTTTTGCATTTAGGTATAACAAACCATAAGACCTTGACTCGTCATTATAAACTATTTTCTGGAGTGGGATGATTCCCTTTTTCCACCAGATGCTTCACAGTGTCACGACATAAGGGTGCATAAGAATGGAGGAGGACCCAAACGCAGGACAACAAACGCAGAACAACAAACATGGTTTATTTCAGTAAAGAAGTCCAGTTTAATCTGTGAATGAAAACACACATGGATCAGCGGAATGTTTCAGGTTGTTGTTTCAAATGTACATCTTGGTCAGGAAGACCTGGCTGGAAGGGATCTGACGACCCGACCATGACTCACCCAGGTGTTTGAGATCAGGCTGAAGTCCAGGAGAAGGAGGAAAGCCCGGGGCTCCCTCTGGTGGCAGGTGAGGTGATCATGACACACACACAGATGCTTTTTTTTAACCAAACCATTGATTGCAATCCAATTATCAGCTGTTGCTCTTCAATCCATTTCTTCGTACTGTCAGTCAGTCAGTCGTTTTCTTATCTGTCTATCCTTACGGGGTTTCGGAGAACCCATCCCGGCTGATTTAAGGCGAAGGGCAGGTTACACCCCGAACAGGTCGCCAGTCTGCCTTGGGGCCACACACATACAACCATACACACACACTCATTCCTAGAGGCAATTTGGCACCGGCCAATCAACCTAGCATGCATATCTTTGGAGGGTGGGAGGAAACCGGAGTACCCGGAGGAAACCCATGCAAACACGGGGAGAACATACAAACTCCACACAGAAAGGACAGTGATCCAAGCCTCGTCCCCATCCGGGACTTGAACCCACAACCTTCTTGCTGTGAGGCCACTGTGCTTTCTTCGTACTGGTTTGGGGAAAAAATACTTTTGTCTCAATTCTCCTCCACATGGAACATTTTACAGAAAAACTAGAAATTAAAACAACTTGTTCCTTTAAATGATTATACTCCAGACTAAGAGGAAGGAGAAAGTCACTTTGATTGTAAACGATCATTTTTTAGTGTATTTTTGACATTTTTCATTCTTAATTTTCATGTAATTATTTCTGCCTCTTGGTCAGGACTCCCTTTAAAAAGAGACTTTTAATCTCAACGGGACATTTCCTGGTTAAATAGAGGTTAATTAAGATAAGATTGACTTTAATAAACCCAAAGGGAAATTAATTTGTCACAGCAGTTCAATTTAAAAAAATCCCCCAAATTAAAAAATTAAGCTAAATATTTAATTATAAAAATATTAAAGTTCCTTTTCTTTTTTTGACAAGCAGATTAAATAATCTCACAACTGGAGAAGAGAAGTGCCTGTAGCTCCATTTTTACATGATGAGTGCAGCAGTCTCTGTCTGAACGAGCTGTCTCCTAAAGAGTCGACTGAGTCCATGGAACAAGTCTAGGACAGAACTAGTCCTCATGACCAGTTTGTCCAGTTTCCTCTTGTCCCTCTCCGTTAATCCTCCACACCAGCGGGACGCTGGATGGAAAGTCACTGATGCAACAAGGGTGTCATAAAGTCTCTTCAGCTTGTCCTCCTCAGTCTCCTCAGGAGGTGGAGGACACTTTGGTTCTTCTTGTATAGAACACCGGTGTTACCTGATCGGTCCAGTTTGCCATTAGTGAGAACACCAGGTATCTGTGGACATCCATCTTTTCATTATCAGGTCCCTGGATGTAAAAAAGGTGGAAGATTTTAAGTACTTAAGATCAACAGTCCAGAGCAATGGAGAGTGTGGAAAAGAGGTGAAGAAGCATGGGCAGGCAGGCTGGAACGGGTGGAGAAAAGTATTAGGTGTGATGTGTGATAGAAGAGTTTCAGATAAAATGAAAAGAAAAGTGTACAAAACCGTGGTGAGAGCGGCCATGCTGATTGGACTAGAGCAGCCATGTCAAACATACGGCCCGTGGGCCGGACCCGGCCCGTTGGATGATTTAATCCGGCCCGTCATAAATTTCTTAGTATGTCAAAAAAAAGAAGCGAGTCACTAGCTCATTTCTATCAAAAGTTGCCTTTGCCAATATTAGTCTAACGAAAAACACTGTCACAGATCGGGTGACAGAGCTCTCAAGTGACTTGAGAATAAATGGATTTTTTTTACACTGTTTAGCAACATCTGCTGCTTGTTAATGTCCGGTTCTATACCTGCCTTAAGTTCATTAGCAAAAATGACGTTATCAAAAAAGAGAAAAATTGATAAAGAGTGTAGAAATTTCCAAGAAAAATGGACCACGTCATATTAATTTACGGAAACACACGGTAAACCTCCATGCTTGGTGTGTTTGGAACAAGTTTCCGTATTTAAGGAATATAATATTCGGCGCCACTACCAGACTCACCAGAGCGCAAAATATGACAGCTTACAAGAACAACTGAGAACAGATAACGAATTACAGCTCCGTGAAAATGAATCCGTTCTGTGGTGGTTTTAAAAAATGTGTAATGTAATGTTTTTCTTTATAAGTCTTATGTTATCATAAAGTTTATTACTATCATTTTTAACACTAGTTACTTAAAGTTTGTGCAATTTTGTAAAAATTTTTCAATAAATTTTGAGTTAAATTTTAAGTTTCACAAAGTCCTTGTGCTCCTTTAAACCAAAACAAAGGGAAGACATGATATTTTAGTTATTTATAGCTAAGTATGTTATATTTTAATGGTGCGGTTCGTGTCGTCTACCTACAGGTCATATGTGGCCCGCGATGTGAAATGAGTTTGACACCCCTGGTTTAGAGACAGTGGCACTGAGAAAAAGACAGGAAACAGAGATGGAGGTAGCAGAGATGAAGATGCTGAGGATCTCTCTGGGAGTGACCAGGATGGACAGGATCAGAGGAACAGCACATGTTAGAGGTTTTAAAGTCAGAGAGGTCAGACTGAGATGGTTTGGACATGTACAGAGGAGAGAGAGAGAGAGAGTACATCAGAAGAAGGATGCTGGGTTTGGAACCACCAGGAAAGAGGACTAGAGAAAGACCAAAGAGGAGGTTCATGGATACAGTGAAGGAAGACATGAAGATAGTTGGCGTGACTGAAGAAGATGCAGCAGATAGGGTTAGATGGAAGAAACTGACTTGCTGTGGCGACCCCTGAAGGGAAATGCTGAAAGAAGAAGAAGAGAATGTCCGGCAGTGGGGTCATGGTGGACTTTTTTTTTTCTTTTGTTTTTGCATCACATATAAAAAGTTCTTGTTTCTAACCGGGTTTTTCACATGGCAACATTTATAGTTTTTTTTTTTTCCAGCGTGTGATTGGCTTTAAGATTCTGACAGAATCCTTTCTTTCTGCATTCAGTCACTTTGTTCCTTCAGATCTTCTTTTACTTGTCAGTCAGATTAGAGAAGCTGAAAGCCCCGCTTTGCTAAACATCTTACTTCATCCTGAAAAGGTGTTTCTGCAGGATCAGGACCTCGCTGGTTTCATCTGATCTGACAGGAACATTCTCTGGAAAAAAAAAAAAGAAAAGACAGAAAGATGATTTAAACCACTGGTGATGTGAATAAATTTAGAAGACATTACTGGCTTTTTATGCCTCACATTTCCCAAAGTCTTTTTGTCATAGGTGAACATACAATCAACATATTTTAACAAAAAAAAAAACAAACAAAAAACAGAATAATATCTTTTATAAGTGATACAAATGTAACAAAAATAATGTCAATTAAAAATAGCCCAAAAATGAGGGAAGAAGATAAATATTAGAACCCACCTCCTCTTTTATATGTTACAAAATATAGCACGATGATAACATCACCCTGTAATAACACAAAAACAATTTTATTTAACCGGGAAAAACTCTTTAAGATCATAAATCTCGTTTTTAAGAGAGTCCTGTGTCGTGATCAGTGGTGGATGAAGTACTCACGTTTTGTACTTAAGTAAAAGTACCAATAAAAAAATCTACTTAAGTAAAAGTACAAAAGTAATTGGTGTAAATTTTACTTTTTAAGTAAAAAGTAAAAGTATTTGACCATAATTCAAATGTTATTTTTTGTGCTGTAGGGTCACAAATAAATACTCTGCAGGGGCGTGACCCCTCCCCCCTCTCCCACCTCTTTTGGTCAGCAAAAAAAAAAAAGGAAGGAAAGGGGCCCCCAGTCACCCTATATTGGCTTTGTCAATAACCTCGCGTCCCCGGCCCCCCATCCCCACCCCATCTTCAGAAAATCCTAGAACCGCCCCCGCTGAATGCGGAAAATGTTCACTCTCGACTCTGATTGCGCCTCGATTCATTACTTCTTCTCCTGATCAACTGCTCCTTTTGATTTTGGCAATACGGCTTCAAGATGCTAAAAAAAACTTTATATTTTTTAAATTCCTGAACGAAAATGTAACAAAAAATGTAAAACATACTTTTAAAAAGTAGCGAAGTAAAAGTACAGATATTTGCTAAAAAATGTAGTGAAGTAAAAGTAAAAGTACCGGTCTTAAATTTTACTTAAGTAAAGTACAGATACACAGTTTTTTTACTTAAGTACAGTAACGAAGTACATTTACTTCTTTACGTTCCACCACTGGTCGTGACGCTAGTGGTGAGTGTGGTGAAATAGAACCCAAATGCATTGCTAGTATTAACTACTTTATTGATGGCAGTGCTGAACTGGACAGAGGGTATGAGCTCAGCAGGATGAAGACCAGATATATGGGCAAAGCATGAAGGCAGGCTGCACCAGGAGCCAGGGGGTATGAGCTCTGAAGGACGAAGACCAGAGATATGAGCTCACCAGGAAGGTAGGGTCACCAGGAGCCAGGGGGTATGACCTCAGCAGGACAAAGACCAGATATATGGGCTAAGCATAAAGGTAGGGTGCACCCTGAGCCAGGCGTATGAGCTCAGCAGGACGAAGACCAGAGATATGGGCTCAGCCGGAAGGCAGGGTGCACCAAGGCCAGCGTGAGGGACCAGGATGACAGGTGCACCATCATGGCTACATGAAGGCAGAACTGCAGGCCGGTAGAGCGGGATGAAGAAGGGCACACAGCAGAGGAATGGAGCAAGGGAATGATCCAGCAGGGAAGTGCACCAACACTGCACCACCATGCCACCCTCATTTAATGCGTTGAATAAAATTAACAGTGTGTGATAATTTACATGGTCAGGAATCTTGGTGTCCTCCTGGTGGGAGGTGCCCGAAACACCTCACCAGCAAGGCGCTTGGGAGGCATCCTGACCAGACAGGTGCACCGCTTTTCTTAACTGTCACACCCATAAAATTCATATCATTATGTGCGCTGCTTAGATTTTGACATTTTTGATTATTTTGGTCAAATGAAAACTGAAAACTCAATCAGTTAATCTATAGTTAGTACTGAAATCACTTTAATGGTTTGGGGGATACGATGTTTAGAATCAGAATTACTTTATTGATCCCAGACGTGGAAAATTTTTTTACGTTCTGGTTGTGGAAGCATGAACACAAGGTCATGCTTAATGCGTTCCTCTCCTTCAAATTTCAAAAAGTGTTCATAGGAACTGTGTGTGTGTGTGTGTGTGTGTGTGTGTGTGTGTGTGTGTGTGTGTGTGTGTGTGTGTGTGTGTGTGTGTGTGTGTGTGTGTGTGTGTGTGTGTCTCTGTGTGTGCTCACATTTTATTCTCCCAATTATCTGTTATCCTCGACAAACAGTGTGCAATGAACTGTGGGAGAACGAGCTAAAACTTTTAAGCTGATGCAGAAGAACAAATCAGCATCTCCTAAACTGCAGATGAATGATTTAGAGGGCTGGTTACAGAAAGCAGTTCACATTAATAATGTAATATCAGCTAACCCATTTAGGGTCTCACAAGCTGCTTAAAACGTTCCTTCCTCTGCATGATGTTCAATGAGTTCTTAGAAAATGATAGACACATGTGACATGAAGCCATTCAGAGAAGTTTTCTCATTTTAAACACATGAAAGCGTCTCAGAGGAGAACATAACACACTGATGAGGCATTTAAATGTGTCTATAAGAAGAGAAGCGGGAGGATTCACACACATTTATTCATTTTTGATGATTTCTGCTCATGAAGGATGCAGAAAATCTCATTTTATTCTCTTAAAAAGATTGATTTGATGATTTTTTTTACCTGGTGATCATCAAATCAAACCAATTCAGACAGATTTGGTGAGAATTAGAAATGAATTAACCCTAAAATTAAGTATTAAATGACCTTGAACAGCCGATGATGAACATCCAACACAGTGGTAAACCACAAAGGCTTTCAAAGCCTTCTCTGCTGGACTAAAACTGATCTAAAACAAACTGGTCAGACATGAATGTTTATAAAATATTTCCAAGTGGGTTTTTTATGATGGCTACGCAGCTTCCAGAGGTGGTTTTCAAAATAAAACATTTGGTTAATCAAATTCAGCCAGTATTTGTTGCCAAGTAGACAAAAATGAGTTGAGCTTCAGAAAAGGACTTCAGTGAGATGAATTAGCAGCTACAGAGCAGCTATTAAATTAAGCCCTGCTCACATAAAATGAGATGCATCGGCGTCTCGGAAAATCGCGGTTTTTCTGTATGTGAATGGCGTCCGATTAAGGGGTTGAAATAAGTGTTGCTCACATTGAAGCGACTCGTTGGCTCAATGTCTGCATTTGAATTGGGACATGACGTCATCTAACTCACTCAACCGCTTGTCAGGAGAACATCAAACGATGTTGTCTTACCTGTCTGGTAACCAGTCGACAATCACATGACTTTCAGACTCGGAGTAGATTTCAGAAAATTCTTGCGACAATCGCAAAATTTTAAGTCAGATTGTTAATAATGCAATTTGTCACAAAAGGCAAAAAATTCAGGCAATCAATGAGGCTCGATGTGTAGGATGGACGCCCGAACTGCGCTCAAATTTGCCAATTTTCCCCAAATCGAAGCGTCGCCGACCCACCGCTTTTTTATCTGCAGGGTTTTAAGAGTTAAACTGACAAACAGCATCAACGGTGGTTGATGAAACGAAAATATTCTTTCTTTATTCTACATTGAGTTCCAAATGATTCTCCAGATGAGATACTTCTGTTTCTTCCTGTTTGCTGCTCCATAATGTCATTTTAGCAGCTGCATATTTGTCTGTCAGAATCCTTCCTCGTTATGTCTTAATCTGCACGGTACAGTTTAGGGGTCTGAATCAGACACATGTTTTTAAACTGGGAAATAAGAAAATTTTTTTAATGACCTGTTTCTTGCTTTCCAGCAGCAGAGAATATTTTTCTTTCTCAGATTGATGAAAAGATATCGGTCTGTTTAACAATGTGGAACAGCTTTCAGAAGTTTTTTTTTTTTTTTTAATTGGGCTTAAGTGACAAACTGATTCTCACAAAAATCTGATTTCAAGAATCCAAAAACCCTGGGATTTAAAAAAAAAATCCAGATAAAACTAAAAAACATCTTCTTTCAGACACTTAAATTCCATTTGCACAATAAAATGAAACTCACTGTAAAACAATTTTTATGAAGAAACAATAGCTGAAAAAGGAAAAAAAAAACAATTTGGTGGCTGTTTCACTTCATTTTCAAGATGGACTTTTTAAAAGAAGTTAAATAAAAATTAAACATGTGCGAGTAGCAGGGGGCAGAAAACTTCATCTAAAATAAGACGGAATAGGCCGGACTTATAGCACTGCTGAGTAGAGAGAAAGATAATTCAAGGTTTTAAAGAGTCAAATGTTATATTCTCATGGTGTATTAAAGTTTATGAGTTCTTTTTAAAGAAACTTGTGTGTCGTAGTTTTGTGCAAAATAGGAGACAATTTTTTAACCATTGAATTGTTTATTAAAGGAATTTGACCAAACAAACTTTGGGCATGCCAGCCTGTCAGTGCCTGATCCCGTCAGACCTCAGAAGCTAAGCAGGCTGGGCCTGGATGGTAGACCAATGGAACCCCAGATGCCACGAGACATTGTGTCCCTGACACTTCACCCACATTGCCTAGTCTGGATGGTTTGTGTTATTGGTTGAGGATGGTCAGAGGAACTGATGGCGCAAAAATGGCAGTCTTGCTTCTGTCAGTCTGTTCCAGAGCAGCTGTGGCTACAACAGTAGCGTACCCTTACCTGGTATGGAGGGAATGAATAATGCATATGTGAGGCATCTTTGAGAGTCCTGAAAAGCGCCGGATAAATACAATGCATTAGTATTATAAGACTTTTATTGTGTAGTTTTTCATCTGTGACGTCGGAGCCGTTTTTCCTTGTATTAAATCAGTTTAATAAAATAATTTTACTGTACTGAATAGTTCCTGAGGGTCTGATTGATGCAGATGGAACTCTACTGAAGGCCTACAATACGATCCATCCCAAAAGGATTTTGGTAACTTCATGTATTTTTATGGTAATTCTGTTCCTTAAAAACAGTTTTTTGTGTTAAAAACTTCAACAGCAGTTTGTTCTCATGTACATTCATATTCAGTGGAGCTGCTCAGATGATGATTCCCTCTCCTCTAAGCTGAGGGCTCATCAGAGACACCACTTTCACCAAATGTTCCTTTTTGTTTGACAAGATTTAATCAGTGCTTCACTCAGAGGAACACCTGTCTTTGCTGCTTAACAGACTAACTTTTTTCAGTGGTCCCACCGAAGTATGAATTCCTTTTTAATGTCAGTTAATCTGTTTTTGGTTACAAGAACAAATCTGATCAGAGAACATCAGAGAAGAGGTTTGTGAGAATGTCAGATGTCTCAAACTCACGACCTACGGGACAAATTGTGAGCTTCTATCGATGAGCTTCCATTGTTAAAAAGAATCTAAGAAACTTGTCCTTCAAGCTTCATTAGAATAGAGAATACTTCAAGAATTCTCTACCGGGGAAGTTTGTGTGTCCAGCAGCTCCAAGCAGTCCAAGAGAGAGATCCAAAGAGCCTCAGAGCAGCTGCTAAGTGGTGCAGAGTTGGATGGAAGGAATTTGGAACAGCTGCTTGGTGGAACAGCAGCTTGGTGGAATAAGCAATTGGCTCTGCATGGCGGAATGTGGGTTATCGTGGCAACAATGTTTGAATAATAAGATTTTAACTGACCACTAAAAGCTCCACACTCTCTCACATCCTTCACTGTGGTGGAACAACACTATTTGTTGTTGTCAAACACCAGCAGTCCACCATCTTAAGTTCCACACGTCCTCACCATCGTGAAGCCGGGTATGATCAGAGAGGAGGGTAGGAATGTGAATCAATTAGGGACTCAAGAGCTTAGATTTTTGGCTTGGCTCTCCCCCTTGAGTCGCCACCATGCCATGATGGAGGGGTTTATGTACCCCAATGATCCTGCGAGCTATGTTGTCAGGTGCCAAATGTCCCTTGCCAAACAAGTTCTAGGTAGGGGGGTAGACAAATTGCCACTCAAAAAAAATTGTAGTCAAGTTTCCCTTTCCTGGACGCAGTCTCACCAGACCCCCCACCCCCCCTCACAGGCGCCTGGCTTGGGGTTGGGATACGGAAATGAGTGCCTAGTGGCCGGGCTTTTGCCTATAGGGCCCTGTTGGGCTCAGCCAGAACAAAAGACCGGTCTCCCTTCCAGCAGGAGGAGCCATAGGGATCGGTCGAAGGAGGAGATGGGCAGCAGCTGACTGTGGAGAGCCTGGCCGTTCAACCGTCGGCTATATAGACTGGTTCTTGGGATTATTGTTCCAACAAAATATAATATAGTATTTTGAGGGATATTATTGTACATCCATCATCAACAAAAACCAAAAAAAAGGAGTTTTTCTTGCGGTCGACTTGTCCCAGTGCTTCATAGCGGCTAAGAAATAACAGTGATCATGCTTCTGTTTTTCTTTTTTAAAAGATTTCTCTAACCTGAGGCAGGTGCAGCAGACTGGCAGGAAACCTTGGACGTTGAGTTGAGGCAAACGCCCAACATGTCACTGTTAGCTCACATTTAGAAAAGCACGATTGGCCGCCTTTCCCCACAACCATAAAAGCTTGGACATCGAAACAGTGCCTTCAAAGTTCCCCCAAAACATCCAGAAGAAAAAAAAAAAACAATAGTTACTCTGTACAAACTATAGATTAACTGATCAGGTTTTTGTGGTCATGAAACTCATGGTCAAGGCCACAAACGTCAAAGTAACAAATCATTTTGAAAACAACACCTTCCAAACTACCAAAGGGCTTATAATATAACTGCACAGAATTACTCAAAACCTTTCATAGATGAACTTAAAGGATCACCTTAAAGTTGTCATCTCTTTCGACCACTAACAGTAAGTGAACTAGAGTCCTTTGAAACAACATAATAAATTTTGGTTGTTTAAAAGCCTCACATATTGTTGTGGTTCCCTCACCTGCAACCAGAGGGAACCCTAGACCATCTTTTCTTCCCCTGACTCCTACCTGATTCTGCACACCTGCGCCTTGTTTCACCTGCTGCTATTTAAAGGCAGCCTCTACAATTCTTTGTCGGGTCTTTGCTCCTTCCTGCCTTGTCTGGCTCCCGACCCAGAGGATATCCTTTTGAATTTGAGAAAGATACCTTAGAAAAGAAGGTGATGTGGTTCTGTTGGCTTCATCGGACCGTGATCTCCAGCTCTCGCTGGATTGATTTGCTGCGAGTGTGAAGCGGCCGGGATGGGAATTAGCGCCTGCAAATCCGAGACCACGGTCCTCGGCCGGAAAAGGGTGGAATGCCCCCTGCGGCTCAGGGACAGGGTCCCGCCCCAAGTGGAGGAGTTTAAGTATCTCGGGGTCTTGTTCACGAGTGGGGGAAGGATGGAGCGGGAGATTGACAGGCGGATCGGTGCGGCATCAGCAATAACTAGGACGCTGCATCGGTCCGTCGTGGTAAAGAGAGAGCTGAACCGAAAAGTAAAGCTCTCGATTTACTAGTCGATCTACGTTCCAACCCTCACCATGGTCACCAGCTGTGGGTGGTGACCGAAAGAATGAGATCGCAGGTACAAGTGGCTGAAATGAGCTTCCTCCGCAGGGTGGCTGGGCTCTCACTCAGAGATCGGGTGAGGAGCTCTGCCATCCGGGAGGAGCTCGGTGTCGAGCCGCTCCTCCTGCAGGTCGAGAGGAGCCAGATGGGGTGGTTCGGGCATCTGGTCAGGATGCCCCCCGAGCGCCTTGCGGGCGAGGTGTTTTGGGCACGTCCCACCGGGAGGAGACCAAGGGGCAGACCCCGGACCCGCTGGAGAGACTATGTCTCACAGCTGGCCGGGAAAGACTTGGGATCCTTCCGTGTGAGCTGGAGGATGCAGCCGGGGAGAGAGGCTTGGGCTGCCCACTTAAGGCTGTTGCTCACGTGACCCAACCCCGGAACAAGCGGAAGATGACAGAACGGAACTCTGGAAATGAATTCTGACCGTGAACGGCCTTTTTGACTCTTGCTCCTTTTTTACAGTCTTGCTGGACTACCTTGGTTAAATAAATCTTTGTTTTTGTTCCACAATTGGGTCCTCCTTTCGCACCCCAATCATAACACATACGACTGCTTCAACCTCTTTAAAGACTTACTACAGTTTGTGATACAGGCCAGGCAGAGACAATGTTTGACTTACTTATTCTTATTACGTAACTCTTCTACTTGTTTTTATCTTTTAGAAGTGAGATGTTATCATTGGGTCACAGTTTGGATCTCTTTCTGTCTGACTGAATAAGAGTCAGAGATTCAAACCCACACAGTTAGGCCCTATGCAGAGGTGAGACGGCAAAGAGGCTGAACAGATGTCAGGGGCACCATGAGGAAAGATTTAAAAAATTCTCTGTGAAGTGGCACTTTGTGACACCTCATTGGCTCCACCTGCAGCTTCAGGTGTCACCACCAACGTGTACCACAGTGAGGGCTTTTCAAGCCGAACTGCGGGAGACACAGAAGCTGTGAGGAAGCTTGCGTCATGTTCCTGCTGCCAAACTATGAAAGAAGAAGTTTCTGCCTCAGTTTTCCAAAGTACATAGTTAGCTGAAAAACTTGGTAACAACTTCACACGGTAATTTTCTGATTCTGAAGTCCATAAAAAGGAAGTTGAAGCTGCTCCGTAATCTATTTGCAGCTTTTGTGGAAAATGCACCCTGAAGCCTCGAAAAGAAGCTGACTGGGCTCCAGTACGGACACACATGAGTGTGTGGGGGATGTAGACTACTCAGAATCCACCCCTGCCACAATGCCCTGGCTACACACACACACATACACCCACACCCACGTACACACCCACGCACGCACACACACACACACACACACAGAGGCTGCTCTTCGCTTGTAGGGAAAATGTTTTAATTTCATTTGACTCGGAGAAGTTGCAGAGTCATTTGAAATGATTGCAACTTTTTTTTTGGACAATTTTCTTTATGATTGGTGAGAACATTGCAGACATCATCCACAAACATTTGAAACAACACACACGCACGCACGCACGCACACACACACACACACATACAGAGTTTTAGTCGTACCAGCTTTTTACTTTGAAGAAGAAATTTAGTTTTTAGTGTTGAAATGTGTTTAAGACAAAAAAAAAAGTCCTTTTGACACATTTAACGTTAGTTTTTATCACATTATTTAGATGGACGATGAGTTTTTTTTTTTACCAGTAATTCTTGACATGTTAAAAAAGGGGTGCATAGAATTAAAATGCACACGCTGAACGTTTTTTTCCCCGTAATTTGCAATAAGTCTTCTTTGAACGTGGCTGTCTTTCATGTTTATCCCTTGTCTTTACATTTTCCTCTAAAGCATCTGGTTTTGTGGCTCAAACAATGATTGTTGAGTAAAAAGACTAAATAAAGTTTTGTATTTTAATTGAAAAATGGTCAAAAATGGTCCCAAGAGCAGTGGCCTATTGGTAGAATTTCCCCCTTTTGACAGGGACAACCTGGTTCAATTCCCACTAGGCCCAAGCTGCTCCTGGGACTACCTGAAGAAGACAAAAGATAGATGTATGTTCCGTTCCGTCATCTTCCGCTTGTTCCGGGGTCGGTTCGCGGGGGCAACAGCCTTAAGCGGGCAGCCCAGGCCTCTCTCTCCCCGGCTGCATCCTCTAGCTAACCCGGAAGGATCCCAAGTCGTTCCCCGGCCAGCTGGAGAGACATAGTCTCATAGTCTCTCCAGCGAGTCCGGGGTCTGCCCCTTGGTCTCCTCCAGGTGGAACGTGCCCAAAACACCTCACCCGCGAGGCGCTCGGGGGGCATCCTGACCAGATGCCCGAACCACCCCATCTGGCTCCTCTCGACCTGGAGGAGGAGCGGCTCGACACCGAGCTCCTCCCGGATGGCAGAGCTCCTCACCCGATCTCTGAGTGAGAGCCCAGCCACCATGCGGAGGATGTATGTCGCTTTATAATTTATAATTTCCATTACAATCAGTTTCTTCTTCTCATTTCATCATTTCCCTTCAGGGGTCGCCACAGCAAGTCAGTTTCTTCCATCTAACCCTATCTGCTGCATCCTCTTCGGTCACACCAACTATCTTCATGTCTTCCTTCACTGTATCCATGAACCTCCTCTTTGGTCTTCCTCTAGTCCTCTTTCCTGGTGGTTCCAAACCCACCATCCTTCTTCTGATGTACTCTCTCTCTCTCTCCTCTGCACATGTCCAAACCATCTCAGTCTGGTCTCTCTGACTTTAAAACCTCTAACATGTGCTGTTCCTCTGATCCTGTCCATCCTGGTCACTCCCAGAGAGATCCTCAGCATCTTCATCTCTGCTACCTCCATCTCTGTTTTCTGTCTTTTCCTCAGTTCCACTGTTTCTAGACCAATCAGCATGGCCGCTCTCACCACTCTGATGAATTAGATCTGATAGATTTGGATTGACCAAGTTTGACAAACAAAAACCATGCACAACTGTTTAAATGGCTCATAGACACCCATTACTCAGTCACTTAGTCATTTTTCTTGTCTTGAATGCCCTACTATGCATGATGAAATCTCCAGTTTCTATCATGCACTTTCTTTAGTTCTGATTTGTTATGTTTTTTGCAACTAATTAAAGCCAAACATTATTGATAACGTCACATAAACTTTAATAATACATCAAAATGCAACGTTTTATTCAGCGAGAGTTTTATTCAGCGAGAGTTTTTATCAAATTCTATCTTGTTCTTTTCTCTTCTGAGTTCTTTACTTTGTTCAACTTTTATTGAAAAATCCAACTTAAAGATCACAGTGAAAGTAAAGCAGCCACTAAATCTGTTTGTTTTCCTCCTTCAGTTGTTGTTTACAGACAAACAAAAGGTTTTTCAACAACCAGTCAAAATTTCCATCGACGCAGTGTGTTGCTACTGGTTGCTGGTTTAGCTGCTAAACTAGCTAGAGGTTCTGCTCAAAGGCCCAAAGAGACCAGATCAAAATCTGATTGGTTGAAACAAAGCTTTCATCGCCAGCTGAACAGACTCTGAAGATATTCACAGATGCTCTTCTAATTTGAGTCTACCTGGCAACAAATGCTGCCTGAAATGTGATCGTTCAACTGCTTACAGTAAAAGCGAAAACGCATGAATGAAAGCAGCGCATCTATCGGAAAAGCCATGAAAGAAAATGAACAGACCATGAACAGAAATATTTTATAACTATGAACAGCTGAATCATAATTAACAACAGTTTATGATTCAGATATTTGTTTTTCAAAAGGTTCCACAACTCAATTAATATTTAAATAAGCAGTAACTTCACATCGGAACAAATGAAGCCAGTTCAGTTGCCATTTTATGCCAATATGGACGGCACCAAGTGGGAGCCAGAAATAAACAGCCATTGATCAAGTCTGCGTTTGCAAGGCCACTACCTTTCCAACCAGGAACTAACTTGTTGAAAGTACACACCCCGGCCAATCGACACTTTAACCACGGCCAATTTCTTTGGCTCTCAGTCTGACTTCCAAACATTCCTGTTTGGCTTGTTTTTAACTTGAATAGTTTTCGTTACAGGTCAAATAACGATAATATTAAAAGCTTAGAACTGTAGAGAATGGTTTGCAAGTAAGGTGACAAAGCAAGAATGGTTACTATGACGATCATAGTGAGACAGTAGTGACGCAAACTTTCAATAGATGTCTTGGAGCCGGGCGGATTTTGGCTTCTTATTTAGTCATTGGTTTGAACGAGTGAAATTTCACATGAACAGAATGTGTGTGTGTGCACTGCACTTGTCTGCTCAGTGTTTCACAATTCAAAAAAAAAAAAGCAACTGCACAGACACACAAATAATCCTACAACTGCTTTGTTGTATTTTTTATTTTTATCTCTGACTCAGAAACGGAGCCGAGTTCGCAGGTGCATCACATTAAAAAAAAAAAGTGATTTCTAATTTCTTTCTCTTGGTTCGAACAAAAAGGAGAATGATTTAAAAATCGAGTAAAGTATAAACAGTGGGGTTACTGCACCCCGATGTGACGCAGTGCCAGAATGTTTAAAAACTGAGACAAATGAGGTCATTCTTTACAGCAAATACAAGCAATGTTTAGTCTAAAGCAGAGGTGGTCAAACTGTACATGGTAGCACTGAACAGTCCGTTCGTTCCGTTCCGTCATCTTCCGCTTGTTCTGGGGTCGGGTCGCGGGGGCAACAGCCTTAATCGGGCAGCCCAGGCCTCTCTCTCCCCAGCTGCATCCTCTGGCTCACCTGGAAGGATCCCAAGTCGTTCCCCGGCCAGCTGTGAGACATAGTCTCTCCAGCGGGTCCGGGGTCTGCTCCTTGGTCTCCTCCCGGTGGGACGTACCCGAAACACCTCGCCTGCGAGGCACTCGGGGGGCATCCTGACCAGATGCCCGAACCACCCCATCTGGCTCCTCTCGACCTGGAGGAGGAGCGGCTCGACACCGAGCTCCTCCCGGATGGCAGAGCTCCTCACCCGATCTCTGAGTGAGAGCCCAGCCACCCTGCGGAGGAAGCTCATTTCGGCCGCTTGTACCCGCGATCTCATTCTTTCGGTCACCACCCACAGCTGGTTACCATGGTGAGGGTAGGAACGTAGATCCTGGTTACCATGGTGAGGGTAGGAACGTAGATTGACTTGTAAATCGAGAGCTTTGCTTTTCGGCTTAGCTCTCTCTTTACCACGACGGACTGATGCAGCGTCCTATCCTGACTAGAACACTGAACAGTCATACCACAAAATCTATTATAATGAATGTTTGAGGTTCATGGTATATCTAAGTTAAAACAGTCATGTTTCAAAGATTTATAAATTTCATAATCTCGACATTTCTGATTCCAATTAATCTCATTTAAAAGTCATGTTATTTGTTCAAGTATCATAAAATTAGTTTTCATTGTAAAACTGAACACATGATGGCAGTAGAAAAGCAAAGTTTCCTGCTAGAGCTGGCGAGTGACTCATCGAAGCTGCGGCCTATCAGATGGAAATAAAACCAGGAGAACCTGCAGAGGAGATCTCAGAGCTACCTGAATAAAAGCACACCACAACCACAGAAGCAGCCAGATCTGCTTGTTAAATACAAATAGAAGAGGTCATGGGACAAAAAAAATCACTAATAGGAGAAACACAGAGGTCTCACACACTGCCGTGCTCTGTAGCTTCGTTCAGTCACTTCCTGGCCCGGCTTTTCTTTACACCTCACACCTGAGAAATCAATGATCTGATTCAGATAGACTGCTGAGAAGAGCAATGGTCAACACAGCAAACTGCTGCTAAATATGGCTCATTAAGGATGAAAGGATATGTGCTCTAACAATCCGGAGCAGTCTGGCTGTGTGGGGCTGTGAGGCGTCATTATGTAAGACTGCACAAGTAGAATGGGGGAAATTCTGTTGCTGTGTAGCAGAAATAATCTGGCAGATTGGATTCAGTGAATCTCGATAAGGGGTGAGTGAACTGTATCACTTGTGGGCCACAAAGGGTGTTATCACGTGACCAAAGAGCTGAATCCAAAGCAGACAAGTGGAAAATAGAGAGTACAAAAAAAAAAAAAAAAAAACAACTGTATGGAGGTTTCTATCATGTTTGAATGGTATTCTCGGATCAGGCCCAGAAGTAGAGGGAGGATCGTAAGCCCGAGTCCAACCCAGCCCGAATGTCAGTCATTACATTCGGGTCGGGCTTTTCTCTCGCTGACTCTTTGTTTTTGTTTTTTTTGATAAGTACATGTTTATAGTGGTGGAACGTAACGAAGTAAATGTACTTCGTTACTGTACTTAAGTAAAAAAATTGTGTATCTGTACTTTACATAAGTAAAATTTAAGACCGGTACTTTTACTTTTACTTCACTACATTTTTAGAGCAAATATCTGTACTTTTACTTCAATACTTTTTAAAAGTGTGTTTTACATTTTTCGTTACATTTTTGTTCAGGAATTTAAAAAATATAAAGTTTTTTTTTTAGCGCATCTTGAAGCCGCATCGCCAAAATCAAAAGGAGCAGTTGATCGGGAGAAGAAGTAATGAATCGAGGCTCAATCAGAGTCAAGAGTAAACATTTTCCGCATTCATTCAGCGCGAAGAGCAGGGGCGGTTCTTAGATTTTCTGAAGATAGGGTGGGGATGGGGGGCGGGGACGTGAGGTCATTGACAAAGCCAATATAGGGTGACTGGGGGCCTCCGCGCTCCCCCAGAACATTTAAAAAAATAAATGTCATTTTCCTGCATTTAAGTGGACCATTTGCTGGCCCCGTAAGGGGATAGCTTGACTAGTCCCTTTCCTTTCTTCTTGTTTTTTTTTTTGTGGACCAAAAGAGGCGGGAGAGGGGGGGCGGGGTCACGCCCATGCATAGTATTTATTTGTGACCCTACAGCACAAAAAAACAACATTTGAATTATGATCGAATACTTTTACTTTTTACTTAAAAAGTAAAATTTACACCAACTACTTTTGTACTTTTACTGAAGTAGATTTTTTTATTGGTACTTTTACTTTTACTTAAGTAAATTTTTTGCCTGATTATCTGTACTTTTACTTAAGTACAAAAAGTGAGTACTTCATCCACCACTGCATGTTTATAAAAATAAGGTAAAATGATGTGTTGATACTAAACTTAAGAAATACTTGTTGTAAAATAAATAATTTGGATAAACCAGAGAAGTCGCTGGACGTCCTGCTGCTGTGGTTTACGACCAAATTTTCAACCCGTCAAAATGACAGACGGCCTTAAAATTTTCCCGTCAACCAATGTTCCCTCTAATTTTTTACATGTCTGAGCAAACGCACAAGCTCCCTGAGCCGAAGGGGGCGGAGCAAAAACTTTTACTCGATTGTGACATCAGCAGCAGCGACGAGCCAAACTCCGAAGCGGCGGTTTGAAGCATTTTGTTTCAGAAAAGAAAGAAAAAAGAGAAATTCTTCGGAGCTCTGTCTCCTTTCCCCATCTTTGGTTTAAATTGAGTTTTATTTTGTGCGCTGCATAGGCTTGTGCGCTATTAATCTCCGAGCAGTGCGTAATTGCGCAGGCGCGCAGCTTAGAGGGAACATTGCTGTCAACTCTTAAAAAAAATTATCAATGATGTAAAATAGTCTGTTAATGTAACCTCTGCATATAAACGATGTAAATGTTTATACAGTCTCGTTTAACTTAGATTAACTTAGATTTTTAGAAATTCCGGGTTTGCTTTAGGCCAGCAAATCAAGTTAATTAGTCGGGCTCGGGTCGAGTTTTAATACCCGCGGGCCGGGGTCTGGTCGGGCTGGAATTTCTAAGCCTGATCTTACCTCTACCCAGAAGAGGGCCAACAAATAGAGTCCATTAAATATTTTACATAAAACTACATAAATATTTTTTTCCTGCTCTTCCAGTGTTTGCCACTAGACGGCAGAGTCATCGACCGTTGACAAGGCGCATTAATTCCGTTCCGTCGTCTTCCGCTTATCCTGGGCCGGGTCACGGGGCAACAGCTACAGACAGGAAGCCAGGCTTCTCTCATCCTGGCTGCATCCTACGGCTCACCCAGAAGGATCCCGAGTCGTTCCCAGGCCATCTGTGAGACATAGTCTCTGTAGTGAGGGACTTTAGATTTGGGAAGAGACCAAGAGGCACATTCATGTGCTGTCGAAATATCAAATTTTGTGAGTTTTTATCTACATTTTGGGTGTTTTTTTATTTTTATTTTCCTATGTCGGTGAGTTCCTTATCCGATTGATCCAGACCCAATTGAACTTATTTCCTTTTTTATGCCCCGCCCACAAATTTTGGTGGAAGAATTAGGCACTCGGACTGTCTGTGTGTCCGTGCTTCCGTAACACTAGGGACATGAGGGTTCACTGTCAGTGAACGTAACATCTCACAAACCACTGACGGGAACTATTCATGATAAATTCATAAAAGCGGTGCGACAAATGAAAAAACAGAAGAATTGCATCATATTTTGGATCAGCAAAAAAAAAAAAAATTAATAAAAAAGCGATACTACCTCGTTGTTTCAGTTACAGCAGTAATAGTTTGTTAAAACTTCAAAAGCAACAGTGAAACATGGCAGTGATGTTGCTTCAAATGTGTTACTGCTCACTGTCACAAGGGGCAAATACAGGATTTTCTAAAAGGGGTAATGGGGGGCATGAGGTCTTAGACAAAACGAGCACCTGTGGTGCCGGCCAGTATATCAGAATCAGAATCAGAATATACTTTAATGATCCCACACAGGAAATTTGTGTGTCACAGCAACAACTTATAGGGCATTCGCCCTGAGAACATTTTGAAAAATAAGTAATTTTTCTGCATTTTGGTTCATATTTTTCCCAAAGTTTATAATAATTTAAGTAGTAATAATTTTTTTTTTTTTTTTTATGGACCAAAATGTGGAAGGCGTGCACCCCTCTGTTCTCCCTGGATCCGCCCCTGGTCACAGTTTCATCATCAGTCTCTTTCCTTCATCAAATTGTTCCATTCAAGCGGTTTAAATGACGGTGAGTGTTCAAAAACAAAGATCCAAACAGATCACAGATCAGATCAATCATAATTTGTGGCACCTCTACTTGATTCCAACTATAGATGAACTGATTCGATTTTCAGAATCATTACAACAAAAAGTCAAAGTAACAACAGTCTTTTTCACAATTTCTTGTTGACACAATATCTTCCCAATCGCTGACAGGAATTGAGTGAAACCACACACAGTTATTCAGTACCAACTATAGATGAATTGATTCGGTTTTCAGAGTAGTTACAACAAAAAAGTCATGGCCAAGGTCATTTTCATAATTTCCTCTTTAACACAATACCTCCCCAATCGCTGACAGGAATTGAGTGAAACTACTATACACTCAATTCCTGCATAAAAAACCCTGTATATCAGTACCAGATATGGATGAACTGATTTGGTTTTTGGGGTCATGCAAACAAAAGTCAAGGTCACAAAGTCTAAAATCCTCACGTAAATGACTGCTCCGTTTATGTTTTCACGCAGACTTCAACCATTCATTATAAAAACAGGACATGCAGGCATTTTCTTTGATGCCGTGGCGTTGATTTTTTTTCTTGTTCATCATTTTCTTTAAAACCACACACATTCAAAATGCACGCGAGCAGTTTGTGTTACTAAATTTACTCTTTTTCTACTCCTAGTTGTTAGATTAACCCTCATCATCATGTGTCAAAGTGCTGACATGTTGCACATAATAGCAGCGCACACTGCTCGTGCACTAATCTCATGTTGTGAGGGTGTGTGGTTTGTCGCTCTGCCAGGCAAAACGAGTGTGTTATCAAAATCCTGCAGGTCTGGACAGCATGCTCTTAATCTGAGTATTGAACCCCTGAACGGGGGTCGTGCTGACACCTGATGGTGTGGAGGTCACGGCTGAGTGTGTGTGTATGTGTGTGTGATGCTTGTGCCCTTTCCAAATGTCAGAGAAGGGCCAGCTCCTGAAGAGAGGGGCCCATCATGTCTGTTTGTGCGTGTGCCATGATAATCTCCAGCATTAAGCCTTTCAAATGTGTCATTTCCTCTGATGTTCGCACATGTGTGCAAACAACAAAGTGTGTTTGTGTGTAAATCTGCCATCCTGCCGTCTCTCACTGCATCTTTAATACCCATCATCACAGACGCTTCAAAGCTGCTTCTGCTCACCACAGAAATATCACAACCAGATTTTATTACACAATAACTCCCGGATGATTTACGCAGCTTCTAAAGTTAGAGAAAAACTCTGAAGACATTTCTGTAGTGGACAAATAAGGTTTGGCCCAGTTTTTACTAACTAGAATATTTTTCAAGTCTGTGTGAATCAGACGCGACCCTGCGATGAAGTAATTAGTTCACACATGTATAAAACATATTCATCATCAGTCTTCAAGTCTGCCTTGGCTTAATGAATTTCCACTTATGCTTTGACTCAAACATATTCTGTTCCCCGGTGACTAATGTGGAGGAAGAAAACAAAAAAAATTGAGCGGAGGATTCAGGCGAGCTCCGTCCGCCTACAGTCTCCCAACAAGTTAGTCCTGATCTGTTCCTAATGACACGGGGAATATGATGCACATTTCAATTAGACGACTTGGTTTTGTTCGGTTAGATTTTTAAGAGGATGAAGAGTAGAGAGGCTCTCGGTCTGGATGATATTCCTGTAGAGGTATGGAAGTGGCAGGTAGTTTTTTGACTGGCTTGTTTAACAGGATCTGAGATAGTGAGGAGGTGCCTGATGAATGGAGGAGAAGTGTGCTGGTTCCCATGGAGATGTGGGAACCAGGAATAAAACTGACGAGCCGTACAATGACGTTATGGGAAAGATGAGTCGAAGCTACTTTAAAGACTGAAGTGGGGCTGCAGCTATTGATTGTTTCAATAATCAATTCGTCTATGAATCGATTAATCAATTCAATTTTCAATTCAATTCAATTTTATTTGTTTAGCCCAAAATCACAGAATTTCCGTCTCAATGAGCTTCACAAGAAAAAGAGGAATGTATTAACCTAAATATACAGCAAGAAAAATAACTAACAAATGCTAACTAAACAAGGCTAGCACATTAATGCACTTAGACTCTCCTTCACGGTGAGGAAAAACTCCTAAAAAACCCATCAGTGGGGAAAAAATAAGAAACCTCGTGGGGATCCACGTCCCTCCCCGGGACGAGCAACCAATGTGTCAAAGATTATTGTTTAAAAATTTGCTTATTCTACTCCACAGCTAAATATCTAAAGAAGTCAATAGATGTTCTTCATCTTGATGGAAACACGGGGGACTCCTCAGCCCGGAGATGCCCTGGACGGGGATGAGTAGATGAATTTCATCCTGATGGAGCGGGAATGATGAAGCGCGGAGGTCTCCTCGGTGTGGCCATGCCCAGGACAGGAACGCAGAGTCCTGAATGGGGTTCTCTCCCAGAGAGGAGGGAGAGAGGTGGACAACATGTGAATTGTATTGTACCAACTACAGTAGCAGTGTAATTCTAAATAAACAGACAATAGAGAACAATGAATGAGATAGAAAGCCAGGGGTTAGGGAGGGGGGAAGGGGATACAAACCCTGGTTAGGGTAGGGGGTAAGGCGGATAGGGCCAAGGCAGTCTGGCAGAGAATAGTAGATAGAATTAGAGGACAGAACCCCAATGTACCATACTTTCCCCAGCTTCTACTATCTAGCAGCCAACTAGTAATTATATCAGCTAATTGAATCTGTTTCTAATCAAAAGGTGCAAACTATGAACACTTTTCTTAAACCATAATGTGATTAAAAAAAAAAAGTCTTCATTTGTCTCTAGAGGTAATAAGGTAATAACAAGTAAACAGATGACATTAAATAGTTTCCTTTTTCATTTTAATCCTTTAGTTTAGAGAAATCTGCTCAGTCTATTGAATTAAGAGCATATAATTCCATTTGGCTTCAAACAAATAGAAATGTAAAATAAACAAATACAAACACAGTTTACGCATTTGTGTTCTGTTAAAATGTTTTAAAATGCTTTAGGCAGAAAATTTGATGCCATAACAAAATCCTTCTCCTTGAGGGGTGTCAGGAACACAGTACCTGCCGCCAAAGAGAGCCCTGGATGTTCCTAATCAACCTGATTAGGGTCACCTGAGAATGATCCCTGATTCCACACATCTGTGGACCCTGCCATCGATTTAAGGGCAATCACCCCGGACTTCCCTGTCGGGTCATCCAGTCCCTTCCAGCCAGGTCATCCTGGTCGCCTGACTATGTTTGAACTTTGTTATTATTTGAACTTTTGAAATCCTGAGTTAATACTGTGCTTCTCACTTTACAGACTTAACTGAATTGAGTTAATAAACCTTGTTTGATGTCCTGCTACTGGGTCCTTCTCCTTCCACATCCCCAAAACCCTGACAAGAGGAGAGTTACAACTGCAAAATACATCTACAATTCTCTTGGACATCTATTTTCCCCCACCGTGAGCCCCCCAAAAAGCAGTTTCTGGATTGGGTTTGATATTTTACACCAGAGGTGTCCAACCTTTTTTTGTCCCAAGATTTACCTTTCAAATATCAAACCCCCTGAGATCTACTAGTCCGGTGTTATCATTACACACACACACATACAGATTGTTTCCAGCCTGCAGTAAAACTACCCTTACAACACTTTTTGTCACACAACCATTAGACATCACATCATGAACAATGTCCTCTCGCAAACACATACAAAGACAAATTCTCCTCTCTCAAACACAAACATACAATTTCCTCCCTTTCAAACACACACAGACAAGTTCTTTCTCTCTCTCTCTCTTTCTCTCTCTCAAACGCACACACGCAGATATATTTCTTTCTCTCGCAAAATTTTAGCGACTCTAGCGATTAGAGGGTCTGACTATTCACTATCATCAAAGTCACTGAGTTGACCACACTGACTTCATTTCACTTTTTTCCCCTACACACCTGCTGGTTGACTTGGAATCAATTGTGATCGATTGGTTGGGCAGCCCCGTTTTACATTAAAGGCTGCTGAGAGAGTTTTGCGCCCCAAAACCCATCTATTGTATTGCAGAAGCAGAACATATGGACCAAGTCTCCTCTTGCTATAATCAGAATCAGAATCAGAATGCTTTTATTGCCATGTCAATGAGAATATCAGAGACTAGGAACTTGCTTTGATACAGGTGTGCAATAATATAAGATAAAAATAATAAAAAATAAAATAAATAAAAATAATTTTAACAAAACAGAGTGCTCAGAAAGAAAAAGAAAAGTAGTGCAATGTCATAGAAAATAATAAAAAAAATGATAAAGATAGTAAAGTGACAAGAGGGAGGTGACTAAGAGATGTGGGGTTCAGGTTATAAAGTATTAATTAGGCTAACGGCAGAAGGGAAGAAGCTGTTTTTGTGGCGGGACGTTCTGGTCCGAATGGACCGGAGCCTCCTGCCCGAGGGGAGTCGCTCAAAAAGTCCATGTCCAGGGTGGGAAGGGTCAGCTGCTATCCGACCTGCACGCCCCCGAGTCCTGGAGACGTACAGGTCTTCGAGAGATGGAAGGCTGCAGCCGATCACCTTCTCTGCGGAGCGCACAATGAGCTGCAGTCTGTGTTTGTCCCTGGCTGTGGCTCCAGCGTACCACACGGTGATGGAGGAGGTGAGGATGGACTCGATGATGGCTGTGTAAAACTGCACCAACATCTGGGCGGGCAGCTTGGCTTTCTTCAACTGCCGGAGAAAGTACATCCTCTGCTGGGCCTTTTTGATCAGGGAGCTGATGGACGGCTCCCACTTTAGGTCCTGTGTGATGGTAGTGCCGAGGAAGCGGAAAGAGTCTACAGTGGTGATGGGGGAGTCTGTCAGTGCAAGGGGGTTAATGGGTACTATAGCTTTCCTAAAGTCCACGATCATCTCCACTGTCTTCTGAGCGTTGAGCTCCAGGCTGTTGTTGCTGCACCAGGACACCAGCCGGTCTACCTCCATCCTGTAGGCCGACTCATCGCCATCAGAGATGAGCCCGATGAGAGTGGTGTCGTCCGCAAACTTGATCAGTTTAACAGAGTCATGGCTGGAGGTGCAGGAGTTGGTGTACAGGGAGAAGAACAGGGGAGAGAGGACACAGCCCTGTGGAGATCCTGTGTTGATAGTCCGAGAGGTGGAGACATTCTTCCCCAGCCGCACGCACTGCCTCCGGTCTGTTAGGAAGTCAGTAATCCACCTGCAAGTGGAGTCAGGCACGTTGAGCTGGGAGAGCTTGTCCTGAAGCAGAGTAGGGAGGATGGTGTTGAATGCAGAGATGAAGTCCACAAACAGGATCCTAGCATAGGTTCCCGGGGAGTCCAGGTGCTGCAGGGTGAAGTGGAGGGCCAGGTTGATAGCGTCGTCTACAGACCTGTTGGCTCTGTAGGCAAACTGCAGAGGGTCCAGAGAGGGAGAGGTGAAGTGCTTGAGATGAGGGAGGACCAGGCGTTCGAATGACTTCATGACTACAGACGTAAGCGCCACAGGCCTGTAGTCATTAAGTCCAGTTATACGGGGCTTCTTGGGGACAGGAACGATGGTAGACAGCTTGAAGCAAGCTGGAACGTGGCATGAACCCACGTTCAGGCATGATGCAAAGTTCATAGGTTTCATTGATATTGTGATAAATTTTAGAAAGCCTAGCTCTGCTGTGATGAGTACAATGGAGGACCTTGAATAGAATTAGCATATGAATTCGAGTTACTTCATGTAAAGCTTTGTCCCACATTCCTACAGAAATATGCACGCCAAGTTTATTCAACCAATCAGTTTGCAGGATAAAATTTATCCCTGTTTTAGGTGACAAACTTAAAAAGGGATGCAAACTGATGAGCTTGAAGAGGGAAAAAATGTAGTTGTGTGTTATTTAATGAATTGATTTAGCATTTTAAATGAATGTTTGCAGATGACATTGTGATCTGTAGTAAGAGGAGGGAAGAGGTGGAGGAAAAGCTGGAGAGGTGGAGGTTTGCACAAGAAAGAAGAGGAATGAAGATTACTCAGAGTAAAACAGAGTACATGTGTGTGAATGAGAGGAATCCAAATGGAAAAGTGAGGTTACAGGGAGAAGAGATAAAGAAGGTGGAAGATTTTAAGTATCTAGGATCAACAGTCCAGAGCAATGGAGAGTGTGGAAAAGAGGTGAAGAAGCGTGTTCAAGCAGACTGGAATGAGTGGAGAAAAGTATCAGGTGTGATGTGTGACAGAAGAGTTTCAGCTAAAATGAAAGGAAAAGTGTACAAAACCGTGGTGAGAGCGACCATGCTGATTGGTCTAGAAACAGTGTCACTGAGGAAAAGACAGGAAACAGAGATGTTTGTAGCAGAGATGAAGATGCTGAGGATCTCTCTGGGAGTGACCAGGATGGACAGGATCAGAGGAACAGCACATGTTAGAGGTTTTAAAGTCAGAGAGGCCAGACTGAGATGGTTTGGACATGTGCAGAGGAGAGAGAGAGAGAGAGTACATCAGAAGAAGGATGCTGGGTTTGGAACCACCAGGAAAGAGGACTAGAGGAAGACCAAAGAGGAGGTTCATGGATACAGTGAAGGAAGACATGAAGATAGTTGGTGTGACCGAAGAAGATGCAGCAGATAGGGTTAGATGGAAAAAACTGACTTGATGTGGCGACCCTGAAGAGACATGCTCATTGAGGAAAATTCTATTCTAAATGTTGCATTTACTGCACTGCGTTGTCTTTTTAAAATTAAAAACAGTTCTGTAACGAAGAAAGATCCTCTCATTTCCTTCATTTCACTTTTACTGTCTTTTTGTTGCTTGAACCACCTTTTGACACTTTGGTCTCAGATGCTGCTGCTACTTTAGCGTGCTTATGCTAACTACAGTGTGGTGCGGCAATTCAGAAACGTGCTCTCAGTCCCAAATGTTCTTCTCTGACAGAGCAAAGAGAACACTGAAGGAAAAAAAGACCTGAGAAATTTTTAATCAAATTACTTGAGGAATTGTTTCAGCTCTAGACAGAAGGGGCATCTTTGAGCAGCAGAATGATTTGATGCCAAAAAGGAGTACCACAGATGCAGGATTAGAGTTGAGAATGTTGACAGAGAAGTGAAGGAAGCTCGTTGAGAGCTTCTTTGTATCTCTGTAGATCTATAAAAACGCTGAGAGATGAAGTGTGGTATTGTATGAGAAAGTCTGAGGTGACAGAGTAGTTTGTTTGAACGGTGAAGGACATTATTTATCATACTGTATTTAATCCCTCATGGGGAAACTCCTGGGCTGCATTGCACTGCAGCAGCCAGCCAATGACAGCGCCAATGGGGGGAGAAACTGTGGGTTGGGCATCTTCTCCAGTTACACCTAGGCATGAGCTCAGCAGAATTTGAACCGGCAACTCTTCGGTCCCCGTCGGTGGCTGCCACCCATCTCCTCCTTCACCTGACCCTTGTAGCCCCTCCTGCAGGTGGTGAACCCACTGGAAGGGCAGTCCATGTCCCGTGTTGGGCTGAGCCCGGCCAGGCCAAATGGGTAAAAGCCCAGCCACCAGGTGCTCGCTTTCGTGCCCTACCCTTGGGCCTGGTTCCAAGGGAGTGCTCAGGTGACCTGCGTCCAGGCAAGGGCAACTTGGCCATGCTTGATCACTTCATAGGAGTGTTTGAGCCACGCTTTGTCTGGCCCCTCACCTAGGACCTGTTTGCCTCCCTAGCTGGAGGATGGAGCTGGGGTGAGAGAAGCCTGGGCTTCCCATCTGAGGTTGTTACCTCCACGACCCGACCCCGGATAAGCAGACGACGACGGAACGGTTCTCTTTGATCCAAAAATAGCAATTTTACTACTGAGCTATGAAGACTGTATGATGACTGTAAAGCTGCATTCACACTGCAATCCTCCAAATGACCATGTCATGATACCCCTCTCATCTGGATCACTCCTTCCATCCTATTCTGCCCTCATCCTTAATCTGGCACACCTGGTTCCAATCCTCAGGTGTGCTTTATATTTCCTTTGGACTACTTAACCCTTAATGTCCCTCACTTCCCTGCTGGAGCATTGTCTGCATCCTCTGCATTCCCCTTAGCTCCTGGTGCACCCTGCCCTCCTGTTGAGCTGCATAGCTCTGATCCCCATCCGGCTGAGCTCTTACCCCTAGCTCCTGGTGTTCCCTGACTTCCTGCCGAGCTTGTCCTGTCGAACTTCAGGAGAAGCTCCTGTCGAACTTCTACACCTGGTTCCCTTCATCAACTAGTCGAGTTCCATCCCTCTGGTCCCCTTGACGTCAAGCCGGGGTCTCCTGGTCATTCATTGTACACAGTTCTGATTGGTTCTTCATGTCCTCCAATAAACTGGCTTTGCATTTGGGTCCTACTTCACACATCACCACCAACCTTGACAGACCAATTAGCAATTAGTGTCTTTCTTAAGATGCATGGTTCCTGCCCAATTTTTTTATGCACTGCAAACATGCAATGGGATTGATGTACGGGGGTATCGAGTAACTATGGGCAGTTTATTTAAATCCCTTTAGTAAAAACTGATAAAGAAATAACAATAATAAAAAAAAAAATTGTTTTTTTTTTTTTACTTTTACCATATGAAAGTTTAAATATTAGTTTGACAGAAATAGATCAAATACAGCTGATAGTTTTTCTGGATTAAAACATGTTTTTTTGTGTCTAATGTTGCCTAATGGCAACATTTCCTTCCCTCAGAGAAACCATACTGGAATCAGAAGTTTAAAAACTTGCTTGATGTATTCCTTCCCTGCTTTTCTATTTGATTTCCCTTGCTGTTTTGGCTGCTTTCCATCACAGAGATGTGTCACAAATACTCATTAAGTTGTCTAGAATAACACCAATAATATAAAATTGATTTTTTTCTTTCAGCCAACGTAGAAAAAGCACGACTTGCAGGAAATTCAGTCAAAACAATTTAAAGATTGAGGTAACAGCTTCAAACTTAAACGGAGACGTACCTGATGGGTTTTAGTACGTTACAGTTTTAGTGCATCCTGGTGAAAAAAAAGCATGTTTTTTTGCTCTTAGAGACGATCTCAGTGGGAGACCGGGTCTGTTGGCAGCGCTGATGATGGGGGGTCGCAAAACAAAGTCAAAGAGCAGTTCACCAAACAGTGTCTATGCTAACCGTCAGACCGCGGGGTTGCCTCGTTCATAGGTTCAACCCTTAATGATGGTGTTTGGATTCATGCAAACTGTAGGAAAAAGGAATTATTTCAGCTAAAAAAAGTCGTGTTAGTGTAACTGCCACCGTGGTGCTGCAGACAGCACAACATTTATTTTTACAGAAGAAAAAAAAAGCATGTTTTTATTACTATGGTCACTTTCAGAATAAAGAAAAAAAAACTGTCATTTTTTTCAGAAACTCATGAGCTTTGAGTTTATTACGTAATGTTTAAATCTGTTGCTAGTTCAACTAGAACAGATTACGATGGTATTTCTGTGTAGAGTTTGAATGTTCTCCCTGTGTATGCGTGGGTTTTCTCCAGGTACTCTGGTTTCCTTGCTCCAAAATATGTACACTGTTCTGTCCATTATAACCTAAGTCTTTAAGTAAAGTACCGTAATTTCACGGCTATAAGGCGCATATAAAAGTCTTAGCTTTTCTTCAAAATGAGCGGTGCGCCTTTTCGTGCGGTGTACCTTGTGTGTGAGAAAAGGCAGACCTGAAAGAAAACGCGGTCCTCGTGAGGCGGACCTGAAAGAAAAGGCATGAGATTGTTAGAGTGAAGTGTGAGCGGCGTGGGAGCGATGGATGACCGAAGGAGACCACAGTTTCACGAAGGGTGGAAGGCAGCGCCGGGCGAGTTACGCTACAGTTTGCCAATGGATTGTAGATGCTTGGACTAACGTGTCTGCTGGTACTGTTATCCGAGCTTTCTCAAAAGCTGGTATCCTTTCTGAGGAGCCGCACAGTACAGACAGTGACTTTGACAGCGAGGAGCCAAGTGGACCTGCTCTGTTGGATTTTGCGCAGCTGTTCGATTCCGAAACAGAGGATGAGGACTTTGACGGATTTGAATAAAGACTATTACCGGTGATGTGCTTGTTTAGTATCGTTACTACTTAAATAAAGTACAACCAAACTCAGTTTTGCTCCCGATCTATTTTTTAATACGCACATTCGCATGCTTGCGTGTGTGTTGTAAGGCGGTGTGTGACTGAGACTGCGCCTTTTCGTACGGTGCGCCTAATGGTCGTGAAATTACGGTAGTTTTTGTACATAAGTTCACAGTGGTTGATTATACGTCAAGCATGTAAACAGAGAGTAATCCAAGATGGCTTAGCATGATGCAACGTTCTTTTTGTTGACTTGTCTTCTTTTGTAATAAATGTTAGCCTAGGATATTTCTCCTTTTACGGGTGCGTCTAAGAGGACAATGGTGGAACATCATTTTATAATAAAGCAGCAAAACTCAGTAAGTCTGTTTTTATTGGAACGCCATTAACTAGCCGCTCAGCCTGGCAAGAGCTAACGTGGGGCGAGGGCAGGATGTACACGTTAGGTTGATTGGTCGCTATGAAATTGCCCCTATTACAGTATGCAGATGGTTGTATAAGTGTGGGTCCGCAGCAGACTGGCGACCTGTTTGGGGTGTACCTTGCTTATCGCCTGAAATTATCCGGGACAGCCTACAAGGGAACAAGTGGTTCAGAAGATGAAACAAAATGTCTACTTACGATTGTTTCTACATACAGAATTTTTGAGTTACGACACGCCTCAAAAAAAAAAAAATTATTCAAATTACAAAAAAAATTCAGAATATCGAAAGCAAAAATTCAGTACAAGCTGCTGCTCTCAGCTCCTGTTAATTTTTCACATGTTCAAGCCCCTAACAGGCTGTTGGTTAAATACTTTACTTACACACATTTTTTCAATTAGATGAAGGCAAAGAAAGAACATTTTGTAGCTGGGATCTGATCAAGTGACTGAGATTCTTTGAGTTTATTCAATGACCCGTGAAAGTTCTTAAAAAATGACGGTCTGTTCGTCACAGAGTCTGGTGTCTGAAAGGTCTTGTGTTTGAGAGTTCTAACGGCTGACTGCAGAGGAATTGTTATTTCAACCTCATTACCAAAAGAGATGGTCATAAAATTCAAAACTCGTCCTCATATGACTGCAAATAAACCTCAACCACGCATTATTTGTCATGATTCCCTCACCCACCACCAGAGGGAGCCCGGGGCCTTCCCTCATCTGCCTGATTTGAGACACCTGAAGGTGTTTCTGCAGCTCCCTTTAAAAAGGCAGTCTGCTTTCTTTTCAGTGTTGGGTCATCTTCATCCCTTCCAGCGAGGTCTTCCTGGCTGCCTGAACAAGACATGCTGTTCTGAACTTTAACCATGAAACAATCCTCCTGATCAATCTGTTTTTTTTCTGTTACAGCTTTACTGGACTCCTTTTCAAAATAAATCATATCTGTAGTCCTGCATTTGAATCCTCCTTCCTTCCACATCCTTGTCTTGACATTATTAATTCAGTTTGTGATTCGAGGTGGGCGGAGTTACTTTGTTCAACATCTTGGCATCATTATTTTTAAGCAATACTTGTTTCATTATTTAACAAAAAACACAATTTGTGATCATTTGTAGATAAACATGATCGATTACCGTAATTTCACGGCCATAAGGCGCACCTAAAAGTCTCAAATTTTCTTCAAATAGAGCGGTGCGCCCTATCTGATTTGTGATTTGCGGACGTATTAGAGAACCATCAGGCGGACGCAGTTGAAAACATGAGAATGTTAAAGGGGGAAGTGTGTGTGTGGATTATGTATAAAAGAACAGGTGTGTTCTTTATGCAGAACATTGCTGTTTTAACAACACTGAAAATGGAAAAGAGACACGCTTATGAAGCTCAGTTTAAACTGATGGCAATCAGCTGCGCCGGGCGAGTTACGCCACAGTTTGCCAGTGGATTGTAGATGCTTGGGCTAACGTGTCTGCTGGCACTGTTGTCCGAGCTTTCCCAAAAGTAGGCATCATTTCCGAGGAGCTGCACGGTTCAGAAAGTGACTCTGACAGCGAGGAAAGTGAACCTGCGAGGTTGGATTTAGAGCAGCTGTCAGATTCTGAAACAGAGGATGAGGACTTGGATGGATTTAATAAATGACTTTATGACGACTGTAACTAATATTTAAATAAAACCAACCAAACTCAGTTTTACTCCCGATCTATTTTTAAATACGCACGTGTGTGTGCGTATGCGCGCTTCTATGTGTATGTGTGTGTGTTGTTGTAAGGCGGACGTACGTAGTAGAGGCTATGTATATAAAACCCGCGCCCTATCATCAGGTGTGCCTTATGTGTGTTTTAAATACAGAGCACGCAAAATTTGGACTGCGCCTTTTAATACGGTGCGCCCTATGGTCGTGAAAATACGGTAAATACGTAAGTCCTTGTGAGGTTGTATTTGTCAAGGTTTTAGGGTGTGGAGGTGGAAAGAGGACCCAATTGCAGGACATCAAACAAGGTTTATTAACACAATTCAGGTAAGTCTGTAAAACAAAGGGCACAGGATTAACTCAGGATTTCAAAAGTTGAAATAATAACAAAGTTCAACCATGGTCAGGCAACCAGGGTGACCTGGCTGGAAGGGGTGGTGTGACCCAACATGGAAGTCCAGGGAGATTCCCCTTAAATAGATGGCAGGGTGCACAGATGTGTGGAATCAGGAATCAACCTCAGGTGACCCTAAACAGGTTGATTATGAACATCCAGTGCTCCCTCTGGTGGCAGGTGAGGGATCCTGACAGTATTTGTTTCAATTTGTAAAAAAAACTTTTTAATGAAAATCTTTTATGTAGTTTTTTTATTAAAAATAGGGACATTTAAGTAGTTTTTAAAGCTCCTTTTTTCTGTTAAAAAAAGAACATAAAATCTTTCCTTAACCACTAAGTATAATTGTGGTCTTTCTAAACCATGTGAAATCCAGTCATGGGAACTCTGAGGGTCAGCCATTTGTCTGAGTTACTGTTTGTACATAAATTTTTGCTTGTGCATAAACCGGCTGCCTATTTTTTCCTCTTTCAGGAATTCCCCAGCTGGCATGCACTCATTTCCCAGCCTCGCTCGGAAGTTTTTTTTCTGCATCTCATACGTTTCCCACACCATAGTGGAAATCCGATTGGATAAGAAATAACAATCTTTTTCAAATACTTCATATGTATTTTCCTCACTAATGAGTCAAAGCGGGCGGCTTAACAGGCTTTATTAGAAAATAACAAAGAATTTCCCTTTAGAAATCTATAGAGTGGATGCATACACATCTCTGACTGCTTCTGTTTATCTAAATTATATCTGACAAAGTGTTTTGCAACCTTTGTAAATGAGTCAAATTCCAGTGTTAATTTCACAACAAAGAATAATGGGTGGGATATTATCCTTTCTGCTTAACCACAAAGAAATCTTTTTATTTAAAAAAATCCAAGTCGGAAAAAATGTGTTTGGCCATTTCTTGTTAATGAAAAGCCTGTTTAGTTTGCAGCACACATATTTCATTCATTAGCAGATTATCAAAGGCTCTGTTGGAGAATAATTACGACACTCTGATTATGCTTTACACCGCGTTGAACAGGATCGTACAACAGCCTGCATCCTCTACCATGATTGTTTCTCACAAAGAGACGTTATGAGATTTCCGTGTCAGTGGGACTAAAAACAAATAACTCTGTCAAGCCCAATAACGCACTTGTTAACATTATTATTTGTTTCTGGAGGCCTCGCCGTGTCTGGGTTACATTGGCCTCTTGATTGTTGTTCTAAGCGCTCTATTTTATCTCTTTTTTTAAAACCACTAAACTAACATTCATACATTATTTATTGTTCTCTTCGGGCTACATTGATTGATATTCTTGGCCAAATAGAAGCAGCAGAACAAGCTGTGAACACAATTTGACATCATTACCTTTAAGTCGTTAAGGCATCTTGGCAGAGTAAACGTTCATTTGGAGACTTTTTTCTGTCCATCTGATAAATGCAAGTCCGATATTTCCGCCTCTTTACAGATGTTTCCGGCAATTACTAAGAAAAATAAACTTGGCTTGTCATTAGCTTGCTAACACCAGAGTTTTATTCAACGGTTGTGATAAAGAGCGAGCTCAGGGCTTCTAAAGAAGGCGGATAAAGAGGAGAAATTAGACATGGAGGTGGTACGGGAAGAACTGTGGCCATACTACAAGAAGGTTGCTGGTTTTTTCCCTGTTCGAGGGAAACTTAAAATCTTTAACCTTTATGTTTTGTTGACATTTTTCGTTTTGTTTCTCCACATGCATGTTTTTTAGTAGTGAAGAGTGGTGCCGGAGAAGAAGGAGCACCCAATCGCAGGACTTTATGTAGCGTTGATTCACAAAAAAATAAAAGTGTCCTCAGCAACGCTGGTAGAAAAAAAAACCTCAAAACAAAAATGGTCCTTTAAAAAATCTGAAAGTTCAAGACGGTCTATCAAGGGAGCAGGCTATGGAGTCATGCCAGGTCACCAAGGAAGGCGTACAATGTGACTTTAAATGCCAGTGTCTGATGTAGAATTCCAGGTGTGCTGGCTGCACAAGTGGGGCCCATCAGACTATGAGCTACGATTAGACAGGCCGATTCAAGACCCCCTCTCGTGGGAGAACAATGGAACCATAATAGTGAAAACCAGATTTCCAAGGCCTGTGAGTTGTGCAAGTAGGAGGAGCTATAGGTGAAGGCTGAAAGGCCTCGATGAACGATGGTGGCACCACTGAAGATGGGCATCCAGGACCTCATCGGGCAAAGTCTCAGGAGGAGAGCCGGAAAGGGATGAAGAGTGCCGGCAGCACTGTCAAGCAGGGACATCAGAAGGAGGTGGAGGGGCATCTGAGAGCCCTTAAGGCACTAAAGAAGAGAGAATCTAAATATTCCAAACTCCATAAACGTAACCCAAACTGATGTCCACATTCATCTTCTGAAACACTTATCTATAACAAGGTCGCAGGGGGTGTCGGAGCCTATCCCGGCCGATTTCTGGCACGTGTCAGGACACACTCAAAACAGGTCACAAGTCTGTTGCAGGGCCACACACAGGCAATCATACACACAATTCTAGGGGCAATTTTGTAGCAGCCAATCAATCTAACATGCATGCTTTTGGAGGGTGGTAGGAAACTGGAGAAGACCCACACATACACGAGGAGAACATGGAAACTCTACATAGAAAGACCAGTATTTCCAATGGTGTTTGCACTCTGGGATTTAAACCTGCAATCTTCTTGTTGTGAGGCCACCGAGCTAACCACAGCACCGCCGTGCAGCTACAACTGTTAACTTAACTTTCTGAACTCCAGCCAAACTGCGCTGACCGCAACCCTCCTCAATAAACTCAGATTCTGAACAAAGACTTAACATCTCAGCACAAAATGTGAATCACTTCCTGAGGATGTGTTGCTGCAACATGTGGCTTCAGAACGTACATTTTGAGCTCTGTCCCGACATGAAGCCAACCTTCCACTCACATCATTCCCACAGTACTCCACCCACGCTTTGAAGCCTTAGTTCAGGGGTCACCAACCTTTTTGAAACTGAGAGCTACTTTAAGGGCACTGAGTAACGCAAAGAGCAACCACTTTGATAAAACACTTCTGAAATAACAGAGTTACACAGTGTACCTTTAAAATTTATATTATTATTAATGGTATTCTATGTTTTTGGGTCCTGCCCCAAGTGGAGGAGTTTAAGTATCTCGGGGTCTTGTTCACGAGTGGGGGAAGAATGGAGCGGGAGATCGACAGGCGGATCGGTGTGGCATCAGCAATAACTAGGACGCTGCATCGGTCCGTCGTGGTAAAGAGAGAGCTGAGCCGAAAAGTAAAGCTCTCAATTTACAAGTCGATCTACGTTCCTACCCTCACCTATGGCCACCAGCTGTGGGTGGTGACCGAAAGAATGAGATCGCGGGTACAAGCGGCCGAATTGAGCTTCCTCCGCAGGGTGGCTGGGCTCTCACTCAGAGATCGGGTGAGGAGCTCTGCCATCCGGGAGGAGCTCGGTGTCGAGCCGCTCCTCCTCCAGGTCGAGAGGAGCCAGATGGGGTGGTTCGGGCACATGGTCAGGATGCCGCCGAGCGCTTCGTGGGCGAGATGTTTCGGGCACGTCCCACCGGGAGGAGACCAAGGGGCAGACCCCGGACCCGCTGGAGAGACTATGTCTCACAGCTGGCCGGGAAACGACTTGGGATCCTTCCAAGTGAGCTGGAGGATGCAGCCGGGGAGAAAGAGCCCTGGGCTGCCTGCTTGAGGCTGTTGCCCCCGCGACCCGCCCCCGGAACAAGCGGAAGATGACGGAACAGAACGGTATTCTATGTGAAGACTCTGATTGTTAATGATCCATCACAATAATTATTTCAGTATGATTAAACAAGGTAGAAAACAGAAACATTTCAATATGCAGGATCCAAGTGTTTCATTTTCAAATAATCACTTCCACAGCATTTTGCTGGAAATCTTTTTCAATTTTTACAACAGTTATCAAATCATAAACTCTGAACCATGTTTGTACAAATGATCAATTATGTAGGATTTAACAAAAATCTACTCCTTTCAAAATAAGGACGGTTCGACTGTGCATCACCACAGTCACACCGCAGATGAGACGCACACAGTTTTCTTTCACGTTAGTAAAAAGAACTCTTCCTCCCATTCACTGTGAAAATTTTCCTCCTTTTTCCTGCCATGTTTTTGTGGGTAGAAAATGCATTCTTAACCTCAACAAAGATGGTTTGTCATGCGCACTACACTGACATCCGACCCATACTAACGTCAGAGTTCGTATATTAAACTTTTTTTGTGATATACATGTTTTTTTAACGTTTTTATGTATTCGTTTTTAAATTTACATCACTGTCAATGAAATTAAAAAAGAATAGCAACACAATTAAATAAAATTTTTTGACAGAGCTAATTCGTAATTAGTGCTATTTTTAGAACTGGCCCGCGGGTGACTGATGTGGTCGCTGCGGGCGACCTGGTGCCCACGGGCACCGGGTTGGTGACCCTTGCCTTAGTTCATATGTACTGTAGATAAGATCACTCCAATCTAGCCTTGTGAACAAACCGGTGGTCTCTTGGCTCTGCGACTTTTTTGTAACTGTTTTCGTGTCTTCATCTTGAGCCGGGTGCACCGGAGATGAGATTTTGCTTTTTCCCTCGTTGTTGCCATGGTGATAACGTTCTTCCTATATTCCCATATATCCCCGGATTCCTGGTACAACTCTGTTCCGATCTGATTTTGCCATCTGAACTATGAATTTGTTGACATTTTCTTTCCGGACAGAGGCTACTTTCATGACAACAAGGTAAAAATTAAGCTCTTTTCCCAAGTAATTTACAAGCTGTAAGCGTGAGCTAATGAGAGTCGGGAGTATTTAGATTATCAGGACAATGGGGACTGGATTTGCAAACTGTTGCATAATGAAGACAATCATTGAAGAGTTGGCATTCCAAACTCAGAGGGAGAATGTGGAAAAGCAGGCTTTCTTCCATTTTGGGGAGGATTTGATGTTCTTTGCAAGGAAAGGATTGTCTTTGTCCAGATTTTCCATCTCCTGATTCTTCAGATCTGCAGTGACTGCTTCCAGAGGACTGGTGGTGCACGTACTACACTTCAATAAAAAAAATACGATGAAAGAAGGAGAGGCATACACACAGTGTGGAAAATATCAAGTCAGCAACGTCCCAGAATCATCCGGAATGGGGGAGGAGAGAAACACTGATGTGTGTGGAAGACCAAAATAAAACCGGGAGAAAGTTGTGAGAACTCGTCTTTGATCATTTCTTTTCTCAAGTGTCTGAAGAAGCGTGCGAAGCGAGCTTTGAAACTTTGATGCTTTATACATGACACAAACTGTGTACTCATTTTACAGAGTTATATTTCAGTGTACACACCACGTGTAAACCTGGCAGGAAAAGTAAAAATATCCGAGTCTGAGATCATTTCTTTTTCTTTCCTCTAATGAAAACCATCTGTAGATAAGTTGCTTTTTTAACAAGAGAAAACATGCAAGTTATTTTTTAACATTCATTTATCCACCTGTTCATTGATTCATTCATGTGGTCCATTGATCGATGATCCACATCACTGGGAGATGCCGTTCTTCTCAGAGGAAGATCTAATCCTTCCTGTTCGGAAATGTAGTCCATCATGGTTGGAGATTGTTGTGATGTGGGGATGTGGAAGGAGGAGGACCCAAATGAACATAAACAGGATTTATTTAACCGAAGTCTGGCAAGACTGTGAGGCAAAAGCATATGGTTAATAAAAAAAAATGTCTTTAAGTCCAAAAATATAACAGTTCAATTAAAAACATGGTCAGGAAGACCTGGCTGGGAAGGATGGTGATGGAGGTGACGACGATGATGGCCCAACAAAGAAGTTGTTGTTTGGAGGTTCTAGCAGAGAAGCGCAGCTACTGATGGATGGTCGTCCGCCGCCACCGAGCGGAGAGCTTCGGGAGGGATACACATGAACTGGTGAGGGAGGGAGGGAGGGAGGGAGGAAAGGGACACCCGCCCAGCCAGTTAGGTCACCCGAATCAACCCAGGGATCAATGGGGGGACAGATGTCGCAGCCAGATCGCCCTCACATCCCCAACAAAGAAGTCTGGAAAGACAATCCCCCTGACAAAGAAGTCTTGGCAATTGCCTTTAAATGGGCACTAGGATCCACAGGTGTGTATCATAGGACTAATCACCCTCAGGTGTCCCCAATCAGAATGATGAGGGAAGGTCCAGGGCTCTCTCAGGTGGCAGGGGAGCGGATCATGACAGGAGATGTAGGTCCTCATTGTGTTCTGAATATCACATTTTCAGATTTGTTCTTCTTTGTGTCTCAGTTAGTTTTTTTTTTGTGGTTTGGCTTGTTACCGTGTGGTTCTGTTTTCTATTTTTTGATGGTTTTGATGGTTTATTTTTCAGGAGACATTGGTATTTATCTGACAGCCTATCATTTGACTTCTTTTGAGGACTCTGATTTATTTGAACTTTTTTTTTTTTTTTTTTACTTTGGTAAATGAAACCTTCCTCCATCTAAAACCGCCTTCGTCCTCGTTTTTCACCGACTCGCTCCATTAGGTCGATGCCAATGTGTGCCTGAACACGTTCACACACTTTCACACAGTTTGTCATTATTTAATCTCTCAGTGACTTAAAAAGTAACTCCTCACTTTCCATTGATCAGTTCCAGACGACAGCTGCCACGTTTAGTAATAAATTCAATAACAGACGCGTCGTCTGTCAGGATTAGAACATCAGATGATGAGCCAGATTCACAACTTATTCATACCCTCGGTTTTCATTTCAAGTCTTAACGTGCTTGTAAAAAAAATACTACTACTGATAAATAAATAACATTAATTATCATTACTGTGTTCTAAGCTGTAATTAGATAATTAACTCCCAAATGTGTTGTTTACTTCAGAATAAAAGCCATGAGTTTTAAATGATTTAATTAGTAGTTTACTTTGTTTATTAAAGGGTGAAATTTAAGCACTCATTCAACTAATCTGCTCTTTTTTTCCTCTTTAATCGATTCAAATGTGATTCCAAGTAAAAAGTTTGGTTTTTTTGGTGAAATTAAATCCATGAAGAAAACAACAAAATCTAGCAGGATGTTTCCAGAGTTGAGAAATGTACATTTATTTAGCATCTGCGTATGTTTCTGATGGTAGCGGCCATGATGTTAAATTCAGGAGACGATGTCCTGATGCAGGACACACAGAGACGAACGTGTCTCTGACAGAAAATGTCAAATAAATTAAATACAGGAGTTTGTTTGAGCAAGAAACTATCCGCTTTTTTGTGGATGATGTGGTCCTGTTGGCTTCATCGGACCGTGATCTCCAGCTTTCATTGGACTGATTTGCTGCCGAGTGTGAAGCGGCCGGGATGGAAATAGGCGCCTCCAAATCTGAGACCATGGTCCTTGCTCAGGAAAAAGGTGGAATGCCCCCTGCAGATCAGGAACAGGGTCCTGCCCCAAGTGGAGGAGTTTAAGTATCTTGGGGTCTTGTTCAAGAGTGGTGGAGGATGGAGCGGGAGATCAACAGGCGGATCGGTGCAGCATCAGCAATAACTAGGATGCTGCTTCGATCCGTCGTGGTAAAGAGAGAGCTGAGCCAAAAGCAACGCTCTTGATTTACAAGTCAATCTTCATTCCTACCCTCACCATGGTAACCAGGATCTACGTTCCTACCCTCACCATGGTAACCAGGATCTACGTTCCTACCCTCACCATGGTAACCAGGATCTACGTTCCTACCCTCACCATGGTAACCAGGATCTACGTGCCTACCCTCACCATGGTAACCAGGATCTACATTCCTACCCCCACCATCGTAACCAGGATCTACGTTCTTACCCTCACCATGGTAACCAGGATCTACATTTCTACCCTCACCATCGTAACCAGGATCTACGTTCTTACCCTCACCATGGTAACCAGGATCTACGTTCCTACCCTCACCATGATAACCAGGATCTACGTTCCTACCCTCACCATGGTAACCAGGATCTACGTTCCTACCCTCACCATGGTAACCAGGATCTACGTTCCTACGGCCTTACACTTAGAGATTGGGTGAGAAGTTCTGCCAACCGGGAGGAGCTTGGTGTTGAGCCACTCCTCCTCCAGGTTGAGAGAAAACAGATGGGGTGGTTTGGGCATCTGGTTACAATGCCTCCCGAGCACCTCGGTGGTGCGATGTTTGGGGAACGTCCCACCGGGAGGAGACCAAGGGGCAGACGCTGGACCTGCCGGAGAGACTATGTCTCATAACTGGCTGAGGAACCAGGTGAGTTGGAGGATGCAGCCGGGGAGAGAGAAGCCTGGGCTTCCCGTCTGAGGCTGTTGCCCCCACGACCAGGCCCCAGATAAGCGGAAGACGATGGAACGGAAGGAAACTATCAGGATGGCAGCGCACAGAGAGCGTCCATGGCCAGGAAGCCTCTTAGAAAAATAAATAACTGAAATATGTAGTTTTATGTTTTACAAATTTGAGATTAAAAAAAAAACTTTAGTAATTTCCTTTAACAAAACTTAAACAGATTGGTGCAGCATCCGCAATAATCAGGACGTTGCATTGGGCACTTATTGAGCACGTCCTGCCTGGACAGGAGGGAAGGAACCCAGACAATGTGGAGAGACTTTCTCTCACAGCTGGCTGGGGAACGCCTCGGGATCCTCCTGTATGGATGAAACCGGGTTGAGAGATCCTTAGGTTTCCCATCCACGACCCAGCCCTGGATAAGTGGAAGACGACGGAACGAACAGAACAAAATGGAACAACTTAAGCTTCATAAATCTCACTTGCGACAAAACCAACATGATGTCCATCCCGCCCTAAACCACGCCTTTGAAACTCAACATATGGATCATCCTAACGAGGTTAGTATTCAAATGAGCTAAATCATGCCGACTAACGAACAATCGTAACTAGTCACCATTGTTCAGCCATGTTTGTGTCTCCCACAAGTTAAAGACAGAAGAGTGGGCAGCGGTTACCACGACAATTCTGTGAGTGGCACTGAAACAAAAAGAGTTAGTCCACGTTCCGTACGTCTACTGTGGCATAGACACTCGTACCGTTTTGATGATGACTTTCACAGTTTACAAAAGCATCAGCAGGTATTTATAACGACCCAAATACGAACAACTCTGCATATATTTGCACAAACCCAATTAAATATGATGCGATCTAATCTAATATATTAAAATATGTTCTGAACACATGAGAATGAAATGTGTGATTGGAAGCGGGTTTAGCTCAGCCACTCCTGCCCTCCAGCCCTTCAACTCTTCGTTTTTAATATCACTTTTTTCTATCTTTACGCATCTGTTAACGGAGCCATCTCCCAGTCTCTGGCAGAAACACACTCTCACTGTCTCATTTCCTCACACACCCTGCAATCTTTTCAAAATCACTTCCTTGATTCCCATCTTTGCCCTCCCCATTTATGAGCACTTTATTGAGAAGCAGAGAGGTGGCAGAGAAACAGACATAATTGCCTGGGGTGGTAAGTTATTGGAAAATGGATGAATTGCTTTCTTCAGGGAAGAGCTGAGAGAGTGTCAGGAATGAGAGAAGGCTCCTTAATAACAATGAAGGTCAGGTGAAGAGGTGGCCGAGGTTTGGAGGACGAAGAGACGCATATAGGACGGCTTCCTTTGGTGCATATGTGTTTTATCTCTGTGTGCTTTTAAAGGCCGTCCATGTTTTTCGAGGGCACATAGAGGAGGTGGTGTTATTATTGCTGACTAAGACGTTTTTTTTTTTTATGCGGTCATTCAGGTTCATCTTTATGGCTACAATCAGAGAGTTTAATGGAAGCTTGAAGACAAATCCTGCTGCAACAGGCACTTTTACAGAAACTAGTTCATCAGTTTTAAAGACATGCTCACTGGTTATTGGATCATTTTGTTACATTCTTATTACATCAGACGGTAAAGCCTTAATTCACACAATTAGTTTTACCAGGAACATTTTTTTTGTAATGACCCCTGTGAGGGACCGAGCCAAGAATGAGAGAAAAGCGCAGGGATTTGTCGAAATGTTTGATTTATTAACAAAAAAAATAAATCAGAACTCAAGAAAATCCGAGCCGATTAAAGAGTCAAGAAAACAAAGTTTGCCAGAGTAAACTTAAATATTCCCCGACCTGACCTGTCAAACGGAGACTGCCTGATCAGACCTTAGACACAAGAGGGAGGGACGAAAACTGGCTTCATGGACTTTGAAATAAATCTCTACAAAAACTTAATCCATGAGGAAAATAAAACATTTTACAAAATGACGTTAAGAAATGTAAAATTTACAAAACAAATGCAAAAAATGTTTTAAATAAATCAACATTTGGCAAATGGAAGAGTTCAATGAGACAATTTCCTCCCGCTGGCTGTACTGTTGCTGACTATGTCCCACCCACAGGAACACGTCCGCATCTGGAGCCCCCTGAGGACATTAGTAACATTTGCAAAGATAAAGATTAAAAACATTTTTTATGCCTCATACCTACCTAACTTTAAAATACAGATAACAGGACATCTGACTGCCGCATGAACCGCGGTGTAAAAATCTCAATCTCACATTTGACCATCATGTAAGTCACCTCATGTATGCCCCCTTCCCCCGCTTCTTTCATTTGTTTATAGATCAAATGTTATTTGCCTTACACATGTTGTACGTTATTATCTGTTGTTGTTGCTTTTTGAAGGAGTTCAATGAGACAATTTCTCATTGAACTCCTTGAGAAAGGAGTTCAATGAGAAACACTCACCCCTCGTCGTTGGTACTCCTGGCAGGAGCCTTGACAAGCTTCAGCACATCCAAACCTACGCTGCCAGGGTCCTGGTGAGGAGGCGAAAATTTGACCACATCCCCCCTGTTCACAAATCACTTCACTGGCTTCCCATTGGTCCCGAATTCATTACAAAAACTGCCTCCTCACCTACCAATGTGTCCATGGAAATGCCCCAACTTACCTCACTGATCTCCTCTCCCCACTTATCAACACAAGACACCTTCGCTCTAATTCCACCCACTGCCTCCACCAGCCCAGGACCAGGCTGACCACAATGGGGGACAGAGCCTTCCAGGCCGTTGCCCCACGACTCTGGAATGAGCTCCCAAAACTCCTCAGGGCCACAAAGTGTGGACACATTTACAAAACACCTAAAGACGTTCAGTTTTAATAAGGCTTGTAATTCTTGATTTTATGGTTCTTTGTTTTCTGAATGTAGATTTTGGTTTTTAAATTGTTTTAATTGATTTTACCTTATCTGGGTTTTTTTTATGTAGCGCTTTGGGATTTTTTTCTTAAAATGTGTTACAAATAAAATGTATTATTATTTTTAGAATTGTTTCAAAGTTATAAAGTCTAGTGTGTTTATATCTATGATTGCACAGTTTGCTGTCTAGTATCTATCTACAGTATGTAATGAAGTGACATTTTATAAGGTTTATACTCCACTCGCTACCATCTAAACTGCAGTATTCTTACAACCATACAATGCACTTAAAAGTCTTAAATTTTCTCAAAAATGCATGGAAGAAGAATTCCTTTATTAGTCCCACAATAGGGGAATTACTGTGCCACATCGCACCGCAGCAGGCAGCCACACAACAGTGCAAATGGTAGGAGCTGCTGGGAGGTTAGGTGTCTGCTCCAGGACTCCTAAGCAGCTCAGTGGGATTTGGACTGGCGTCTCCCAGTCCAAGGACAAGCACTCTACCACTTAGCCAACGCTTACCCCTACTACACTATGCTATGGTGCATCTGATGCAGGACTGTCAAAATCCAGTCCTGCATCAAGGTTTCCTTTGCCCGGATGTAGGTCACCGGGGTCCCCTGTGGAGCAGGTGCGGCGTCAGCAATAACTAGAACACTGCATCGGTCCGTCGTGGTAAACAAAGAGCTGAGCCGAAAAACAAAGCTCTCGATTTACAAGTCGATCTACGTTCCGACCCTCACCATGGTAACCAGGATCTACGTTCCTACCCTCACCATGGTAACCAGGATCTACGTTCCTACCCTCACCATGGTAACCAGGATCTACGTTCCTACTCTCACCATGGTAACCAGGATCTACGTTCCTACCCTCACCATGGTAACCAAGATCTACGTTCCTACCCTCACCATGGTAACCAGGATCTATGTTCCTACCCTCACCATGGTAACCAGGATCTATGTTCCTACCCTCACCATGGTAACCAGGATCTACGTTCCTACCCTCACCATGGTAACCAGGATCTACGTTCCTACCCTCACCATGGTAACCAAGATCTACGTTCCTACCCTCACCATGGTAACCAGGATCTATGTTCCTACCCTCACCATGGTAACCAGGACCTACGGTCAAAATGGTCACCATTGGAGAGATTATGTCTCACAGCTGGCCGGGGAATGACTCGGGATCCTACCAGGTGAGCTGGAGGATGCAGCCAGGGTTAGAGAAACCCGGGCTTCCCGTCTGAGGATGTTGCCATGCAACCTGGCCCTGGATAAGTGGAAGACGACGGAACAGAAATGCAGAAATTGCAAAAAAAAAGACTAGATTGCTGAAAAACAAAGACAAAAGGTAATATTTTGTCTTCTGTATTTTCTCATATCAGTAAATAAATGCATCTCTGTATACAGTACAAACATAAAGGCTCATTATTTGCTTCCACATGATGAGATTCTTTTTAAAGTAGAAGGTTTTTAAGGAGAAAATTTTAAAAAGCACAAACATTTTCCACAAGTTCAAGAATGTCTTAGTGGGAAACTGGGACAAGCTGTTCTGGCAAAGAAAAGTGTATTTTCTCAGAGTAAATCTAACTATTTGGCAAGCGGAAAAGCAAACAAGCAGAAGTTACGTGCACCGGAGCAGCTACACACACACACACACACACACACACACAGAAGCAGATATAGAACCAAATATGGATGCACCATTCCACATAGATCCATTCCTGTATCTAGTCACTATAGATAATTTATGAGTTCTACATCTAGAATTTCTTTCTGAAACAAACTGTGACCTTGTTTACGAACATAAAGAAGAAAAAGGATAGAAATTGTTTTTTTTTTCTTTCGTAAAGATGGCAAGCCTTGAGAGCGTTCCATTCAAGATTAAACAGAATAAAAGTACCATCGGCTGCATTTTATTTCTCTTTCATTGGATTTTTCTTCCCACGTCTCCAGAGAACTAATTTTAGTTGTGTCGGTGTTGCGAAGTGCATTGACTTTGTGTAGGAGGTAAAATCTGCAGGTGTGTGAAGACTGGAAGTCTATGTAAAACCGTAAAGGCAAGAAAAAAAGTTTAAATAATGACTGAAGAAGGAGAGAGACATTCTTTTTACCAAGAAACACAGAATTATTATTATTATTACAATTTTATTTGTTCAGCCCAAAAAGCACAGTCTTTTTTGTCTCAATGGGCTTCACAATGCAGATTTTAAAAAGTACAAAACAAGAAAAAAAAGAAATTTTCAAAGCAATTTTAGCACATTCCTGGCCTTAAACTCTCCTTCACAGTGAGGAAAAACTCCTAAAAATCCATCAGTGCGCAAAAATAAGAAACCTCATGGGGATCCACACGAAAGATGAATCCCTCCCCTGGGACAAGCATCCGATTTATCTTCTTCTTCTGTCTGTATTTCTCTTTAGAGGTCGCCACAGCAAGTCAGTTTCTTCCATCTAACCCTATCTCCTGTATCCTCCTCAGTCACACCAACTATCTTCATATCTTCCTTCACTGTATCCATGAACCTCCTCTTTGGTCTTCCTCTAGTCCTCTTTCCTGGTGGTTCCAAGCCCAGCATCCTTCTTCTGATGTACTCTCTCTCTCTTCTCTGCACATGTCCAAACCATCTCAGTCTGACCTCTCTGACTTTAAAACCTCTAACATGTGCTGTTCCTCTGATCCTGTCTATCCTGGTCACTCCCAGAGAGATCCTCAGCATCTTCATCTCTGATACCTCCTTTGCATCTACCTCCAGGTACATCTCTGCACCTTCATCTTTGCTCTGAGTGAGAGCAAAATGTGTAAAAAAAAATGACTTTATCAATAGGGAAAATGTACAAAAACGTTGGAGGAAACGTCGCTGGAAGTCTAATATTCCAATAATGCATCTCAACAAATCCCCATGTATTGGGGAACACTGGCATGCAGCTATTAAATATACAAAACAATGAATATGTTTATATTATGTCTTCATATTTTGTGGGCTGGATTAAAAAGTTCGACTGGCCACATTTAGCCCTCAGCCATAGATTGCTCACCTCTGTCTTATTCTCTCATTTTAGTACTTTTACATAAAAATAGTGCTCGCTGTTGAGAGGAGGGGCCAAGCCTGAAGAGAGCATGTGCACTTAGGCCCCATCCACACGTAGCCGGGGATTTTTAAAAGGCATATATTTCACACATGAAAACGGAGGGTTTTTTTCACTGAAGACCGGTGCTTTTGAAAATTGTGGTTAAAGTGGAGATTTGGTAAAACTCTGTTTCGCGAAAAAGGATATTTGCATTTTTATGCGTCACTACCTGCGACAAGTAATGCACATACGTCATTCGTGTGCGTCCTTTTATGGATTGCAAACAAGGTTTGGGCAGCAATCTATATTCACCTGTGCTTTATTAACTTTATAGTCGATGATGACTTTTAAAAGTAATTCCACCTCTTTGTCGGTCCACACAAACGAGATGCCTGGTGCCATGTTTCAGGTTTTGCGGAAATGATGACAGAGGTGCTCTGATTGGACAGCTCAGAACTTACGTTTACATCAATTTTTACGTTTACATCAATCTATTTTTGCACACTTGTATCAAAACAAGTTCCTAGTCTTTGATATTTTTCACTGACATGGCCGTGAACGTGTGGACGGGGCCTTAAACAGTTCTTACTTTGGTTAGAATATAGATGTGTTGGAGAACAAAATCCATGTCAAGAACAAAATGGTGTTCAAACAGTATCCAAATACAGGGGAGATCTTAATGATCTCAAATCTGCATGACTAAAATAGCTGATATTGTTTTTATGAATGGTGGTCTGATAGAATTACTCATATTAACTAAGGCCACTTGGGCTCCTAAACCAGGTGTTCCGGTTCTGCCCAGTCGGCTGAACAATGGTGCATTGATGTGAGAAGTGTTTCTTTCACCAGGATGTCCTTCCGTGTTTCCCAAAGGAATGTTTCCTCCACATCCCACTGCTTGCTCTAAATGCCTTTCCATCCTCTGGCTGTAGATCATCCGTCCGGCCCGCGGCTCCGTTTACCTCTGTGATCTCTCCTTGGCTGCTACCACCTGCCCCACACTAGGGAGCAAGAAAACTTGGCAGGCAAGCCAATTGTTCTCTTGCTCAGGTGATTGGACTTACCTGCTCCCTGTTACCCCACAGAGAGACTGTGATGCATGTTTAGCACTCAGATGGTGAATTAAAGGGAATAAATTTACCAGGAGAAACTGCGTTAGATGGTTATTTGTGGCTCGTGTATGAAAGAAAAAATTAAGACTCACATTTAACAGCACAGGTTCAGTCATATTCAAACTTCTGACCTTCAACATTTATCACAATTTTTTTTATTTTTTAATCAATATTGTCCAACATTGGCCTCAATTTTGGTGTTCCACAGGGCTGCATGCTAAGACTCCCACTAAGTCTCAAAGAAGTCATAAGAAGTCATTTTCAAATCTCTGAAAACAAGTTTAATTTGATGAATGAAACACTCCATGTTGAAAATTTTCCAAATGTCACAACATCACAATCTCAGTGACCGCTATCACAACACATTTGTCTCAATGTCTCCACTCGTCAAAGTGAAACAATAATAAAAAAATGAAAATACACACAAAAAAGGACAAAAAACATCCTGATTTGTAAGAGTAGCTACTTTTAAACAACAACAAAAAAACGAATGTTTGCTCCTTAGAAAAAACAACTAAAAATTGACTGTTGGAAAAAAATAAGAAACCTCGTGGAGATTCAGATAAAGAAGGGATCCCACCCCAGGATGGAAAGGCAATGTACGTTCCGTTCTGTTACCTTCCACTTGAACTGGATCTGGACATAGTCTCTCCAGAGGGTGCTGGGTTTCCCTCTGGGTCTCTTCCTGGTGTGTCGTAACCAGAACATCTCACTGGCCGGGTATTCAGGAGGCATCCTAACCAGATGCCCGAAACACTCTGCCTGGCATCTGTTGAACCGGAGGAGCAACGGCTCTACTTCAACCTCCTCCCAGATACCAGAGTTCTTCCCTCTATTTCTGTATCAGAGCCCAGCCACCCTGCGGAGAAAGCTCATTTTGATCACTTGTATTGATGATCTTGTTCTTTTAGTCACTACCCACAGCTTAACAAGACCCTTGGGGTAGAAATGCCCCCGACCTGCAAAGGACACGTCACCCTTTTTCAGGTAAGGACCATGGTCCTTGGCATTGATTTCCATCCTGACTGCTTCAGTGAGAGTTGGAGATCAAGGGCCAATGAAGCCAACAGAACAACATCATCTGGCAAATGTAGAGACCCAATTCGGAGGTCAATGAACTGGATCTGTTGTGATGTGGAAGGAGGAGGACCCAAATGCAGGACATCAAACAATATTTTATTAAACCAAAGATCAGCAAGGCTGTAAGCAAAGAAGCAGATGTCAAAAAGGAATCAACATGGCTATCAAAGAGTAATCTCAGTCCCAAAGGATATCCGTTGGGTCAGGAGTCAACCAGGGCTGGAAAGCATGAAGACCCGACAAGGAATGCTGGTGAGGCTGCCTTTAAATAGGCACCAGAGAGATTAGGTGCAGGTGGTCCAATCAGGTAGAATTGGGGAAAAGGTGAGATGGTCCCTGGCTCCCTCTGGTGGTGGTTGAGGCAACCACAACAGGATCTCACTACCGCCTCGGCTATGCCTAGAAATTCTGTCCATACAGGTAATAAACAGAATCAGTATGTTAGGATTTTGGGGATGTGGAAGGAGGAGGACACAGTTGCAGGACTTCAAACAAGGTTTATTAACTCAATTCAGGAAAGTCTGTAAAGCAAAGAAACACAGGATTAACTCAAGATTTCAAAAGTCCAAATAATAACAAAGTTCAAACATGGTCAGGTAACCATGGAACGGATAGTAGGACCTGACAGGGAAGTCTGGAGGGGATCCCCCTAAATAGATGGCAGGATGCACAGATGAGTGGAATCAGAATCATCCCCAGGTGATCCGAATCAGGTTGATTAGGAATATCCAGGGTTGGTAGAACTTGATCGAGGGGAACTTGGTAGAGTCCAATTTACATATCACTATAATTAAAAAGTAGTTAACCCAGCCATACAGCTACAGGTATGTGTTGGATGAAAACAGCAGGTGGACTTCATCCTGATGAAAATTGGTGTGACTGGGGATTTGGCAATAACCAAACACACGAGTGAATCAGCCTCATTCTTCAGTGTTTGTGGTCATGAGGAGACTTGGGACGAAATGGATGAAAAAATTTAATTTGGGAGCCAGTGAAATCATTTTTAACTAAATTTATTCACTGTTGAACATTTTAAGTAGATAAATGCAAATGATTACATATTCTGTGAAAAACTTTGATATTTTTTATCAGTTTCAGGACTTTAATGAGGTAGAGTAGAAGCTGCTTTTCTTCTGCTTACCACTGATGCCTGACCTCATTCCCACCGCTCCACATCTTCATCAAAAGCTCCATATTCTACTTAAACAGACTCTATTTTCAATACGAGGTCCACAACACACACACACACACACACACACACACACACACACACACACACACACACACACACACACACACACACACACACACACACACACACACACACACACACACCGTCAGATGGACACTTGTGTTACTTTAGAGTACTTTAGACTGACTTTTACTTTACTTCAAAGCTGTTCAGAAGCGGTATTATTATACGTCCTTGGTGGTACGTGTTCACACAGTTCACGCTGGGCTTTAAAATCCGTTTCTGTGTTCATTGTGAGCAAAAGAAAAAAAATTCTGATTTAATCTCTTTTACCCAACAATTTTCACAGATAGCCGTTGCTGAATGAGGACTGTTTGAATAGAATCTACAACAGATGCAGAAATGACAGATATTTTTTAGTCTAAAGATAAAAAGTTTTATAAAGTCTATTCTAAACCTGTAACATTATCAACATTTTACCTGATAGATGTTGCTCAGATGTTACGTCTTTTTTTACTCTGTTACGTCACATGTTTTCAGAGGAAATGACCATATAAGGAGAAACAATGGCTGACTTGGGTGTGGCAATTACACACATAAAGAGTGGAACCCTCATTGGCTGCTGAGGCTGCCATCTTGGATCGGTAGTGCTACCTGCAGTCAAACTAAACCTGTGGTAGTAGATCCGATGTCTGATACTGTGTGGTGGATTCTGGTTCTAATCAGAGGAGGACTCAGAGATTACTTTTCACATTTTTATGTGAATATAATTTTATTTTTCTGTATTTCTGTCTTCTAGTGAAATCTTCTCCAGCTAATGTTAGCTCCACGTTTACTGCCGAGGTTTTCACTGAGACTTTAGAAATCATACAAACCATAATACTGACTTGGATTACAACCAGAATAAAACATCTTTCATGTCTCATACTTACCCCTCTAACTTTAAAAAACACATAGCACAACACCTAACTGGAAAATTGTTTGTAAAGTCTGGTGTGTTTATGTCTACAGTTGCTCAAATTTCAAAGACAGGAGCGGGGAAAGGGTACTAACTAACCCCTACCCTAACCATTTGTATTTAAAGGGAGTGGCCAAAACAAGAAGTGACTGTCAGGATCCCCTGGCCTGACGCCAGAGGGAGCCCTAGATGTTCCTTGTCACTCTGATTAGGGTCACCTGAGATTGATTCCTGATTCCACACACCCGTGGACCCTGCCATCTATTTAAGGCCAATCATCCCGGACGATCATGCCGGGTCATACCATCCCTTCCAGCCAGGTTTCCCTGGTTCCCTGACCAAGATCACGTTCTGAACATAACTTCTTGCCATGCCACTAAAACCTGTTTGTCTTTCACAGCATCACTGGACTGCCATTCACAAATAAACCATATTTTCTGTCCTGCACCTGCACACCGCTTTATGACAATGACCTTTCAGAACTTGGTGGAAAGGTTACAGGTGGTAACAAGATCGCATAAATAAACAAAATTAGGACCAGAAGACATAATGTTATAACAATTACATACAATACAAACATGTTATAAACACATTATTTATATTTTTCTTAGTTCTTGTTGACATTTTGGCCCATTAACGTCAAACATTGCAAACATTTTTTTTAGTTATTTTTCTTTTATTCCATATGTTTTTTCTATTTTTACATAAATGTATCACCATCGATAAACTGTTGAATCCTGTTTAAATGTTTGGGTTGTTTTTTATCTTTATTTTGTATGACTTTAATAAATTCTGTCTTGAAAGTCAATTTGTCTCTAGTAATGTAAATTTTAACAAAAAATACAAACCAGATGTTATGCACAAAAAGGCAGATTTACAACCATATTTAGGGTCTTTCAGATGTTTGGTAGACAAGCTGCGTGTCACAGATACTGTAGGTTTGGTTGAAACATCAGGAATCACTCCAGTAGGTCGTTCCAAAAAATAACCAGCTTTTAAAGAAAAACAAGCAGATAAAATTACAACTCTTTATTTAAAGAAGTTTCCAAAATTTCCTCCAGAAAAATGATCCATGATACCTACGTATAACCTCCCATACCTATAAATCTGACCGGCAGGCTTTGAGTTTTTTCATTATCTTGAAGTGTCATGATCCCCTCCCCTACCACCAGAGGGAGCCCTGGACGTTCACTCATCACCCTGACTAGGGACACCTGAGGGTGATTAGTCTGACGACACACCTGTGGATCCTACGGCCCATTTAGAGACAATCACTCCAGATGTCTTTGGCAGGTCATCGTCACTGCCACCAGCTGTTCCATCCTGGCTGCCTGACCATAAGTTGCATCCTTGAACTGTTATTTGAATTTTTGATCGTGAGTTAATCCTGTGCCTTCAGCCTCACAGCTTTACTGGACCTTTTGGTTAATAAATCCTGTTTTGTTGTCCTGTAATTGGGTCCTCCTCCTCCCACATCCTGACATGAAGTCTTAAAAAATTTGATGACATAAAATATGTTTTTAGACATTAGACGCTCACATTCTGCATGTTTCCATGCTTCTATGACATTTTTGAGAATGCGACGTCTTCCAAACTACTTAAATGATTTAAAAAAAATCTGCCGACAGTTACTTGGTACCAACTTTTTCAAAATGTCAGGGTCTTACAACCAGAAGTCAAGGTCATACCCAGTTCCGTTCAGTTCCGTCATCTTCCGCTTGTTCCGGGGTCGGGTCACGGGGGCAACAACCTCAAGCGGGCAGCCCAGGTCTCTCTCTCCCCGGCTGCATCCTCTAGCTCACCTGGAAGGATCCCAAGTCGTTCCCCGGCCAGCTGTGAGACATAGTCTCTCCAGCGGGTCCGGGGTTTGCCCCTTGGTCTCCTCCCAGTGGGACATGCCCGAAACACGTGCCCAAAAATACCCTTATGAAGAAATCAAACATGGCCAAGTTGCCCTTGCCCGGACGCGGGTCACCAGGGCCCCCCTAGGAGCCAGACCCAAGGGTGGGGCATGCGTGCGAGCGCCTGGTGGCCGGGCTGTTACCCATGGGGCCCGGCCGGGCTCAGCCCGAACAGGGGACATGGGCCACCCTTCCAGCGGACTCGCCACCTGCAGGAGGGGCCATAGGAGTCGAGTGAAGGAGGAGAGGGGTGGCAGCCAACAGCGAGGACCCTGGCGGTCGGATCCTCGGCTGCATAGGCTAGCTCTAGGTCATACCCCATATCTCCCAAATCGCCAAAAAGATTACAAAGAAAATACCCATAGTTTCTTTGTACCAACTATAGGTGAACTGATTAAGTTTCAGAAAAAACACTACGGAAATCCAAGTTTTCCATAAGTCAAGGTCACAAATTCCTGTAACGGTGATTTCTCCCAAAAACACTACCTACACTTACTTTAAGACTGCTTCAGCTTCGTTATCACCTCTACCATTTCTATTTGATATGGTGTGTGATTGGGTGCAGGTGGAGACATTTTGTTCCATCCCTTGGCATTGACTTATTCTTGTCTAGTATTCTTAGTGACAGTGTAACACAAACCTGGCTGTAAGGGTTTTTAAAAAGGAGTGAAATAAAGAATGAAGTGTGTAAGGTTCTCCTGTGACAGATGGAATGTGGGTGTCAATATCTCAACATTTTCTCTGGATTTCTTCTGTGGGCGTTTTGTTTCTTACCTGCGTTTTTTTTCCCCGTCAGTCCACACATCTTCTCTCTTTAACTACGCAGGCGCTCTCCGTGCTGTGTTACAGATAAGTCCTGGTGTGTGAGAGGGATGGAGAGACAGGAAGGCTTGGATGTGATGAGAGGAGGATGGGTACGCACACAGTCATCTGTGTAGGTTACAGAAAATCTGTTTGTGTCTTTTTCAGCGTGCACGCTTCCATTAGTCACACATGGAGATGTTGATACTTTCTAAAACAGCGGAATTATATAACAACTTTACTTTTTATTGTAACCTGGTTTTGCAGGTCTTTCCATCCATCCGCCATCGTTCCATTTTACACGGCTGCTACGGTCACATCAGAGTAATCAAAAATACAAATGGAGAAAAACAAATACCTTAAAATACATTTAAAAACTGGAGGAGGACCAGATGGATGAAAAAAAAAAAGGAGTAAATATCTGGTGTTTGTACAGCCGTTGTTTTCCACACCAATTTGAAGCTTGAAGAAGCTGAAATTTCTGCCAGTGAGCATCAGGATGAAACAGTCCCACACACCAAAAATATCCACTCCACCTGCAACCCACTTCATTTTGTGGCTCAAGCAAAGAAAATAGAAAATATGCAACCTATATCCATTCAGTCGTGTTCTGAAATGTAAAGCTTTAACCATCTGAATCATAAAAACAAGAGTTACAGTTTAAATGTTTTTACTTTTTAGATACTAAAAATAATTCCACAAACTTTTGGATTTTTCCACTTTCTTGCCTTTTGTTTGGAAACTTCAATTAAAACACAATAAAAACATGAAATCGTCCTTAAATTTGTCAAACATGTATCAGAAAACTGAAAAGTGTCAAATCTCATTTTTAAAGTTTAAATAAATGAATTACTCTATTCATCCCTCACCGGGGAAATTTGTTTGCTGCACTCCTTACACCGCAGCAGGCTGCCCTTCAACGGCACCAATGGTGGGAGAAGCAGGGGTTAGGTGTCTTCTCCAAGGACCCTAGACGTGCTCTCCGTGGGACACAAACCCACGACCTTCCGGTCAGCGGGCGAACGCTCTAACCACGTGGCCACAGTCTCCACAAGTTTATTTGAACACAAGTTTGGAATTGATTAAAATCCTATAATTCCATTTGCACAATTTACGCTGTATAGATCACATCTTTAAATGAAATCCCATGTGTGAGCCAACTTGATCTCCATCCCACTTAGGGATCATTGTAGATTTCTATCAATCGATTGCTATTGGAGATAGAAAGCTATGACAACAATTAAAGTCCCGGGTTGGGATGAGGCTTGGTGCACTGGCCTTTCTGTGTGCAGTTTGCATTTTCTCCCCTTGTCTTTGTGGGTTTTCTCCGGGTACTCTCGTTTCCTCCTACCCTCCAAAAATATGCATGTTAGGTTAATTGGCCAGTGCCAAATTGTGAGTGTGTATGGTTGTATGTGTGTGACCCTGCGACAGACTGGCAATCTGTTTGGAGTGTACCCTGCCACTTGCCTTAAATCAGCTGGGATGGGCTCCAGCACCCCCTGCAAACCCATAAGGGATAGACGGATAAGAAGATGACTGACTGAGTTCAAAAGACTGTTGATAGCTATCAATCGATTGCCAGGGATGGATCCAGGATTTTGGGGGAGTGGGGGAGCATGAGGTCATTGACAAAGCCACTACAAGTGCCCCACATCCCCCTGGACCATTTTGAAAATGCATTCTGGTGGCCCATTTGCTGGCCCTGCAAGGGGATAGGCTTGACTAGTCCCCTTTCCTTCCTTCTTCTTTTAGCTGTATGTTAACTTTGTTGTAAATCAATTAAATTCAAGATACTTTTTTGAAGCAGTGCCAGGAAAATTTGAGTGTTCAGTGGTGCATCAAATAAGCAGTGATCTCTGTGAGCGCCAAACTGCTTCTTAACAGCTGCTGGTTGGTGCCGAGTTGGGTGGAGCTGAAACAGAGGATTTACCCTTCATAACAACCGAAGTAGAAACGGTTTGAAACTCCATTTCCTCGCCTAAAGCTCGGGTGGGTACTGTCTCATCTAATCAACAGAACAATCTGTTGAAATGTGGAAAAACAATGTTTTGTTTCTTAAAATAGAAAAAAACGTTATCAGGCAACAAAAAGACCTGAACAATCAAAGCTGATGTTTTTATTGTGTGTTGTAATCTGACCGGGAAACAGTCCGACCTCTCAGCAATGGTTTTTGTTCGCTTCAAGGTGTGTGGCTATGTTTTTGATTTAACCAATTGTTCCTTTCTGGAAGAGACTGGACATTGTAACATTTGTAATGGATCCGAACAGTCAGTATAGTTCGGATAACAGAGCGTAAAAGTGTTTTTAACCATGTTTTTCCTCTGAATAAACTTTTTAAACACTGTCTTTAAATTCTCAATCTGATGAATTGTTACCAACACGGACCGTATAGCATGGTTGATCTCCTTTTTTCAGCTTTTCTGCTCAAAACTACAAACATGGAGGACGAATGCTTGTGTTCATGTCACACCATCGTATCTGTTCTCTGATTGGGTAGGACGTCTTCCTATCACTACAATTGTAAGCCAACGCTTCCAATCCCTGAGCTAGTTGCTAGAGTGGGTTTTTATTTAAGCAGACCCACTAGGTGGCGCCAGCATGGAGAGTAATAATCAAATGAAAAATTGACAACACATTATTGTTACTTTCTTATTCATAGATATATAGAATTTTTTTTACAAAGATTCATCTCCAATATAAAACAAACTGTCCAGATTAAGCGCCACTGATCTGTTGTTTTTCTACAAATAATTTCCTCCAACACTCATCTGCTTTTTAAGTTTTATTTTTACCTGCAGTAAAATTTTGGTTTCCTCATTTTGGTGTAAATCTATAACTTGATGTTTCACAGCGTGCTGCCTGCTGGATGGCTGCTGTCTGTAGGAGGAACGCTTTCCTGGCTCGAAGTGTTGTTTGTGTGTTGGTGGACTCTCCGACTTAAAGTGTGATATAAAATAAATTGGTGAGAACATAACACCGTCTAAAATTGGCAAAAGTTTCTCTAACAGACACTTTTTATACTTAAATTTTTTTTTTCCTCAAATCCATCTGGACTGTAAAGTAATTTACAATAAACTTGAGAAAAACAAAAATGAACTAACTTGTGGAGATTTAACTACGTTTGAAATGAACTCGGAAACTCTGAGTAATCACAATCCGGTCTATGTTTATATTATTCAGTAAGCCATTTTTAATTAGTCAGAGACTAAGTTCAGCTCAGAGGTATCTAGAATTCTCATCGTTCATAGAGAGTGGAGTTATTATGTCCTTGGATCAGACGTTTGCTTGTTTAGTTTCAGTTAGACGATAGAAGCTGAATCATTCTTTATTTCTTAAAAGGAATAAATCAATAAAAATAATGTGACCGGACCGCCGGTTCAGGACCGGGCAGGGAACGCCAGTGAAGCAAAGGACAGACCATAAAAACAGTTTTTAAAATTATTAAAATATACTAAAATGGTAGTCATTCAAATAGTTCACATGTTGGGGTTTAACCCACCGGTACCTCTCTGTACTGGTCCACAGCGGTCCCACGCGTCATCCCAGATCCACCCTTTATGGGACTATATAAAAAAAATACTTCATTAATCCCGTACTAGGAAATGTATGTGCTGCATTTCACCGCAGCAGGCTGCCACCTATGATGGCACCAATGGTGGGATAAACAAGCGGTTAGGTGTCTTCTCCAAGGACCCTAGACGTGCACTCAGTGGGATGGAAACCCACAAACTTTCGGTTGACTTTCGGTTCGCAGGCGAACCGGAAGCAGCACGCTGTGAACCACTGAGCCACCATGTCCTCATTTATCGTCCCAAGTCCACTCTGTATGGGCCCACTCATACCCAGTGAGTATCCGTAAAGGACACCCCGTGTCTCTTATCAGGGTGAGCCCTTGCCGTTCAGTGATGTGCAGGCTGACACACCACCTCACCACCAGCCCATAGTTCAACACAAGGGCTCCCCACTGTGTATATCTTGGCTGACGCTTCTGCTCTGACTCTCCTCCTCCCCCAGCTGCCTCTTTTATAGCTATTAAGGACTGCACCACTTCTTACTAGCAGGTGACGTAAATAAAACATGCAGAATAAAACTATAAAAACCATGCAGTAAAATACTCCACCTGCTACAATAAGGATTAACTTAAATTGTCGTTAAATACTAACAAAACAAAAGCACCGATGTTTCAAAACTAATGGATTCAAATTGACAAATTGTTATTGATGACGTCCTGAATGAAATGTAACAGGAATCATAGACAGTGAACTGAGAGTGAAACATCACATCGGTTATAGAAAAAAGAAGCTAGTGAAATTCACTCCGTTACACTTTAATGTTCATTGTTTCTCTTTAATTTCACCCACTGTGTTGAAATATGGGGAAACATTTATCATTGTGCCACCAAGCTGCGTTTTAAGATGTTCAAACAATCTTTACCAAGTAATTTACAACAATATTTTACATTGAGGAACAATTTATGGTCTCAGATTTTACTGCAATTTTTCACCACTGACTGTTTGATGCAGCGGTAAAAGCTTTTAGTCACTGCATGTGGAACAAAAACTATCAGATTCCCTGGACTAGTTTTATAAGAAAATAATAGAATTCTAGTAAAAAACAAGGTTAATACTTCTATTTATGTGTTGATCAGTGTTTCTTGAGTGTTGTTGGTTTTTACGGTTTACTCTTGTTGCTGTTTGTTTCTTGACTGTTGTTGTCATAACCAGAGGTGGGTAGTAACATGGTACATTTACTTGAGTAACTTTTTGAAAATAATGTACTTCTATGAGTATTTTAATTGTTTGTACTTTTACTTTTACACGAGTAAATTTATAAGTAAATAACGCTACTCTTACTTCGTTACATTGGGCAAACGTTGACCCGTTACTTTTCTTGCTTTTAATACGTTTGTCAGCTCAATAAGTTTTTTTTTTAAAGAGTGCTTCCTGCTGTGGATGACTGTAGACGACGTTCCTCCAATCAAATGTAGTAAACACTGTCACATGACTCCATCTGACCTATCACACGTACCCAGGCCCGGTCTTCTAAGAAAACAAAACTTAGCGCAACAAAGTTATTTTTGGAAAACAAGTTACTGCCAAGCAGGTGAAAATGGCACAAATGGAGGCAACAAATGTCTCTCTTGAACAAGAGGACACAGCAGAAGACAGCAAAGTTGGGAAGCATCCCTGGCCTTGTATTGAAAGCATGTTTAGTATGTGCTAAACACAAAAAAAAAGCTATGTGATGCGATGTGTATCTGCTGTGCGCTTCAAAGCAAACGGACATTTCCTGTTTTCTCTCAAACCTGAGAAAACATGTTGCAGTAAGTTTAATCTAATACAGTCGTTATTAATGACTCATCTGCTCATTTTGTATTTTCCACTAATCTTTTAGCTTTATTTTGAAAATACAAATTTTGCACATTTTGTCATATCATTTACCATAATTTCACGACCAGTAGGCGCACCGTACGAAAGGGCGTAGCCTCAGTCACACACCGCCTTACAACAACACACACGCAAGCATGCAAATGTGGGTATTAAAAAATAGATCGGGAGCAAAACTGAGTTTGGTTGTACTTTATTTAAGTAGTAACGATACTAAACAAACACATTACCGGTAATAGTCTTTATTCAAATCCATCAAAGTCCTCATCCTCTGTTTCAGAGCAGGTCCACTTCGCTCCTCGCTGTCAAAGTCACTGTCTGTACTGTGCGGCTCCTCAGAAAGGATACAAGCTTTTGCGAAAGCTCGGATAACAGTACCAGCAGACACGTTAGTCCAAGCATCTACAATCCATTGGCAAACTGTAGCGTAACTCGCCCGGCGCTGCCTTCCACCCTTCGTGAAACTGTGGTCTCCTTCGGTCATCCATCGCTCCCACGCCGCTCACACTTCACTCTTTAACGTTCTCATGCCTTTTCTTTCAGGTCTGCCTTGCGAGCACCGCGTTCTCTTTTAGATCCGCCTTTTCTCACACACAAGGCGCACCCCACGAAAAGGCGCACCGCTCATTTTGAAGAAAATTTGAGACTTTTATATGTGCCTTATAGCCGTAAAATTACGGTATATTCTAATGTGTACAAACAAAAAGATGTTACTTTTGAAGTTACGGGAAAAAAACCCCTACAAAATCTTCGGAAAAATCCTGTGAGAGAGACAAGGGTTTGCAACGCAAGAATATTTTAATTTATATTATATAAAGCGTTTAAAAACAAAAATATGTATAGACGTTTGTAACTCCCAATAAAGCCGGTCGTTTTGAGACCAAAATTACTAAAGCTGGTCAATCCAAACTGGGACATCTTACGTGTCAAAAAAGGGCCTCTAATGAAAAAGCAGAAAACAATACTTGCTGTCTTTTGATTTAGATGAGAGTTATTCTCTAAAACAATTTAATGTAGTTAAAATAAATGTAAGCAGCAGGTGGATTAAAGTAAAACAGGAACAGAGTCACTATTTTAACTTAAAAAAAACACAATAACAACACCTGTTTCAGCATTAGTGTTTCATTTCAAACCACAACCAGATTCCTGGTAAAGCTCTGGTTAAAGTGAGAAAATAAGCCAAAGGATCAGATGCAGAAACAAACAACCTGGTGCAAAAGAAAAAAAGAGGTGTTGATGACATTTATTCCGGATGGTGTGGCAAAAAGAAGAATTATTTTTACTGCATTAAAACATTCAGAGAACAGAGTTTTGAAGAAAATCACACCGGGAAGTTTATTCAGATTTCTCATTAGAACAAACACATTTGCCTGGAGGAAGACTTTTGTTCTGTTGTTCTGTCTTCCTCTCTATCTAGGACAGCCTCAGCAGGAAGCCCCTGGTTCCCTCATCATGGCCAAAACCTCCAGCTTACTTAGGAAGGACTCCTGGGCAGATCCCGAGGTGTGCTTATCACAGACCCTGGCGAGACGCGGGAAGCAGCCATTTAAAACCACAATATTAAATTAAGACAATTTCTGTAACAACGTGGACAAAAGAATTTCAAACTGAATTCAGACAATTTCACAGTGAAACAAAATGAGTGTACATATTTCGAATGGACTGAAAGTGGACAAGGACAAGGTTTGTGTTCAAGTAGACCTGTGGCTAAGGAGCAGCGTTAAGTTATTGTTCCAGTTTTAGCAAGGGTAAGAGAACAAATACCGGCTGGATACTGATTGTTAAAAAAAAAAAAAAAACGCCAACCCTGGTGGGCCGATTATAAAGGAATCAACCTGTTTTTTCTTTGAAAGCAAGCATTGCAACATCCAGCAGGTCTTGGATCCAAAACACCTCACCAACGAGGAGTCTGGGAGGCATCCTAATATGAAGCCTGTTAATTCAAAACTTTTATTTTTAGAAACTGTTTGTTTGGAAAAAAACTAGCTGTAATCTGTCACGATGCAGATGCAGATGAAGGATCAAAACAAGGATCAAACAGGAATGTCTCAGAGGCATGTCTTGGTCGGACAGGGATGATGACCTGACGCTGAAAGCAAGGCAGACTGCCTTTAAGTAGGTAGCTGGTCAATCACCAACAGGTGTACCAAAGCAGGGAGAAGAAAGAAGGTCCCAGGCTCCCTCTGGTGGTGGGCGAGGGAATCATGACAGCCCTCGGCCCCAACAACCATCTCCACATGGCCATGGATCCAGGGGCAGGCATGAGGCGACATGAGCAGACTTGACACAGCTGGGCATGAGCAGACGTGACATGGGCAGGGCTCTCGGCGACTTGGGCAGGGCTTTCGCCATCCTGGGCAGGCTCGAGGCAAACTTGAAAGGCTTGGTGACCCTTGTCTGCTGGGTCCATTCATGGTCCGGTCATTCTGTCACAATGCGAAAGCAGAAGAAGGAGGAGGAGGACCCAAGAGCAGGACGACAATCATTGCGTATTTAGTAAGGAGTCCAGAAAAGGAGAAAACACATGGATCAAACACAAATCATCAACAGGTGTCCCAAATCAAGAAGATGATCCCAGGTCTCAGGCTCCTTCTGGTTGTGGGCAATGCTGCTGATTTGCCATCAGCAGCATTTTGGTTTCAATTGTGACCGTTTTTACATGAGAATAGTATTTACATGTACGTAATTCAAAATGTGACTTCGGTAAACGTAATCAAATTTAAGTTCTGGTGAAGTAAGTGACCGGTTGGTACGGTGTGTTGCTACCAGGTGCTTCTCTAAACCATGCTCCTCTAAACCAAAACTATTCTCTACGACTGTTCATGACTTCATTTAAAAATCATTTGAGTCTCAGAAAATCTTTTCCTTCAGCTTTGTTTGGACCGTTTCCAGTCTGCTCATATTTATTGCTACTGAGAGGCTGTTTAGTCACTATCTTGTATTTATTGTGTGAATGTGATGCTGTTTGTTGTCGCTGGCTTTGTTACAAATTGCTCCGCCGAGATGATAAAACTCATCTTGACCTCAACCTGAAATCAGCTGTTAGTGTCCAGAATGTAAAGTAACTGTGTTTTTAATCTAAAAGATGCCCATCGATGAAGTTGGCAGATCCTTCAAGTAAACAATTAATGTTTTCTATTAAAATCCATGAGGGAGATTATTAATAAAGAACAGAATATACAGGATGTTGATCTTCATGACTCGTAAATAGCTTGACAGATTATTCATATTAAATTACTCCATTTTAAATCATTAAAGTAATTGTTTTTATTTTTATTATGTATTTATCATATATTCATTTTCTCAACTGCTTCTTCCTGACAGGGTCACGGGAGGTGACGGAGTCTATCCCGGCTGATTGAGGACGAAAGCCAGGGTACACCCAGAACAGGTTGGCAGTCTGTCGTGGGACCACACACACAACCATCCACACACTCATTCCTGGGGGCAATATTGAAGCGGCCAATTAACCTAACATACATGTTTTTGGAGGGTAGGACGAAACCAGAGAAAACGCACACATACACGGGGTGAACATGCAAACTGGGGAAGGATGGCTCAATGAGTAGGGCGACCGCCCTGTAACCGGAGGGTTGCCGATTCGATCCCCTGCCAGGAGTTCATGCCAAGGTGATCTTAAACAAGATACTGGATCCCCAGTTGCTCCTGATGGTGGTTTGCACCTTGCATGGCAGCATCCCCATCAGGTATGAGTGTGTTTGTGTGAATGGGTGAATGTGAGCTACACTGTAAAGTGCTTTGAGTGCCAACAAGGCAGCTCAGTGGTTAGAGCATTCGCGCGCAGACCGGAAGTTTGTGGGTTTGCGTCCCACAGAGAGCATGTCTAGGGTCCTTGGAGAAGACACCTAACCCCTGCTTCTCCCACCATTGGTGCCGTCGAAAGGCAGCCTGCTGCGGTGTAAGGAGTGCAGCAAACAAATTTCCCCGGTGAGGGATAAATAGAGTAATTCGTTTAAGTAAAGTCCCTTTAACTCCACACAGAAAGACTTGGGTTCCAAACCTCGTCCCCACTCAGAATTTGAACCTCGACCGTCTTGTTGTGAGGCCATTGTACCTCAAATATTAGCTACAAACTGGCAGAAATTTGCTTTCATCTGCATGGAAGTGTTATCACAACTAAATGGCTAAATTATGACCCACCTTCATACAGGATGTGGATTGATTAAGTACAGGAGGTTTGTCTAATGGAGGAAAGAACATATTCACTGTGACTTCTGAGAGACTTGTTCATTAAGTGGTTACAAAAGTGTGGACACTGTTAAGTTCATTTTATAAAACTCAAAAATTCAATAAAATTTGAGTAAAAAAAATTCATATGCTTATAAAAAAGTTTTTTAAGAATGGCAAGATTTACATTCCATTTGCAAAGTTGGTCAACTTTGAAACATTTACTCAGAAGAGATTTACATTTAAAAGAGTGGAAAAACAGGAAACCTGGTCCTGGTGAAAAAAGAGACGTTCTTAAACACTGTTGTTGGTAAATCTGCAGCATGGGAAAATGGGGCAGTTGAAGCGAACTTTTGATCCTCTTCTGAACCAATCAGGGTCACAATTTAGAAACTCCCGAGTTCTTACTAGCGTAATAGCATTGTTCCGTTCGTTCCGTTCCGTCATCTTCCGCTTGTTCCGGGGTCAGGTCGCGGGGGCAACAGCCTCAAACGGGCAGCCCAGGCCTCTCTCTCCCCGGCTGCATCCTCTAGCTCACCTGGAAGGATCCCAAGTCGTTCCCCGGCCAGCTGTGAGACACAGTCTCTCCAGCGGGTCCGGGGTCTGCCCCTTGGTCTCCTCGCGGTGGGACGTACCCGAAACACCTCGCCCGCGAGGCGCTCGGGGGGCATCCTGACCAGATGCCCGAACCACCCCATCTGGCTCCTCTCGACCTGGAGGAGAAGCGGCTCGACACCGAGCTCCTCCCGGATGGCAGAGCTCCTCACTCGATCTCTGAGTGAGAGCCCAGCCACCCTGCGGAGGAAGCTCATTTCGGCCGCTTGTACCCGCGATCTCATTCTTTCGGTCACCGCCCACAAAAAATATTGTTTTTTTTTTAACAATATTTATTAAATATCACATGATTAAACTTTAGGCTTTTTAGCTGCTTTTATTTGCTTTTAGCAGCATTTAGTTGCATTAAACTGCATTAAGCTTATTTATGCCTATTTTTTTTTCAGCTATCTTTAGTTTTTTTGGCTACGTCCGGCTTTTTCAACTCTTTGTTTGGTTTGAAGCATTTTAGCATTACGCTTTATTTTTTCAGTTTTTTTTTTTTTTTACAGTTTAAAATGGTAATGGAATGACCTTCATCCAGTTTTGTTTCCTGGGTCAGGGTGGGAAAGAAACCCTGACCATAGGTGAGGGTGGGAACGTTCACGAGTAATAGCATTGTAACTTTTCTTCATTGTAACTGAAGAAAAAAATAACTGAATAGGTTACTTTGTTACTCAAAAAGTAAGACTGTTAGCAAATTTGTTCAAATTGAACAGCAAGTTCTTTTTTTTTTTACCTTTCCTGTCCGGCGTTGTGACAAGCAGAATGATAATCGGTATGTCAAGTATTGCTGGGCAGTTTTGTTCTACCAGGGTCAGCACCATGTGCCGAAAAAGAATAGGAATAGGGTACAGAAGAAGTAGAAAGGGGGACAAAGTGAAGAGAAAATCTGAAGTTACAGTATTCAGCATCACGACCAACCTGCTGGATTATCTAAGAAAAAAAAAAAGTACAAACAAGAGTTTAAACCAGTGATAAAACTGACACACACAACAAAACCTTCTAGAACAAATGATGTACAACACAAACTCATGTTACTAGAGTTATAATAATATTGGTTGGGAGCAAGGAACATAGCGGACAGTAAACAGAGTGATATAGTGTGCGAGTGTGAGTGAAAGTACATGCATGCTGCCGATGTGAACCATGTGCTTATTAGGACCAACGGATCCTCACCAGCCCAAAAGACTGGAACAAGGAAGGCAGAGACACACGCTACCCGGGCCCACGCCCATCCAGATCCCGGGACCCCAAGGCCAAAGAAAAAATTGAACAGCATTATTCCCAACACGCCTTACCAATGGAAACAATCCCGCCCTACACGTCTTACTCAGACGGGCAAACACAGTGAAAGTGTTTTGAACACATTTCTAGTGTTTCCATCCTTGTAAGACAGACTTTATTTTTTTGAGAGGTCATGTCTATACAGACACATGTTGGACCTTCTTGCTCGAGGGTCGCTCTACCATCGGTGTGCATCTGAGTGAGAGAGTGTGAGCAGCCCCTCCCCACCGCACCACAGCAGGAGAGTAAAGAGGGAGAGAGGGTCAGTCTTTTGCAGGCAATTCAAAACTTAGCAGTACACACACTGTTGACATGCCACTACCATTGAGATAAAGAATGCTTTTAAAACTTAAACTTACTGCTCTCGTAAAATTAAGGACATGGCATTGATGCCAAATGATACTGGTTTGATATCCCATTCCTATTCGTACGTCATTACATTCTTTATTACCATCCAGTGTGTTTTTGTGGTATATTTACTTGTTTACTACAGATGTGGGCACATTCTTTTTTAAATCATTGCACCCACGTGTCAACCCTGAAAAGAAGGAAGATCGAGGATGGTTTTAAGGTGGTGCACACGTTTAAGGAGGCATGTTTCTCCAAGAAGACAATTTGGTTACGCATTTTAATGTTTTTGGGTTGTCATTAATTTAAGATAAACAATTGTTAACCATTAAAGTGGTCGTTTAAATAATCTCAATCAGCCAATGAGGTGTAAACATATCCACAAATGGCTTTTTGTGTCAAAAAAAAAACAAAAAAACCTACAATAAAAATTTTTAAGATGAACTCGGCCAAAAAAAATATTTTCCAAACAAATAAAAGCAAGTCCAGGTTTTTTCTTCAGAAAACACAAGTCGATGACAATAAAAACCCACACACTCACATACAGCAAGATGACAGCAGGGGCGCTGGGTCGATGAATGTGTGGCAGTGGATGAGAGAACACAAGAGTCTGTGATAAATATTTGAAGCTTAGCGCAGCAGATCTGCAAGGCATCAATCATTCTGGAGATTCTGGGTTGATGCTGTGAGATTCTGAAGCTGTGTGTGTGTGTGTGTGTGTGTGTGTGTAGGAGGGATCCAGACTTGTTTTCATGCAGCATACCTCCACAATGCGGCTGTTGCACATCATTTTAAAGTCTGCGGTGGGATAAATAAAATTTGCTTCACTCCGTCACTGACGGGATGATTTGACTTGAAAGATTCTCTTATCTCTTGATGTGCTTGTTGTTCCTTTTTTTTTTTTTTTTGGGATATATTATATTTCATACTGTGAAAAGAGGGTCAGCGGGGCTCACATCTCCTCCACATGCAGAAGAGCCAGAGGGGGTGGCTCTGGCATCTGGTTGGGATGTCTTTTGGAGGTCTCCTTGGTGAGATATTTTTGGCACGTCCCACATGCTGGGAGAACTTCACATCCCAGCTGGCACAGGAACACCTTTAGATTTCATTGGATGAGCCTGAAGAAGTTCCTGTGGAGAGGGAAGTCCGAGTTCCCTCTGTCAAACAAATGTAAATCAGAAGACAACAGAAAAAAAAAAATAGAATGAGCTTTTGTTATTTTTAACTAGTATTTTTCAAATATATTTATTTGTACATGTACGTAATATCCTCTTCGGTCACACCAACTATCTTCATGTCTTCCTTCACTGTATCCATGAACCTCCTCTTTGGTCTTCTTCTAGTCCTCTTTCCTGGTGGTTCCAAACCCAGCATCCTTCTTCTGATGTACTCTCTCTCTCTCCTCTGCGCATGTCCAAACCATCTCAGTCTGACCTCTCTGACTTTAAAACCTCGAACATGTGCTGTTCCTCTGATCCTGTCCATCCTGGTCACTCCCAGAGAGATCCTCAGCATCTTCATCTCTGCTACCTCCATCTCTGTTTCCTGTCTTTTTATCAGTGCTACTGTCTCTAGACCAAACAGCATGGTTGCTCTCACCACGGTTTTGTACACTTTTCCTTTCATTTTATCTGAAACTCTTCTATCACACATCACACCTGATACTTTTCTCCACCTGTTCCAACCTGCCTGCACACACTTCTTCACCTCTTTTCCACACTCTTCATTGCTCTGGACTGTTAATTCTAAGTAATTAAAATCTTCTACCTTTGAACCAAGTACTGAAAAAAAAAAAACTGACTTGTTTTTGTTGCTCCCTTTAAATGTGACTGAGATACTCCACTCCTTCCCTGCGATGTGTTTCTAAGCTGAGCAACCATAGACATAAACACACCGAATCTTAGTTTTCTTCCTTTTGTTGCTTCCTGATTAAAAGAAAAAAACAGTTTTCCAACAGTTCCATCCACATCACCCGCCACTGTTGATGCATGCTATTTTACAAAGCCTGCCATTAACCTAGCCAATCATCAGGTCTGAAAATGAAGTGGAATCCTTTTGTGAAGGTTGACCAACTCGACTCACAATGTCATTGATTAAAGCAAAAGTTTCATCGGCATTCACTAAGTGTTTAAACCTGAAGAGCCAGCAGAATGGATCCTTTTGGTCATTGTAGCACTTTGAGATCTCCATTGAAGATATAAAGTGCATTACAAATAAAATTTTTATTATTATTATTATTACTTTTTAACGTAGCAAACAATTTTCCAGTCAGATGTTCTGTTGTCAAATCGACCTGCGATTACAAGAAATATTTAGTTAATTCATTTTTAATGAAATTAAATGTTTGTGAAACATTTAATTTGGCGAAAGGGATTGTTTCGCCATCCGGCTCTTTGAGCGCCTGGTATCATCATCGGGTGTTCATCTGAGTACTGGACCAAAAAATTATGTGCATTGCTGTGGATGAGGTTTAAAAAGTACTGATACATTTATAAAATATTTCTGTTTTAAAAGACTTTGTCACCTCAAAAGAAAAAAAAAAACATACTAACTGTTGAACACCATGACATATTTATTAACCAGCCCCACCATGGGTGTCAAAACCAGCTAGAAAAATCCAAAACACTGTGATGTGAAGTCATGAACATTCACAGTTTTTAAAGTTTCTATCCAGAGACCAGAGTGAGATGGCACTTTCTTCTTCGTTCTAGGTTTACTAAACGTATCCACAGGAATATCACAGGAAGTGGGGTTAAGGAGGATAATTGCCCTGACTTCCTGTAAAGTTTGTCTGTGCCTCTCACAGCGGGACTGGGATCTTCCAGATGGTGTTTAGATGAGCTGATGCTCAAAGGAGTCATTAGAAAAATGACAAAAAGACTAATGGTGGCAAAAAAAAGAGAAACATGGTGTGGTTTGTATAAAATGGGAATTTTCTTTTAAAACAATTGTGCTGGATGATGGAATGAATCAAATTTCAATCTGGGTGAAGCCTTGGCAACCAGAACGTGACATAGAGGCAGAAGTGGGTGGGTATTTTACAGAAACTGACCATTAAAGTCAGCACAAGTACTAAGTCCCGGTGACCATATCTTATATAGAAACCCTGGAACATATAAACCTTTTATATAAGTTCAACCAAAGTTAGAAGAATTCCTTTACGAATGTTAAAATAATCTTTTTGTGTGTAATACATGGACTCGTCACTTCTTTTGTCTGACTCACTACTGCTAAGGAATGTTATGCATTTGCTGTTGGGGAAGGATGGCTCAGTGGGTAAGGCGACCATCCTGTAACCAGAAGGTCACCGGTTCTATTTCCCTGCCAGGGGTTTTTGGCGAGATGTCCTTGACAAAGACATCGAACCCCTAATGGTAGTGGTTTGCACCTTGCACGTCAGCTTCCACCATCAGGTATGAACGTGAGCTACAGTGTAAAACTCTTTGAGCACCAACGCAGGAAGAAAAAGCACTGTTCAATTAAATTTTATTTGTATAGCCCAAAATCACAGAATTTCTGTCTCAATGGGCTTCACAAGAAAAAGAGGAATGTATTAACACAAATACACAACAAGAAAAATAACTAACAAATGCTAACTAAACAATACTAGCACACTCCTGCCCTGAGACTCTCCTTCATGGTGAGAAAAAACTCCTAAAAATCCCATTAGTGGGGAAAAAATAAGAAACCTCATGGGGATCCACGCGAAAGAGAGATCCGTCCCCCCGGACGCGCATCCAATGTGTCAAAGATTATTGTTTAAATATTAGCTTATTCTACTCTACAGCTAAATATCTAAAGAAGTCAATAGATGTTCTTCATCCTGATGGAAATTCGGGCGCTCCTCAGCCCAGGGATGCCCAGGACGTTAGAATAGGGAATAAGGGGGCCAGAGGGATACAGACTATATTTAAGAAAACTTCCATTTATCATATGTCTCAAATTTTTCTGTCCAGAACTTTGCGTAGCTTTGTTTGAAAAGTTCTTTCCAAATAATGTTTAATTTGATTTTTTAAATGAAATGGTGGTTGCTAAATTACTGTTTATTAAGGAGACTATGACTTACCAATACGACTGACCAATTCGGCGTTCATCATACAAAACGATGAGTTCATTTTTGGTCTCAAAACATGTCGATATTCCAGAAAGTCAATGATTTATTATTATTTTTTTCTTTTTTAAATGTTCAGTTTCATTTTCAAGCACAAATCCAACCAATTGAGACAGATAAACATAATATTGAAAACAAAACAAAGAATTTATGAACATCTTTTTTGGTCCAGATAGAAATCCATTGATGTTCCAGTGCTGTGTATGGCTAACATGGGATGGTGACCTCCCTCTGACGAGCCGCTGGGAACACAGGAACAGAACATGAAGGAAATGAAGCAAAAGGTAATTTCTGACCAGGAGGTTTGTTACCAGAGTTTAAAGACTCCTCCTCTCTGGGAGTATTTAATACAGACTTACATAAAAACTACAAGGAAAGGCTTTCTATCCCTTAATGTTTGAACAAGTGAAACTTCTCCATGGTTCAAATACTTTGGGTATTTTAATTTAATCGTCTGCTTGTCGTTAGTTTTATTAAACCAGACCTGATGTTTTAGTTGTTTTTTTTTCTTAAAGAACATCCAAAAGTGTAAAATAAAATGTTGTTTTTCTTTATCTTACAATTTCAAATTTACAGTGTGGACACATCCTGAAAATTTTTAATAAAATGCACCCATAACTGTATGTTAACACACACAGAGACAAACACAAAGACAAATACAAAGACAAATACACATATGTGGAACTTGTCACATAAGCTCCATGTTGGAGGTAATTATGATGTTTTTGATAATCATTTATGGAACATTAAAACCATTTTTTAAAAATTGTCCAATTAATCAGAAATGGAAGTTTCTTGGACTTTTTAAATCAGTATTGGTTTTATAAACCTGTAACTGGTCGGGCTTTAGTTAGCACTGCTGTGTCAGATGGTTCAAGTCTGGGGTGAGATGTGAGGTCCAGTCCGGGTTCCACAAACAATAGGGAATTGTCTCCAGTGAAGAGGGATTATGGTTCTGTGTCGCTCTAGTTCTTCGATGCGCAGACAGAATGTGGCTCATTTCTGAGACCTGTTCCTCTGGAGCGTTCAATCGACTGGAAGTGATTAAAAAATAATTAAGTGAGTCAATATATTTATTATTTTCATGCCTCTGCCAACAGAATTATGAGGCATTAAGATGACAGACTGTCTGGGCTACCCTGGCACTCGTATTGCATCTCCAAAACCATTGATGGGATTTTGATGAAACTGACCACATTTAATCAGTACCAACTATAAAGGAACTGATCAGGTTTTTAGGATCAAATTACTGAAGTCACAAAGGTCAAGTTCGATCATTTGTAGGGTAGGTGGAGGCATATCATTTCACACCAACATTGTCAATATCAATTTATCACCTCCCTGGTGGTCTAGTGGTTAGGATTCGGCGCTCTCACCGCCGCGGCCCGGGTTCGATTCCCGGTCAGGGAACTACTTTTGGGGGAGGTGTTGGCTCAGAGGTAAAGTGTTTGTCCTTGGACTGGGAGAAGCTCTTGTTGTGGCTAATATAGGAATTCTTCTTAAATTTTTTCTTATTTTGAAAACCTCTGCCATGAGAAATTTCACTCAGGGAGAGCTCCTTTTTTTATTATTTTATTTTATTTTTTCCATGATTTTTCAGATCTGCTGATCCAAACTATGTTAAATATAGCGAGTGATTTTTAAATTGCTTCACGTTTGCTTGTGTATTCACTCTGCAAACCGCTGACCTTTAAAAAGTGGATGTGGAATCGGACGCAGCAGCTAATACGCTAATCTGTTCCTCCAGTCCTGATGCTAGGAAATCTGAGTCAGGAGAGATTTGTTGTGAAACTTCTTTGTTTTTCCACATGATTAAAAACAAAAAAGCAAACTTTAATTAGACCTGAGCTGGACAGAGAACAGTAGTTTATTCTGAGAGGGTTTTTGTTGGAAGAGTTAATCTCCTAAAGGCTTAATGCTGAAGCGGTATCCAAGCAACACGTCCTGCTTAACGTCCTCAGTGGGAAATCCAGAGAATGAAGGCGTCTGACAAATTTAAAGTTAGACACTATTTTACATCAATATTATAATTAGATGAATGAGGTTTGATGTCACACAAGGTGTCATTATCAAAATGAATGGACGCCATCCCTTCTTCTTCTTCTTCTTCTTCTTTCGGCATTTCCCTTCAGGGGTCGCCACAGCAAGTCAGTTTCTTCCATCTAACCCTATCTGCTGCATCTTCTTCAGTCACACCAACTATCTTCATGTCTTCCTTCACTGTATCCATGAACCTCCTCTTTGGTCTTCCTCTAGTCCTCTTTCCTGGTGGTTCCAAATCCAGCATCCTTCTTCTGATGTACTCTCTCTCTCTCCTCTGCACATGTTCAAACCATCTCAGTCTGACCTCTCTGACTTTAAAACCTCTAACATGTGCTGTTCCTCTGGTCCTGTCCATCCTGGTCACTCCCAGAGAAATCCTCAGCATCTTCATCTCTGCTACCTCCATCTCTGTTTCCTGTTTTTTTCTCAGTGCCACTGTCTCTAGACCAATCAGCATGGCCGCTCTCACCACACTGTCTCTAGACCAATCAGCATGGCCGCTCTCACCACGGTTTTGTACACTTTCCTTTTCATTTTATCTGAAACTCTTTTATCACACCTGATACTTTCCTCCACCCGTTCCAGCCTGCCAGCACACGGTTCTTCACCTCTTTTCCACACTCTCCATTGCTCTGGACTGTTGATCCTAGCTACCGTACTTAAAATCTTCCACCTTCTTTATCTCTTCTCCCTGTAACCTCACTTTTCCATTTGGATCCCTCTCATTCACACACATGTACTCTGTTTTACTCTGAGTAATCCCAAACATTTTCCTGTGGGGCCACATATGGGGCTTTTGTCTTACGGGGGTCAGTTTGTAACAGAAAAAGTATGACAATTAAAGTGCCCAAATAAAAAAAATGGTATTTTCTAGAAAGCCCAATCAAATAAACCATTCTGGGTTCTCCACTGAAAAACAAGTCAAACACTGATGCAGCTGTTCATCTTTCAGTGTTGATCTCAGAGTTTTCATGAAAAGGTTTGCTCGCTATGTGCTGCTAAAAGGTATGGACATCTTCACCGAGTGTTTTCTGTTGTTAGAGTACATGTTGTTTGGGAAGGCGGTATAGAAATCAATGAGACTGTTGGACTTGAACGCATCGTTTGAACATCACAGTATTTTACACTGAATGTATATATTCACTCCAAATAATGACCAAGAACAATTCAGTCAGTCACCTTCTTAGCCGTCTATTCCTTGCAGGGTTACAGGGGGTGCCGGAGCTCAACCCAGCTGATTCAAGGAGAAGTGCAGGACACACCCAGAACAGAACAATTCAATTTTATTTGTTTGTTCGTTCCGTCATCTTCTGCTTGTTCCGGGGTCGGGTCGCGGGGGCAACAGCCTCAAACGGGTAGCCTATGCCTCTCTCTCCCCGGCTGCATCCTCCGGCTCACCCGGAAGGATCCCAAGTTGTTCCCCAGCCAGCTGTGAGACATAGTCTCTCCAGCGGGTCCGGGGTCTGCCCCTTGGTCTCTTCCCGGTGGGACGTGCCCAAAACACCTTGCCCGCGAGGCGCTCAGGGGGCATCCTGACCAGATGCCCAAACCACCCCATCTGGCTCCTCTCGACCTGGAGAATGAGCAGCTCGACACCGAGCTCCTCCCGGATGGCAGAGCTCCTCACCCGATCTCTGAGTGAGAGCCCAGCCACCCTGCGGAGTAGGCTCATTTCGACCCGCTTGTACCCGCGATCTCATTCTTTCGGTCACCACCCACAGCTGGTTACCATGGTGAGGGTTGGAAAGTAGATCAACTTGTAAATCGAGAGCTTTGCTTTTTGGCTCAGCTCGCTCTTTACCACGACGGACCGATGCAGCGTCCTAGTTATTGCTGATGCCGCACTGATCCGCCAGTCGATCTCCCGCTCCATCCATCCCCCACTTGTGAACAAGACCCCGAGATACTTAAACTCCTCCACTCAATTTTGTTTGTAGAGTCCAAAATCACATTTTTTTTTTTGTCTCAGCGGGCTTCACATTGTAGATTCAAAAAGTACAAAAACAAGAAAAAAAAAAAGAAGAACTTATAAAGACAATGCACAGCTAAAAGCTAACTAAAAGATGCTAGCTAGACCCCCCTTCAAGGTGAGGAAAAACTCCCAAAAACCCATCACTGGGGAAAAATAAGAAACCTCATGGGGATCCACACGAAAGAGAGATCCCTCCCCCTGGACAAGCATCCAATGTGTCTAAGATTATTGTTTAAATATGATCTCATTCTACTCTACGGCTAAATATCTAAAGAAGTCAGTAGATGTTCTTCATCTTGATGGAAACACGAGGACTACTCATCCCAGCGATGCCCTGGACGGGGATGAGTAGATGGATTTCATCCTGATGGAAACGGGATGGTTAAGCAAGCCTGGAGGCCTCCTCAGCCTGGTGGCGCTCAGGACGGAGTGCCTAGATGGGTTAATCCTGATGGAGACGGGTTGGTAGATCAAGAGCAGGGGCCTCCTTAGTCTGGTCATGCCTAGGACAGTAACGAAGAGGATCCATCAGGAATCTGAAACAGAGCCCTCTCCCAAAGAGGAAGAGAGAGGTGGACAACATGTGAATCAGACTGAACCAACAAGTGGTGGAAAAAACTAAGTGAAAAGACAGTAGCGAACAATGAATAAGATGGAACGCCAGGGATCAGACAAAGGCGATGGCTGGGCAAGGGCAAACCGCCAGTTGTTTGAATCTGAATACTGGAAAGGAGAGCTCGCAAGTTTCTCAAACCTGTATGAATAAAATAAAGAACGTTCAGATGTGCGAATAACGTTCAAACATGGTAAAAAGTTCATTTTTGCTTGAAACATCCTCTAAACTATCATCCCACATGAAAGCAACAGGAGCCTCTTCAATCCATCGCCAGATTTGATTAGAAGTTTCAAACATATTCTCTAAATTCCTGGAATAAGAAAACAGTCTTTGCACACTGAATTCTGCCCGCTGTGCTGGCATGCTAATTGGCTGTTACCATGAACCTTCTAATCTCAAACACAGATTCCATTCATTATGAGGGGGATGATGTCTGATCTTTGCCAATCAGAAAGGATTATCATCTCCTGCTTTGATGTTCCTCTCAGACATGAGCTCCTTAAATATTTCATCAATTTTTATGTGAAGTCAGCGGAACGCAAAAAGTTACAGTTTTTCTCCAAGTTTTTATTCAGACAGAAGTAACACTTCATTTTAGAGTGAAATGTGTTTGGTTGTGTCACAGAGTTGTTAGATAATTCATCTGGTCTCTGGAGATATTTATATCGTTTAAATACTTCACTAGTCTTCCTATAGATCGGGACACAGTGGTACTCCTCCATCTTGAGAAGATTTGGGGACGTCAGAGTTCTGTAGTATATAAAACATTTAAAAAATCACATTAGTCACATTTTATACAAAATTCAACAAGAGAACCACAGAAAAATGTCTGTCTTTACCCACAAAAAGCACAAAAAACCCCAACAATAATAAAGTCAAAATGTCTGAGTGGGTAATTTTTTTTTGTTTTTTTATTTTGAATTACTCTATTCATCCCTCACCGGGGAAATTTGTTTGCTGCACTCCTTACACCGCAGCAGGCTGCCCTTCAACGGCGCCAATGGTGGGAGAAGCGGGGGTTAGGTGTCTTCTCCAAGGACCCTAGACGTGCTCTCCGTGGGACGCGAACCCGCGACCTTCCACGCGGCCACCGTCTCCACCCCAAGATCTCCAAGGGTCTCCAAGGGTCTTAAGATCAACTTGGGCTCCAAATTTTCAAGGGTAACTCTCTGGAATTCAAACCAACATTATTAGAAAGCAAAAATCCTCACGAGTTCAGAGACATCAATAATTTCTCGGAAGGACAAAAAGTCAGTGAACAAATATAAAAAGTATTGAAAAGGACACAAACACCACTGGCTGTGCCAAATGGTGCCAAACTGTGCCGTGGTGACCGTCCGTCTGACTAGTTTAAACTAAAGTACCGTAATTTCACGGCTATAAGGCACATGTAAAAGTCTTAAATTTTCTTCAAAATGGGCGGTGCGCCTTGTGTGTGAGAAAAGGCAGACCTAAAAGAAAAGGCATGAGAACGTTAAAGAGTGAAGTGTGAGCGGCGTGGGAGCGATGGATGACTGAAGGAGACCACAGTTTCACGAAGAATGGAAGGCAGCGCCGGGCGAGTTACGCTACAGTTTGCCAATGGATTGTAGATGCTTGGACTAACGTGTCTGCTGGTACTGTTATCCGAGCTTTCTCAAAAGCTGGTATCCTTTCTGAGGAGCCGCACAGTACAGACAGTGACTTTGACAGCGAGGAGCGAAGTGGACCTGCTCTGTTGGATTTTGCGCAGCTGTTCGATTCCGAAACAGAGGATGAGGACTTTGACGGATTTGAATAAAGACTATTACCGGTAATGTGCTTGTTTAGTATCGTTACTACTTAAATAAAGCACAACCAAACTCAGTTTTGCTCCCGATCTATTTTTTAATACACACATTTGCATGCTTGCGTGTGTGTTGTTGTAAGGCGGTGTGTGACTGAGACTGCGCCTTTTCGTACGGTGCGCCTAATGGTCGTGAAATTACGGTACATTTGATTCTACTTTGTTTGACTGTTTGAAGATGAAACTTTACAAGATAAGGGTTGTACACTGGACTGTGCCGACATGCAGAGAAATAGCTTAACATTATTTTAAAGAGATATTTATCTGAAATGTTTTTTTTTTTTTCAGATGGAAATGCACTGAAAGTTTTTGTTTATTCATTCTGATTTTCACACCGTCTGACATTAATACTGATATTTACTTATTTGAAAAAATTGCATAAGTGTTCTCTTTAATGCGGCACAAAAATTATTCAAATGACCAAGTAGAGGCAGATATCAACACTGTTCACTTTGGCTTTATCATTTTTGATTGGAACAGACAATAGTCTGTGGTCATGGAGTCATTTTAACGCCTGGTCCTCCCTCATCTTAAGTCCTTAACCTCCTGCTCCCTGGACCCTCGGCAGTTTGCGGTCTGTAGACGACGCCATCAACCTGGCCCTCCACTTCACCCTGCAGCACCTGGACTCCCCGGGAACCTATGCTAGGATCCTGTTTGTGGACTTCAGCTCTGCATTCAACACCATCCTCCCTACCCTGCTTCAGGACAAGCTCTCTCAGCTCAACGTGCCTGACTCCACCTGCAGGTGGATTACTGACTTCCTAACAGACCGGAGGCAGTGCGTGCGGCTGGGAAAGAATGTCTCCACCTCTCGGACTATCAGCACAGGATCTCCACAGGGCTGTGTTCTCTCTCCCCTGCTCTTCTCCCTGTACACCAACTCCTGCACCTCCAGCCATGACTCTGTCAAACTGATCAAGTTTGCAGATGACACCACCCTCATTGGGCTAATCTCTGATGGTGATGAGTCGGCCTACAGGATGGAGGTAGACCGGCTGGTGTCCTGGTGCAGCAACAACAGCCTGGAGCTCAACGCTCAGAAGACAGTGGAGATGATCGTGTACTTTAGGAAAGTCACAGCTCCCATTACCCCCCTTGCACTGACAGACTCCCCCATCACCCTGTAGACTCTTTCCGCTTCCTCGGCACTACCATCACACAGGACCTAAAGTGGGAGCCATCCATCAGCTCCCTGATCAAAAAGGCCCAGCAGAGGATGTACTTTCTGCGGCAGTTGAAGAAAGCCAAGCTGCCCACCCAGATGTTGGTGCAGTTTTACAGAGCCATCATCGAGTCTGTCCTCACCTCCTCCATCACTGTGTGGTACGCTGGAGCCACAGCCAGGGACAAACATAGACTGTATCTCACTGCGCACTCTGCAGAGGTGATCGGCTGCAGCCTTCCATCTCCCCATGACTTGTATGTCTCCAGGACTTGGGGGCATACAGGTCGGTTTGCTGCTGACCCATCCCACCCTGGACATGGACTTTTAGAGCGACTCCCCTCAGACAGGAGGCTCCGGCCCATTCGGACCAGAACCTCTTGCCGCAAAATAAAAGTCAATAAAGGCAACAAAAGTCTTTCTGGTTCTGATTTGGTGCAGTGGTTTGAGTGCACCGTACAATTTTATTTGCCCCCGCGACCCGGCCCTGGACAAGCGGAAGACAACGGAACGGAACTTTGCTGAGACGTGCATAAAATCCCTCTTTTGTGAAGCAGTGATCTTGTTTTTTAATCAAAATCATCACTTAAGTCAAAACCTCTTGATCAGGAAATACACTGTCCAGAAGACGACTATGAAGCCTTTTCTACAACTGTGATAAGAGCTTCAATGAGCTCCATTATTTCATTCTTTGGATTGTTTTTATTTCCATTCACACGCAGCCAGAGAAACAAAGGAAAATGTAAAAACAGACCAAACTATTAAATTTACATATATTAGTGTTTAAATTTATGCCTGTGAAAAGTGACTCCCTCCCAGTTGGATTGCAAATATAATGGTGACACGAATGTTCCCACAGACACGTCTGAGAGTTTCCAGCATTGGGAATTTAAGCTTTTAAAAGAGTGAATTTGCAAAGAAGCCAACTAATTAGTCCTCTGACGAAAGCATCGGAAGAATGAGCCACATTTATCACATTGACAGGGGTGCCATTATCACAGAAGAATATTACCTGCTTTCCAGATCAGCGTGGTAGATCGCGTGCCACCGGTATGGGGTCACAGAGCGATAAACAAAACGTTCTAGGGCAGAGTTAATTATTCTTTTGGCCGTGTATGCAAACTACTGTGTTTAAAGCCCCAAAGTGGGAATGACGGATGAGCCTAGATAATCAGTTTAGAAGTAAGAGAGAAGCATGAGAACCCTGGGAGATCTAAAGGGGCTGAAGACTTTTATTAAGGGGTAAAATTATGCCAGCTCGCCCTGACACAAATCCTCCACCGCAGCTTTAGAATCTGCCTTTTATAATTAATACATGGATGGTTATTTTAGGAGCTAACCCCATTACTTGTGTTTTTCTTGGTGTCTGTTTTTAAGTAAAAAATGAGGGGATTACAGTAATCAGGGTCACGTAAAGGTCTGTTTATCACAGTTTCAGGCTTTTTAACGGAGCGCTGGTGGCGGCACACTAATGGCTTTATTAGTCCTTTATTTTGGGTTTCAGAGGAATTTAAATATCATTAACACAAAGACAGAACCTGCTTGTTTGGAATGTTGGATAAAGATTCTGCTTGAGATCTAAAATTGAAAAAGCCAAAGAGTGATGAGCATCACTAGAAATCTGAGCACTTTCAGGAAACAAGACAAGAAAACTGATTGGATTTGATTTCTTTTAGATATTAATTTTCAGTTATTTGTTCCTTTTGTAAAGATAATCTTTAACCTCTTACCTAAACTTATAAAATGGACACCTTATCACTTAAAATAACGTTGTGACCTCCGTTTCTAAGGTAAAAAGTCAAAAGTCTTGTGTAAAAATCAACATTTTACGGAACAAAAATTGCTGTAAAAATATTACGATGTACTTGATACTTTTTCACTGGTGGCCATATCATTGTGACAAAAAAGGTCAGTTCTAACTATATAATATATAATAGCTCCATATCAGGTCGCAACAACAAAAATGATGTCAGTAAAATAATGTTTTTCCCCCAATTTCCTCTGGACAAAAATGAGAGAAGGATATGGCTTAAGCTAATTTAGTCATGGTTTTAAGGATGTGAAAGCAGGAGGACCCAAATGCAAGACTTCAAACAGGGTTTATTAACTTAATTTAGGAAAGTCTGTAAAGCAAGAAGCACAGGGTTGACTCAAGGTTTCAAAAGTCCAAATAATAACAAAGTTCAAACATGGTCAGACAACCAGGGTGACCTGGCTGGAAGGGATGGTAAGACCCGACAGGGAAGTCTGGGATGATTCCCCTTAAATAGATGGCAGGGTGCCCAGATACTGTAAGTGGAATCAGGAATCATCCCCAGGTGATCCTAATCAGGTTGATTAGGAATATCCAGGGCTCCCTCTGGTAGCACGTGAGGGATCTTGACAAATATGATAAATTTCATCTTTAATCAGATTGTCAATGCCTGTTCCCTTCAGACCTCAGAAGCTAAGCAGGCTGGGCTTGGGCTGTACTTGGATGGGAGACCGTTAATACAGACCGGTAATAGTTTGAAAAAACACCCCAGATTTCTTCATTATTTGGCCAACAAAAAAAAAAATCCCCCTTCTACTCCCACCATTGGTGCCATTTTGGCTGCCTGCTGTGGTGCAATGCAGCAAAAGTAATTTCCCCATGAGAGATTAATATAGTACGGGAAAAAAAAAAAGTGACAGAATGATGTGAGACGTACAGTGTAAAATCCGGATATGATTTTACAATGTTTATACCTTCATGCCTTGGTCCCAAAAATAGGAACTAGTCAAACCTAGAGATAACCGAGACACTCTCTGGAACTAAAATAACTCACCGATATGAGGAAGCTTTTCCCTCTTCCATCTTCTCACACATTAAGGAAATAAAATCAGCTCTCACACAAATCACCCCAGGGATTAACTTTAATATATTGTTGCTCACCAAAAGGGTAATCCCAAGAAAAGAACCAGCCAATCAAAAGTCTAGATTCTTTTTCAGATGTGAGGGTTAAGAGCGAGCGTGATTGTGCACGTAAATCAAGTTGTGCATGAGAATGAGGGCTAATTGAGGTTTTCCATCTCTAGGTGCTTAATGTGGTTGCTGTGGTAACCTTTGTTTGAAAGAGGACTTCCATTCCTACACACACACGCACACACACAGACACACACACACACACACGATCATATGAGTGTGTGTGTCATGCATCGGTGATTTTAAAGAAGCAGCAGATACATAATGGGGAATCCTCCGAGGTTTTAATGTGGAACTCACTGTGCAGAGTGTTACAAAATAAAACTACAAACAAAGAACACACACACATTCATAGTATGCATACACTCTTACTCCAATAAATACACACATTTACAGACTTACTGTACTTCAGACACACACAGACATACATCAAACTGTCCAACTCTTCTGATTCAAAAGAAAGTCTTTTAATTTGAAGGTCAAAACTTGATCCTCGAGAAACAAAAAGAAGTGTAAACAAACCAAACACATATGTTTACTTATTTAAGTCAGGGGGCTGAGGACGTTAACGCCTTGTTTTACGTTAATTGTTCCGTTCCGTCATCTTCCACTTAACCGGAGCTGGGTCACGGGGGCAACAGCCTCAGACGGGAAGCCCAGGCTTCTCTCTCCCCAGCTGCATCCTCCAGCTCACCCGGAAAGATCCGGAGTCTTCCCCCAACCAGTTGTGAGACATAATCTCTCCAGTGGGTCCGAGGTCTGCCTCTTGGTCTCCTCCCGGTGGGATGTGCCCAAAACACCTCACCAGCGAGGCGTTCGGGAGGCATCCTGACCATCTCGACCTGGAGGAAGAGCAGCTCTACACCGAGCTCCACCTGGATGGCAGAGCTCTTCCCTCTATCTCTGAGTGAGAGTCCAGCCACCCTGCAGAGGAAGCTCCTTTTGGCCGCTTGTATCTGTGATCTCGTTCTAATGTTCTTACAATAATTATGTTTCAGTTGATACATCAGTTCATTTCATCACAAAAAGGCACTTATTCCAGTGCATCCAGGAATGGCTTCGCGCCCCTGGTGCTCCATCTCGGCCCGGACAGAGAACGAGCCTAGTGCCTTGAACCCGGAAACTGTTTTTTCCCCATTAACTTTTTCCAAACACACGTTTTGGTTTTTACCCTGTTTTTGTATTTTTGTTTCTGATAATGAAAACTCTACGATAAAAAAAATCCAAAGTGAATATGACGAATCGTTTTATCCATTTTTTGAGAGAAAAATGTTAGAAATAAAAATGCATGATATTTATTTGGAATTCCATATTTTCTAGGAAACAATTTGAAATCAAATCACGTGTAATATGATCACTTTCTTAACAATAACACACATATAAACATAAACACAGATGCACACGTACACACACACACGTACACACACACGTACACACACACGTACACACTTACGTATATACACATACCTGTGTGTGTGTGTGTGTGTGTGTGTGTGTGTGTGTGTGTGTGTGTGTGGGTGGGTGGGTGGGTGGGTGTGTGTGTAAATGAGCCCAGTGTGTACCACACATTTTAATGCTCCTCTAATTACATTATAAATTTAAATGAGTTGTGTCAGTAACCACAACAAACTGGCAACCTGTTAAGAGTGTACCCCACCTCTAGCCAGTAATCAGCCGGCTCAGGCTCCCCGCAAGCCTATGCCAATGTTTGTTTCATGTGGTTCCTACGGAAACACTTCATCCAGCCAATCAGAACGCAATGCAATGTTGCATGTTCTGTGATTCTAAGATGGAAGTGCAGTGGTATTACTGTGTTTGTTTGTTTCTGTGTGTTGTGTTGCATCACACATCCCTAAATTTTTCTACAGTAGAAATTAATTACTGTCCTTTAATCAGGCTCGTTGATCAGAGCACATCATCACACCAGCACAGGTTTAATCAAACTGTTTGATGATGATTCTGCGTTTTCTTCTGCAAACACCAACATTTACAGAGCTGCTTTCAATATTATCATAATGTCAATAATCTACTGTACCGACACGACGCTGCAGCAACAAATATCTGACATTTATGCAAATAATAACCTGCCGATACTCGCAGGTTGTAAATGTTTGCAGTGAATTATCAGCTTGTATCTGACGAGACTGGAACCCAAACCACAGAAGCAGACTCTCGTTCAGTCAGTTTTCAGTATCCAGACTCATCGACACATTAAAGAGGTAAAGAGAGAGCTGAGCTGAAAAGCATGGCTCTCGGTTTACAAGTCGATCCACGTTCCTACCCTCACCATGGTAACCAGCATCTATGTTCCTACCCTCACCATGGTAACCAGGATCTACGTTCCTACCCTAACCATGGTAACCAGGATCTACGTTCCTACCCTCACCAAGGTAACCAGGATCTACGTTCCTGCCCTCACCATGGTAACCAGGATCTACATTACTACCCTCACCATGGTAACCAGGATCTACGTTCCTACCCTCACCATGGTAACCAGGATCTACGTTCCTACGCTCACCATGGTAACCAGGATCTATGTTCCTACCTTCACCATGGTAACCAGGATCTACGTTCCTACCCTAACCATGGTAACCAGGATCTACGTTCCTGCCCTCCCCATGGTAACCAGGATCTACATTACTACCCTCACCATGGTAACCAGGATCTACGTTCCTACGCTCACCATGGTAACCAGGATCTACATTACTACCCTCACCATGGTAACCAGGATCTACGTTCCTACCCTCACCATGGTAACCAGTATCTACGTTCCTACCCTCACCATGGTAACCAGTATCTACGTTCCTACCCTAACCATGGTAACCAGGATCTACGTTCCTACCCTCACCATGGTAACCAGGAACTACGTTTCTATCCTCACCATGGTCTGCTGTGGGGGGTGACCTAAAGAATAAGATCGCGGATATAAGTGGCCGAACGTAGCTTCCTCTCACTCTGAGATCGGGTGAGGAGTTCTGGCATCTGAGAGGAGCTTGATGTTGAGCCACTCCTCCTCCAAGTTGAGGTAAGCCAGACAGGGTGGTTCGGGCATCTGGTCAGGATGCCTCCCAAGCACCTCGTTTGTGAGGTGTTTCGGGCACATCCCATCGGAGAGACTATTTCTTATAGCTGGCCGGGGTACGACTCGGGATTCTTCCAGATGAGCTGGAGGATGCAGCCGGGGAGAGAGAAGCCTGGGCTTCCCGTCTGAAGCTGTTGCCTCGTAACCCGGCCCTGGTTAAATTAAAGAATTACTCTATTCATCCCTCACCGGGGAAATTTGTTTGCTGCACTCCTTACACCGCAGCAGGCTGCCCTTCAACGGCGCCAATGGTGGGAGAAGCGGGGGTTAGATGTCTTCTCCAAGGACCCTAGACATACTCTCCGTGGGACGTGAACCCGCGACCTTCCGGTCCACGGGCAAACGCTCTAACCACGCGGCCACCGTCTCCACCCAAGCGGAAGACAACGGAATGAAGCGAAAAAAGATAGGGACATATTGTTCAACAATTTGTCATCGGCTTATAGGTGTTTGTTCCTAAAATCAGACCTAGTAAAAAGTTCTTTTTGGACCGACACGTCTACATTCAAGTTTCTAAAACATAAGCAAAGAGAAAAAAAAAGCTTACGTTTGTTGTTTTTCCAACAATCCATAAAGAAGAAAGTGTCTTTTCTTTTACTCAAGACAATTTATTCACAAATAGTTCGAGAACATAAACTTGTTTGACTGGATTACTTCTTCTTCTGTCATCATTTCTCTTCAGGGGGCGCCACAGCAAGTCAGTTTCTTCCATCTAACCCTATCTGCTGCATCTTCTTCGGTCACACCAACTATCTTCATGTCTTCCTTCACTGTATCCATGAACCTCCTCTTTGGTCTTCCTCTAGGCCTCTTTCCTGGTGGTTCCAAACCCAGCATCCTTCTTCCGATGTACTCTCTCTCTCTCCTCTGCACATGTCCAAACCATCTCAGTCTGGCCTCTCTGACTTTAAAACCTCTAACATGTGCTGTTCCTCTGATCCTGTCCATCCTGGTCACTCCCAGAGAGAACCTCAGCATCTTCATCTCTGCAACCTCCATCTTCATCTCAACGTAAATACACCGACATACAAATATAAAAGTATATATTAGTATTTATTAGTTTTTAGTTTGATTAGTTTTTTTTCTGGAAACAGTACATTACTAAGATAAAAAAAATGCCATGTTTATCTAAATATGCTATGAGGTCCTAAATATTACCACACAAAAGTACAATAAGACAGCCGATTGGCCGCGTTACCGGACCCCTCACCAAGCTGAGCTTAATAAAAAGGACTTTTTATTATTATTATTTTTCACAAAATGAGATGAGCCAGCTGAAAAACAAAGTGAGATTCTGACGTGAAAAATACAGCTTAAAGGTCCAAACCATCACAGAAGGTGTTGAGATGTTGTGTCGCCATAGCAACCAGCACACAGCATCTCCTGAAGAGAATGAGAAGGGGGATTTGTGATTCATATCCAAACACCAGCAAGATGAGACTCCAAATAAACTGAGGTAGATTTCCACCCCCAGACAGTCGAGCTGACAGCTGTGAGCGGAAAGATGGAGGGGGGCAAAGAAGAGAACAAATAAACATAAACAATGGCATTAATTCCCCCCGCTCCTCTCGCATCCTCACACATGACGTGTTCATTGTTTTTACGTGTGTCGCGTTGACTTGTACTGACAAACCGCATCAGAGGAAGCAATAAGTTTCCCCTTCCTAGAGGATGGAATGAAAATAGAGACGGCCATCTTGGCTAAACAACCCACCTTCACTCATTTATTCATCAGTACTAACAGGACGTTACACTCTCTCCTTTATCATAACGAAGAGACAACTGGGTTAAATGAGGTTAAACGCCTTCATGTTTACTGGTACCATCACATACATGAAGGTTTAGGTGAACATGTGTCAGACCGAGTATCCGTCTTCCACATATCCGAGGCCAGGTCGCGGGGGCAACAGACTCAGACAGGAAGCCCAGGCTTCTCTCACCCCAGCTGCATCCTCCAGCTCACCCGGAAGGATCCTGAGTCGTTCCCCAGGCAGCTGTGAGATATAGTCTCTCCAGCAGGCTGAGGGTCTGCCTCTTGGTCTCCTCCCAGTGGGACGTGCCCAAAACACCTTACCGGTGAAGCACACGGGGGGCATCCTGACCAGATGCCCGAACAACCACATCTGGCTTCTCTCGAGCAGGAGGAGGAGCAGCTTGACACCGAGCTCCTCCCAGATGGCAGAGCTCCTCACCCAATCTCTGAGAAAGAGCCCAGCTCATTTCGGTCGCTTGTACCCGCGATCTCATTCTTTCGGTCACCACCCTTACCTGGGTGGTGACCGAAAGATTCCTGATGGAATATCAGGGAATACTACTACACCCCAAACATTACACCCCATCCCTCAGGTACAAACATGCCTGCAAGAGGGATCTGAAGTTGTGCAGCATCAAGGCCGAGGAGGACAGAGAGATCCAGCATGATATCTCAGACCCGGAAACAACAGAGTTATTCTGCCACTGCGCCCCCATGACTCATACACTCTATCACATTTACAGAAAGTGTGGTAGGAGCTGCAGCTCCCGCATTGGCTCCGGCTTATTCAGCCACACAAGACCCAGGAGAGGTTGCCAGGCTGTAGCGGGGCCACATGTAGAGATAGACTCATTCCTAGGGGCGTTTACTCAGTGGCCAATCAAACTAACATGGCTGTTTTTAGAGGGTGAAAGGAAATCAGAGTATCTGGAGGAAACCCTCATATACACAGGGAGAACATGCAAACTACACACAGAACGACCTGCATTACGAGCCACGCCACACCGGGGGTGGAACAATATTTAGAAGATGATTTCAATCCTTTTAATTATCCTAACTTGTTTGTATGCCACTGCCAACTTAACATCCTAAAATAGTTTGTTTTAAATTTAAAATAAATAATAATTATTCATTTTCCCTGATGGGCCACATTTATCTCTCTGATGGCCTTTTTCAGCCCGTGTGCCTAGTGTTGGACATCCCTGCTGTAACTACTACACTCAACAAAAATATAAACGCAACACTTTTGTTTTTGCTCCCATTTTTCATGAGATGGACTTGAAGATCTAAAATTCATTCCAGATACACAATATTACCATTTCTCTCAAACATTGTTCACAAATCTGTCTAAATGTGTGATAGTGAGCACTTCTGCTTTGCTGAGATAATCCATCCCACCTCACAAGTGTGCCACATCAAGATGCTGATCTGACCTCACGATTAGTGCACAGGTTTTCCTTATACTGCCCACAACAAAAGGCCACCCTGAAATGTGCAGTTTTGTCTCACAGCAAAATGCAACACATGCCACAAGCATGAGGGAGCGTGCAATTGCCATGCTGACAGCAGGAATGTCAACCAGATCTGTTGCTCGTGCATTGAATGTTCATTTCTCCACCATAGGCCGTCTCCAAAGGCGTTTCAGAGAATATGGCAGGACATCCAACCGGCCTCACAACCGCAGACCATGAGTAACCACACCAGCCCAGGACCTCCACATCCAGCAGGTTCACCTCCGAGATCGTCTGAGACCAGCCACTCAGACAGCTGCTGAAACAATTGGTTTGCATAACCAAACAATTTCTGCACAAACTGTCAGAAACCGTCTCAGGGAAGCACAACTGCATGCTCGTCGTCCTCATCGGGGTCTCAACCTGACTCCAGATCGTCGCCGTAACAGACTTGAGTGGGCAAATGCTCACATTCGATGGCGTCTAGCACGTTGGAGAGGTGTTCTCTTCACGGATGAATCTCGGTTTACATTGTTCAGGGCAGATGGCAGACAGCGTGTGTGGCGTCGTGTGGGTGAGCGCTTTGCTGATGTCATTGTTGTGGATGGAGTGGCCCATGGTGGTGGTGGGGTTATGGTATGGGCAGGCATCTGTTATGGACGAAGAACACAGGTGCATTTTATTGATAACATTTTGAATGCACGGAGATACCGTGATGAGATCCTGAGGCCCATTGTTGTGCCATACGTCCATGAACATCACCTCATGTTTCAGCAAGATAATGCACGGCCCCATGTTGCAAGGATCTGTACACAATTCTTGGAAGCTGAAAATGTCCCAGTTCTTGCATGGCTAGCATACTCACCGGACATGTCACCCATTGAACATGTTTGGGATGTGCTTGACCGGTGTATACGACAGTTCCCACTAATATCCAGCAACTTCGCTCAGCCATTGAAGAGGAGTGGACCAACATTCCACAGGCCACAATAGACAATCTGATAAACTCTATGCGAAGAAGATGTGTTGCACTGCATGAGGCAAATGGTGGTACACCAGATACTGACTGGTTCTGAGTGCCCAGACCGCCAATAAAGCAAAAACAAAATGCACATTTCAGGGTGGCCTTTTATTGTGGGCAGTATAAAGTACACCTGTGCACTAATCATGATGTCAGATCAGCATCTTGATGTGGCACACTTGTGAGGTGGAATGGATTATCTCAGCAAAGCAAAAGTGCTCACTATCACACATTTAGACAGATTTGTGAACAGTGTTTGAGAGAAATGGTAATATTGTGTATCTGGAATGAATTTTAGATCTTCAAGTCCATCTCGTGAAAAATGGGAGCAAAAACAAAAGTGTTGCGTTTATATTTTTGTTGAGTGTATTTTCTTCATTTAATGTTAGAAATCATCTCAGTAACATGAGGGAGTTAAGTTCAGTGCGCATGCGCTGAAACTCTACGTTACCGCGACAACGCTCTTTTAGCAACCGCTTTGAAAGCAAAAAGAAAAGAAATTAGAATCATCCCCAGAGTTCATCCCTCTCTTCTCCTGTGTTTTTTTTCTAATCAGCCACAACTGCTATTTTCTTCGTTCGATGTTTGAAATAATTTCCGCCATTTTAACAATTCTCAGCAACATGGGGGAGTTCAGTTCAGTGCGCATGCGCTAATACTCGACGTTACCCTGACAACGCTCCGTCAGCAACCGCTTTGAAACGAAACAAAGACAAAATAAATTAGAATATGTCCTTAATTACGTCACTTTAAAGGCGTCACTAGTCTTTATAGAGCAGAAATTTTCAAGCGTCGGAACATTCCAATCCTAACCAGGAGAAGAAGCAGACGCTAAAGCAGCAGAAGCCAAAGAAGCAGAAGCCAAATAAGCAGAAGCTAAAGAAGCAGAAGTTAAAGCAGCAACTATTAGCAGCATTTACGCGATCATCATGAAGGAAATCATCGATTTTCAAGATAAGAGAGAAGCTGGAGTAACATCAACCAGCATTCAGCCTTTTGTTACGAAACAACTTAACAAAATCAGCGAAGCTCAGTTCGCCATGCTTGTTGCTGGTATTTGTGACGATGCCACGCAAGCCATTTTGAGCGATTTAATCGTGGAAATTATCCAAAAAGTCACCGTGAATATAGTTGAAGATGTCCTCTCTTGCATCGGAAAGCAAGGAACTTCACTACCGCGAGTGGACTTCAAAGTTTTCTTCAAAGACTCCATAACAACCAGTTTTGCCACTGCTCTCAGTGTCCCGCAAACAACCTGCGACGCTTTTGAGAAGCTCACAGTACTTTTTGAAGAGGAAGTCCAAGCAAAGGTAACCTCCATAATTTATGTCATCAAGAAGACCGAAGTGTGGCCGGTACAACCTGCTGTGTACGTCAGTAGTCTTCTAACAAGTGTTCAGACTTTACGTACCATGATCTTCCAAGCTTCCATCTGCATCCGGAAACTTTTGGAAAATCAAAAGATGAACTGTCCAAAGGAATGCTGTCGAGAACAGAATGAAAAACGACCGCGTACGGCTCCGTCATTAAGAATCGAGACATCAGTCAGAAGTCATAAACCGTGCAGGAGTTTTACGTCTTCTGTTCATACGAGGGTCAGAGACATTATTCATAAGTATCTTGACCAATCAAACGAGCCCGTCACTGATTCACACGACATAATTTCTTTTGGATCAAGCGAAATTGCCAGTATCATCATTGATGAGCTGAACTCCAAATCTCAAGCTAATAATGACAACTGTAAATGTCCGTTCAATACAAATGTCAGCAAAATAGTAAAAATACTTAAAGACATTTTCATTCGTGCGAGACCATCAGGAACGGTTACTAGGACTGAAAAGAAGGAGGGAAGCCCTCTTTCAAGACCCAGCTGTATCAAGACCCTCCATGAACTCTATGGACACATGGTGTCAGAGTTGAAAAAGGGCTCAAAAAATAAGAAGACATCAAAACACCTGCTAGATCTCAAAAACGTTTCTCCTCAGTCACGTCTAAACACTAATACATTTACTCTACCGGGATACATCCCGGAGCCGGAACGCTTATGTCCGACACGGGCAACATCACCGCGGTCCAGCGTCACAAAACGCCTGTCAGAAACATCTGCTTTTGAAGTGATTAAGTCACAGACAGAGCTTTTCTGTAATGAGTTGAACCATGAGCGTTCTCAGGAGAAAAATATGCCAAGAGCCACCAATACCAAAATTAACGAGTTGACCCGTAACTTTGCCCGAGAGCTAACCACCAATGTTTACGATGTCTTAATGAAAACTTTGACATATGAAAAACCTGTTTTAAAGAAAGGACAGTGCATCTCCGATTCCATCTTCTCAAGAAAAAGGATGCTATCGGACTTTCCTTCACACATTTCTTCCGAAGAGTTATACGCAATGGCCGAAGATGAAGTCGGAAAATTCGTGCAGAAAATTCTCTTATTGAATGAAAACTTGTGCGATCAAGACAACAATGACCATGTATCAAGTGCTTTACATGATATTCAGAATGTCATACGAGAACTAAGTTCTAGGAGAGCAGAGGAATACTTGATGAACTGCCATACAACTTCACCAAGATTCAACATGCCCACATCATCTTCAGAGTTCTCATTGTTATCTATGACATCCAAATGGGATGAAAATTCCAAGCTTTTTTTGTCCTCTGGGGATGAAAGTGACCAAATTGCTTCTACTAGTAAAAAAAATCCCAAAACACCACAGATGATTGCGGTTAGCGACTGCGTAACTTCTATTCTCTTGAGGGTTTTGCTTGAAAACACCAAATCGACAGCAAAATTCTTGTTTTTGATAAAGATGAAGTATTTAATTAACACTTTAACTGATAAAGTGATGGAAGATGACAATTTACCCAATGCCATCTCACAACTCAGTGAGGAAAACATGAAGAAAATAACGGTTGCAGTAGTTAAAGACCTTGAGAAAGAATTTGGTTCTCATTGGTCAACATTACGAGCTGCAATGCGCACACCTGACCCGGCCTTCGCCGACTCTGTCATAAAGTTTCTAAAACTCTATTTGATCATGAAGAAAAGCAAAACTGCATCCTTCTTTAGTTTTTTTAAAAGAATTTTTACGATGCCCAAAGTCCCAAACTTTTTAAAACGATTTAATCATGAGTGACACCAGATTTGTGTGTGAAGGGATTACAAAAAAGACACCAGCACTCATTAAATAATCACAAAGAAATCATGATCTGAAAAAACTCTGGAGGAGTATCAACACACAAACATAAATCAATTAAAAAAAGCCATGGTTTGAAAAACCTATTGTACAAGTACCCAACATGTTATATTTTTGTGTTTTTCAGATCAAACAATTTTTTTCTTCGTTTCATTCAGAAACGTGATTGCAGGAGTCGGATCCTAAACCGAACTTCTTTGTCAAAACCAAATATTTTGGTTTGCTGGAGAATCAACAAAACAAAAAGGGTACATTTTTAGAAACCCGTACACACCGTCAACCGGGCTCTTTTAAAATCACAATCCTTCAAATTGAAGCTCTACAATCTTAACACTTTGAGTGTATTTTAATTTAAAACCCGATGTACTCAAGAGAGGACAACTAAGAAATCCTTTGGTTCATTTGAGAAGAACGTAACTTTTACTTTGTTGAACAATTTGCTTCAGATGTGGAGTCGTCTTAACTAATTATAATAAACTCTTTATTAAAATAATCTCATAGAGTCTCAGACAGTCTTTCAAACTGCAATAAACCTGATCCAGATTTATTGATACAAAAATAGACAGACAGACCGACAGGTAGGCAGGTAAATGATAGAAAGATGATAGAAAGATAAATAGATGATGATAGGTAGATTGGTAGGTAGATAGATGATGGGTAGATAGGTAGTGAGGTAGATAGATAAATAAATAGATGATTGGTAGGTAGATAGATGATAGATAGATGATGATAGGTGTATGTATATCTATCTATCTATCTATATATATATAGATATAGATGATAGGTACTGTAGCTAGATAGATAGATTGATAGCTAGATAGATAAATGATGATAGGTAGGTAGATAGATGATGATAGGTAGGTAGATAGAGGATAGATAGATAGGGAGTGATGTCGGTCGATAGATAGATAGATAGGGAGTGATGTCGGTCGATAGATAGATAGATAGATAGATAGATAGATAGATAGATAGATAGATAGATAGATAATAGATATATGATGATAGGTAGCTAGGTAGATAAATAGATAGATGATTGATAAATGATGATAGGTAGATAGATAGATAGATAGATAGATAGATAGATAGATAGATAGATAGATAGATAGATAGAAAGATAGATAGATGGATGGATAGATAGATTGATCGATCAATAGATGATGATTGGTAGGTAGATAGATGACAGATAGATAGATGAAAGATAGATGATAGTTAATACATAGATAGATGGTAGGTAGTTAGGTAGATAGATAGATTTACTTTATTGATCCCACACTTTGGAAATTTGTGCCTTACAGCAGCAAACAAGAAAGAAAGAGCGCATACATACAAGAAGGAAAATAAAAAATAAAATATTAAAATAATAAAATAGAGGGAATAATGTGACAAAACATTGAGGTTAATATAGACTGCAAGTGCAAAGGGGGTAAAAAAAAAGTAACACAAGAAGCATGAAGTGACAAACTGATGAATTACATGAGCATGAACCAGTTATTTGCTATTCTTTTAGTTAGATAGATAGATTCATGATAGATAAATGATTGAAAGATGATGATGATAGGTAGGTAGGTAGATGAAAGATAGATATACAGATAGAAAAATTATAGATAGATTAGAGATAGATTGGTGATAGATAGATGATAGATTACACATAGACAGGTGACAGATGATTTATAGATATTTAGAAAGATTGATAGCAGATAGATGTTAGATAGGTGATACTTAGATTAGAGATAGATGATATGTATGTGGATGATAGACTACAGATTAATAGATGATAGATAAATAGATGGTAGATAGGTGATAGAGAGGTAGATAGGTATATACGTAGTATAGATGATAGATCAATTATAGAGTGATAGATGATTGCTAGATGGAATAGATAGATAGATAGATAGATACTTTGTTGATGTCCGTGTGAAAATTCAGGAGGTTTTTGAGGAAATCTTGAAAGGACACCGGGTTTGAATGATGTGCAGACAGATGATGAGCAGGCAGGAAGATCTCCCTCCAAGCTTCCTCTCTTCAACCCAAACCACTTCATCCCAAGAGTTCATCCCTCTCGTCTCCAGCGTTTTTCTGATTTCTGATCAGCCACAGCTACCTTTAGAAGACCCAACAGGCAGCTGTTTGTTTCTAAATCTATACAAATACACAGGAATAAATGTCTCTAAACGAGAGTGTGGAAAAGAGGTGAAGAAGCATGTGCAGGCAGGATGGAACGGGTAGAGATAAATATCAGGTGTGATGTGTGATAGAAGAGTTTCAGCTAAAATGAAAGGAAAGGTGTCCAAAACCGTGGTGAGAGCGGCCATGCTGATTGGTCTAGAGACAGTGGCACTGAAGAAAAGACAGGAAACAGAGATGTTTGTAGCAGAGATGAAGATGCTGAGGATCTCTCTGGGAGTGACCAGGATGGACAGGATCAGAGGAACAGCACATGTTAGATGTTTTAAAGTCAGAGAGGTCAGACTGAGATGGTTTGGACATGTGCAGAGGAGAGAGAGAGAGTACATCAGAAGAAGGATGCTGGGTTTGGAACCACCAGGAAAGAGGACTAGAGGAAGACCAAAGAGGAGGTTCATGGATACAGTGAAGGAAGACATGAAGATAGTTGGTGTGACTGGAGAGGATGCAGCAGATAGGGTTAGATGGAAGAAACTGACTTGCTGTGGCGCCCCCTGAAGGGAAAATGCCGAAATAAGAAGAGGACAAGTTTTTATTCGTCCATGTGTTTATATTTGTGTGAGGTCAGCATCATCAGTCGTCAGAATCTGTCGTGGTGAAGACAGAGCAGAGACAAAGAGAGAAACTCGACATTCATGCCCTCATCTTTCAGCTAAAAAGGTAAGATGATCTCAAATTTTAAAAAAGCTAAAAGTTTACAAAGAAGCTAAAGTTAACTTAAAAAAAAGGAACAAAAAAATGCTCCAAAATTTTATTTGAATTTCAAGAGATGAATTGACCTGAATATTTATTTATTTTTTTTTTATTTTGAATTACTCTTTTCATCCCTCACCGGGGAAATTTGATTGCTGCACTCCTTACACCGCAGCAGGCTGCCCTTCAACGGCGCCAATGGTGGGAGAAGCGGGGGTTAGGTGTCTTCTCCAAGGACCCTAGACGTGCTCTCCGTGGGACGCGAACCCGCGACCTTCCGGTCCGCGGGCGAACGCGCTAACCACGCGGCCACCGTCTCCAATATGCTTGATTCATCATTTGCGAAGGGAAATCTGAGTACTGCAGTGCAAACACCAGGTTTTTAACACCTCGATGCCCCCTCGCTCCATCCACTGGTGCCCTAGTCCGGTCGCACTGTGTCTCACCTGGTAACCCAAAAGCTGGAATCCGGAATGGGTCTAGAAAGCCAGGCCGCGGTGAAGAACACCAAACTGGTCTCTCTGTATTTCACTGGAAGCTGCTGGGAATCACAGATGATCTGTGTTGGAGTAAATCAGAAGGAAATCAGACATCATCAGTGACTCCTGTCTGAACATACCCGACTTCACTATGGTGAAGACCTGTGGAACTAAAGATGGTGGACTGGTGGTGTTGTTCCACCACAGTGAAGGATGTGAGTTGCCTTGGCGGTTTAAGATCTTATTATGATTCACTGTAGCTGAAAAACATCATTGCCACAATAACCCACATTTTTCCCAAAGCAGTGCCAATTGTTAGGCGTTCCAAGTTCCACTCCATCCAACGCTTCACCACCAAGCAGCTGTACAGAAGCTGTTTTGTTTTCTGAAAAAAAACAAAGCTGCACTCAGAAGATCCTGTCTTCAATCCTTCTGATTCACTCCAGCACGGAACATCTCCACACGTCCATGAAGACTCCACATTCCTCACTGATGAAGGAGCTCGTCTCTTAAAAGTCCAATAAAAATAAACAAAAAACCTCACAAAGTGACCTCAACCTATGAGATTTTGACATTTGGTTCCATGACACTAAAACCAAATCAGTTCATTTATAGTTGGAACTGAGTGGGTCCAGTTTAATGGGTCCTCATGTGATTTGGAACACATTGCGTTGATAAAAGTCTCACAAACGTGTTTCATAAAAACTCTGACTTGAACATGTTTTTTTAAAAAATTGAATTAGAAAATCTGTCTTACCAAAATTTGTCATCAATAAAACCATTTTTTTCATATTCAAACCTACATTTTTTTACTTTAATAAAGTTATTTTATTTTGTAAAGTAAAAAAAAACAAACTAATGAGCAAGTGAAATGTAGGAAAATAGATGATTAATGGCAGCAGTGGAGTAAAACAAGTTTCCTTTGACAGGAAAAAGTTTCTGCTCCCCCTCACCTCCTCCTCACTGTCACAGAATAACAATGGAATTACTCTGAAAAAAAAAGAGCTCATTTTGAGTAAAGAAAAGCTGCTGCTGCTTCTCATTGAACTGACAAGTAAATACAAACAAAAGCAGGACGTTTTTGGGTCACCAGGACGCAGAAGATAAGGTTATTTTATGACATCAGTTAAAGTAAGATTTACCAAAAAAAAAAAAAACACACACACACGAGGAAAGAGGGTCCTACCCCAAGTGGAGGGGTTTAAGTATCTCGGGGTCTTGTTCACGAGTGGGGGAAGGATGGAGCAGGAGATCGACAGACAGATTGGTGCAGCGTCAGCAATAACTAGGACGCTGCATCGATCCGTATGGTGAAGAGAGAGCTGAGCCGAAAAGCAAAGCTCTCGATTTACAAATCGATCTAGTTCCTACCCTCACCATGGTAACCAGGATCTACGTTCCTACCTTTTTTATTTATTTTTTTTTTTTTATTTATTTATTTCGGTCACAGTGCAACCTCATATCAATGGAATAAAGAAAACAACCATATTCCAGCAAAGGACCGAAAAGGTAACGGCTGAAGCAAACGCTTATTACGCCGACCCTTTTTTTTTTTTTTTTTTTATGTCATAATAAAAGCAAAAAGACATAAGTAAATACTAAGTCATCATAATTGTTATAACACATAACATAATAATATCATAATACATCATAACATATAACATAATCATTACACATATTCGTAACACATAACATAATCATAACACATCATAATTGTTTACTTTTTATAGAAGCTTGAATTTAACCATCAAGACTTGCATATTTTTTAAGTATTAATAACTTAAATTTCTTTTTTAAACATAAAAGATTTAAACACAATTTAAGTTCATCATTACAATTATTCCAAAGATCCACACCTTTAATAGAAATACAGAATTTTTTTAACATTTGTTCTAAATTTATTTTTAATGAACACATCATTTCCTCTTAGTTCGTATGGACTTTTCCTAATAATAAACATATTTTGTAGAGAGTTTGACATCATGTTTTTTTTTATCTTAAACATAAATTTTAAAGTGTGTAATTCCACTAAATCATAGAACTTTAATGTTTTTAAATTTATAAATAGATTATTGGTAGGTTGATTATAAGATGAGAATGTTATTGCTTGTATTGCTTTTTTTGGTAAAATATAAATTGGTTTTGTGTTAGTTTTGTACGTATTTCCCCAAATCTCGATACAATAAGTTATATATGGAAGTACTAATGTATTATATAACATAAACAAACTTTTTTTATTTAGGACAAATCTGAATTTATAAATGATTGCTATTACTTTAGACAGTTCATTTTTTGTATAATTTATGTGTGATTTCCAGCTTAATTTGTGATCTATAATCATTCCAAGGAACTTACTGTCGTAAGCTCGTTCCAATGGGGTGTTATTAAGCATAATTTGAATTTGTTTAGGTACTTTTAATTTTGTAAATACTATAAATTTCGTTTTTTCAATATTTAATGATAATTTATTTATGTCAAACCATATTTTTATTTTACTCAATTCTCTTTCAACTGATTGTATCATTTGGTTCAGGTCTTTTCCTGAAAAGTAAAGAGTAGTGTCGTCTGCAAACAGTACATAATTTATTAGTTTGGATGTGTAACACAAATCATTGATGTACAGGATAAAGAGTTTAGGCCCCAGCGTTGAGCCTTGTGGAATTCCACATATGACTTTTAATAAATCAGATTTTTCCTCCTTTATTTGTACATATTGATATCTATTTTCTAAGTAGCTCTGAAGCCATGTATATGCAGCTCCTCGAAAACCAAATCTGACTAGTTTGCTCAGTAATATATTATGATCTATGGTGTCGAAAGCTTTCTTAAGGTCTATGAAAATACCGATGCCATAATTATTTGAGTCTATTGATGTAGTAATATTTTCTATTAGTTCTGTAACAGCCATATTAGTGGATCGGTTTTGTCTAAACCCATATTGTTTGTCACTAAGGAGCTGGTGTTTCTCTATAAATTTATCTAATCTTATTACAAATACTTTTTCTATTATTTTTGAAAACTGTGGAAGTATGGATATAGGCCGATAATTTGAAAATAATTGTTTATTGCCATTTTTATAGACTGGAATAACTCTAGTTATTTTCATTTTTTCAGGAAATTTACCGATTTGAAAAGACTTATTGCAAATATATGTTAGAGGCTGTGCAATATGTTCTATTGTATTCTTTATTAAATTCATATCAATGTTAAGTGTATCTTTAGATGTTTTTGATTTAAATTGCTTTACTATTTTAATTATTTCATTTTCATTTGTTGGGTTTAAATAAAATGTAAAAGGATTTCTGTTTACAGCATCACTTGGACTTATGTTATGCTTCTCAATACTTTCAGCCAAGGTATTTCCTACATTAACAAAATAATGATTAAATCCTTCTATAATTTCTTTTATATTTTCCAGCTTTGAGCTTTTGTTCATGAATTGTTTTGGTATTTTATATTTTTTATCTTTTATTTTAATTATTTTATTAATGACATTCCATGTTCCCTTAATATTTTCTTTTTGTTCTTCAAATAATTTATGAAAGTAGTCTTTTTTGGTTTTCCGCAAAATACTAGTCAATTTGTTTTTATAATTTTTATATTTTATTTCAGATTCCTTGGTTTTGTGTTGAATAAACTTTTTATATAACATATTTTTCTTCTTACATGCATTTTGTAATCCACTTGTTATCCATGGCTTTATTTTAGAATTTTCTTTAAGTCTTACCTTTTTTAATGGGCAGTTTTTATTGTAGATTTCTAAAAACATGGATATAAAAATTTCATACGCTTCACTTGGGTCAGTTTGGTTGTAGACCTCGTCCCATTTCTGTTTTAATAAGTCTTCTTTAGGTTTATTTAGAGTTTGGTCTGTCACTCGCCTAATATATCTGAATGTTTCAGAGTTTTCTTTGTCATCAGTTATAATTTTATTTTGAAATATAGCAAAAACTGGTAGGTGGTCACTTATGTCACTGACAAGAAGGCCACCAACAATTTTAGCTTCAATATTGTTTATAAAAATATTATCTATTAGAGTGGAGGAATCAATCGTTATCCTGCTGGGTTTATCAATAATTGGTAGTAACATATTTGAATGCATCATATTTATGAAATCAGTTGTTTTCCCATGGGTAGTTGCTTTAAGCAAATTTATATTTAAATCTCCACATATTATTAATTCCTTTGTGGAATATCCATTTATATTTATAATTTCATTCATTTTTTTCATTAAATGTATCAATCGGTGAAACAGGTGTTCGGTATACACAAGTAACATGTACATTTTTTGTTTTTTTAAATTCAAATTTTGACAGTGATTAATTCCATTATATTGTGAACAGATACTGATTTATCTTCAATGATTTTACAGTTAAAGTTTGAGTCCACATAGAGGGCAACTCCACCTCCTTTTTTGTTGTTTCTGGTGACTGTAAATAGTTCGTATCCCTCTATCTTTACTAGTGTTAGAGGGTGCTTCAGCTCGTCCAGCCACGTTTCAGATACGGCTATAACATTAAATTTACCGTACATATGCAGTAGGTCTTTGATTTTTGATATGTTCTTCCAGAGACTCCTAATGTTAATATGTAGCACTGAAAAGTTTTTCTCCAGTTTAACGTTCTCTTTAAATTGTTCGCTTGTGTAATAGTCACAGCTTAAGTCCAAGTTATTGTAGAAATATAATTCTGGATCAAGTTGTTGATCAATACAAGTCATAGTTTGTCTTGTGTTCAGTGCACATATGTTCACCTGTCTCCTTTTCCGCGATGCGTAATCCGTGCATCGTCAAGCGTTCTTTACAATCTTCCGAGAAATCATAATCCTTTTTTAAAGTAACATAATCCAAATAATTATTCATATGGATTCAGGTCTTTCAGCTCTCTTATCGTGATCACTTTCGCTTCTTCTGGCGTACCATTGAGTTTAATCATCACTTGCCCGTTCCGAGTCCACGTAGCTTGTATTTTTTTCTGTTTTCGCAAGTTTCTTGCATGTCTTGCGATGTCTGCACGTCTTTTTGTTAAGTGTTCATTCAGATACAGTATACTCCCGTGCCTCTTAACTTCTTAGCTTGTCGTAATAGCTCTATTTTGTGTTTCCTGTTAACAAAACGCACAATAATATTTGGTTTTGCGTTTTTTTCCTTCTTCGGAAGTGTGTGACAAGCGGATATGTTCTCTGGATCAACTTTTATGTCTTTATTTGCCAGAAATTGAATGACTTGCCTCTCCAGAGTTTGTTGCTCCTCTGGCGTCTCGTTCTCCTCTTCGGCCTGTGCTGTAGCGTTAGCATAGCTGCGGTGTCTAGTTTCCAGTCCACTCACAATAATATCCTCCATCCGAGTATACTGTTCCAAGTCATCAACTCTTCGTTCCAGTCCAGAAATAAGGACGTCTTTTGTCTTTATTATTTGCTTTAATTCTGCCACTTCATTCATCATGGCTATTAGCTTCTTTTGCTGCTGAACTACTGTAGTCATTTCTTCCGACATAAAAGTCAGCGATTTGCTGACCTTCACCATGGTAACCAGGATCTATGTTCCTACCCTCACCATGGTAACCAGGATCTACGTTCCTACCCTCACCATGGTAACCAGGATCTACGTTCCTACCTTCACCATGGTAACCAGGATCTATGTTCCTACCCTCACCATGGTAACCAGGATCTACGTTCCTACCCTCACCATGGTAACCAGGATCTATGTTCCTACCCTCACCATGGTAACCAGGATCTATGTTCCTACCCTCACCATGGTAACCAGGATCTACGTTCCTACCCTCACCATGGTAACCAGGATTTACGTTCCTACCCTCACGATGGTAACCAGGATCTACGTTCCTACCCTCACCATGGTAACCAGGATCTACGTTCCTACCCTCACCATGGTAACCAGGATTTACGTTCCTACCCTCACCATGGTAACCAGGATCTACGTTCCTACCCTCACCATGGTAACCAGGATTTACGTTCCTACCCTCACCATGGTAACCAGGATCTACGTTCCTACCCTCACCATGGTAACCAGGATCTACGTTCCTACCCTCACCATGGTAACCAGGATCTACGTGCCTACCCTCACCATGGTAACCAGGATCTACGTTCCTACCCTCACCATGGTAACCAGGATCTACGTTCCTACCCTCACCATGGTAACCAGGATCTACGTTCCTACCCTCACCTCTGGTCACCAGCTGTGGGTGGTGACCAAAAGAATGAGATTGCGGATTCAAGCGGCCGCAATGAGCTTTCTCCGCAGGGTTGGCTGGGCTGTCACTCAGAGATCGGGGGAGGAGCTCTGTGTAGAGCTGGTCCTCCTCCAGGTCGAGAGAAGCTAGATGGGGTGGTTGGGGCATCTGGTCAGGATGCACACTTTTGTGAATGTGACATTTCCCAAAACCAATGTTACTCAGCACCAACTATAGATGAACCCATTAGGTTTTAAGGATTAAGGTGATAAAATTGAATCCTTCATCTTAGTTCTCACAAACATTCATTTTGAATAGAGAGTGTGACTCAAAGCATTCTGTTCAATCCTTTGTTGTCAACGTATTTTTTTAATGAAGGTTTGAACTCTTAAAGTCTTAAAAAAATTTATGTTTACTTGATAAAAAGTCTGTAAAGTGTGTTAACCCTTTAACTACCCCACCGATCATTGAGGTTTAGAAACCCAAAATCACCTCGACCATATGGTTGAGCAGGCAGCTAAAGGGTTAAAACATTGTTATTGAATGTTTCTTCTGAACTGCTTTATCCAGTACTGGGTTCACAAAGGGTGCCGGAGCCTGTCCCGGCTGATTTCAGGCGAGAGGCAGGGTACAGCCAGAACAAGTCACCGTTCTGTTGTGGAACAACTAGTTCAGTTATTTCTAGGGCCAATTATGCAGCGGCCAATAAACCTAACATGCATGTTTTATTTTTTTGGAGGGCGGGAGGAGACCTACACATACATGGGGCAAATATGCAAACTTCACACAGAGGGGCCAGTGTTTCAACCCTCGTCCTCACTCCAGAACTTGTACCCCAACCTTGTTATTGATTGTAAAAAGTAAAATTAGAGTAGGCGTACATAATAGCTCCACGCACTGGCGTCAACTTGTTCTGGTTCTTTAAGGAAAGATTTCAGATGAGGTCATGATGGAGATTCTTTTCTGGGAATCCTGCTCCACACACAGTTCCACAGAAGAGATGAAATTCATCTTGTTTCCTCCATGAAGCTGACGCTTCCTCTTTTCCCACGCTGTCCACATCACTCTGCTCTCCTCCAATGTGTTTTTATTGTTCTCACTCACATCTGTCTGCAGAACCACTTCCATCCATTCTTTCTGCTTTAACACATTGTAATATTCTAAAGTCAGGTTTCCTTCAGACATTTCTCTATATAGTGTTAATATGGTTACACCAGGGCCGTACAAACAAGAATTGTGTTTAGAAATGTCTTACTTATAAATAAGAGATCAGATATAAATAGGAGTCTAGATCAGGGGTGGGCAAACTTTGTCGTTTGTGGGCCACATTGAGTTTTAACATTTGACCAGGGGGCCAGAACAGGATCAGATGGATGGCATGTTTTGGTACCCTCTAGATTAGATCGATAGAATGTCGCGCTAGATTTTAAACAAGAGCGCTAAATGTTACATCAAGAGCGTTAAATTTCAAACCTAGCGGGGCTAGGTCTGAAATCTAGTGCAATAGCGCTTAAAAACGCGCATTGAGCGGCACTAGGTTTAAAATCTAAGCACTTGATGTAACACGCTTGTTTACATCCGTCTATTGGGCCCAATGGCTTTCCATATCTGTGCACTGTTTATTTTGACAGCATGCGCATCACGAAGATACCGTAATTTCACGGCCATAATGAAAAGGCGCAGCCTCAGTTTTGTGCGCCGTTGCTGTATTTAACACACACAAGGCGCACCGTACGAAAAGGCGCAGTCTCAGTCACACACCGTCTTACAACAACACACACGCACGCATGCAAATGTGTGTATTAAAAAAAAATAGATCGGGAGCAAAACTGAGTTTGGTTGTGCTTTATTTAAGTAGTATAAACGAGCACATTACCGGTAATAGTCTTTATTCAAATCCGTCAAAGTCCTTATCCTCTGTTTTGGAATCGAGCAGCTGCGCAAAATCCAACAGAGCAGGTCCACTTGGCTCCTCGCTGCCAAGTCACTGTCTGTACTGTTCGGCTCCTCAGAAAGGATACCAGCTTTTGAGAAAGCTCGGATAACAGTACCAGCAGACACGTTAGTCCAAGCATCTACAATGCATTGGCAAACTGTAGGGTAACTCGCCCGGCGCTGCCTTCCACCCTTCGTGAAACTGTGGTCTCCTTTGGTCATCCATCGCTCCCACGCCGCTCACACTTCACTCTTTAACGTTCTCATGTGTTTTCTTTCAGGTCCGCCTCGCAGGCATGGCGTTTTCTTTTAGGTCCGCTTTTTCTCACACACAAGGCGCACCGCACAAAAAGGCGCACCGCTCATTTTGAAGAAAATTTGAGACTTTTAGGTGCGCCTAATGGCCGTGAAATTACGGTACATACATTTTAATGGGAGCAGTGTTGTTGTTTTCTCAACAAAGCCAATATATCTAGAGTGCACCACCTAGTGAGGAAACGTCAGAATTGCAGGAGAAATAAAACATTAACGTTTATTTTAATTTTTTCAAGTTCAGCGGGCAGGATTAAAACATTAAACGGGCCGTATGTGGCCCGTGGGCCGTAGTTTGCCCATGCCTGGTCTAGTATTACACTTAATTTAGAGGTAAATTTTGATTAGAATTAAACTTACTATGTAACAAACTGTCTTACCTGCGGTTGTCACGTCTCACAAAAAAATGGATTTTCCTCATTTGTCTTAAAAAATGCGACTAAGATGACAATTTTTTATGATGTAATTTGTTACATCATAACACTTCCAACTCTACATTTCCCAGTACTATTGTTATCCTTACATCCGAACTTTAATGCACAATTAGCAAACTTTTAAACATCTACTAAGAACAATTATACAAGTGAAAATCCAAAATTTTTTAAACTGTCCAGTAAGTTGTTGGTGAATCTGCAACATGGGAGAGCGAGAAACTATTCCGTTTTATTTCAACCTCAATATACTGATTATAAATCAGTGTCGTTATAAATCAGTCATTCATCAGCTCCCTGATCAAAAAGGCTCAGAAGAGGATGTACTTTCTGCGGCAGCTGAAGAAAGCCAAGCTTCCCACCCAGATGTTGGTGCAGTTTTACACAGCCATCATCAAATCCATCCTCACCACCTCCATCACCGTGTGGTACGCTGGAGCCACAGCCAGGGACAAACACAGACTGCAGCGCATTGTGCGCTCTGCGCAGAAGGGGATTGGCTGAAGCCTTTCATCTGTCAAAGACCTGTAAGTGTCCAGGACTCGGGGGCGTGCAGGTCAGATAGCAGCTGACCCTTCCCACCCTGGGCATGAACTTTTTTGAGCGACTCCCCTCGGGCAGGAGGCTCCGGTCCATTCGGACCAGAACGTACCACCACAAAAACAGCTTCTTCACCTTCTGCTATTGGACTTGTGAACACTTTGCACACTAGTCCACAGCAAGTTCCTAGTCTCTGATCCTCTTCATTGATCATGGCAATAAAAGCATTTCTAATTGTAACAAATGGTTAGAACGTTGAAGTTTCGTTCTTCCAGAAACAATGTTGTTTGGGTATTTCAGCAAAGTTGCACAAATTTTTTTTCTAAATTGACCACCTGTGCATGTTTCTAGGAGGTCAGCTGACAAAACCATGTTGATGCAATACCGCAGTAATGCAGCACCAGATTTTTTATGATGGCTCAACATCCTATTGTTACTGGGTATGTGTCTTTGGGCAGCAGATTGAGTGCTGGGAATACAAGCTGTGTCCAAAAAAATGAGGCAAGCATACATAGTGGTGTCCATAGCAATGCTACTGTCAGTCCTTGAGGAATGTCTCTGCTTTCCCGCCCCTCATGAGCCATATGATGCCATCTGATTGGCTGGTTCAGTCAGTCACTGCTACGTCGCTGTACAGCTCAAAGGCTTCAGTAATATTAATACTTAATATTAAACTGAGGGACACAAATTCTTGTCTTGAGGGTTTCGATTGGGCTGTGGGTTTGAAATCCCCATTGTAATGGCCCACGTCAGGAAGGTACTAGAGTAACACAAAGGTTCCCTCAGCATCTTTACCCTCGGTGCAGACTTAATAAATCATTTAATAAAGTGTTTTCCAACTTCTGCTACCTTTGCAGAGCAGGATTTGTGAGTGTCTGAGTGTTTGGCTGATGTAACCGCTTCTTTTGCAAGTGAACAAGATCCCATCAGATTGAAGAAGATGAATCCTCCTGAGGAACTAATTTGACACAGGTTTGACCTGCTGTACAAGCACTGGCACCAACCCAGTGTCTCTCTGTCATATCCACTGATGACTAGCCGTCTCCATGCCTTCCCATAGATTGTCTAAATGTCAGCATTTTCTGGGCTCCTAATGTGTTCCTAAAATAGTATCGGCACGTCTGAGCCTCCACGCTCCAGAGAAGAGTCTGACTCAGAGCCGAGGCATCCTGCAGCCAATTAACCATGCACGTGGGGCGTCTGTGACCCAAAGAAAGAAGGTGGATAGATAGCCGATGTCCTCCCAAAAAAACCTCTGCAGCTCATCCTCCTTTGTCCTTCAGCTGAGGATCGTTGCTCTATTTTGGTAAATTTTTGTCTAACCGTCCTAACCATGCACATTTTGATTCTCTAATAGAACACACACGAACCCTGGAACATATCAAAATGTGTGCACGATCGTACTCATGAGCTGAAACTAAACCTGTTATTAAAAGTTTTCCCGATGGTGTGATGACTCACATCTTCATTAAATGTCACCAAAACTAAACATATGATTATTGATTTTAAAAATCAAGCTTGCTGACATTACGTTGCTCGTCTTAACGAGAAGCACCGAATGTGATGCTTAAAATTTTTTGAACCTTTAATGCAATTTCTCTCCATTTGGATCCATTTCAGAGGACTTTTGTCTGTGTCACGGTGTGGGTGCAGAAGGAGGAGGAGGATCAATTTTCAGAATGACAAACAACATTTTTTAACTTAGGAAGACCAGGAACACTGTGGGAAAAATACATGGTTCAAAAAGGAATGTCTCATGGTAAATGTTCAAAAGCATCTCTTGGTCGGGCAGCCAGGAAGACCTGGCTGGAAGGGGCGATGACCCGGCAAAGACGTCAGGGCAGACTGCATTTAAATAGATGGCATGTCAATGATCCACAGGTGTCCTGAATCAGAGAGAGGGAGGAAGGTCCTGGGCACCCTCTGGTGGTAGGCGAGGGAATCATCATGGTCTATGCCTTTGTAACACTTTTACAAACCCGATATTTACCTCAAACAATGGAAACTTTGGAAAACTGTGGAGTAGAAAACTGAAAGTTAACCAGTACCAACTATTAAATAAATAAATGAATTACTCTATTCATCCCTCACCGGGGAAATTTGTGTGCTGCACTCCTTACACCGCAGCAGGCTGCCCTTCAATGGCGCCAATGGTGGGAGAAGCGGGGGTTAGGTGTCTTCTCCAAGGACCCTAGACGTGCTCTCTGTGGGAGGCAAACCCGCGACCTTCCGGTCCGTGTGCAAACGCACTAACCACCGTGCTGCCGTCTGATGAGCTCATGAGTTTTTCAGAGTGATGCAACCCAAAGTCAAGGTCACAAAGTTTCAGAACATGATATCTCCCAAATCACTGAAGGGATTTAAATAAAATTCCCCACAGTGACTCAGTACAAACTGTAGATGAACTGATAAGATTTTGTGGCTAATGTAACTAAAGGTTGAGCTCATAAAGGTTGAGGTCACACATTTATTAAGTGGTACATTTTGCCATGACTTGTCCAGTGTTAGAAATACTGACATTTAAGGTTAACAAAATGACTCACCCCGTTACGTTTTGGGTAATGGAGTAATCTGATTACTTACTTCTACTACAGTTACAACACTGTTACTGAGAACTTAAAGTGGTATGTCACTATGATTTGTAGCATAAAGCACCATCTTTAAATTGTAATTATTAACTCAGATACTTCTTTTTTTTTTATTTACTTTACTAATTCCTCACGGAGAAATTTATGTGCTGCATTTCACCGCAGCAGATGCCACCTATGACGGTGCCAATAGTGGGAGAAATGATAGGTTAGGTGTCTTCTCCAAGGACCCTAGACGTGCCCTCAAGGGGATGCGAACGTCCAGTTGACTTCCGGTTCACAGGCAAATCGTCTAACCACTGAGCCACCACCTCCCCATTTGTAATATAACTAATTACAATTTTTAAGTCAGATAAATAACACTTGCGTTGCCATTGGCCTACTCTTGTTAGATTTAGTAGCCACAAGTCAGAAGACTTGTTTTGTTCAAGTTTCATTCTTTGCTTCTTTTCTTTCCACCGGTTTTTGTTTGTTCTCCCACTCTGTTCTTTTCTCTCTTCATCCCTCAATCTTTCTGTCCTCTTCTATCCGCTTTTAGCCTAGCATGACGAAGTTTTGATTTTAAATTCTAGACATCTCTCCTCCAGCTGTCTTTCACAACCAAACCGACACCCCCTCTACCCCGCTCGACTCATGTGTCTTTGGTTTTCGATGCTCCCTAAATCTTCCCTCTAAGAATTCTCATCTCAACTTATTTTTTCCACCTTGAAAGAGAGTCATCTCAATTCTTCAAACATTATGTAGAGTTAGTTAAGCTCGTGTGTGCGGATCCTCAAGTCCAAGTGTTTACTGAGTTCTACTTTAATCAAGCGAGTTATGAACGTGGTGTACTGTACGAACTGTTGCATAACTCTAAGGAAACTCAGGATTTGCTGTAAGTAAATCATGAAACGTGAGGAAAAGACGGGACGACACGAAACGTGTCGACAGAACTTGAAGTAAACGGATGACCGTGAAATGTAGCCTTTGAAGCAGCGTGGACACAGTTAGAAAGCACACACAGATGCCTGTCATTAAAAAAAAGAGGTAAACGATATGTGGCAATATCCGTTGTTGAACAAATGTAGAAACCGTGCACGTCTACGCAAAGTTTCCGACCCTACACATAAAGATAATTAATGACAATGATTCACATCATAGTGGGAATTACTTGGACTGCCTACAGTGTCTAACATAGATTTCCGGTGCACGGCTAGTTCTTCAAATTTTTTGTTTCTGTTTTAGGGTCGGACCTGCTTGTGATGAATTCAAATTGAGAGGTAGATGTTACTTCACATGTTTTGACTGGTGTGTTTGGACTTAAACATTCTACCAACCCACTGTTACTTCACTTTTGGGGTCATGAAAAAAAAAAATGTTTCAACTCCCGACTGAGGTTCAGGACCAATTGTTTCCTCAACGCTTTTAACTCTTTTGTCAGGTCCGTTGGAAGTCGGCAAAGAATGACACACAACACTTTCTGAGTATTCAACAGCAAATGCGTTTATTTAGATCACAGCAAAGTAAGCATAATATATAATAGTGGATAGCAGCATAATAAAAGCATAATAGTGGATAATAGCACTTTAAGTTTCCATCTCGTACCGTTACCAAGGTCGGAGAGCCTTCAACCCCGGTAGAGCGTGCATAAAAATCCGGCTTGATGTTCTAATCCACAGACCCGCAGCATACTCTACCGAATATCGAGGAACTCTGCTTTTCTACCTCATGACAAACAACATTCCACGAACAAACTTTCCCGTAACAAAATTCCGCGCTTCTCTCTCCGTATAATTTTCTCATAACAAACAACATTGAATGAGGGCATTTGACATAAAAAAATAAATCCCAATACAAACTCAAAACTCAATTCTTTTTAAAGTGAAATAACGATGCCAAACTAACAGTGACACATTGGATAAGGAAGGTGTTGTTCCAGCTCAAATTAGAAAAAAAAAATCATATGTAATGAGTTTGATATAAAATGGCTCTGTCGTGATCCCCTCGTCTGCCGCCAGAGGGAGCCCTGAACCTTCCTCATCCTTCTGAATAGAGACACCTGAGGGTGATTAGTCAGATGACACACACCTGTAGATCATTCTACCTGCTGCCTATTTAAAGGCAATCACCCCCAGACTGCTTGGTCAGGTCATTGTCATCCTTTCCAGCCGGTTCCTCCTGGCTGCCTGACCAAGTTTATCGTTGATCTCCGTTATAGTCTTTTTTTAAAGACATTCCTTTGGATGAATCCTAGGCTTTTGTTAAATAAATCCTGGTTATGTCCTGCATTAGTGTCCTTCTCCATCCACATCCCCACATCACAACAAGTTCAGAATGATGTTTTTCATGCATTTGTATCTGGCTTTACTTTACACAGTATTTTATAGGTATTGAGCGATCATCATTTTTTATTTTGTTGTTTTTTTTTATTAGAATTTTTAAAAAAAATATGTGTATGGTTGACAGCGGGCATGGTGTTCGTTGAATTTTTTGCTTCTTTCTTTATATTTATGTGAAATAACTTAAATGAATAACTTATATTAAATAACTTATAACAATAACTTATATTAAAACTTATATTAATACGGACGTCAGACCATTTCTTTTTTATTTTGCTAATAAATCGATGTGTGGTAACCACCTCCCACCCTCTATTGTGGGGAACATCACCAAGGCAACCACTTGCCATCACTCATAAGTATTTTCAGGTGCAAATGGCTCTTTTGGATACAAGTGCATATGCGTCATGTTATATGCAAGATCTAGAGGTGTGGCCGGTGATCGGGTCTGAGGGCGGTTGGCTTAAGACTTGAAATTTGTCACAGGTTGGATTTACCTCGCTTAAGGTATCATGATGTGGAGCTGAAGCCAAAAATATACCCATGACACAACTGAGATTCAGATGAAAACAACAAAAACTGATTCATTAGATGATGACAAGGAGTGGAAGGGCTGGTTGTGGAGTAGGAGCTGGAGCCAAAAACTGGGTAGTAGGTCAAGCATGGTTACCAGACGATCTGGCAAGGAGTGCATGAAAACTGATCCATTTATGCTGGAGCAGATGAGTAGATGGGTTTCAGGTGTGACTCTTTGCGGCTCCTGGCTGGCTCCGCCCAACTCCACACACACACAGACAAACAGAGACAAGAGGGAGGGGAAACAGGACACAGAAGGAAGAGACTACTCCCCTGACTTAAGGAGAGTTATTCTGGTTTTGATAAACCTCAGCTTTGCCTGACGTGAACATTGTAATGTGAAAGTTTACTCGGGCAAAGATCTGCGCAATTCCTAGTAAACAATGGCCCTGCATGCATAAAACATATATGTCAGTCCTGGGAGGAGATCTCTCCTTCATCGGGTCTCCATGAGGTTTTCTCCTCTTTGTTTTTGGCAAGACGGTTTTCCTCACTGTAGAGGTGGGTCAAATAGTGGGTTTTAGCATCAAGTGGTGGAACCATTTTTTTTGTCTTCCCCTTTCTAAATTTCCAGCTATCCTCAAGTCTCTAAATATTTGTCCTAAAATTAATTAAATGAAACAAACACTCTGTGTTCACTAAAATAACTTGGTGCATATTTCATGGTAAACTAGCACGATGCCCATGGTGCCCGCTAATTAAGGCATTTCTGACATTTCAGGCTGTGATTAAATTTGGCTCATTCTTCAACAACATGACATTTAAATATCTCCATCCTTGTCTCCTTACTCTGCACAGTTAAGCTAAGGACCAGAAAAGATTCTTCTGTCATTCCTAAATATCTTGATGTGTAACTTGTAGATATTTATAAAATAAAGTCAGATCTTATGTTTATATTCTGATTGTATGCCGAGAAAATGTGGAACAGGCATTAAGAATTTAGACTGCCTATATGTACATGCGTCCGTAACTTTTTTTGTAAATGTAATATTTCCCAAAGTTGTTGAAATGTCCCTGCAACGAACTGACAACCTGTTTGGGGTGTACCCCCCTTTCCGCACCCGTCTGACCTAATCAGGGATACGCGGTTTGGAAGATGAATAAATGAATGTACGCAAATGGTAAAATTTTGATTTTGGAATTCCTATCTCAAGTCGATCTATGTTTCCACCCTCATCTATGGTCACCAGCTGTGGGTGGTGACTGAAAGAATGAGATCGTGGATACAAGCGACCGAAATGAGCTTCCTCCGCAGGGTGGCTGGGCTCTCACTCAGAGATCGGGTGAGGAGCTCTGCCATCCAGGAGGAGCTCGGTGTCGAGCCGCTCTTCCTCCAAGTTAAGAGGACCCAGATAGGGTGGTTTGGGCATCTGGTCAGGATGCCCCCGAGCGCCTCGCTGGCGAGGTGTTTCAGTCACGTCCCACCGGGAGGAGACCAAGAGGCAAACCCCGGACCCACTGGAGAGTCTATGCCTCACAGCTGGCCGAGGAACAACTTGGGATCCTTCCGGGTGAGCTGGAGGATACACCTGGGGTGAGAGAAGCCAGGGTTTCCTGTCTGAAGCTGTTGCCCCCGCGACCCGACCCCGGATGAGCGGAGGACGACAGAACTGAATCTCAAGACAAATTTCAACCTTTCAATATTAATATAATTTTTAATTTAGGGCTCATGTGCTGGCGATCTTCTTCCAGCTGGTGACTGATGGTAACTCTGAGTTGTTGGAGGCACCCGTCGAGTGTGGGTACGGGCTTACCTCCTGGTCTTTTCCAGCCTGTGACCTTTGAATTGAAAGATTGCTCTTGTAGGATGGTCGGGAGGCAGGCAGAGGACATGGCCGATACCATAGGGACATAGGTTTTTGGATGTAGTGAAGGAGCCAGGCAAGAGGCCTTGGGCTGGCTCTGAGCGCCTGGTTGGAGATTCTCTGGGGCCATCTGATGTTAATAATAATGCATTGAACTTATATAGCGCTTTTCTGGACACTCAAAGACGCTTTACATATATATATATGCATTATTCATTCACTCCATACAATCATTCACATACACAACATTCATTCCTGATGATGGGAGCTACCATGCAAGGCGCAGACCACTATCATCAGAAGCAACTGGGGGTTCGGTGTCTTGCTCAAGGACACCTCGGCATGGACTCTGGGCGGGGGATCGAACCTGCGACCTTCCAGTTACGGAGCGGTCGCCCTACCCACCTAGCCATCCTTCCCCCATAATGGGGGAGGAATGGCTCTTCTGTCGAAGCCGTCGTTTCTGGCCGCCAGAGTCTTGTTCAGAGGCCCCGCCTCCAAGCCATAGAGTAGGATAGAGAATACAGGAGTAATAGATCCAGAACTTCGTCTTGCGGGAGATGAATAAGTGTCGCCAGAGTGATTTTCAGAGGGACTGAAGGGCTGAGGTTGCCGGGGCTCTTCTCCGGATTTTGGTCTCCATTGTCAATCACTGTCGATCCCATGTGCACAAAGCTTTTGACACGCTCTACGATGTCATTACCAACGTGGAGGGGGCTCGATCTGATCAATCTCCAACACGCAAGAACTTAGTCTTGTTCTAACTCACTTGGACTAACGTGATTCATCTATTGGGCCAAACGCACAGATATTAGAACCCCCCGCCCTGCTGTTTGTTGGAGCCTTAATTGATTGATTAATTTAGGGCAGATGGAGGCATTTTGTTGACGCCTCAACTTTGACCAAATAAATACAAGATGTCTAAACTTCCCTAAAAGTTTGACTTGTACACTTCTCATTATTTTCACTTGACACGTTTAGATTCCTTCTTGAGTTTTGGCAAAATGATTAATTTATCCCGAACAAATACAGTAAACAAGCAGACTCCCTCTAATTTGGGCTCCATGCCTTTAGTTTTTTGAGCTGTGAGACGTGTCACCTTGTAAGACATAACTGAATGCTTTCCCTTGAAGGAAGAAAGCAGAGAGAGCAGGAAGATAACACAGCCAGCCAGCACTAACCGATCACAGCACTCCAGCTGAGATATGACCCACATAGCCCAAGTCTCATTTAATCAGTCTGCTGCTGGCAGAAAAAAGAAGGAGCAGGAGGAACGAGGGAGAGAGAGAGGGGTTAGAAGTTAGACCGCTTTACTGACTTAAAAAAAAAACTCAAATACATTTATAGAAACTCCATTTTCTCCCGGTGCCTCGCACCATTATTCCCTTTTGCTCGTCATTCTCTCTCATTATTTTTTAACTCCCGTAGCTCCATTATTATTTTTTTTATTATTATTTCCTTTCCATAAACTGAATCTATGATCAAGGCATAAAAAAGATGGTGAAACTCTTCAGTAGTATAAAGACACCATGCAGAGTTTGGATCCGACCGAGTGACAAAAATCACTAGTGATGGAAAAGCTGCAGAAAGGCGTGTCGTTTTTATTGTAAAACAAGTATTTATGCAGGGATAATATTTTACCCAGCTGCAATCATGATGATTATTTGGGTTTTTTTTTTTTAGCCCTTTAGTTACTGTTAGGACAGTTTTTACATGAGAATAAGGTTTTCTGTCTTCATGGATACAGAATGACCTTGACCTTGGGAAGGACGCTTTGATTGCCGCTCACGCCTGTAATACCTAACGTACATATGTATGCATACTAAAGGGAGGCACAGGGAGACTAGGTGTGCAGGGTCATGTGACCAAATGTCAAGGTCACAAAAGTCAGGGTCAGTAATTATGGTGAAAGCGATATCGCTTAAACCGATTCAGGGATTTTAATGAAAATGCAGAGTAACTTAGAACCAACTACATTGTATGATGATTAAGCAGGGTCTATGATCCTACCCTCACCATGGTAACCAGGATCTACGTTCCTACCCTCACCATGGTAACCAGGATCTACATTCCTACCCTCACCATGGTAACCAGGATCTACGTTCCTAAACTCACCATGGTAACCAGCATCTACGTTCCTACCCTCACCATGGTAACCAGGATCTACGTTCCTACCCTCATCATGGTAACCAGGATCTACGTTCCTACCCTCACCATGGTAACCAGGATCTATGTTCCTACTATCATCGTGGTCCCCAGGATCCACATTCCTACCCTCACCATGGTAACCAGGATCTACGTTTCTACCCTCACCGTGGTAACCAGGATCTATGTCCCTACCCTCACCATGGTAACCAGGATCTATGTTCCTAACCTCACCGTGGTAACCAGGATCTACATTCCTACCCTCGCTATGGTAACCAGGATCTACATTCCTACTATCATCGTGGTCCCCAGGATCCACATTCCTACTACCCTCACCATGGTAACCAGGATCTACGTTCCTACCCTCACCGTGGTAACCAGGATCTACGTTCCTACCATCATCATGGTAACCAGGATCTACGTTCCTACCCTCACCGTGGTAACCAGGATCTACGTTCTTACCCTCACCATCGTAACCAGAATCTATGTTCTAACCCTCACTATGGTAACCAGGATCTACTTTCCTACCCTCACCATGGTAACCAGCATCTACGTTCCCATCCACACTATGGTAACCAGCTTTGGGTGGTGATTGAAAGAACAAGAGCATGGATACAAGTGGTTGAACTGAGCTTTCTCCGCTGGGTGGCTGGGCTCTCACTCAGGGATAGAGTATGGCTCCTCCCAAAAATGCCTACCATGGATTAGGATGGTGATGGGTCTAGAGCTGTATAAAGTGTACGACAGGATGCCCAGAGAGGGAATGTGGAATTGAATGAGAAAATATGTTAGAGCGGTGAAGGACATGTATGAGGACTGTAAGACAGTGGTGAGGTGTGCTGTAGGTGAGACAGAGGAATTCAGAGTGGAGGTCTTTTCTTATTATTATGGTGATGAGGTCAGACAGGAATCTCAATGAACTCTGATGTTTGCAGACGGGATCATGTATTACAGTGTAAGGCAGGAACAGATGGAAATTTGCCTTTGGAATGGAACAAAATGAAGGTTAGCCACATTTAGACAGTGTACATCTGCAATGAGGAAGACCATGAGGAAGATCAGGTCCTCCTGTTGTGAAGCAGGACATGAAGGTAGTCAGTGTGAGAGAAGAGGATGAAGAATTAAATGGAGGAGATTGACATGCTGTGGCGCCCCCTGGATAAGAGAAGAAGAACGTATCAAACATATTTTCCTGGTGATGAAAGGCTTGTCACTTTATGGTGTTTATTCTGTTCAGCTTCTGACACGTTAAGCCTCAACATCAACAAGCTTCTTTAGATTATAAAGTTTACTGTAGAACGGGATTAAATTTAAGATGCAAACATGTTTTTCTGGGTTCCACATATTAAACGTCACGGTTCCTGGTCGTGTTAAGACCAGACACACGTCTAATGCCACTAACGCCAACATGTGCGAGTTGTAAAAAATGCCTCTGCCTGCATAATATTCTTCTTCTTCTTTTGGCATTTCCCTTCAGGGGGCGCCACAGCAAGTCAGTTTCTTCCATCTAACCCTATCTCCTGCATCCTCTTCAGTCACACCAACTATCTTCATGTCTTCCTTCACTGTATCCATGAACCTCCTCTTTGGTCTTCCTCTAGTCCTCTTTTCTGGTGGTTCCAAACCCAGCATCCTTCTTCTGATGTACTCTCTCTCTCTCCTCTGTACATGCCCAAACCATCTCAGTCTGACCTCTCTGACTTTATCTCCAAAACTTCTAACATGTGCTGTTTCTCTGATCCTGTCCATCCTGGTCACTCCCAGAGAGATCCTCAGCATCTTCATCTCTGCTACTTCCATCTCTGCTTCCTGTCTTTTCTTCAGTGCTACTGTTTCTAGACCAATCAGCATGGCCGCTCTCACCATGGTTTTGTACACTTTCATTTTAGCTGAAACTCTTCTGTCACACATCACACCTGATACTTTCCTCCACCCGTTCCAGCCTGGCTGAACACGCTTCTTCACCTCTTTTCCACACTCTCCATTGCTCTGGACTGTTGATCCTAAGTATTTAAAATCTTCCACCTTTTTTATCTCTTCTCCCTGTAACCTCACTTTTCCATTTGGATCCCTCTCATTCACACACGTACTCTGTCTTACTCTGACTAATCTTCATTCCTCTTCTTTCTAGTGCAAACCTCCACCTCTCCAGCTTTTCCTCCACTCACTACAGATCACAATGTCATCTGCAAACATCATTGTCCATGGAGATTCCTGTCTGACCTCGTCTGTCAGCCTGTCCATCACCATAGCAAACAGCAAAGGACTCAGAGCAGATCCCTGGTGCAGTCCCACCCCCACACTGAACTCCTCTGTCTCACCTACAGCACACCTCACCACTGTCTTACAGCCCTCATACATGTCCTGAACCACTCTAACATACTTCTTCGTCACACCACACTTCCTCATACAATATTATAGTTCCTCTCTAGGTACCCTGTCATATGCTTTCTCAAGATCTACAAAGACACAGTGCAGCTCCCTCTGACCTTCTCTGTACTTCTCTATCAGCATCCTCAAGGTAAATACTGCATCTGTAGTGCTCTTTTAAGGCATAAAACCATACTGCTGCTCACAAATTCTTACTTCAGACCTCAGCCTACCTTCGACAACTTTTTCCCATAATTTCATTGTTTGACTGATCAGTTTAATTCCTCTGTAGTTACCACAACTCTGCACATCTCCCTTGTTCTTAAAAACAGGAACTAGCACACTTCTCCATTCATCAGGCATCTTCTCACTTTCTAATATCCTGTTAAACAGCCCAGTCAGAAACTCTACTGCCACGTCACCTAAACATTTCCATACTTCTATAGGGATTCCGTCAGGGTCGAGAGCCTTTCCACTCTTCATCCTCTTCAGTGCCCTCTTTATTTCTACCTTACTGATCCTAGCCACTTTCCGGTCCACAATGGTAACATCTTCTACTCTTTGTTCTCTTTCATTTTCTTCATTCATCAACTCTTCTAAGTACTCTTTCCATCTTCACTGTCAGGAGAGCAGTCTGTTCCCCCTCTGTGTCCTGTTTCCCCCTCCCTCTTGTCTGTGTGTGTGCAACTAGTCACACCTGAAACTTACCCTCACCATGGTAACCAGGGTCTACATTCCTACCCTCACCATGGTAACCAGGATCTACGTTCCTACCGTCACCATGGTAACCTGGATCTACATTCCTACCCTCACCATGGTAACCAGGATCTATGTCCCTACCCTCATCATGGTAACCAGGATCAATGTCCCTACCCTCATCATGGTAACCAGAATCTATGTTCCTACCCTCACCATGGTAACTTGGATCTACGTTCCTACCTTCACCATGGTAACCAGGATCTATGTTCCTACCCTCACCATGGTAACCTGGATCTACATTCCTACCCTCACCATGGTAACTGGGATCTATCTCCCTACCCTCATCATGGTAACCTGGATCTACATTCCTACCCTCACCATGGTAACCGGGATCTATGTCCCTACCCTCATCATGGTAACCAGAATCTACATTCCTACCCTCACCATGGTAACCAGAATCTATGTCCCTACCCTCATCATGGTAACCAGGATCTACGTTCCTACGCTCACCATGGTAACCAGGATATACGTTCCTACCCTCATCATGGTAACCAGGATTTACGTTCCTACCCTCACCATGGTAACCAGGATCTACATTCCTACCCTCACCATGGTAACCAGGATCTACGTTCCTACCCTCACCATGGTAACCGGGATCTATGTCCCTACCCTCATCATGGTAACCAGGATCTACGTTCCTACCCTCACCATGGTAACCGGGATCTATGTCCCTACCCTCATCATGGTAACCAGGATCTACGTTCCTACCTTCACCATGGTAACCGGGTTCTATGTCCCTACCCTCACCATGGTAACCAGGATCTATGTCCCTACCCTCATCATGGTAACCAGGATCTACGTTCCTACCCTCACCATGGTAAGCAGGAGCTATGTTCCTACCCTCACCATGATAACTTGGATCTACGTTCCCACCCTCACCACTGTAACCAGGATCTTCGTTCCCACCCTCACCACGGTAACCAGCTGTGGGTGGTGACTGAAAAAACACGAGCATGAATACAAGTGGTAGAAATGAGTTCCCTCCGCAGGTTGCCTCGGCTTTCACTTGGAGATAGGGTATGGTTCCTCTCAAAAATGCCTACCATGGATGAGGATGGTGATAGGTCTAGAGCTGGATAAAGTATATAACGGGTGGCCACAGAGGAAATGTGGTATTGAATGAGGAAGTATGTTAACTTATCTACTCATCTGCTGCAGCATAAATGGAACAGTTTTTCACACACTCTTCACCAGATCGCTGTTTACCATGCTTGACCTGTTATCCAGTTTTTGGCTCCAGCTCCTACGTTAGAACTTGCCTAATTTCTCTGTTTTGTCTACTTTATTTGGACTTGTTTTCAATCTAATAAATCTGCTTGTGATTTTCCATCTGAACCTGTCTGTTGTGTCAAGGGTATATTTTTGGCCTCAGCTCCACATCACGACAGTCCCATCCTATCAGTAAACCATTAATAAGTGAATTTGAACCACAAAGCTATGTCAGTAATTTATTTGTTGGCAAACAACTTTCACTGTTACAACAAATATTAGTTATGAGATCATTCAACTGGAAACCCATACAAAAAGAATAAATAATTATCAGTAATATCGTAATAATCATGATCATAATAATTTAAAAAAGAGAACAAAAATAATAAAAATCAAAACCCAGTGCCGCTTTTAAAAACTCCACACAGACCCACGTTTGCTCGCTGTCTTTATACCCATAAGATAAATAAATTATTTCTCTTTCAGCGACACACATGAGGGGGGATTTCTCTTTTTTCTTTTGGGGCGGGGGTACATGTGCAAGCTATACTTCATACACATAAAATATTTTCCTGGTAAATCGTAAAACATCTTCTTGTAGCAAATCGTTTCAAAACGCTTACTCAGCACTTTATGGATAAAACTCAACCAGGTTTTGTCAATCTGTCTATTTGGCAATTAAAAGAACATAATTCATTAATTATCTTCAGTTTACATATTTTAATGAGTCATTCTGCAAGGCGGCACAATCTCTATTGTCCCATAATCGCTTCATTTTTTTTCCTTTAGGCTCAAATCTAAATGGTGGTAAAGGATTTATATCCCAAACAGAATCACTAAATGTGACAGTGGTGTTGCATTTAAAAAAAAAGACCCAAAATGCCACGTCGACATATTTACTGAGTGCTTTGCTGCTTTTCCAGGCGGAAAAAAAAAAAAAAAATCAAAGTAGACATGAAAGATTGTTCCGTACTCTTCCAAACATATGGTGACGTTTCCGAACATCCCATGAACAACTTAAAACTTGTAAAAATAAAGAGTTGGTCATATGCAACGTTTTGAATCTGTATTCTGTACAATTACATAGAAACAGTTTGTGATTTTAAACTGAAAACTTTTACAGAAGAAAGAAGAATAAACTCAACTATTCTTTTTTTTTTTTTGTTGATTTTTTTAAATGTCAGTTAGACGTCATGTGAACCTCCAGATGTTTGTTTATCAGTGAAACACACAGCAGGCGTCTTAGGAATGTTACACCAGCTCCTGTTTAACAAAAACCAACAGCAGAGGAGTCCAGAATATCTTTAATTGTTTATTTTTAGTTTTACTTGCTTGGAGAGCGTCTGTATCATACATCCTTCATTTCATTGGCAGCTGGGAGGCGGCGCCGGGTCTAAACAGTGACGATGAACATCCTGCTCCACTGTTATCACCCATGTAGGTGTTTTAAAGAGTTAAACAGAGAGATGGAGACGCAAACAGACGAGCAGCTCCGTCACCGTCACGAGCCAATGTGCTAAAATGTACTAAACGTCCTTATTGGGATTTCGCAGGACTTCACTCAGTCTGAGATTCCACAGAAACGAAACTGTAATCCCTTCTGTTTTCTTATAAAATGTCTCAAAGAGTCTGAAGAGGAACGCCCTATCGTTCACGTCACACACAGTGTTTTTAATCTGTGGGGAAACAATACACAACGTCTTCATTGGAACTTATAAAGTGTGAAATTAGGTCTGATTTGGCTCTATAGACTGGTAACCAGATGGGAAGGGTCCACAGGCGGCTCCTCAGGAGATGAATCGGACTCCTCTTTGCTCCCGGACACCATGTAGCCATCGCTCCCTCCGCGGCCCATGTGGTAGTAGCTCTGCAGCTCGTGCAGGTGATTCCTGGAGCCCAGGTTTGGCATGCTTTTATAATAGACATCATCCAGCTCTGGAGCGGTGGCACTCTTACAAGGTTGCAGCTCTCCGGAGCTGTCCTCTTCTCCGTCCGTTAGTCCGTTCATCTGGCCGTCGGGGAGGTCCGTCAGCACCGGCATGCTGGTGTACAGCGAGTCTCTGTGGTTCGGCGAATGCGTGTGCTCGTCGCTGTGCTCATTGGTCAGGAGAGGGAAGAAGCTCTCGCTGGGTTCTTGCGGGATGCGTCGCTGCCGGGCGAAGCTGTGCGGAGGAGGCGGGGGCGGTGGGTGGCTATCCGGTGGAGGGGGTCGTGGCGGTAAGAGAGGTGCGTTGGATTCCTCTCGGATGATCTCCAGACCGAGGTTCTCCTCATGGGGAAAAGCTACCGGGTTTTCCAGCACCATGGGACTGTTGTCCTCGTTGTTGCTGCCGACACCGACGCCCCCACTGCTACTGCTACTGCTGGTGCTCCCTCCGGCCAGGCTCCCTGAAAAACACAAACACACGATCATTAAAACCATCTTAGTAACACCGCCAAATTCAGAAAGTGACTGCAGAACTTTTCTAGGATATTCATTTTAAGACATTTTTCATTTCTTTTTATTTATTTGTTTAGTTTTTAACTAAAAAACTTAGTTTTAACTTAGTATTAAACTTTTTTAACTAGATGATCAGCACTCAGCAAGCCGCCCTGGATCATCAGCCTATGCCAGATTGTTGATTTCTATGCGGCAACAACAACAAGCCTTTAGTAGATCTTTGCCTGCCGATTTTCTTGCCTGTGGTCTTATATTCAGTTTCCTTTGTTCAAGAAACCCGCCTTCGTCGAACAACCCGCCTGCCTCGGACAACCTGCCTGCCTCGGACGACCTGCCTGCCTCGGACAACCCGCCTGCCTCGGACGACCCGCCTGCCACGAACAATTCGCCTGCCTCGAACAATTCGCCTGCCTCAAACGACCCGCCTGTCTCGGACAACCCGCCTGCTTCGGACAACCTGCCTGCCTCGAACAACACACCTGCCTCAAACTATCCATTTCTACCTAATTAGAAATAAACTTTCATGTTTACCTTTTCATCCTGTGTTCCGCGCTTGGATTCTAGCTCACCTCTCCACTACATATCATTGCACATACATAAGTATCTGAACACTTAATTGCATGGTTGAATCATGAAAGAACCTTATGTATGTTTCCCCATCTCTTTTCATTATTTCCCCTCAGGAGTCGCCAAAACAGGTCAGCTTCTTCCATCTAACCCTATCTGCTGTATCCTCTTTGGTCACACCACCTATCTTCATGTCTTCCTTCACTGTATCCATGAACCTCCTCTTTGGTCTTCCTCTAGTCGATCATTCAGCATCCTTCTTCTGATGTACTCTCTCCCTCTCCTCTGCACATGTCCAAACCATCTCAGTCTGACCTCTCTGACTTTAAAACCTCTAACATGTGTTGTTCCTCTGATCCTGTCCATCCTGGTCACTCCCAGAGAGATCCTCAGCATCTTCATCTCTGTTACCTCTGTCTCTGTTTCCTGTCTTTTCATCAGTGACACTGTCTCTAGACCAATCAGCATGGCCGCTCTCACCACACTGTCTCTAGAACAATCAGCATGGCCGCTCTCACCACACTGTCTCTAGACCAATCAGCATGGCCGCTCTCACCACACTGTCTCTAGACCAATCAGCATGGCCGCTCTCACCACGGTTTTCTACACTTTCCCTTTCATTTTATCTGAAACTCTTCTATCACACAACACACCTGATACTTTTCTCCACCCGTTCCGGCCTGCCTGCACACGCTTCTTCACCTCTTTTCCACACGCTTCTTCACCTCTTTTCCACACGCTTCATTGATCTGGGCTGTTGATTCTAAGTACTTAAAATCTTCCACCTTCTTTATCTCTTGTTTAAAGCTTTAAAATCTAGGCGTTTTTATTTACCTCCGTTGGCGACGCTGCTGTTTACCAGCTTGTTCATCAGGTTGTGGCTGCGCTCGCTGGTGCCTCTCTCATGGTTGTTCAGGTAAGGTGGCATGTAGTTGGAGGTCAGCTCCTTCAGAATCTTTTTCTCTAGGGTGGTCTCCTTGTGGTTGCTATGCGTGCCGTATCCAGCGCTGCGGTCCAGGATCTGAACGCAGTCGCTCAGGTACTCGCTGCTGGCCATGCTGTAGCTGTTTGCATGGTTACCGTTCAGAGGAAGTGTGTCCATCACACTGGTGTCTCTGGCGTTGTTCAGCATGCCCTCTGAGATAAAAATCATTCAATAAGAAAATATTAGAAGGTTTTTAGGCTTTTATATCATTAATTTAGAGAAATTCCATTAAGCGATTCTAAGTTTAACTGGAAAAGAAGACCGCGTAAGACCGTACATAGGACGTACTGTATATTCAGATCCATGTCCAGTCACACCCTTATTTTAGAAAATGAAGGCAAATAAGAAGCAGTTCACTAAACGGTTTTACACGTCTACACATCACAAAGTGATCAGACTGTAAAAACCTACTTTATTACTACTGTGGTGACCAGACATAATTCACCAAAGACTGTGTTCAAAGTGCCTTTGCTTCCCCTTTAAGGAGGGGCGCACTTTGATGACGTCATATTTTATACGTCTGTTGTTTTTCAGAATAAAATTTTATGTGGGTTCGTGTGCTCACTCCTATTATTTACCGAATCCACACTGGTGACCTCAAAGTTTGTCTGTTGGATGTTTCCACAGCTTCTATAATGTCTACAAACGCAGTGGTGCAGCGTGGTGACCAGAAATAATTCACCTAAAGACAGTTGTTTCCCCTTCGAAATGGGGCGCACTTTGATGACGTCATATTTTAAACGTCTGTTGTTTTTAAATAAAATTTTCTTTGGATTCTTGGATTAGTGTGCTCACTCCTTTTATTTACCAAATCATTCATTTTTCATTTCTCTACATTGTTTTTTCAACCCGAAAACGACAAAAAAAGTATTTTAGACTGAAATTATTTCTTAAAAACATGACGATTTAGTGTGTAAAAGTGTGAGTATTGAGCATCAGATGGAGACATGCAAATATGTTAATATTTTATTAACATTTAATAAATTAAATTATTGAAATCAATCGCCAGTTATTTTATTTTATGATCACTTTTACCTCCGTAAAGCTGGCCTCTCTTAAAACAAACAAACAAAAAAAAAACAAAACAAAAAAACAATGAACAAAATATATGTCAATCGTTTGTGCTGTAAATATTTTTGTTTGTGCTATTTCAGTTTTTTATTTTAAGAAATATGATTTGAACGATGACGTCATCTAGACCGCCATTTATTTCCTGGCGTCGCCATCTTTGATGACGTAATCGTCTAACTCAAATTTTTCTTAAAAATAATTAAAAAACTAAAATTGCACAAATGAACATTTTTACAGCCCAAAACGGCACAAACGCATTACATATTTTTTTGTTTATTTTTGTTTATATTTCTCTTTAAGAGGGGCCAGCTTCACAGAGGTTCACTTTTTGGTTCTGGTTTAAGAGATATTACATTCACTGAATTGTGATGGACGCTAAACATTCACACCATCGCCGTAATTGGTTTCGTTTGTATTAAAATGATTTGCGTGGAAATCTTAAAAAAACAGTAAAGAAGAGTCAATATGGCAACAAAATCTTTATTCTTCAATCTAATAACTGTACTTACTCGTGTCTCGGTAGGGGGCTGAAAAGAAGAAGAAGAAAAACACGAGTTAATTTACAGAAAAAAATTTAAAGGTGAGAAACATACAACATGCTAATTCCATATACAGAGCCATGACGCCATAAGACTTCACTTTAAATACATATGTGTATTTAAAGTGTATTTACAAATCTTCTCCTGAGATTTGTTAGGTTTTAACACCTCTGGTTGTTTTTCCATTGCAGGTAAGTGACTCACATTAGAATTTTTTAAGATAAGTAGATTATGAGCTGTTTTTCAGTCACTTTATCAATTGATAATTATAATTACATGTTATATACAGTATCAGGGGAGGATCCAGGATTTTATAAAGAGGGGTGCCAGGTTATTGACAAAGCCATTGGCCCCTCCAGAACGTTTTGAAAAATAGGAATAATTTTTCTGCATTTTGGCCCATTTGCTGGCCATGCAAGGGTATTGCTTGACTAGTCCCCTTTTCTTTCTTTCTTCTTCATTTTTTTTGTGGACCAAAAGGGGAGCCCCCCCCCACTTGGATCCACCCCTGAGTATGTAACTATATAAATTAAATTGTATGGGTTATAGCTCTTTATATGACACAGACCATGCAGTCCTAACCTACCCTGTGTGAAACATGCACATAAACATGCAGAAAATACTAACGACCCACAGTTAAGGCAGCATGATGTTTGCAAAAAAATCAAATCCTTATTTTCAATATTGATTTGATATTCAATATTTATTTTGATAATGATGGAAACTACTAAAACTGAATTGGCTCGTCTTATGTTTTGTCGTAGAAGCTTGAAACAATCTTTTCGAGCATCGTGAGGGGAAAGTTTTCTCCTCAGGGTCTCACAGAGATGATGTCACAGATTAACTATATGTCATGACTTTTTTAAATCAGCCAATCACAGGTGTAGATTTTGTAATATCAATTCAATAAATCATGCACCCTAATTCAGAAATACTTAAAGAAATAAATCCCATACATTTAATGAGCTCTAAGTAGCTTCCAGAAAAAAAAAGTGTCTTTACATTCCTGTAACCAGTAAATCTTCATGCACAAAATATTCCACTAGAGTTATAAAGTTAAAAAAAATGAGCAAATTTGCCAGAAAACCCCCGCAGCATCCTCCCCCCAGTCATGCAGAAACAGATTGAATGTGTAAAAGAAGAAGATGTGGCACACCTTGGGTGTTGTACATGCCGACGGCCGGGTTGTTATAGACTGCAGAATCCCCCAGGAGAGTGTTATAAGGGTTGTTAGTACCATGGGGACGAAGGAGAGCATTAGTTATAAGATGATTAGCCATGGCTCCTGGTACAGGCAGATAGAGAAAAGAAGAGGAGGAAAGCAGCCAGGACCAAAAGGAAAGAAACGGGGAAGTCGTGAGAGGAAGAGAGAGAAGGACTCAAGAGAGAGTTTTGAAAGAGGGGGTGTTGCAGGGTGGAGGTAAAGAGGGAGGAAAGGAGGAGAGTGCATGTGTGGAGGAAAGAGGGAGAGAAGAGGACAAGTGAATCAAATGAGTGAACACAGTTTAGGGAGAAAGCAAAAGAAAACAGAAGCATCGTGGTTTTTTTAGTAGCGGTTCAAGCTGGGAGGGGTCAAGAGGGGAAACAGGCCATGGAGTTAAAAATACAGAGAGAGCGCTCCTCAGACTGTGACTCCGTTATCAAACCGGGAATCCTTCATCTCGATTACTAACATTGTGTAAAACAGTCTCAGCTGTAGGGCTGCGAGGGGTTCGAGTCCTGGAATGAGGGCGAGCCTTTAAAACACTGTCCTTTCTGTGTGTAGTTTGCATGTTCTCCTCGTTTATGTGTGGATTTGATCTAGTTTCCTCTAAAAACATGCATGTTCGGTTGATTGGCTGCTATAAATTTTCTCCTTGGAATGAGTGTGCGTTGGGGTCCTGCAACAGACTGGTGACCTGTTTGGGGTGTATCATGCTTCTTGCCTAAAATCAGCCAAGTTAGGCTCCGCCCACTCTCGCGAACCAATTGCAAATAAGCGGTCCAGAAGACGAACAAAGAAAAGAGGGGCGCTACTATTGGTAAAAAAATTGAAAAAAATTACTGTATTTTCACGACCATAAGGCTCATATAAAAGTCTTAGATTTTCTTCTAAATGTGTGTTGTGAAAAAACAAGTGAAGCAGATGAACGCTACGCTTGCTGTGATTCCGGAAGGTCTGACAAAGGAACTCCAACCGGTGGACATCGGCATGAACCGGCCGTTCAAAGTAAGGTTGCGAGCGGCGTGGGAGCGATTGATGACCAGCAGAGACCACAGCTTCACGAAGGGTGGAAGGCAGCGCTGGGCGAGTTACGCCACAGTTTGCCAATGGATTGTAGATGCTTGGGCTAACGTGTCTGCTGGCACTGTTGTCCGAGCTTTCGAGGAGCCGCACGGTACAGAAAGTGACTCTGACAACGAGGAAAGTGAACCTGCTATGTTGGATTTAGAGCAGCTGTTAGATTCTGAAACAGAGGATGAGGACTTTGACGGATTTGATAAATTACTTTATGACGACTGTAACTAATATTTAAATAAAGACAAACAGTTTTACTCCCGATCTTTTTTTAAATACACACACTTGTCTGCTTGTGTGTGTGTTGTTGTAAGGCGGACGTACTTTGTATGTAGTAGAGGATATGTATTTAAAACTTGCGCCCTATCATTAGGTGAGCCTTATGTGTGTGCTAAATACAGAGTACACCAAACTGGGGATGTACCTTTTAATACGGCGCTCCTTTTGGTCGTGAAAATAACAAAAGGCTATCGCATTTTAACGTAATTGAAATATTGTAAAAAACCAATATGTTTCACATTATAACATAACAACTTATTGTAAAAAGAAAATCTTCGTCACCACTTAACTTAATACATATGAGTGATATTTGAAACAAGCTGTAAAAAGTAATGTTGGTTGAAGTTGAAATAGTGGACGTTTATTTGTAGAAAAGATTTATCATCAAAATTTATTGATAAGAAAGATTTTTTTTAAAGTATCATCTTATGATATTCTTTAGGTTTCTGAATAAAAGTATAAAGTTTGCCAAAAAGTTTCGTTTCAGTTGCCATATTGGATCTCCCACAATGTCACAGATTCCAGTAGGGAGCGCTCTCTCTCAGTTTTTAACCCAGCGTTGTGTATCGCTTCATTAGCGATACACTAGCAGTGATTCATTACATTTATCTCAGAACAGACTGTGCTGCAAACATTCTACCGGATCAGACCGATGGTGTTATTTAACGTCTTAGAAACAACAACCAGAAACATCAACGTTTCCAATCCGTTAATTTAACTCAAGCTAGAAATGATCAACGCAGCTTACGGTGGTTTTTAAACTTGACTGTTTAAATGCGTGCAAATAAAGTCGTATTTTTTGCAAATAAAATGTCATCTTTTGCTTTGATGACACCAAAACTGGGAACCCTTTGCCACATGGGGGTGTTTCGGGCATCTGGTCAGGATGCCCCCCGGGCGCCTCGCTGGTGAGGTGTTTCGGGCACGTCCCACTGGGAGGAGATTAAGAGGCAGACCCCGGAGCCGCTGGAGAGACTCACAGCTGGCCAGGGAACGACTCGGGATCCGTCCGGGTGAGCTGGAGGATGCAGCCGGGGTGAGAGAAGCCTTAGTTTCCCACCTGATGCTGTTCCCCCTGCGACCCGGCCCCAGATAAGCGGAAGACGACAGAAAGGAACCCCAAAATGCTTTAACCTTGCAACCCGCTTCACGTTACTGAAATCAGGTTGAAGTTTCATGCACCAAGTCACACCAATTAGAGACAGATTGCTTCCATTATAATGTGGGTGTGCCAGAGAACAAAATCCGTGGCCAAGAACCGCCGCCCTGTGTTCACGAGGTGTCTTTGATCAAGACACGGAACCCCTAATGTCTCCAGATGGTCTCCATTATTAAAGGAATTTGAGTCAAAATGATTTTGAGTCGACAACAAGGCAGCGAACAAAATACTCTCACCTACCCCATGGCACAAATGGTATCAGTACATCTATAGTTGGTACTGAGCAACTATCGGCAGTTTAATTAAAAGCTATGGTTTGGAACACTGCGTTAAAAAAATTAACAACCTTGACTCGAAATTTGACCTCGGATTTTAATCTTTGGTCAAACAACTTTGAAAACCTGATCAGTTAATCTATAGTTGGTACTGAGTGACTGTTGGGTATTAAAATTCCTTTATTGGTTTGGGTGATATCGCATGTTACAGAAGCACAGACACACGGAGAGCCCATGTGCTCAACCCCTCCTTCACATTCCGTAGACGGAGGCGTAAAAATCGAAGTACACTCAGACATTTTCTGTGTTTTCACACCATATAGAAACAAAAAAAAAGTTTTTATAAACGATCCGATGGATCCTAATCCCAGTCCAACTCACTCCGTCCCGGTACAGTTAGATACAGGTGTGTGTTTCTTGAGCCCTGCTTCACTAAGTGTGTGATAATTCAAGCACTGACACACACCGTGCCTGCTTTAGTATCAATCTGTCATGCTAACAGCTTATTAGTGGCCTGAAGAAGGCGAGGGCCACCCCTCAACTTACAGACTAACAAATGGCAGTGCATGATCCTCACTGGATGTGTGTGTGTGTGTGTGTGTGTGTGTGTGTGTGTGTGTGTGTGTGAGTCAAACTGTCTGGCCGGTCGGTATCTACACCCTCATTACGATAGCCTTACTTATGGATTTGCTTCTGCAGTCCATTATAGCACTTTACTATGCAGAGGAGGAAAAAGAGAAACGATTTTAAATCGAGTTCATTACTCACATTAAAGCTCACAAACCAGACCAGACCAAACCAAATGAGACCAGACCAGACCAAACCAAACGAGACCAGACCAGACCAAACCAAACGAGACCAGACCAGATCAAACCAAACCAAACCAGACCAGACCAGACCAAACCAAACCAAACGAGACCAGACCAAACCAAACAAGACCAGACCAAACCAAACAAGACCAGACCAAACCAAACCAGACCAGACCAAACCAAACAAGACCAGACCAAACCAAACAAGACCAGACCAAACCAAACCAGACCAGACCAAACCAAACAAGACCAGACCAGACCAGACCAAAGCAAACCAAACAAGACCAGACCAGACCAAACCAAACCAGACCAGACTAAACCAAACCAGACCAAACCAAACCAGACCAGACTAAACCAAACCAAACCAAACCAAACCAGACCAGACCAGACCCATTACGTTAAACAGGGACTCAGTTTAAATTGTGAGATGGTTACAGTGAGAAACGCCTGCTGATTTGGGTTAAAAGCTACAACTTTTCAAAATCTTCTTTCTGCTTGATTTGGTTTTACATCACTAGAGGGACTATGTCACACAGCTGGCCCGGGAACAATTCGGGATCCTCCTGGGTGAGCTGGAGGATACAGCTGGGGTGAGAGAAGCCTGGTTTTTCCCGCATCCCGGCCCTGGATAAGTGGAAGACGACAGAACGTAATGGGAAAAAAACTACAAACCATTTAGAAGATTCTTGAAGACAGAAATCCAGCTGTACCTCTTGGAAACATTTTCCCGATAACCGACATCTGACAAAAACGCAAATCAGACCATTTAAACTGGCCAACGGATAAATTCCTCGGGCCTTATTTCTTCAACAAATCCTATACTTTTTCAGCGCTTGTGCTGCTTTTAAAATAACCGAGTAAAACCGAGAGTCTAAACAGCTTTAGAACAGCTGCTTGGGTCGTGGAGGTAACAGCTGAAGACAGCAAGCACAGGCTTTTCTCATCCTGGCTGCATCCTCCACCTCACCTGGGAGAATCCAGAGGTGTTCCCCGGCCAGTTGTGAGATATACTCTCTCCAGCTGGTCTAGGGTCTTCCTCTAGGTCTCCTCCCAGTGGGACGTACCAAAACACCTCACCAGCGAGGCATTCGGGAAGCATCCTAACCAGACACCCGAACTACCCTATCTGGCATCTCTGGACCCAGAGGAACATCGGCTCTACTCGGAGCTCCTCCCGGATGGCAGAACTCCTCACCCAATCTCTGAGTGAGAGTCAAGTCAACCTGCAGAGGAAGCTCATTTTGGGCGCTTGTATTCGCTATCTTGTTCTTTCCGTGCCCAACCGCAGCTGGGGACCATTTTTCTTACGCGCTATCCCCTAATTTACGATCGTACCATCTCTGTTTGTCACTAACTGGTAAAAGCTCTAATGCACCTCTCTCGCTTCTCAAATTCAGAATTTGATGACGAAGTTTGGGATAAAAAAAAAAAAAAAATCTGAATAGAACCATGTGAAAGACGCTGTGCATCCAAATGAGCTCCGAAGCGTTGTGAATAATGTTTGGAAATCCACGTGTAATCCTCCTAATCATCCAGTCAGCAAGCACAAGTCTGAGATCTCAACAAGGTGTAGACGTGGTGACGGGGATGCAAACGGGCGGTATCCCGTGGTTACCTCTGTTGAGCGTGGCAGAGCTGTTGATGTCGCCGGTGATGAAGGAGGACTCTTGCTTCCTCACCGTGTCGTTCCACATCCTCCTGATCCGACTCTGTTCAAAAAGATGGGAAGGAAAGAAGACGCAGGAGAGAAAAGAAAAGGGAGGAAAAAAGTAGCAGTGGAAATGGGAGAAGGGTTAAATCCAAGCAGGGGCAGAAGGGTGACAAAAAAAAAAAAGGGATGTGTGGTGCAAATAAAGGCAATTTAGTGCAGGAGAGGCAAAAAAAAGCAAAGGAGAAACAGGTAGGAAGTAATAATAAAAATAAAAGATCAGTCTTGTTTTAACTGGAGACCCCTAAATGTCAGCATCAACGTCCACGTTCAGTGGGGTTTGGGATATCACTTTAAAAAGATTTAGTGCTTTTTTTTTTTTTACAGTGGCCCCTCGATATCACACGCTTCATCCTCCGCGATCTCATTGGTTAGATGATTATATTAGTTACTTGTAATATTAGTTTCCTGCATGCTGATTGGCTGGAAAAACAGTTCTTGAAAACTAATTGTTATACTGATAAAAAAGCTGAACTTTTAATTTTAAAAACTTGAACTGATGTCAGTTTTTTTACATTGATTTTTATTTATTTTATTTTAGGTGCTTTTTTTTGTTTTGTTTTTAGACGCGCAATATTCAAGAATTTGGAAAAAAAAAGTCTGTTACAATCAAAAAAAAAAAAAAAAAAAACAGTAAAAAGAAAAGTCTAATCTCTTTAAAACTAGGACCAACAGAATTCTAGAACTGCTAGAACTCCCATGGCTGTCAATTTGACGATTAGCGCTATGACGCTAGTGGTTCAGTGACTGATAAAAATCTTCTTAAATCCATTTTTACTCACTTAGATTTCACCTGAGTGGCGTCACAACGGTTACTAGGCAACCGTAACCGCGCTACAGTCAGGTGCGGGAAAAAGTTATGATGTATTTAATAGAGGCGTCAAAATGACAGGTGTGGAAGCTAGAGGGAGAGTTACTCAGAACTTGTTTTTATTGTTTTATTTTAATTAAATTACATCAACAAACAAAAAAATATAGAAAAAAGTCAAAAACCAAGGAATGTCAAAGATAAACATAACGACAGTAATTAGACGTCAACTTCTGAGAACAGTCAAATTGACAGCATTGGTAGTTCTAGTGTTAAACGATTAATCGAACAAAAGAATCGATTAATCGATATATAATCAATCGATAGTTTCTTATTAAAACATCTATAAGATGAATAAACTGGCGTTAAGGCGTCAAACTATGAGCTTCCGCTTGATCTCAAACCCTATTAATAATAAACGGTTGGGGTCTATTTGAGGTCAAAGCAGACCTCGACCAATGTGGCTTTCTATGTTGGTCGCATGTCTATGAAAATATAATAACTCAATCCATGGCTGGTACTGAGTAACAATGTTACAGACGCACAGACAGCCCGGGAGCTTGATACCTTCCCCACATTTTGTAGGTAAAGGTTTTCTAATTAGAAAAAAAAAGTCGACTACTTTTTAGATTTCACCTCGTCGTGCGTTAACGAGGGGACACCGTATCCCAAACCCCGAATGGGTTCCTCTGACCTCACCTGTGAGTCTGCTGTGCTGTAGCGTCCAGGTGTGCAGGCAGGTAAGCTCACCTGTGAGCCTGTGGAGTAGCGACCGGGGGTCCGCGAGGTGGTGGTCTTACTGGAGGAGGAGATAGAGGTCTCCACGCTTTTACCGCTGCAGCAGTGAGTACGCAGACATTTACCGTACTCTTTACGCACCTGGATGGTGGAGACAGAGTGGGGGTGAGGAGAGGATGGCGGGGTGCACGGGGGATAAGGGGTGCTCGCAGCTGCAGGTAAAAAAAAAACCCTGAACATGGAAAAAAAAAGCAGCGGATCTGATGGATGTTCTGTTTCCTGAAGCATATTTTCAGCATGACGCTGCAGGATAAAACACACACACACACACACACACACACACACACACACACACACACACACACACACACACACACACACACACACACACACACACTAAAGCCAGTCTGGTAGATTTTCTAACGTTGACAGGTCCGAAACCCTCTGAAAACTCTTTGTTTTTTTGTGGATTCATCTGGGTTTGTGTCCCCTACCAAAAAAAATACATGCTGCTGTAACCAGTGGTACGTTAAGTTCTGTTCTCTCTCTCTGTTTTAAATCCCGGACGAACACATAAACACAACCAAACACGGACTTAAACCCCCTAAAATACTTAAATAGAGCACTGAGTATGAGGCAGTAAATAAAACAGTAAATCAGGGATGTGGGATTTCAAAGTGTGATTTTCAAAGTCATAAAAAAAAAAGCTCATATCGTGATGAGACGTAGCGCAAAAACGAGCAAAACCAGGAGATCAAACATCCCAGTTCCAGATTACTTATGATCTGAAAAGCTCTTGTTAAAAGTCTAGATGAGTAAATTTCCTCCCGGACTGGGGAGTCATAGCCTGCAGTCCCCCAGCAGAGTCAACCAGAAGCTTTCTATTTCTTTCACAGTGAACATACCGAACCCTAGTCTGAGTGAACCCTCTCAGTTTTTAAAAAAGAAGAGGAGACACTGGTGAGACCTTTCAATAATGTTAGTGGTGTTTGATGACGGGTCCAAATCTTTGCACTATTGGGGCACAATAATTCAATAATTCCGCACCAGTTTGCACCATTGCATGGACATCGGTGGTCCGTCTCCATAAGAAGAGGGACCAGAGGGTGTGCTCCAATTACCGAGGGATTACACTCCTCAGCCTCCCTGGGAAGATCTATTCGGGGGTACTGGAGAGGACGGTCCGGGATTGTCGAGTCATGGATTGAGGAGGAGCAATGTGGTTTCCAACCCGGATGTGGAACTACGGACCAGCTTTATACCCTCTTCAGGATCCTGGAGAGGTCATGGGAGTTTGCCCATTACCCCATGACCCCCCTACTCAGATAAGTAGATGAACGTATCTAAAATGTCCTCCTTAAAGGGCCCATCTCATGCAAAATGGACTTTCCAGAGTTTTCTACCTTGTAAAAGTGATGTCTGGGCCTTGTATATGTGTGTGTGTGTGTGTGTGTGTGTGATGTCCAGGCCTTGTATATGTCACCAAAGGGGATTTCTAGATTGATTTAGCCCGTTTTTCTGTGGATTTCTGGAACGCTCAGACAAAACAACCAATGAGCAGATGTCTAAAGTATGACGCATTTGACGTAGCCAGGACGGACTTCACACACGCCCCCCTCCACAGGATACCCTCCCTCCTCACCACCCGCCCGCCTTCCTCACCCGCCTCCACTCCGGCCTTACGCCCTCACAAACTCGCTTTCAACGTCCGATATACAGGCTGGTTCGCTGCTCTGCCTCTTTTTTATTTTCTTGCTTGAAAGACGCTTTTTGTAGCTACGCACGGGTTTACGCCTGCCTTCCCCCTCCCGCTCAGAGATGGGCGGAGGAATAGAGGCTCAGTGAGAGCGGAGGGCGGAGCTTGTACTTTCTCAGGACGGGCGGGGGGATGAGCGATACCCGGTCTTTCATAGTTCCGGGTCTGTGACTGCGCTCCACCAAATCAATATATTTTCATAACCATGGTGTAATGCATGTTGTAAACGTGTGTGTGTGCAGAGGATACAATGTGAAAAGAAGTATTTTGCATGAGATGGGACCTTTAACTCTTTAAAAGATGAACTCTATAAACTTTCCGCCCTGAAAAGCCACACATCAGTATGAAATCAACGGATTCCCGTCGGAGTCGTCCGATGCAGCATCTGCACTTAGATCCCAATCAAGTTAGAACAAATAAGACTGTAATTGATTTTTAACAAGCTAGTTGGACTGGCAGAGGTGGATTGCCACATGCTCTGTTTGAACAGCTGCGTGCTGAGTTGCTCCATGCATCTGGGGAGAAACGGGTCTGGGCGCAGGCCAAAGAAAACCTCAGGACTGTTCTGTCTGCAGGCTTATCTCTGCACTGCTCCTTCACCAGACGGGTCCTTAAAACTCAGACTGGACGCCGACCAGATTAAGCATTTTGACACTTTATCTTTTCTGTGTGTGGGAGAGCTTATAAAAATATCTCATGAGTTGGCATCTTAAACTCAGAAATCGGACGTACCACTTTTTGACCGACATAGTTTAATCATAATTTATGGAATTTTGCCAAAGAACGAATAAAAAATATGGTTTTTGTGTGAAATGAGTGACGTTAAAAAGATAAACTCCATTAAATATAAATGTTTGATCTGTTCTGTTCCGTCGTCTTCCACTCATCCGGGGCCGGGTTGCTGGGCAACATCCTCAGACAGAAACCCAGGCTTCTCTCACCCAGGCTGCATCCTCCAGCTCACCCAGGAGGATCCCGAGGCGTTCCCCAGCCAGCTGTGGGATATAATCTCTCCAACAAGGTCGGGGTCTGCCCCTTGGTCTCCTCCCGGTGGGACGTGCCTGAAACACCTCACCAGTAAGGGAAGCATCCTGAACAGATGCCCGAACCACCCCATCTGGATGGTCTCAATCCGGAGGAGCAACGGCTCTACTTCGAGCTCCTCCCAGATGGCAGATACATAATATCCGAATATAATCCTTATTTTATTTTATTATATTTTTTTAAGATTTTAACACATTTATTCTGGAAGGTTTTAACTGTTAACTTTTTTTTAAATTTGCTGACGATAACTTTTACAAACTTAACCAACTTTATTTTGATTTTTACCAACTTTATTACAGATTTGACAAACTTTTTTCAGGATTTTGATCACTTTATTGTGGATTTTATTTCTTTAATCACTGTTTTAATGATTTTATGTTGATTTTTATAACTTTATTCTGGATCCGATCAAATTTATTCTAGATTTTGCCAACTTTTTTGTTTTTGTTTTTAAAACCTCACTCTGGATTGTTTTTATTTTCAAAATTAGTAAATTATTCTGAATTTTATAACATTTAGTTTATAAAATCAAGTTTATAAAAAATAGAAAAAAATTTTAGAAAAAAATTTTTTTTTTGGTGAGAGAAGCCAGATGGGGTGGTTTGGGAATCTGATCAGGATGCCCCCCCAAGTGCCTCGTTAATGAGGTGTTTCAGGCTCATCCCACTGGGAGGAGACTAAGAGGCAGATCCCGAATCTCTCCAGCGGATTCGGGGTCTGCCTCTTTGTCTCCTCCCAGTGGGATGTACCTGAAACAGACCCCAAATCCACTGGAGAGACTCGGGATCCCACCAGTGTGAGCTGGAGGATGCAGCTGGGGTGAGAGAAGCCTGGCTTCCCGTCTGAGGCTGTTGCCCTGCGACCCGGCCCCGGATGAGCAGAAGACAACAGAACGGAAAAACCTCACTCTGGATTGTTTTGACAGTGTTTTCAAAATTATTAACATTATTCTGAATTATACTAATTTCTAAAAAATTTATTCCAGATTTCACAAAGACTGGATTATGACACATTTTTTTGGAGGATTTTATTTCTTAAATTGATTTTTCATGAATGCATTTTGGACCAAACTTTAATCTAGATTTAGTTTGGTTATCGGGACATCGGGGACAGTGTCCCGATGTCTCACTGAGGACATCACGAGCCTGTAAATTTCGTCTCTAAATTTATTGTTCTGGATTTTTCTAAAACTGTAATCTGAAAAACATATTTTTTTGTGACCCATTTCGTTCGACACGATCACAAAAACTTTCAAACTTTCTAAAAAAGAGTCCATGTTTAGTTTGGCGTTGCCATGACGGCGCTCTGAGCCGTGCTCTATGGATACATTTAATACCGAGGTTTATGTCTTATCGCTTTTATTGGAACCAAAACGTAAACATGGACCCTTCACCAGGAAAAACAATCAGGTTAGGATTGGATTTAAAAGCTTTTCTTAGTCTTACCTTCTTTTGCAGAATGCAGTGGAAGATAAAGATGAACATGCCCTGCAGCGAGTTGAAGATGGTGAAAAGATAAGCCATGATCACGGTGCTCTCGTTGATGTACATCAGACCGAAAGCCCAGGTCAGACCCAACAGACACAGCAGGGCGATGGCACCGATCACCCAGGACCTTGTACACAAAGAAAGAGTGTGTTTGTTACCGACAGGTTCAAAACAGACAACGATATCTTGATCCACATTTATCAAAGCTGATACTCTATAACAAAATAGGGTAAGTTTTCGGCGTACTTTGGGATTACGCCAAATGGTATTTATAAAGACATTCCACGTCCCTAGAGCTAGCCTATGCAGCCGAGGATCTGACCGCCAGGGTCCCCGCCGTTGGCTGTCACCCATCTCCTCCTTCACCCGACCCCTATGGCCCATCCTGCAGGTGGTGAGTCCGCTGGAAGCGGCCGAAATGAGCTTCCTCCGCAGGGTGGCTGGGCTCTCACTCAGAGATCAGGTGAGGAGCTCTGCCATCCGGGAGGAGCTCGGTGTCGAGCTGGAGGAGCTCGACACCGAGCTGGCACCGAGCTCGACTCCTCCAGGTCGAGAGGAGGCAGATGGGGTGGTTCGGGCATCTGGTCAGGATGCTCCCCGAGCGCCTCGCGGACGAGGTGTTTCGGGCACGTCCCACCGGGAGGAGACCAAGGGGCAGACCCCGGACCTGCTGGAGAGACTATGTCTCACAGCTGGCCAGGTGAGCTCGAGGATGCAGCAGGGGAGAGAGAGGCCTGGGCTGCCCGCTTAAGGCTGTTGCCCCCGCGACCCGACCCCGGAACAAGCGGAAGATGACGGAACGGAACGGTATTTATAAAGAGAGGTGTACCCGTCCCTTTTCAGTGTCCGAAGGGTGTGATATTGATAAATTTAGGAGCAGAAAACAAGCGTTATTATGATGATCCCATCTACTAATATTCAGATCCATGCTCAGTCACACTCTTATAAAAAAAAAAAAAGAAAAAATGTGTTCGACAGTTTTTAGTGATTTTTTTTTTCTTATTTCAAAGAGTCTGTGCTCATAAAAACATGACGGTTCAAAGTGTGAAAGGAGGAATGTGGAGCTTTAGATGGAAACACAAACATATGATCACATGTTATCGAACACGTTAAAAAAACCTTTAACCTAAATGATAAAAAAATAATGTAAATGTCGTCTATGATCTTGCTTCAAATGCAGGGTCGACCTTCATGTTGAGCTACCGAGCTGAACAGGATGAAGGGTTTTGTATTTAACGGGTCTCTCAATCGGAAGCTAATGTTTACGATTCCTGATGTGGTTTCAGGAGTGAAATTAAACTGAGCGAAGGCACTAGGTGGCGCCAGCCTGGGTACTTTATTTTATTATATTTGAAGTTTTTTTTGCAGGTTTTTCACTGGGTACGTGTCTCACACTGCTTCAGAGTTTGCAGTATTTCCGCCACATCAAACAGGAATATACTTTAATCCACTGACGATTTATTCAAATGCATGTGTGACCGGTATGATGAGTGTAATCCCACACTTGTGTATCCCTCTGTCATAATCCCCTACGCTGCCTGCAGAGGGAGCCCTGAACCTTCTTCCCTTATCACCCTGATAAGGGACACATGAGGGTGATTAGTCTGATGATACACACCTGTGGATCATGCTGCCTATTTAAAGGCAATCACTCGTGATGACGTCTCTGTCGGGTCATCGTCACAACCACCAGCACCATCCCTTCCAGCCAGGTCTTCCTGGCTGCTTGACCATAAGTTGCATTTGAACTTTAATCCTGTAAGGCCCTGTGCCTTACAGATTTACTGGACCTTCTGCCTTGCTGGTTTTTGGGTTAATAAATTCTGTTTTGTTGTCCCGCATTTGGGTCCTCCTTCCGTCCACATGCCCACATCCTGATACCCTCTGTCTTGGTTCTAAAATTTTTATTATTATTATTACATCCATAGTGATTGGTTTATGTTTTGTGACCCGCCCACCTCTTCTTTGTGTTTTCCTTGTGTTGAAAAAAGTTTGGGGTGACTGTGAGCAACACATGCTTCTTTTTATTCTATCCAGATTCCATCCCAGGCGTGGGCAAACTATGGCCCGCGGGCCTTATGTGGCCCATCAAATGTTTTAAGTTGGCCCACCAAACATAAAAATATTGAATAAATAACCCTTTAATGTTTTATTTGCCCTGCAATTCTGATGTTTCCACACTCAAAATATATTGGCTTTGTTCAGAAAAAGGAGACCAACAACACTGATCCTATTAAAATGTGTGTGACACCGTGATGCGCATGTTGTAAAATAAACAATGCGCACAGATATGGAAAGCCATCAGAGTCAATGCATGCATGTAAACAAGCGTTTTAGATTTCAAACCTAGCATCAAAACTTAGCCAATTAAAGCACATGTGATCTCCATAACCAATGAGGTGAGGTTACCAAAGCATGCCATCCTTCTCCTCAATGTAACCCACAACCCAAAAAGTTTGCCCACTTCTGCTCAATCCAGAGACTGTCTCCTACGGAAAGAGGAACCAACATACCCGTCACATTTGTTCATGATAATACTGTCAATGAAGTGCTCGTTTAATTTTGGTGTGTTTTTAAACGTTATTTACACAACCTCTTGATCTGGTTTGGTGATATATCTGCATCAAACACACGTCGTTTTGAAAAATCCAAATAAATTTATTATTTTGGATTTTTAAAGGTACATCCCCTTCACGGAACTTTGATAAAACTCCTTTGAGAAGAGAAAAACGAGTGAGCGAGGTCTAGAGAGAGGGTGAGAGAGGGTGAGAGAGGGTTCAGACACTGTGGGAGAGAAGAGGAGGAACAGTGGGAGTTTAGCTGAAGACGAATAATGCCCTTAAAAAGTTAAGAGTGGATTTTCTCATTTAGATCTCATCTCACTGGGAGGCTGCGAAACCCGGCTACGTCAGCCAGTTTTTATCAGAAAAGAAAGCATTCTACATTCCACTTCCAACCGGAGGAGGAAAGAAAACAAATATTATCCCAGTCTGAAGTGGGTCCAGAAGAAACTCCAGATGAATTTTATTTCACATTAAAAAAGGTTATGAACTATCTTTTCTATTTAAAGGCCACGAAAAAATGAGTCAGAGGCTAAATGCCAAACAAGTGTCCTCACGTTGACGCGTGTAGATGCATTTTGAAGTTCCATGCATGTGTGCTTGTCTTCACGGTAAGTAGACGGACACTACGGCCATTACAAATGACATTTCCCTCAAAAGGTCAGAGTTTTGGGTCTGACACAGCTGAGAGGATGAGCTTTAATTTGACTGGCTGACTGGGCAGTGGTCACCTCTAATGCGGACGGAGAGAAAGTGGCTGAAGCGAAAACAACACACAGGGTGGAACATTAGGAGAGCCGTGAAGGAGGAAAAGCGAGACAGAGGAGGAGAGTAAGTGAGTGAGACCGAGGTGATTGATTCCACGTTGGCCTCTATGGCACCATTCAGGCGAGACAGAACGTCCAATAAAGCTCGTCTGATGACCCTCTTCAGTAAAGGCTACACTCGTCTCGCTTCTTTTTCTCCGTCTCTCCGTTTCACCTCGTTCCCATGAGTCAGGGGTTCGCTCAGCTGTTTCCATGACGTTGTGATCAATCAGAAACACATCACGTTTTTAAATTTTAGGATTATTATATGGTGAATATTTCTCAGATAGGATTAACATAGCAAGTTATACACACACACACACACACACACAAACACACACAGGAAGGGATGTGCATGACTTATTTGGTCCAGAATTTGAAATCCGAATTGAATCCATTCCAATTTGTTTTTTCAAAACCATCCACTATGTTATTTGAAAGAACACGTAAACCTTGGGTCCTGCCCCAAGTGGAGGAGTTTAAGTATCTCAAGGTCTTGTTCACGAGTGGAGGAAGGATGGAGCGGGAGATCGACAGGCGGATCGGTGCGGCATCAGCAATAACTATGAAATGCTATTGCTGAAATGTTACGGACTGATGCAGGACGCTGCATCGGTCCGTAATGGTAAAGAGAGAGCTGAGCCGAAAAGCAAAGCTCTTGATTTACAAGTCGATCAGCGTTCCTACCCTCACCTATGGTCACCTGCTGTGGGTGGTGACCGAAAGAATGAGATCGCGGGTACAAGCGGCCGAAATGAGCTTCCTCCACAGGGTGGCTGGGCTCTCACTCAGAGATCAGGTGAGGAGCTCTGCCATCCGGGAGAAGCTCGGTGTCGAGCTGCTCCTCCTCCAGGTCGAGAGGAGCCAGGTGGGGTGGTTTGGGCATCTGGTCAGGATGCCCCCTGAGCGCCTCGCTGGTGAGGTGTTTCGGGCACGTCCCACCGGGACGAAACCAAGGGGCAGACCCCGGACCCGCTGGAGAGACTATGTCTCACAGCTGGCCGGGGAACGACTTGGGATCCTTCCAGGTGAGCTGGAGGATGCAGCCGGGGAGAGAGAGGCCTGGGCTGCCCGTTTGAGGCTGTTGCCCCCGCGACCCGACCCCGGAACAAGCGGAAGATGATGGAACGGAACGTAAACCCTAACCCCGCAGCAAACTGGTGACCTGTTAAGGGTGTACTCCTCCTCCCGCCTGTTCTCAGCCAGGACAGGCTCTAGCTAAACGACTACATGTTTTAAAGGTCTACATCATCTAAAAACAGAGGGGGAGGTCTTACCAGAACTGGTCCACAACATAAAGAACTTATGATGCTTGAGGTCAGAGACAAAAACAGAAAACAAAGAAAAATGAACAGAAAACAAAGAAAAATGAACAGGAAACAGAAAATAACGAGACGTGATGGTGATTAATGAGTAAATAAAACAGGAGAAGGACATGAGTGAGGAAATGGAATGGATGGAAATCTTAAGGTTTCTGTTTAACAGTTTGAGGAAAGTCCTTCAAAAAAAAAAGTAGAAAGATCTCCCTTTAATTTTTAAAAAATATCTTTTATCAGCCTTTTTAAAACAAAAAAAAAAACAGATCATTAAGTTTGCTTTTTATTTCTGAAATGTTTTTGCACTTAAACTAATCACGGATACAAGCGACCGAAACGAGCTTCCTCTTCAGGGTAGCTCTCTCTCAGAGATAGAGGGAGGAGCTCTGCCATCTGGGAGGCAGCTTGCTGAGACCATTGTTTATGATTTTGGGTTAGGGCTAGGGCTAGAGTTAGGGCTAGGGCTAGGGTTAGAGCTAGGGCTAGGGTTAGAGTTAGTGCTAGAGTTAGGGCTAGTGTTAGGGCTAGAGTTAGGGCTAGAGTTAGGGCTAGAGTTAGGGCTAGGGTTAGGGCTAGGGCTAGAGTTAGGGCTAGGGTTAGGGCTAGGGTTAGAGTTAGTGCTAGAGTTAGGGCTAGTGTTAGGGCTAGAGTTAGGGCTAGAGTTAGGGCTAGGGCTAGAATTAGGGCTAGAGTTAGGGCTAGGGCTAGAGTTAGGGCTAGGGTTAGGGCTAGGGTTAGAGTTAGTGCTAGAGTTAGGGCTAGTGTTAGAGTTAGTGCTAGAGTTAGGGCTAGAGTTAGGGCTAGGGTTAGGGCTAGGGCTAGAGTTAGGGACAGGGTCAGAGTTAGTGCTAGAGTTAGGGCTAGAGTTAGGGCTAGGGTTAGGGCTAGGGTCAGAGTTAGTGCTAGAGTTAGTGCTAGAGTTAGGGCTAGGGTTAGAGTTAGTGCTAGAGTTAGGGCTAGGGTTAGGGCTAGGGTTAGGGCTAGAGTTAGGGCTAGGGTTAGAGTTAGGGTTAGAGTTAGGGCTAGGGTTAGGGCTAGGGTCAGAGTTAGTGCTAGAGTTAGTGCTAGAGTTAGGGCTAGGGTTAGGGCTAGGGTTAGGGCTAGAGTTAGGGCTAGGGTTAGAGTTAGGGTTAGAGTTAGGGCTAGGGTTGGCATCTCCCCAAAAAATACAATAAACCTTGTCTTGAAGTGAAAAAAACACTGACATCTTCACAAACTGTATAAAAATTTTGTCGACAGGGGTAACACACAAACCACACGAGAGGTGACGTCCAAACAGAGCTGATAAAAACTGTTTTTTCTGTTAATCAGAGCTTCTCCTTTAATTAGAATCTCTGCTTGACGACAGCAGGAGGATCCATATGAGAAGAATCAGAAAAGTCGTGCACGTTTATGCGCGTGGCAGCAGCTGGAACTTCATTAATTAGTCCTCACCTTCATGGCAGAGAGCGGCTGGGCTCGCACCCCGGGGGTGAATGACAAACTGTAGTTTTCCTTACTTCAAACAGTCGAGCTGTCCCACTCAGAGTCCCAAAAAGTTGAATGTTTATATTTTACTTCCCATTTCGTCCATGTCATGACTTTATCATGTGTTCCCACCATCTTTTTTAGGTTGTGGATTGTAAAGTTGGCCTGAAATCAGCCAGGATAGGCTCTGGCATCCCGTGTGATCCCATTAGGGATGAGCGCTCAGAAGAAGGAACGGATCCCGCTCAGATCACCAGCTGTGTTAATTCCGTTCAGTTGTCTTGCGTTTATCCGGGGTCGGGTCGTGGGGACAACAGGGGTAAATCAGTTGAACCAGTAACATGTGGTAGGTTTTAAATTCTGTGGGCTTGACTTCTGAAAACCTTGAACAGTTTGTTTTACCCCAACTGTCATGGCGGCTGTTGTCCATTGGCGGATGTGACGTCATGTCATAGCCCCTCCTCCTTTATGCCCCGCCTCAAAATCTCCCTTTTTGTGAAGCCAAAAACTTGGCATCTCTGTAAGTGATTTTTAACCTCCGTCTGTCTGGAATCTGCACCGTTCTCCAGTGAAACACTTAACGTGGAATCCTTTAACATCTACTTAACTGTTTGAGTCTTAGGAGTTTTTTTTTGTTTAAGATAATTAAGAATAAATTAGTTTTAAGCATTGCGTGTGCTTATGTTGTAATTTAGATGTCAGAATAAAAGTTTACCTTAGATTGATTTTCTTTACTGTGACGCTAAAAAAATCATCTGATCAAACTCTATATGATGAAATATAAACATTATCTATGTTCATGTTACAGATTTTGTCCAGAAACTAACACTGATTTGCTTTTCTCTGACATTTTTTATCCTAATTGGACCGAAGACGGCGAGCTGATTCCTCTGTCCGTCCTCTCATTGGTTGGTGTTAATTTTACTAGAGCCTAGCGTTCCCGCTGAACCATCCTGTGGAAACGTCTTTTATTATTTGTGCAGAACTTTTATGCATTTGTTTGTATCGAGTTCCTAATTTGATTCTGATACCTACCGTATCTCATTCCTGAGAGAAGGACAGTAGTTTAACACAACCCTCACAGAACTAGAGGAACTTACTTAATGTTGTCCAGACACCCGGAGTCTGGTTTGAGAATGGCCGTGTGGTGGAACATCTTATAGAGAGCGATACCGAGGAAGATCACGTTCAGCTGAAAGACACAAACACAAAACACCACTAATTAAAGACACAACGTCACAATTAATTCACACAGAAAGGTTTGCAGTGTTTCAAGTTTTCTCCTGCGGGCTGTAATTGGCTCGTTGGCACGGTAACAATGCCTGATCAACAAGCTTTTATCTGTTCAGAATTCAACAGCTCTGGAGCGCTCGTCGCCTTCTTTAAGAGTCATCGCTGCAGTAAACCGTCAAAATGTATGCTGTGCAGCACGTCAAACGTATTGGAACACATTTGGGCACCAGCATAGCAAGCGTTTTGTGGTGTTAGCAGTTTCAGTAGTTTCATTCAGAAAAATTCAGAAAAAAAAATGGCTTTGAGGAGCAACCACATTCATTCAGTTCGAGCGTTGAAGATGGGTCATGATTGCTTAGAAATCTACGATTTCTAAGTGGGAGAGATTTCAAAATCCTTACATTTACTTCACTGTATGTATACTTCTAAAAGATGTTTTGGTTAAATAACCTCAGCATTCTTTGTTATCATTCCTGCGTTAATGGTGGTTAGTTATTTCAGTTTTTTTATCACTACGGTATTAAAATAGAACTTTATACGGTCATTTATTTGTGTTATTTTACACTTATGGATAGTTTTGGAGGAAAAAAAAAAGATAGAAACTACCCCTACTACTAGTCTCTCCAGCGGGTCCGGGGTCTGCCTCTAGTCTCCTCCCGGTGGGACGTGCCCGAAACACCTCCCCTGCGAGGCGCTCGGGGGGCATGCTGACCAGATGCCTGAACCACCCCATCTGGCTTCTCTCGACCTGGAGGAGGAGCGGCTCGACACCGAGCTCCTCCCAGATGGCAGAGCTCCTCACCTGATCTCTGAGTGAGATCCCAGCCACCCTGCGGAGGAAGCTCATTTCGGCCGCTTGTACCCGCGATCTCATTCTTTCGGTCACCACCCACAGGGTTGGAACGTAGATCGATTTGTAAAGTCCCGGCAGACCCCGGACCCGCTGGAGAGACTATGTCTCACGGCTGGCCGGGGAACGACTTGGGATCCTTCCGGGTGAGCTGGAGGATGCAGCCGGGGAGAAAGAGGCCTGGGCTACCCGTTTGAGGCTGTTGCCCCCATTACCTGACCCCGGAACAAGCGGAAGATGACAGAACGGAACGGAACCCCTACTACTACATAGGAGAAGCACGGGTCGGTTGGTAAAGTGACCGTCCTGTAACCAGAGGGTTGCCAGTTTGATCTCCTCCCTGGAGTTCATGCCGACAAGTACTTGACCTAACGCCCAATGTCTCTTGATGGTGGTTTCCAGCTTGCACCATCAGGTAGGAATGTGTGTGTGAATGGGTGACTGGTACTTAAAGGGCTGTATTTCATTGCTAGAGTTGAATTTGTTTAAAACTCCCCGTTTAAATACAGTTTCTGTGGTGGTATAAATCATTTTGAGCTCAACTGTGTGTAAGTTTGGTGAGATGCATTAACAGATCTGCTGGATGGGAGCCTCCTGTATGCAGGAAGCTGCGTGGGAGTTTGTGTGTGAAAGTAGCTCACCATAATAATGAGAGTCGCAGGTCCTATGAAGCTCCAGATGAAGTACGTATCCAGCCGCAGCCAGCACCTACAGAGATGAAGAGTAAGACATCATGCATGAGAAACACTGCAGAGGACGCATGGGGATTAAAAACACACTCCGCTCTCAGATGGATGTAGGCTAGTAAGGATTTAACATCGCAGGACGAGTTATGCATCACAGTCCCACACCCACACAGGAGGGGGCGTGGGGAAAGAAAAAGAATGGACATTACAAGACAAACAGGATATGAAATTCATCTGGACAGAGCAGAGGAAAGAGAAGGACATTAGTGGTGGACCCGCAAGGCCTTCGCAGCCTTAAACGCTAAACTAAAAAATATCTGAATCACAAACTGGTCTTGAATGTAGTTCAGCCGATAAGGTTTTATTTCGTCTTCTGAACTGCTAATCCTTTATGGTGCCTCAAGGGGTGCTGGAGCCTATCCCAGCTGATTTCAGGCGTGAGGTGGGGTACATCCCGAACAGTTTGCCAGTCTGTCGCGGGCCACACACACAGAACCACCCACACACACTCATTTCTAGGGGCGATTTTATGTAGGCCAATCAACCTAACATGCATATTTTTGGAGGGTGGGAGGAAACCGAAAGACTCAAACCCCAATCTTCTTCCTGTGAGCCCATTGTGCAGCCCCGCCCTTAGTATTGATTAAATATTTCCAATTGATCTGTTTTTTTTTAATGAGTTTTCTGATGAGTTTTGTCTTCAGCCAGCGTTTGTTGCCAGGTAGGTTAAAATCAGTAGTTACCACAAAGAATATTGAACATTGTGGAGTTTTTTATCTGAGATATCAAAGCTATTTTTTTTCGTAGAATATGATGGGTTACTGATCGTCTGATTGATGTTGATGGAGCATTATCGAAGGTCTAGGTGTGAAATGCACACGGTCCTTATGTAGATCTGTAATAAAAGAGTAACAGGTTGGAAGAAAATGGACGACGTGCACGGCTCAGACATACATCACACAGAAAGGTGGGGACGTCCAGGGATGAGCACCTGTGATAAATAAAGCCCTACTTCCCCGCTGGGCATAGATATACGACATGGCCACATCCTGCGCTCGCAAAAAATATGACATGACAGGGTTCATTTGAATTCTGAGTTATAAATGCAGGCCGCGGAGGGGCTATTTATGGAGTGTGGGAATGGCTGTGAAGTTAAAGGACATTGGAGGACAGAGATGGCGCTCGGTATTTCCACACATACACACTTTGGGATGTGTGTGAACACAGACACACACACAGAAATTTCTGACCTCTGTCCTGAAAAAAAATAGTCAGTGGTTCTTTTTTGAAACGTGCTTCAGCTGTCGTGGCTTCACTGATTGGTGGATTATTTCAGCAAACATTAGCTGCATAATTTTGGTTATGTCAGGTATGAATGTGTGTGAACACATTTACATTACATTCAGTAAATCAGGAGGGTTCAACTACCGACTGTTTAACAAACGAGTAGGAATAGTCTCATGTGATTGGTCTTCGGCAGAGATTCCACTCACAGATGACTAAACCACACAAGGCGATATTCTTTTTTGGGGCGACAAATCTCAGTGGTAGACTAGCCCACTTTGGGCTTGAGGGTCTTAGGTTTGATTACAAAAGCAACAAAAGTGTTACCGAACTGATTGTTCTATATGTCGTACCGAGTAACTGTGAGCAGTTCCGTTCCGTTGTCTTCCGCTCATCCAGAGCCAGGTCGCGGGGGCAACAGCCTCAGATGGGAAGCCTAGGCTTCTCTCACCCTGGCTGCAGCCTCCAGATCACCAGGAAGGATCCCGAGTCGTTCCCCAGCCAGCTGTGAGACATAGTCTCTCCAGCAGGTCCGGGGTCTGCCCCTTGGTCTATCCCGGTGGGATGTGCCCAAAACACCTCATTAGTGAGGCACTTGGGGGGCAACCACGCCATCTGGCTCCACTCTACCTGGAGCAGGAGCGGCTCGATACTGAGCTCCTTCCGGATGGTAGAGCTCCTCACCCGATCTCTGAGTGAGAGCCCAGACACCCTGTGGATGAAGCTCATTTCGGCCGCTTGTATCCACGATCTCATTCTTTCGGTTACCACCCACAGCTAGTCACCATAGGTGAGGGTAGGAACATAGATCCTGGTCACCATGGTGAGGATAGGAACGTAGATTCTGGTTACCATGGTGAGGGTAGGAACGTAGATCCTGGTTACCATGGTGAGGATAGGAACGTAGATTCTGGTTACCATGGTGAGGATAGGAATGTAGATTCTGGTTACCATGGTGAGGATAGGAACGTAGATCCTGGTTACCATGGTGAGGATAGGAACGTAGATTCTGGTTACCATGGTGAGCGTAGGAACGTAGATCCTGGTTACCATGGTGAGGGTAGGAACGTAGATCCTGGTTACCATGGTGAGGGTAGGAACGTAGATCCTTGTTACCATGGTGAGGGTAGGAACGTAGATCTTGGTTACCATGGTGAGGATAGGAACGTAGATTCTGGTTACCATGGTGAGGATAGGAACGTAGATCCTGGTCACCATGGTGAGGGTAGGAACGTAGATCCTGTTTACCACAGTGAGGGTAGGAACGTAGACCCTGGTTACCATGGTGAGGGTAGGAACATAGATCCTGGTTACCATGGTGAGGGTAGGAACGTAAATCCTGGTTACCATGGTGAGGGTAGGAACGTAGATCCTGGTTACCATGGTGAGGGTAGGAACGTAGATCCTGGTTACCATGGTGAGGGTAGGAACGTAGATACTGGTTACCATGGTGAGGGTAGGAACGTAGATCCTGGTTACCATGGTGAGGGTAGGAACGTAGAACCTGGTTACCATGGTGAGGGTAGGAACGTAGAACCTGGTTACCATGGTGAGGGTCGGAACGTAGATCCTTCGGCTCAGCTCTCTCTTTACCTCGACAGACCGATGCAGCGTCCTAGTTGTTGCTGACGCTGCACCAATCCGCCTGTTGATCTCCCGCTCCATCCTTCCCCCACTCATGAACAAGACCTCGATATACTTAAACTCCTCCAATTGGGGCAGGACCCTGTCTGTAACCTGCAGAGGGCATTCCACCCTTTACCAGGCGAGGTCCATGGTCTCGGATTTGGAGGCTGTGAGCAGTTTCATTCAAATTCCAGCAATAATTTGGAAGATATCGTGTTAAACACATGAATTTGGGATGTTGACTTTTGGTTGCATTACCTTGAAAACATAATCAGTTCATCTGTGGTGAGTACTGAGTTCCTGCAGACAGTCCTATCAAGGTTTTTTAAGTTGTGTGGGAGATATCAATGAGGTGTAAAGCTTCCTCCACATTCAGTGATCAGAGGAATAAAAAGAACCCCTCCTCTACGACGTCCTTCCCTTTGAGGTCAGGCCTAACTGGCTGCATTGAAAGGTGCCACAGAGAAACTATCGGAGCAAAATGGCCGACTGATTCATGACCAGCTGCTTTTGAATTATTAATCTTTCAATTTCCAACACATTAGTGAGCCCTCAGTTATAGGTCCCTGGCTGTGTCACCGTACGCTCCATTAGGGCTCCTTTGCTAAGTCATAGCCACCTTCATTACGGCTTGTGAATAAAGCAGAACAGCAGAGTGGTGCGTGACAAGGTGACACAGCCGGTACGCCGGGTGATATTTTCAGAAGTTTGATCCCAATGTTTTATGTGGAAATTATTAAGCGATGTCATTTTAAAAGCTGGACTAATAGACGAGTCATAAAAAGGTTCGTTTCTAATGAAAAGCACTTGGAATAGAAACACTTGTCACTTATTTTTCGTCTCAGAAGGATCTTTAAAAGTTATATTATCAAAAATGATTTCATAAAATCATTTTACAATCTGAGTGAAGGTCTCCGGTCCGCTTTGGTAATTCACATCATTAGATTTCGGAACATTTTTTCCAGTCTGTTTTTATAATCCTGAAGGCATGCGTGTGATTATTCATCCAGAACTTGGCGTTCACACGCTCGTGTTTTAATGATCCTCCTGCAAAGAAATATGGATCGAAACGACGACTGGTACCGATTTAAAAACATTTAAATCACATTCTTACTGTTTGGTTTGATTCTTTTAAATCTTCATGTGGTATGGCATGCAACTTTTGAACCATCCATTCATCCATCGTTCATCTACTCATCCATCCATTCACCCATCCATTCCTTCCATCCATCCATCTCTTCATCCATCCTTCCATCTATCCATTCATCCTTTCAATCGTCCATCGATCCATTCACCCATCCATCCATCTATCCATCCATCCACCCATCTATCCATCGCTCCATCCATCCATCCATCCACCCATCCATCCATCCATCCACCCATCCACCCATCCACCCATCCATCCATCCATCCACCCATCCACCCACCCATCCATCCATCCATCCATCTATTCATCCACCCATCCATTCATCTATTCATCCATCCACCCATCCACCCATCCATTCATTCATCCATCTATCCATCTATCCATTCACCCATCTATCCATCCATCCATCCATCTATCCATCCATCCATCCATCCATCCACCCATCCACCCATCCACCCATCCATCCACCCATCCACCCACCCATCCATCCATCCATCCATCTATTCATCCACCCATCCATTCATCTATTCATCCATCCACCCATCCATTCATTCATCCATCTATCCATTCACCCATCTATCCATCCATCCATCCATCCAACAGTCCATCCATCCATCCATCCATCCATCCATCCATCCAACAGTCCATCCATCCATCCATCCATCCATCCAACAGTCCATCCATCCATCCATCCACCCATCCATCCATCCATCCATCCATCCATCCAACAGTCCATCCATCCATCCATCCATCTATCCATCCATTCATCCATCCATCCATCCATCCATCCATCCAACAGTCCATCCATCCATCCATCCACCCATCCATCCATCCATCCATCCATCCATCCATCCAACAGTCCATCCATCCATCCATCCTTCTATCTATCCTCCATCTATTCCATCGGGAACTTAAAGTTTTCCACATATTTTTTGCAAACAGCACACCAACTTCAAGCTAATGCCAGCTTGTTAGCGGCGCTAACCTCCTTAGTCAGTTTGGTTGCGCTAACGTTGCTGCTGGTTTCTGTTTTAAAGACACAACGCAATGTTTGCAGTAAAACTAAAATATATAGAAATTAATAAAATGTGACTAAAACTTAAATTAATTTTTGTTTTACTCAGATGGCGCCAAAAACAATATTGTTGTGTTGGCGTAGAGTTGTCTGGACTGTGTCTGTAGCGCCCCATGGTGGTGTGTTTAGATTTAAGCGTTTAGCTCGTCCGATCACCGCCAATAAGTATCATTCCAGCAGAGTTATTCAGTCGATTTAATCAGCCAACTGATTAATTGGCCCTAACGTGGGTTAAAATGTGCGTTTAAAAGATGCGTAAAATCCATTTTTTTTACATGACAAATACAAATGTGGAGGAAATATAAAAAAAAAAGCAAAAACAGTTTGTTCCCATGAGAACAGGAGCTAAACCTGCTCAGTGTACCCCCCCGTGTACCCCTATGGTTAGACATAAGCATCTATTTAAATCTATGCATTTATCTAAACACATGAATTATTAAAGGATTAAGATGTTTCTAATTAAAAATGATTTCTATCCGTGCTGCATGCCAGACTTGTCCAGGTTGAGGACGGTACTCATCGCATGTGTGCATAATGAATCCATCCCTATCTGGACGGTGGGAATAAATGACTGCAGAGTGAAGACTTGTGTTTACTCCTGCTTATTTGTGTGTTGTTTACTTTCCGTGTGGAGGATGTAAATGAGACGTCGGCTGGATTTTTTTTTTGAGTCAAGCAGAGTCTGAGGTTGGAGAAGTCAAGCATGCACGATGACTATGTGACCTTGTGATTCAGAAGTCGTCCGTTGTGCGTTTTATCCTCATAGTGTGAACCAGTCTGGGTGTGCGGACACGTTAGCATCACTTCCTTCCATCCTCACACTCTGCTGCACCAAACACTCCTCCCTCCAGCCTGCTAAATCTCTCCACATTCACACATTAGAAGCACCCCTCTTCTGCTTGTCCACATACTCTCCTTCTCTTCTCAGCTTCTCTCCTTTTTCAGCTCCGTATTGACACTTGAAAAGTGCCAAAGCTTGTAGACTCCATTGTGGCAGACACTGACAAAATAACAGCAGGCACTTCAGACCCTCTATCCTCCTCCGTTTTTGTGCTCCTTCACCCAGCGGTGGCAACTTACACCCGCTCGGCCATCCATGGCGAGCTAAACTGCTTTTTGGCGCTTAAAGTCCAGCTGAGCTGTCACTTCTTATGAAATCAATGTAGTGTTTAGATTAAGAAAAAACAAACAGGAGCTTTTTTACAATTAACGGTTTAAAAATGTAAAATACATTTTGGACACAAGCGGTCGAAATGAGCTTCCTCTGCAGGGTGGCTGGGCTCTCACTCAGAGATCGGTTGAGGAACTCTGCCATCCGGGAGGAGCTCGGTGCTGAACCGCTCCTCCTCCAGGTTGAGAGAAGCCAGATGGGGTGGTTCGGGCATCTGGTCAGGATGCCCTCCCAGCGCCTCGCTGGTGAGGTGTTTCGGGCACGTACCATCGGGAGGAGACCAAGAGGCAGACCCCAGACCCGCTGGAGAGACTATATGTCTCACAGCTGGCCGGAAAACGATTTGGGATCCTTCCGGGTGAGTTGGAGGATGCAGCTGCGGTGAGAGAAGCCTGGGTTTCCCGTCTGAGGCTGTTACCCCCACAACCTGGCCCCGGATGAGCGGTAGACGACGGAATGCAACGAAACAGTCTTGTCCCTTTAAATAAGTAGCTTCCTAAAGAAACGTACAGTAATTCGTCAGGCTGTATTTTTAAAGGTAAAATATTTAAGTAGTGAACTAACTAAAAATATTCTACTTTTTTTTTTTGGCAATTTTCAGCAAATCCCAGTGAGTTGGTGGTGAAACGTGTAACTGAAATAAAAACAAATATTTTACCAGCCTGGTTGATGAGTGAGTGTAAAACAGAGTTTTTCTTACACTCTATCGGTGCCGTAGCTCCTGTAGTCCACAGCAGCGGACACGGCCACTATGACAGCAGGAACCCCGTAACCTGCCAGGTAGAAGTACTTAGTCCTGGAGTGTTCGCTTTCAAACACCTCCACCAGCATGATGTACAGCTGCACGCCTTCCAGAAACATCCAGGTGAACGCTGCCAGGAAAAAGAAGTGAAGCAAAGCAGCGAACACCGCGCAGACAATCTGGTGAAAGAAGGAAAAAAAGGAGAGAAATTAAACCCCAAAAGTTTAACAAGTGGGCTTTTATTCAACAAGAAGTCAATGCAAAGTCATCTAAATATGCACAAAAACGGATCAGTTAATCTGTTGTTTGTACTGAGCAACTGTGGGCAGTTTCATTAAAATACCCCCATTGGTTTGGTGGGTATTGCATTAAAAGAAAAGATGTTGTGGACGAGTGGGCGCATGGAAAGCTTCAGAAAGCAGGGGCACAAGAAGAACGGCACGTAGAGAAGAAATGGAAGGAATTCACATCACTCCACACAACATTCGTTTGGCCTCGTTCACACTTTTCATTCTGTCAACAATCTAATTGGATGCATGAGCGTATGCAGATGACACATGAGTGTTAAAAGCCCGAGATGATTGACCACATTTTAGAAGAGCTGGTGTCAAAAAAGAGCTGGCAGAAAGCTTGAAAGCTGGGTTGGTGGGGGAAGGAGAATGACTTGGCAACGCTGTTAAAAATACAACATGATTTCTGTCAGAGCCAAAAACGGCTGAAAAAAAAAAAAACTTAAAGTGACTCAACAGCTTGGATTTAAAGAGAAAAAAAAAGTGACATATTTTAAAAGTTTGGAAAAGAAAACTTTAGTTTGAGTTTAGACTGATTGTGTTTTTAATACTTTTACCAGAGACGTTTAAAAATAAAACCTACAACACGCTCTGCTGTACATTCGATAACATTTCTCTTTTTATAACTGCTTAAAAACATTCGATTACAAATTGAAAAACAAAAATGGCATATTTGGCTCTGATAATATTAACCATTATGGCTGCAGCATCTGTCTGATCCCTTTAAACACTAGGACTGCCGCAGCCGTCAATATGACCACACATCACTTTAATATGCTAATTAGAATAAATAAAACAAAACCTAAGAGGCTGACCTTTTATGACTTTTATTTATAAACATGTTAAATATTTTATTTATTTATTTTTTTGTGTTCTAAAAATAAACATTTATATGCATCTTATCTCCTCTAACCTGCTGCGCCCCGCAGCAGCTGAGAGGAAGCGCACATTGGAAGTTGTTGCTATGGGAACAAATACACTAATAAAACCACACATAATTGTGTTGTGTGTTTATATTTGTGGAAAGAGACAAGGAGGACTCTGACGCCATTACAGACAAATTTTAGAAAGATTGAGTGAGATAATATTGGAGAGACACCATGAAGAGAGTCTGAATAAAGTCGGCCATGTTTTCTAGATAAGTCTTGAAAGTTCAGGTTAACATTTTGGAGCCAATTTATAACGAGGACATTTTTAAAGCAGCAGCGCAAAATGTGGAAAAAATTAGGCTATTGACGAATCATTTTACTTTAGTGTTTGCATTTTTATTCTAGTTTTTAAAAATATTTCACATTTCATCATCATTATTACTTTAAAAATTGAGTGTGTAAAAGTTTATTTACGCAATACAGCTGCGCAAAATACAAATAATTACATAAGCGTCACATTGACGGTCATGGTGCTTGCAGGTAGATCTAGAACACGGCGGTCCTAGTGTTAAAGACAAAGCGTCTCTCTTTATTGAGCTCTGGAGGAGACAATAAGCACGTTGGCTCTCCATCTACCCACCTATGCTTCTGTAACACAATAACCCCCAATCACAGTCAGTCAAGCCCTGAAATTTAGCCCAGCTTAACTTTAATTTATAGTGAAAACAATTACAATAATATTGGAGTTTCATTTCGTCATCCGAACCACTTATGGGGTCACAGATGGTGCTGGAGCCTATCCCGGCTAAATTCAGGCGAGAGGCATGATACAACCCAATCAGGTCACCATTCTGTCGCGGGGTCACAATACACACATACACTCATGCCTTGGAGCGACCAATCAACCTAACATGCAAAGCAGCGCATGTACCAGGGGAGAACAAGTACCGGACGTTTGCGGGTTCGCATCCCACTGAGTTTACATCTAGGGTCCTTGGAGAAGACACCTAACGCCCCGTTTCTCCCACCATTGGCACTGTTATAGGTGGCAGCCTGCTGTGGTGTAATGCAGCACACAAATTTCCCAGTCAGGGAATAATAGACCTGGCTCCTCCTCCAGGTTGAGAGGAGCCAGATGGGGTGGTTCAGGCATCTGGTCAGGATACCCCCCGAGCGCCTCGCGGGCGGGGTGTTTCGGGCACGTCCCACCGGGAGGAGACCAAGGGGCAGACCCAGGTCCCACTGGAGAGACTATGTCTCACAGCTGGCCGGGGAACGACTGGGGATCATTCCGGGTGAGCTGGAGGATGCAGCTGGGGAGAGAGAGGCCTGGGCTGCCCGTTTGAGGCTGTTGCCCCCTGCAACCCGACCCCGGAACAAGCGGAAGATGACGGAACGGAACGGTATTAATAAAATATATCAGAAAAAAAAAAACTCCAAACAGAAAGGCCAGTGTTTTCAAGACTCGCCCCACTCTGGGACTCAAACCCTGACCTTCTTGCTGTGAGGCCATATTGGAGTCTATGTAAATATATTTATATATAATCTGTCTGTAGTTGGGCAGCAATATTTGAAGCTTTAAAAATGGAGAAAAAAGATTCTGAACCAAGGGTATTACAACCGAAAGCATGACGTCTAACGTCTGTGCTCAGGTCTAAACATCTGTTCCTGAATGCATCAACATGATAGCTTCTGTTTGCAGAGAAACAATCAGCTACAATGAGTTTAAAGGGGTGAGCGAGTCCCTCATTTCCATTCCTAATGGTCACACTGCGACGTCTGCACGCTCCGCCGACACACGCACGCTCGCAGGTAAAATGAAAATATGCTTCTGTAAAAAGTCGTTATGTTTTCCTTCTGGAATAACTGGCTTAACCGGCCGCGAGCGGAGTCACGCTGAAGATGTTAATGGAGGTCAAAAATAGTCACCAGCAATTAACGCGGAGACGGAAACACACAAATACGAAGACACGTGTTCATAAACACACACAGTGAAGTGTGTGTCGCTGAGGAAACACACACCAACAGATTACCTTATCGGCTCGTTTGAATGGAGAATATTTTCTTTCTCAGAAGCTCAGCAGGAGGTATAAGTCTGGGGTCATTCCGAGGGGCGCCCCTCTCCTTCACCACTATTTTATGACATCATACTTTTTCTGATTAATTTATAAGTTCCGTCATCTTCCGCTTGTTCCAGGGTCGGGTCGCGGGGGCAACAGCCTCAAACGGGCAGCCATGGCCTCTCTCTCCCCGGCTGCATCCTCTAGCTCACCTGGAAGGACTCCAAGTTGTGAGACATAGTCTCTCCAGCGGGACCTGGGTCTGCCCCTTGGTCTCCTCCCGGCGGGACGTACCCCAAACACCACGCCTGCGTGTTTATAAGTTAATTTATAAGTTAATATTAAATATTATGCTCTTGTGTGACGTCACTCTTTGCAAAAATGTTGCCGATTGGTCTGATGATGTCAGGATCCCTAACCTGCCACCAGAGGGAGCCGTGGATGTTCCTACTCAACATTATTAGGGTCACCTGAGGATGATTCCTGATTCCACAAATCTGTGCACTCTGCCATCTATTTAAGGGGAATCATCCCAGACTTCCCTGTCGGGTCTTACCATCCCTTCCAGCCAGGTCTCCCTGGTTGCCTGACATGTTTGGACATTGTTATTATTTGGACTCTTGAAACCTTGAGTTATTCCTTTGCTTCTTGTTTTATAGACTTTCCTGAATTGAGTTAATAAACTTTGTTTGAAGTCCCGTGATTGGGTCCTCCACCGTCCAAACCATCAAAACCCTGACAGATGAATTCATAAACACACCACCATGTGATGTCACAGCTCAGTGTGTGATGCTCCAATGTGGAGTAAGAAAGCAGAAACAGACCTTTTTTTATCTTGTTTGGTCTTCTGTGTTTGTTATATGAAGAAATTAGCATGTTTTGTCGTTATGATGTTGTTGGAATGTTAGAATCCTTAAGTTTATGTGTGTTTATTAATCTAAAAGAACCTGTATGAAAAAGGAATGCTTAATACAGTAGTTTATGTCCTTTAACAGTTAATTTCATCAGGGTTTCAGGTTTAATTTTTTTTTTTTTTTTTTTACTCTATTGATCCCTCTTCGGGGAAATTTGTATGTTGTACTCCTTACACCGCAGCAGGCTGCCACAACGGCACCAATGGTGGGAGAAACGGGGGGTTAGGTGTCTTCTCCAAGGACCCTAGACGTGAACTCAATGGGATTCGAACCCGCGAACTTCCGATTCGCGGGCGAACGCTCTAACCACTGAGCCCCCGTCTCTCCGTCTGTAGTTTTGTTGGTGTTTACTATTGTTTCCTGTTTTATTTTGAAATCATCGACCTTCTCATTTCAGGTGTTTTGACTTCCCCACATAGTGTTCTCTCTCCTTCTGATGATTATCTGTTCCTTCCTAATGTGTCTCAACTGCGTCTTATTGTCGCTCCCTTTTCTGTATTTAGTAGATATCTTTTCCTCCTGGGCGACACGACGGCGCAATGACCTCAAAACAAGAAGGTCGTGGGTTTAAGGCACAGATGGGGTGAGGCTTGGAACACTGTCCTTTCTGTGTGGAGTTTGCATGTTCTCCCCGTGTCTGCGTGGGTATCCTTCGGGTACTCCGGTTTCCTCCCACCCTCCAAAGATGCATGCCAAGTTGATTGGCCGGTGCCAAATTGCTCCTAGGAATGAGTGTGTGTGTGGATGGTCGTACTGTATGTGTGTGGCCCTGCGACAGACTGTTCGGGGTGTACCCTACCCCTCGCCTTAAATCAGCTGGTATAGGTTTCGGCACCCTTGCATCTCCGTAAGGGATAGATGGATAAAAAGGTGACGGATCTTTTCCTCCTCGCTAATTTGTCGTGTCCTCACAAAGCGTACAGGTTTTCATTTGAGAATCTTTGGACGATCTGTTTCGGGATTTGGATTATTTGTGACCTGTCTTAGTTTAGCCCCTCTCTTGGATACCTTTGAGTTTATTTGGAATAAAACTGTTTCTGTCACGTGTGTCCACAACCCGACATGTCCATTAATGTCTTACCGCCCTGATCCAATCAGAATAAAACAGTTTGAGCATCACAAAGTCAGAGATATTAGTTATAATTCGTTATAAATTGACCAATAGGAACCTGTAACCACCGACCGAGCGTGTGGAAACTATAACCAGAGGGTAAGAACGAAGCAGAGCGATGACATCATCTCTAAGCTGGCTTTATAGATGGTGCAGCAGAATGCGTGCTCGGTGCACTTTGCATCGTTAATTGTTTGTTGTGATGTGTGGCAATTAAGGTGTTTATACCTTCCGTATTTATCATGAAGTTGGTTTATAATTCCAGAGGGGTAATCATTTAGAATATGTCTGCTTGGCGATTAATAAGAAGCAGAGTGTGTGATAAATGTGACATTTTAACTTCGGTTCAGTGAAAACAAAGTGATTATAAACCTTCAGAAGGTAAGTGCTTGATTTGGGATGGGTCTCCAGTTCATCATGAGACCTCAGAGAGACACAGGACCACTCAGACTAGATGGAAGGATTTAGTTGGAGCGGGAGATCGACAGAGGGATTGGTGCGGCATCAGCAATAACCAGGACGCTGCATCGGTCCGTCGTGTTAAACAGAGAGCTGAGCCCTCACCGTGGTAACCAGGATCTACGTTCCTACCTTCACCGTGGTAACCAGGATCTACGTTCCTACCTTCATCGTGGTAACCAGGATCTACGTTCCCACCCTCACCATAGTAACCAGGATCTACATTCCTACCCTCACCATGGTAACCAGGATCTACGTTCCTACCCTCACCATGGTAACCAGGATGTACGTTCCTACCCTTACCATGGTAACCAGGATCATGTTCCTACCCTCACCATGGTAACCAGGATCTACGTTCCTACCCTCACCATGGTAACCAGGATCTACGATCCTAACCTCACCATGGTAACCAGGATCTACATCCCTACCCTCACCATGGTAACCAGGATCTATGTTCCTACCCTCACCATGGTAACCAGGATCTACGTTCCTACCCTCACCATGGTAACCAGGATCTATGTTCCTACCCTCACCATGGTAACCAGGATCTACGTTCCTACCCTCACCATGGTAACCAGGATCTACGTTCTTACCCTCACCATGGTAACCAGGATCTACATTCTTACCCTCACCATGGTAACCGGCATCTATATTCCTACCCTCACCATGGTAACCAGGATCTACGTTCCTACCCTCACCATGGTAACCAGGATCTACGTTCCTACGCTCACCATGGTAACCAGGATCTACGTTCCTACCCTCACCATGGTAACCAGGATCTACGTTCCTACGCTCACCATGGTAACCAGGATCTACGTTCCTACCCTCACCATGGTAACCAGGATCTACGTTCCTACCCTCACCTATGGTAAACAGCTGTGGGTGGTCACCGAAAGAATGAGATCGCGGATACAAGCGGCCAAAATGAGCTTCCTCCGCAGGGTGGCCGGGCTCTTAGTCAGAGATCGGGTGAGGAGCTCTGCCATCTGGGAGGAGCTCGGTGTTGAGCCGCTACTCCTCCAGGTTGAGAGAAGCCAGATGGGCTGGTTTGGGCATCTGGTCTGGATGCACCCCGAGCGCCTTGCTGATGATGTGTTTCAGGCACGTCCCACCAGGAAGAGGCCGAGACGAAGACTCCAGACCTGCTGGAGAGACTATGTCTCACAGCTGGCTGGAGAACGACTCGGGATCCACCCAGGTGAGCTGGAGGATGCAGCTGGGGTGAGAGAGGCTGTTGCCCCCTGCGACCCGGCCCGGATGAGCGGAAGATTATGTATGGATGGATTTAGATATCAAACTCAATCTGGCTGGAATCTCAGTTAGAGCTCAAGAAAATGATCAAAACTGTAACGCCTGATTAATAAGAAGAAGCCTCATGAATAAGTTGTGTTGCTTCTCCTCTGTCTGAGTAAAACAGACCAACTGCAGGGTCAATCCGTCCCACTTACCGGCTGATCGGCTTTGTTGATCCCGACCAAAAACAACGACTCGGCGATGAACAAACTGATGCAGAGGTTTTTGTGAATTGTGTTGCGGTCGCTTTGCAGACCTCTGAAGAAGCAGAAGGTGAAGATGCAGATCAGCAAGCACACCAGGGACAACAGGATCCCCACCCACGTGATGACATCCAGGAGCATGTCGTGCATGCTGTCTGATTTCTGTCAGTGGAACAAGAAAAGAAAACACAGATTCAGAAGCAGGTCACACACGTACAGGGACATTTTTAAACCTTTGGATGGCTTCAAGATGGGATCATGTCAAGGTTTTACTTTCTTTTTTATGTTTGAATATTATTTTCTATTTGATCTGTGAATGTTTGAGCAGTTTGTGAGCTCTGCCGTCCAGTCAATGAAACTATTAGAACACCAATTTGCTCTTGGCCAAGGATTATGTTCTCCACTACGTCCATATTCTACCATAACCGGAAAATGTTACACATCCTCTGACATTTAGATACTTTTTACATACCAAGTTTTTCTCGCCCAAGGATTTACTTCTCCACCATGTCCACATTCTAACTTAACTAGGAAGTGTTTCAATACATATCCTCTGCTGATATTCAGATAGATTTAAATGCCATGTTGTTCTTGGCCAAGCATTTTGTTCTCGGGCATCTCTAAACAGTATTTTCACATTAAATGAGTGTAAATGCACCAAAAAGGAGAATACAAAAGCATACATGCTAACTTTGTTTTTGCGGCCAAACCTCGTCTTTCTACATTATTGTGGCTGTTGAAATACCGACGGGTAACCATAACAAGAGTGGCTGAAAAAAAACGATGATGATATTTTGGTTATTGATCACAAAACATGAGGTGTTTCTTTTTTTTTTTTTTTTTTTACACTTTTGAATATTTCAACCAAGATTAAATGCAGGTTCTTTTTGGCAAAAAAAACCTGCCAAAAAATAGACTGCTTTTTTTGTCAAAAAACCTACAATGTACATGTTGGATAAAGAAACTTCAATAACCAATTTCATTTTATTTGTATTGCCCAATATCACAACACAATTATCTCAACGGGCTTCACAGAGCAAATTAGACAAAAATAAAAAAAAGAAACCTGATGGGGATACACTTGAAGGAGAGATCCCAGCCACTAAACGAGCAGCCAATGTACTGTATATATATAACGGTCTAATATAAATGATCTCATTCTACTCTAGGAATCTGAAGAAGTCCGTAGATGGGCTTCATCTTGATGGAAACAAGATGGTGGAAAAACAACTTTAACTCATATAGAGTATTTTTAATAAAGGTAATGTTTATTTCTTTCTTAGATGACCGGGGTACATACAGAGTGACGTCCAATCAGGTGTTCGTTAACCCAAATGAATAGACTGTAAAAGATGTTTGTATTGGACGATTCCTGCCTCCATGTCATCCATTATTTTAAGATAATGTACGCCTCGTTCGGCGTTACCCACCTTACATCATGGTTATTTATAAAAAATAACCATGATGTACACCAGGGCCCCTGGTGTACATGTGTCACCAGGGGCCCTGGTGACACATGTACATTACCATTATATCACTATGGTAACCAGCTGTTGGTGGTGCCTGAAAGAACGAGTTCTGGATACGAGCAGCCGAAATGAGCTCCCATGAGAGGAGAGTTGCTACCCTCACCATGGTAACCAGAATCTACGTTCCTACCTTCACCATGGTAACCAGGATCTACGTTCCTACCCTCACCATGGTAACCAGGATCTACGTTCCTACCCTCACCATGGTAACCAGGATCTATGTTCCTACCCTCACCATGGTAACCAGGATCTACATTCCTACCCTCACCATGGTAACCAGGATCTACATCCCTACCCTCACCATGGTAACCAGCTATGGGTGATGACCGAAAGAATAATATCGCGGCTACAAGCGGCCGAAATGAGCTTTCTCCGCAGGATGGCTAGGCTCTCACTCAGAGATCAGGTGAGGAGCTCTGCCATCCGGGAGGAACTCGGTGTCGAGCTGCTCCTCGTCCAGGTCAAGAGAAGCCAGATGGGGTGGTTCAGGCATTTGGTCAAAATGCCTTCCAAGAGCCTCGCTGGTGAGGTGTTTTGGGCACGCCCCACCGGAAGGAGACCAAGAGGCAGATTCCAGGCCCGCTAGAGAGACTGTCTCACATCTGGCTGGGGAATGACTCGGGATCTTTCACCCGAAAGGATCCTGAGTCATCGTCGAGTCATGCCTCCTGGTTTGACAGAAATTATCAAGGTCTGCGAGTCAGAAGGATCCCGAGTTGTTCCCCGACTCGGGTGAGTAAGTCTGGCCTTCCTGTCTGAGCCCGTTGCCCATGCAACCTGGCCCCAGATAAGCAGAAGACGATGGAACGAATTATTGAAATGATAGGTATTTTATTTTGTGGTTTAAGTTGTGGTTTTTGTCATACGAAGCGATGCGTTTTTCAGCAAACATCACGTTTCTAAACTAATGTGTTTCTCTGTCTACGCTAGTGTAAGAAATATTACACCAGGAGAGCACAACAGCACCTCTTTAAACAGAAAGGAAGAGTCATGTTTTTATAAGACGAAACACCGTAACAGATCAACGACCCTCCTTCTCCACCATGACGAATGCGAGCCTGGCTGTTGTGTGTATGCGAGTGTTCAGGGCCACGGCGCTGCGCTGCATTGCACAGGTGCGCCGGCTCTATCCATCAGTGTCCTGCAGCCTGGCAGCCAGAGCAATGTTCAACATAACATTGCTGTGATGGATCTACTGCTCAAAACCTCACACAGTGTTCACAGAGGGCTGCCAAGCCAGCTCTGACCATGACCTCTTCAGAGGGAACACACATCTTCTGGCTCAGAGCGAGACAACGCTGCCGCACCATGTTCACATGTAAGAGAGATGATGTGTGGACGTATTAGAGGAAAAAAAAGAAGGAGCTTTTCACACAGAATGGGACTGCTTTTATCTACCGGCAATATCCCAATAAGTGCTCTCACGTTAAGCCAGAAACATCATTTTCCTACAGCTGCTGTCCTACTGGTTTCCACGTCTCCTTGTTCCAATCACATCCTGCACTGTCACTCATGTCGTATAGTCGGCTGTGTTGGAAAAGGGGTACACTGAAAACATGAAGGAATGTGGCCCTCAAAGACCATCGAGAGGCCTCATCTACTAAGAATTGCAAAGATCGGAAGCAGAAGTTTTCCTCCGCACTACGACTCGTCTTATGAAATGAAGGCTTCATGAATGCAACAAATCTCAGGCATAAACTAAGCTAAAATCCATCCCACCCGAACTACACCTCGTGAACTTGATGTACCGTATTATTCCCAATAGAAGCACACCTTCTATTTAGAAGCACACCCCATTTTTTTCCCTGAAACCTGAATACAGCAAATCTTAGTACAGGCATGGGCAAACTACGACCCGCGGGCCCCATGTGGCCCGTTAAACGTTTTAATCCGGCCCACCTAACTTGAAAAAATTAAATAAATATACCTCTTAATGTATGTATTAATGACAGGCTGATCGGTATGGCATCAGCAATAACTAGGACGCTGCATCGGCCCGTCGTAAAAAAGAGAGCTCAGCTCTCGATTTTCAAGTCGATCTACGTTCCAACCGTCATCTGTGGTCACCAGCTGTGGGTGGTGACCGAAAGAATGAGATTACCCGATGGAGAGACTATGTCTCACAGCTGGATGGGAACGACTTGGGATCCTTCCAGGTGAGCTGGAGGATGCAGCAGGGGTGAGAGAGGCCCAGGCTGCCCGTTTCAGGCTGTTGCCACTGCGACCTGACCCCGGAACAAGCGGAAGATGACGGAACGGAACCTCTTAATGTTTTATTTCCCCTGCAATTCTGATGTTTCCTCCCTAGATGGTGCACTCTGGATACAACAACACTGCTCCCACTAAAATGTGTGTGTCTTCGTGATGCACACGCTGTCAAAATAAACAGTGTGCACAGACATGGAGAGCCATCGGGGCCAATACACACACGTAAACAAGCGTGTTAGATGTTAAAACAAGCAAAATGTTACATCAAGCGCTTAGACTTCAAACCTAGCGCCGCTAAATGCACGTTTTTCAGCACTATTGCACTAGATTTCAGATCTAGCGCGCCATTCTATCGGTCTAATCAAGCGGTTACCAAAGCATGCCATCCATCTGATCCTGTTTGTCAAATGTTAGAACTCAATGTGGTCCACGAACCAAAAAAGTTTGCCCACCCCAGGCCTGTTTGTCAAAAATAAGTCTTCCATATGCAACTTTAGCTTGAGTCTGACATGTCCTTGTCCTTTCTAAATAGGTCCACGTTGTTTTACTGCACATGTGCAGCTTGGGCTGGTACTAGTACTGGTACTGAGACCATTTTCTTGCCCTCAGATTTTTTTTTTTTTGCGAATAGCTTTTTTATAGACCCACACCCCATCAGTGCAGCTGTGCATGCGTGAGTATTGGGAATAATACAGTATCGATCATGGAAATGATGTGATGCATATGTAATGGTCCTTAGACGAGTCGGAGGCTCCTGAAATGACTCATAAACAATTCCGAGTAGTATTGCACAGCAGAGTGATGTCATTCACAAATCACCACCTTTTAAGCAACCCTTCCTCATGTTTCTATGAAGGATTTCACATCCTCCACATAAAGAAAATTATTGGTAAACATAATATTCTTAGCTTATGCAGCTGAGGGTCTGAGTGCTAGGGTACCCGTTGTTGGCTGCCACCCATCTCCTCCTTCACCCAACCCCTACAACCTCTCCCGCAGGGGGCAAGTCCACTGGAAGGGCGGCCCATGTCCCCTGTTCGGGCTGAGCCCAGCTGGGCCCCATGGGTAAAAGCCCGGTCACCAGGCGCTCGCTCTCGGCCCCACTCTTGGGCCTGGCTCCAAGGAGGGGCCCTGGTGACACTGAGCTCCTCCCGGATGGGAGAGCTCCTCACCCGATCTCTGAGTGAGAGCCCAGCCACCCTGCAGAGGAAGCTCATTGTGGCCACTTGAATCCGTGATCTCATTCTTTCGGTCACCACCCACAGCTGGTGACCATAGGTGAGGGTAGGAATGCGTTGTTTGGGCAGGATGGAGATCAAGCTGGTTTATGCCTGACACTTGTAGTACGTGTGATTTATGGCAGAGGTACTGAGGTTTTGATGAGACCCACAAGCACGGCCGTTGCTCAGCTAAACATCTACCAATTCTCAGTAAAAGAGGCGCCAGATTTGGACAGTCCTCCGGTCCTCTGGACACCTCAGCAGTGTCTGTTTTATGCATAAAACAAATCGACTACAAAAAGATCTCCAGCCGAGTGTGATCAACTGTAATGTGTTTCACAGATGTTTCCGTCTTCATCTCCTCCTTCCTTTCCTTCTTTCTCTGAATCGTTTGATCAGCTTGCCAGACTCTGCTAATCAAACGATGAATAAATGACCCTTTGATATTCCCCATCCATCGCCCTCCTTCCGGGCAGACTGTGGAATAAATCCATACCTTGACTTCCACGTGGGCCATGAGCACGGCGAAGCTGGTGAGGTGGGTGCAGGAGCAGCTGGTGTGGGTACGATTGGTGGCCAGGAGACGACAGTCCTGCGTGGACCAGAATCCCGTCATGGTGCGTTTGGAGTAGCTCCAGAACGAGCAGTTTGGATTGAAGTTCTTTTCTGAATGCTGCAGGAAGATGAAGACAGACATCAAAAGAAAGCCAGACAGTATAAAACCAAACAGGAGGGCCCAGGGCGCGCAAGCCGAGGGCGGGGTGGGAGGTAGAAACACAGAGAGCCAGGAGAAAGCGAGAAACTGGTGGGAGGATTGGTGGGAAAACGGCGGAGAGGGAGAAGAGCACAAACAACAAACAGAAGGAACAGAATGCAAAAGTGCAGCAACAAATAAACACCAGGCCGGAGCAGGAGACGCGTGCAAGCTCACAGAGTGCACGAGCCGCTTGTGTTGTGTAAACTGATGGTGCTGTGTTAGGTTTGTAGAGTAATTCACAAAAAAAAAAAGAGCAAGTGAGGATTTTTCTTTTGCCAACAAGCTGGGTCACCAACTGGACACCATTTGTTTGTTAGATCAGAAAAACAAAGTAAAACTACTCTGACGTCCATCGTAATGACACAATATGAAGCCCAGTCTGTCACTGCTAATGCCTGATTACGCTAAATCAGAAGAGACAAGCTGTGGATGCAAAAAAGCAGGACGACTCCCTGACTCCAAAAATATAACAGGAAATATTCAAGCCGGTGAAAATTGACGATAATCCTCCGGATAGACCGTTCGTTATTCAATCCTAATTGACCTGTGGCTCTTAGATTGTTTTGATTGATCTCAAACCAGACTTTGTCTTATTTTTCATCCAGAATTTGAAATCTCTTTACATTATGTAAAACAGGGAAGGCTGTCTGGGAATAATGATGTTTACTGTAACCATGACGACCCCCTTGTTTCTCTCATCAACCTCTCTTGGTTTCAGAAAGGTCGATGAGCGATAGTGAGCGCGTTTAAACGAGAGATCAATCACTACTTCGTGGCCATACCAGCCTGTCAGTGCCTGATCCCGTCAGACCTCAGAAGCTAAGCATGCCGCGGGTCTAGGCCAGGCATGGGCAAACTACGGCCCACGGGCCACATGCGGCCCGCTAAACGTTTTAATCCGGCCCACCAAACTTGAAAAAATGAAATAAATGAATCTTAATTCTGATGTTTCCTCACTAGATGGCGCACTCTAGATACTGTAATTTCACGACCATTAGGCGCACCGTAAGAAAAGGCGAGGCCTCAGTTTTGTGCGCCGTTGCTGTATTTAACACACACATAAGGCGACCGTGCGAAAAGGCGCTCTCAGTCACACACCGCCTTACAACAACACACACACAAGCATGCAAATGTTTGTATTAAAAAATAGATCGGGAGCAAAACTGAGTTTGGTTGTACTTTATTTAAGTAGTAACGATACTAAACAAACACATTACCGGTAATGGGCCCTGAATAGGGTGAGAGAGTCCAAGAAACGTGAGAAGAGGGAAACAGAAACTGAGAAGAGAAAAAATGGAGTCTCTATTCCCTACGTGTCAGGACTGTCCGAGAAGTTACAGAGAATCTTCAGACAACATGACATCCCGGTTTTCTTTAAACTGGTCAACACATTACTGCAGAAACTAGTACATCCTAAAGACAAGATGCCCACAGAAAAACAGAGCAATGTAGTTTATTCGATCCGGTGCAGTGAAGGGAGCTGCAAAGAACACTACATTGGGGAAACGAAGCAACCACTCCACAAAAGACTTTACCAACACAGAAGAGAAGCCTCAAGTGGTCCACAGTCTGCTGTACATCTGCATCTTAAATCCACCAAACACACTTTTGAGGACAGTGAGGTGAAGATTCTAAGTAGAGAGAAAGGATTATTTGAAAGAGGGGTGAAGGAAGCCATCTTTGTGATGAAAGAGAATCCCTCATTGAATCGGAGTGGAGGCGTTAGATACGTTTTGCCCGGTATCTTTAGCAGCCTTTTGAAGCCATGGACTAAAGATGACACCTCGTGACTCAGTTTCACGCCTCTTGTTAGCAAGTATTTTCTATTCACTAGGCTTTTAGCATTTTTATAATTGGTTTGTTTACTGGTCTGTGGCTACAATAGGAGCCATTCACGGCCATCTTAAGGAACACAGTCTCATTGGTCGAACCCTTCTTACTTTTTTTTACCTTTTACTCAGGTTAGTATAAATAGATCCAGTTTTCAGTCCATTACATTCAGATTGAAAATGATTTCCGGATGGAAGTCGAAACGTCTTGTTGAAGAATTAAACTGTCCAGAAGACTTTTTTGAAACTTTTTCTACTATACCGGTAATAGTCTTTATTCAAATCCATCATCCTTTGTTTTGGAATCGAACAGCTGCGCAAAATCCAACAGAGCAGGTCCACTTCGCTCCTCGCTGTCAAAGTCACTGTCTGTACTGTGCGGCTCCTCAGAAAGGATACCAGCTTTTGAGAAAGCTCGGATAACAGTACCAGCAGACACGTTAGTCCAAGCATCTACAATCCATTGGCAAACTGTGGCGTAACTCGCCCGGCGTTGCCTTCCACCCTTCGTGAAACTGTGGTCTCCTTCGGCCATCCATCGCTCCCACGCCGCTAACACTTCACTCTTTAACGTTCTCATGCCTTTTCTTTCAGGTCCGCCTCGCGGGCACCGCGTTTTCTTTTAGGTCCGCCTTTTCTCACGCACAAGGCGCACCGCACGAAAGGGCGCACCGCTCATTTTGAAGAAAATCTAAGACTTTTATATGTGCCTTATAGCCGTGAAATTATGGTAGATTGGTTTTGTTGAGTAAACAACAACACTGCACCCATTAAAATATGTGTGTCTACGTGATGTACCATGCTGTCAAAATAAACAGGATATGGAAAGCCATCGGGGGCAATACACGCATGTAAACAAGCGTGTCAGATTTCTAAACCTAGCAAATTAAAGCCCATGTTTTCTCCAGATACCAAGATGTTTATATTTCTCCAATGAGAGCACCAAAGCATGCCATTCATCTGTTCCTGTTCCGGCCTCTTTGTCAAATGCTAGAACTCAATGTGGCCCACGAACCAAAAAGTTTGCCCACTCTTGGCCTAAGCAGTATTTGGATGGGAGACCGCTTGAACTCCAGGTGCCACAGTGGGATGGCCGTTGGGAATAAATTGTCGCGTGTCGAGGTAAGACACTTCACCCATGTTGCCTAGTCTGGATGGTGTGTTATTGGTTGATGATGGCCAGAAAGGCCGATGGCGTAAAAATGGCGGCCTCCTTCTATCAATCTGCTCCAGGCCAGCTGTGGCTACACCAGTAGCTTACCAGTACCTGGTATGGAGTGAATGAATATGTGTGAAGCGTCTTTGAGCGTCCTGAAAAGTGGTATAGAAGTATAATGTATTATTGTTTGTAGATAACCCCCAGGCATATTTGTTCATATGTCGAAGTGGCTACACTGAATGTATCTTTTTGTTTTATAGTTTGATTTACAGTTAAAGTAAACGTCCTGTTTTGCATACATTGGTGCTTTTATTTTGAAAATAAAAATACTACTTCCTGTTGCATCTGGGTGCACAAGCTAGCTTAGCGGCTTCCGTTCCGTTCCGTCATCTTCCGCTTGTTCCGGGGTTGGGTCGCTGGGGCAACAACCTCAAAAGGGCAGCCCAGGCCTCTCTCTCCCCGGCTGCATCCTCCAGCTCACCTGAAAGGATCCCAAGTCGTTCCCCGGCCGGGTCTGGGGTCTGCCCCGTGGTCTCCTCCCGGTGGGACGTGCCCGAAACACCTCGCCAGCGAGGCGCTCAGGGGGCATCTTGACCAGATGCCCGAACCACCCCATCTAGCTTCTCTCGACCTGGAGGAGGAGCGGCTCGACACCGAGCTCCTCCCAGATGGCAGAGCTCCTCACCCAATCTCTGAGTGAGAGCCCAGCCACCCTGCGGAGGAAGCTCATTTCTGCCGCTTGTACCCGCAATCTCATTTTTTCGGTCACCACCCACAGCTGGTGACCATAGGTGAGGGTTGGAACGTAGATCCTGGTTACCATGGTGAGGGTAGGAACGTAGATCCTGGTTACCATGGTGAGGGTAGGAACGTAGATCCTGGTTACCATGGTGAGGGTAGGAACATAGATCCTGGTTACCATGGTGAGGGTAGGAACATAGATCCTGGTTACCATGGTGAGGGTAGGAACGTAGATCCTGGTTACCATGGTGAGGGTAGGAACGTAGATCCTGGTTACCATGGTGAGGGTAGGAACGTAGATCCTGGTTACCATGGTGAGGGTAGGAACATAGAATCCTGGTTACCATGGTGAGGGTAGGAACGTAGATCGACTTGTATATCGATCTACGAGAGCTTATATCGAGAGCTTTGCTTTTCGGCTCAGCTCTCTCTACCACGACGGACCGATGCAGCGGCTTTAGCGACCTTAGCGGCTAAGAAAGAGAAAAGACGCTAAAAGGATTTTTATTTCAGAAGTCCCCTTGATAGAGGCATGAGGAACGTTTGTTGTGAAAGAAAATACATTATTGTAACTTTTTTTGTGTTTAAGTTGTTGTAAACGTTACGGTTGTAAGAGTATGGCGCGTAGCTTACACGCTGTTTTCTTGCATATGTCCTCCTTCATTCAGGAAGGCATGCTACATTATTATTACATTTATTTACAGCTTTAATATCAATAGTTTCCACAATTCAAGTAAATTTTTATGAGTGAGAAACGCAGCAAACGAACATTTAAAGAACCCTTTAGTTGAGAAAAATAGATGAATTATAAATGACACCCTGCCTGTGCCTCATCAGGCCGTCTTGTTATTACACCCTGGAGTTCGGAGGAGCTGCTGGGTTGGAGACAAATTCTCTCAACACTGCTCAGAGGACCTGGGATGTGAAAACCAGCTGGATTCTGGACAGTAAAACTCAAGAGTAAAACAAGTCCAAGTCAGAAAAGTTTTATTCTGACATTTTTGGTCGACATAAAGCAACCCAGAGCAGCAGTACTGCACAATGAAGAGCATCTACAGTCACTAATTTAATTCATTAAGACTGATTTGGTTGTTTTGCTTTATGCATACATTCTATTTATATCTGCTCTTTAAGCAGGATGAAGAAATAAAGTGGTGTGCTGGAAAAAAGAAGCTTTTCTCATAGTCTTCTTTTTCTTTCATCATTTCCCTACAAGGGGCGCCACATCAAGTCAGTTTCTTCCATCTAACCCTATCTCCTGCATCTTCTTCAGTCACACTAACTATCTTCATGTCTTCCTTCACTGTATCCATGAACCTCCTCTTTGGTCTTCCTCTAGTCCTCTTTCCTGGTGGTTCCAAACCCAGCATCCTTCTTCTGATGTACTCTCTCTCTCTCCTCTGCACATGTCCAAACCATCTCAGTCTGACCTCTCTGACTTTAAAACCTCTAACATGTGCTGTTCCTCTGATCCTGTCCAACCTGGTCACTCCCAGAGAGATCCTCAGCATCTTCATCTCTGCTACAAACATCTCTGTTTCCTGTCTTTTCCTCAGTGATACTGTCTCTAGACCAATCAGTATGGCCGCTCTCACCACACTGTCTCTAGACCAATCAGCATGGCCGCTCTCACCACACTGTCTCTAGACCAATCAGCATGGCCGGTCTCACCACACTGTCTCTAGACCAATCAGCATGGCCGGTCTCACCACACTGTCTCTAGACCAATCAGCATGGCCGCTCTCACCACACTGTCTCTAGACCAATCAGCATGGCCGCTCTCACCACACTGTCTCTAGACCAATCAGCATGGCCGGTCTCACCACACTGTCTCTAGACCAATCAGCATGGCCGGTCTCACCACACTGTCTCTAGACCAATCAGCATGGCCGCTCTCACCACACTGTCTCTAGACCAATCAGCATGGCCGCTCTCACCACACTGTCTCTAGACCAATCAGCATGGCCGCTCTCACCACGGTTTTGTACACTTTCTCTTTCATTTTAACTGAAACTCTTCGATCACACATCACACTTGATTTCCTCCACCCGTTCTAGCCTGCCTGCACATGCTTCTTCACCTCTTTTCCACACTCTCCATTGCTCTGGACTGTTGATCCTAGATACTTAAAATCTTCCACCTTCTTTATCTCTTCTCCCTGTAACCTCACTTTTCCATTTGGATCCCTCTCATTTACACACATGTACTCTGTTTTACTCTGACTAATCTTCATTCCTCTTCTTTCTAGTGCAAACCTCCACCTCTCCAGCTTTTCCTCCTCCTCTTTACTCCTCTCACTACAGATCACAATGTCATCTGCAAACATCATTGTCCATGGAGATTCCTGTCTGACCTCGTCTATCAGCCTTTCCGTTACCATAGCAAACAACAGTTTGCATGTGTTTTAAAGTTAGATTTTCTTTCAGATTATTCCTGTTTGTTTTTCTGAGATTTTTCTGCAGTGAACAAAAACTGAAATAGAGACGTCACTGAGGGTGCCAGCTCACTCAGTCATCCACACACAGGAAATAAAACCAGTTATCACTCTCTGAGAGTCATTACACACTTTATTTTATTAATTATGGGATTGTTCAGTCTATTGTGTTACACTATTAAACTCCCATTTAAAGTGGAGCGAGCGTGGCCCGACGTGGAGGGTAAGGCGGGGGTGTAGCACTTTACTGTCCTGGCGCTTTTTTTCAGCCTGTGAATTAATCAGAGTGTTGACTGTAAATACAGGCTATAAATACTGGAGTGACACATATGGCTAATGCGAAGTGAGGGATGCATTGGCACAGCTTGAAGGGGAATGAGCATCCAGGGAACACAAGCATTTCCTGCTGGAGAAATGTCTTGATTTCTGTGTCAGAGTCATTCTTCTTTTTTTTTTTTTCCACAGTTGTTACATCGATTCAGGTTAAAGATTCACTGATCAGCAGGTTCATTTTGCTGCATTGACTCTGAAGCCAAAGATTAGTGGGAATTGATTATTTTCTCACTCAGAAACAGATACCGCCATATCATTTAAAAACGGGGTTTCATGTGTAATCGACTTTTTGTAGTTTCTTCGAATGTTATTCCCATATTTTTTTCATACATGTTTGGGAAACATGAGAGCTCACCCATCCAGAATTCAAATTAATTTTAATGGCCAGCCTGTAGTCATGGATTTTGTTCTTTGCCACGCCCACTTTCTAACGTGGCAAAAACAAAAGTGAAACTGCAGAAATGTATTTAGAAGCAAAAACAGACAGAAAAATGATCTGGTTTCTTTTTAATTTTTACATACTTATTTCATCCCTCAACGTGGAAATTTGTGTACTGCATTACAACGCAGCAGGCTGCCATGACAGCACCAATAGTGGGAGAAATGGGGGGTTAGGTGTCTTCCCCAAGGACAACTGGACATGAGCTCAGTGGGATTCGACCCGGTGTACTTCTGGTCCAAGGGCGAACATTGTGATTTGACACATGGAAACATTCTTTTTTAAAATTTTATTAGTTCAGTTACTATTTCAGTAGTCCCAGGGACGGCTTGGGCCTGGTCGGATTCGAACCAGGTTCTTTCGGTCAAAAGATGAAAACTCTACCCCTGAGCCAACGCCTCGTGGGACCTGCATTAACATGCTTAAAACTGTATTTGGAAAAAAAGTAGGGAAACATGGTGATTTTGAGGGCGGGATGCGACGTGAACTTGTTGGAATCAAGCGAGAACAGGGATTTCAGAATCGATCGGGTGGGTTGAAAAAAAAAAAGAGTCCTGTGCAGAAACGTAAAAAAAATGTGATTTTACTTTTTAAATTTTTTTTTTGTTTTTGCGATGAATATTGTGTTTTGGTGTTTTATGGATACAGTGAAGGAGGACATGAAGATAGTTGGCGTGACCTAAGAGGATCCAGAAAACAGGGTTAGATGGAAATAACTGGCTTGCTGTGGCGCCACCTGAAGGGAAATGCCAAAAGGAGAAACTGCTTTGAGACTAACAAAGAGCTTTTTTTTATGACCGTCGAACAGACAGGCCCGAGTACAGACGTGTTCTCTGGTAAAAGCTTTCGATTGTTGAACAAACAGAAAACAATAGAAGCTTCTTGTGTTTTCTTTTCTTTTTTTACCAGTGGTTCTGTTTTAGCCGCGCATGTGTAAAAGTGGACCCCAGCTGATGAGCCGCATGTTGATGCTTAGCAACCAGTCAGTGGAGAAACCAGAGATAATGTAAAAATCATGAACGGGAAGTCGAAGGTTTAAACTAAAAACAGAGCACATCATTTTAATCTGTATCCCTGACCGACCTCTCACCAATCTCTCATATTTCATAAGAACCTCCTTAAAATAACTCAGAGGTCCACATTGGTGCAACTCAGACATACTCAGAGCAAAACTTTGTAGATTTTTAGGTCATGAAAAAATAAACCTGGAATAATGCTGACTTTCTTTAGAGCTCTGGTTCTTAACCTGGATTCCATGGAAGCCCATGGCCATTATGGAAGTTAAAACTACTAATTAGTGATTAATTATTGGTAGAGATTATTCTCCCCACTGACCTCCCCTGTGATACTCTTTTTTTTTTAGTATGAAAACATAACGCTGCTTACAGATGATAACATCTGCTTAAAGCTGCACAAAATGTCTAAATCGAGTCGCTAATGCGATACCACTTTCTGTTCCGTCATCTTCCACTTATCCACGGGGGCAACAGCCTCAGACGGGAAGCCCAGGTTTCTCTCACCCCAGCTGCATCCTCTAGCTCACCCGGAAGGATCTCGAGTCTTTCCCCGGCCAGCTGTTAGACATAGTCACTCCAGCGACTCCAGGGTCTGCCTCTTGGTCTCCTCGCGGTGGGACATGCCCGAAAGACCTCAGTAGCGAGGCGCTTGGGGGGCATCCTGACTAGATGCCTGAACCACCTCATATGGCTCCTCTCGACCTGGAGGAGGAGCGGCTCGACACCGAGCTCCTACCGGATGGCAGAACTTCTCACCCGATCTCTGAGTGAGAGCCCACCCACCCTGCGGAGAAAGCTCATTCCAGCCGCTTGTATCCGCGATCTCATTCTTTCGGTCACCACCCACAGCTGGTGACCATAGGTGAGGGTAGTAACCTTGATCCTGGTTACCATGGTGAGAGTAGGAATGTAGATCCTGGTTACCATGGTGAGGGTAGGAACGTAGATCCTGGTTACCAAGGTGAGGGTAGGAACGTAGATCCTGGTTACCATGGTGAGGGTAGGAACGTAGATCCTGGTTACCATGGTGAGAGTAGGAACGTAGATCCTGGTTACCATGGTGAGGGTATGAACATAGATCCTGGTTACCATGGTGAGGGTAGGAACATAGATCCTGGTTACCATGGTGAGGGTAGGAACATAGATCCTGGTTACCATGGTGAGGGTAGGAACGTAGATCCTGGTTACCATGGTGAGGGTAGGAACGTAGATCGACTTGTAAATTGAGAGCTTTGCTTTTCGGCTCAGCTCTCTCTTTACCACGACGGACCGATGCAGCGCCCTAGTTATTGCTGATGCTGCACCGAGCCTCCCGCTCCATCCTTCCCCCACGCGTGGGCTACGTCATGGTGATGGGTCTGATCCAGACGCTCTCTAGAGAACATGTCATCCAGGCTGTAAAGATGGCCAACCTGTCTGGCTCAGTGGAGCTTTACTGCAGCATCTGAAAGCTGGAGGGCCTGCTGCCGGTTCTGTTCCAGCAGAACCAGAACCGTCACATTGATTCTTGTTGATAAATAAACTTTATTCAAATGTGTGACTCTCAGCCATCTGATTGGTCATGCAGTTTGCAGCTAGTTTGTAACGGGGGAGGCGGAGCCTAGGAGTCCAACTAGGAAGTAGTTCTTGCTGATGGTAAATATTGTCATTTGCTTTTAGGAGTGTAAACAGTTAAAAATGACAGAAGTGCATTTCTGCAAAATAAAGAGAAGATTTTTGAGTTGAAACAGCTTTTAAACGTAAATTTAAATTCTGAAACAAATTGGTTATTATTATGAATCTGACAAATTGTCAGTGTAATCGGTTTTTCCCAAAGGCCGTTTTTTGGCAGGTTATCTTCAGTGGGAGGAAGTAGGATTGTGTCTCTGAGATGAAGAGTTCCTAAACAATTGAACGGATTGGGATCAATCAATCGATTTGCTGCCGAGTGTGAAGCGGCCGGGATGGGAATCAGCGCCTCCAAATCTGAGACCATGGTCCTCGCCCGGAAAAGGGTGGAATGCCCCCTGCGGGTCAGGGACAAGGTCCTACCCCAAGTGGAGAAGTTTAAATATCTCGGGGTCTTGTTCACGAGTGGGGGAAAGATGGAGCGGGAGATCGACAGGCGGATGGGTGCGGCATCAGCAATAACTAGGACGCTGCATCGGTCCATCGTGGTGAAGAGAGAGCTGAGCCGAAAAGCAAAGCTCTCGATTTACAAGTCGATCTACGTTCCTACCCTCACCATGGTAACCAGGATCTACGTTCCTACCCTCACCATGGTAACCAGGATCTACGTTCCTACCCTCACCATGGTAACCAAGATCTACGTTCCTACCCTCACCTATGGTCACCAGCTGTGGGTGGTGACCGAAAGAATGAGATCATGGATACAAGTGGCCGAAATGAGCTTCCTCTGCAGTTTGGCTGGGCTCTCACTTAGAGATCGGGTGAGGAGCTCTGCCATCCGGGAGGAGCTCAGTGTCGAGCCGCTCCTCCTCCAGGTCGAGAGGAGCCAGATGGGGTGGTTCAGGCATCTGGTCAGGATGTCCCCCAAGCGCCTCACGGGCGAGGTGTTTCGGGCACGTCCCACCGGGAGGAGACCAAGGGGCAGACCCTGGACCCGCTGGAGAGACTGTGTCTCACAGCTGGCCGGGGAGCGACTTGGGATCCTTCCAGGTGAGCTAGAGGATGCAGCCGGGGTGAGAGAGGCCTGGGCTGCCTGTTTGAGGCTGTTGCCCCCGCGACCCGACCCCGGAACAAGCGGAAGATGACGGAACGGAACGGGATCAATCAAAATTTAAATCAAACACGATTGTTTTAGGTAAATCTGAATTTAGTTCTGTTCCGTTCCGTCATCTTCCGCTTCTCGGGGCCGGGTCGCAGGGGGCAACACCCTCATACGGGCAGCCCAGGCCTCTCTCACCCCGGCTGCATCCTCCAGCTCATCCGGAAGGATCCCAAGTCGTTCCCCGGCCAGCTGTGAGACGTAGTCTCTCAAGCGGGTCTGGGGTCTGCACTAAGTTACGAGGATTAATTGAAGTGATTCCTCACTGACGTGTTTCGGCACAGAGAGACGTAAACGTGAACATCTGCTTCTTTGTTTGTGATTCCGGTTTGATTCGTTTCTTCGCTACTAATGAAGATTAAAATAATTATTTATTCTTATGTTTTAATTTGAATTGTTAGGAAAAAAAAACTGTGATTGATTTTATTTAATAAATCATCTGATTAAAACTAAAGTGATTAATGTAATTAAACTTTAAACACTTTAAAAAAGCAACATGTGTAATTATGTCTCAAACAAAGACAATAAATTAGTGCTTCTCGGATTTCAGATGAGGATTTTTGTTGGAAACGGACTGAAGATGTTGAACTGATTTTCCCTCGTGTGGAAACAAGAAGCTCACATTACATTTGAAGCTGTTTATCTTCTTTAATGTTTAACTTTAAACCTGTTTCTTATATAACATATGGATTTTTCTCAGCGTCGAACAATGAAACTAAATATTACTGCTTCGGTCAGAATAAGCTTTTTTTTTTTTTTTATCCCTGCAAACTTTGGACAGAATTAGCTGAAGTTTTCTAAGTTCTAAGATTTCTTTAAGTTTGAAGTTTTAGGTGTGCAGGGATGGTTACACGGTGGTTTCTGAGCTGCCTGGATTGGGCTCATGGTCGTGTTTTGGACCTTGGATTGCATATAGGGTGGCATGGCCCTGCTAGGTGTCCAGCCGACCCCCGGCTGGGTGGAGGAGAGCCCCTGGTCCCTGGGGTGAGTGCTCCCCCTCTCGCCCCTCGCCCTCTAACCAGTTATATGGTTATGCGAAATGGAATTTTAGCAAATATGGGTGTATTGTCATTTCTATAAAGTCAAAAAAGACATATGCTGGAAATAAAATGCATGTTTTTGTCAACTTTTGTCATTAAAATGCTTACAAAAGAACTCACTTTTAAGCCAATCATGGTTCATTCCAGGCAGCCATTGTTACAGCACAGTCAAAGCTAGACTGGTCTTCTCTTCTCACATCAACCATGCTCAAAATAAACTAACTGCACATGAGCAAGCTTTTTAGATTTTCAGAAGGGTTCATGAATACGGTATGAAGTATTCAGTACGGTGTGAAAGCCTCCAAATACTGGAAGCAGGAGAAATGTCTTAACAGGTATGCTGTCGTAATCCCCTGCCACCAGAGGGAGCCCTGGACTTTCCATTCTGATCAGGGACACCTGAGGATGAGTAGTCTGATGACACACACCTGTGGATCTTGGTGCCTATTTTAAGGCAATCACTCTTGATCGGGTCATCACCGTCATCACCACCCCTTCGAGCCAGGTCTCCCGTCCTGGCTGCCTGACCATAAGTTACATCTTTGAACACTGTCATCGTATTTGAACTTTTGATCCTGTGCCCTTCGCCTTATAACTTTACTGGACTATTGGTTAATGAATCCTGTTTTGTTGTCCTCCATTCGGGTCCGCTTCCTCCTCCCTTCTCCATCCCCACATCATGACATACACCATTTATGCCCAGGATTTCTGGTTAAAAAAATTCCAAAAGATGGCTCAAATTTCAACATGAACCAAATTATATTTAACATATAAATTTTTAGGCTCCTCCAATTATAATTTTTTGGCTTCTCCAGGTTGAGAGGCGCCAGATGGGGTGGTTCAGGCATCTGGTCAAGGTGCCTCCCGAGCGCCTCGCTGGTGAGGGATTTCGGGAATATTCCACCGGGAGGAGACCAAGAGGCAGACCTCGGACCCGCTGGAGAGACTATGTCTCACAGCTGGCTGGGGAACGACTCAGGATCCTTCTGGGTAAGCTGGAGGACGTAGCCAAGGTGAGAGTAGACTGGGCTTCCCACCTGTGGCTGTTGCCCCCGCGACCCGGCCCCGGTTGAGCGGAAGACGACGGAACGGAAGAAAATTACTTTTACTAGAGACTAACTAATAGTTAGACATGATTTTTTTAACAGTTTCCATGTTTATCATTTTACAAATGTTGTTTTCTAATTCATGTGTTACTATGGTAACATTACGCAGCACTGCTTTTCCTCGTGTAGCTTCGACTACTCTTCATCGCACCACTGACCAGCTGCATTCTTTGGTACCACTCACCTGGAGATGTTTGACAGTGAAGACCACCGGCTCAGACAGGTAGACTTTGTTGCTCTCTTTGTTAATGGAGGCGGTGATAACGGGCGAGTTGACTATCACAGAATAGTTTGGATAAACCGCTTCACTGCTCAGCCTCATGCTGGCATTCTCAGTGGGGAGGTAGGAGCCCAGGTTTCTGTACAGTACGAACGCCATCCTGATTTCACCTGCAAAAAGATGGAGACGTTGATAAGACCTCTTACATGCACGACCAATGGAAGCAAGAAAAAAATGGAAAATCCATTTAGAGGAGGAAAGTGTTGCAGTTTGGTTTAGACGGGGGAGAGAGGAAGAGTCAGAAGGGGTCACGGACCTCATAGAGAGAATGTGAGATTTGTTTTTACCATTTCTGCCGTGCTGTTTGAGAGTGCTGGCTGACAGCTGGATGGAGTTTCCATGTTGTTCTGACTGAGGAAATGTCAGGTCGGCCAGGTTGCCATCTGTGCTCAGCCTGGCCACCTCCAGCTCTGCAACACACAGCAATGCATGGTTAAAAGTGGTACGGAAAGGATTTGATCGTTTATCAATCGGCCGATTTTAAACTTCATTTGATTCACGCTGATGGATTTCTGTGTGAACATATTTGCTAAACATTCGAATTTACAGTGTTTCCGCAAACGCACCACTATGTGACATCACAGTGCACGTTGCACTGCTACGAAATAGAGAAAGAAAGCTGAAACAGACCCTTCAGGCCTTTTTGTTTGGCTCAATGATTTTAATAAATTACAACATAAAACAATATATATTTAAAATAAAAAAAATAATAATCATCACTTTTTTCTTTCAGTTTTATTGATTTTGAGTCTGAGCAGAATCAAACCAGGTTCTCCCGGTCAAAAGACTGCAACTCTGCCACTAGGCCAACACCCCTAGGACCTTGGTTTAAGACAAATTAGATAAATCTACTTATTTTGTGTCATTGTAGACAAAAAATAAGCATCCATTCCTCTTCCTTATTCCTTATTCCAAACCGCTTATCCCTAACAGGGTTGCGAGCGGTGCCGGAACCTACCCGAACTGATGTCAGACAAGAGGCAGGATTTACCCTAAACAGGACGCCAATCTGTTGTGGTCTCACACACACAGACAGTCAACCATACACACACTAGAGGGAGATTTTGAGGCAAGGCCAAAAGGAGGAGGGGCTATGACATGACGAAACATCCGCCAATGGCCAGCACCCGCCATGACAGTTGGCGTAAAACAACCATTCAAAACATGAGAAAGCAGCTGGTAAATTGTGCGTCTTCCGTGTGTTACCACCTAGTGTTATGTATCAGTCCAAAGAGGAATTACCACCAGGAATGCACCCCTGTACTGCTTGGTCAAGTTTTGTTTTGGGGCTCATGCACATAAGCTGTACCATGACCAAAGTTCCCGGATGTCCGACTTCTTCCATACGTTCACCAAAAACAATACTGGCAATAGACCATGCAGATCGCTGCTAGCGGCTTTCAGATGCACAGCTGCAGCAGCAGGAGATGCCATGTGCTTAGTCTCATTATACCTAATCATGTTCATGGATGAGTTTTATTAGCCTTGGCGGGTGAGCGTGAGATAGGTTCTAATTGCGGGTGTCTCCCGCCCAATGCGGAAGACTTGGCATGCCTGTGTTAACATTTTATATAAACATGGTGTTTGTTGGGGTTAGCTCCTCCTTCTTAGGGATATTAGCTCCTCCTCTTTCGGGGTTTGACAAACTCAGGTTAGTTTATAAACAACCAGTTCTCAGGTTTTTTTTCTCTCAGATTAAAAATGGTTGATTATTTTTTGTGCCTCAAAGCTATGTTTTAATTTTATTCAACGTTCTCTTTGTTTTCTTGGGACAGAACTTATGACGCTTAGAGCATGTTTCAACGCGGCCACATCGCTGTGGTTACCGTTAGCTGCTAAATTAGCTGAAGAAGTTGAGACGAAAGTGTTAGAAGGAGGTTCAAGCATAAAAAAAAATAAACAACAAAAGAAAGAAAACAAAAAAAAAAAAAAACAGGACATTGACCATTGGTTGCATGACCCTGAGAACTAAATCAGTTAATTTATAGTTGGTACTGAGTAGCTGTGGAATTCATTGAAGTAATTGCTCCACATTTGGCAGAATGAGGATCAGTGTGATTTTAGTGCTCTCATTAAACACCACGCTAAACTCTTTTCAAAATAAATTGACGAATCGTGTGGCGCCTTGTCCGTTTAAATAACGATTCTTTCATAATGAACTGAAGCAAAATGATATTGACTTCTTGATTCTGAATCTAAGAATTTCAAATTAAGCTGCAGATTCTGTGGCTGCCTTGTTGCCTCGACTGTCGACCATTAACATAACACAGGAAGTGACCCAACCGAAACTAACAATGTGAACACTACAAAATAAAAGACCAAAGATCATTTCTAAACAATACAGTGATAAAACTTCTAAAACATTTCATAGTATTTCTATTATTTGGAGACGCAAACGTAGAAGAAACCATAGGTGTGTTTTGAATTTTGAATTGTTTATAAAATGAGTTGCTGTAAGATTTTTCATCCTGTCTTGAAATCTGATTGAAATAAAGCTCAGTAAAGTCGCTCCTGCTCCATTTGCTCGGTTCCATATTTCCATTTTTCCCTCCCAGTCTCATTTGTTAATCTCAGTGAAAGACTATAGTCGTTTTTCTCCATCTGTCTCCACTCCAGTCGCATCTGCTCATTTCCCATCTCATCCATTCTGCGTCTCTGATTGCTCTCTTCTTCTTTTAAACCTTTTACTCTCTGACTTCTTCCCGTTTTACCTCCTCCTCTTGCTTCCATCTTGATGATGTTTATGTGATCAGAGAGCTGTTTTCATCCAAATCACCAAATCACTCACAAGATAGAGAAACACCAAAGGTATAATTAGTCCTTAATTAGAAACTTTATCTAACACGCCTGTAATCTGGAGCGTGCTAACGAACCTGGATTGTAAAATTAGATTGGTAGAATCTAAAGAAGGCGGGATAATCCGCTACCAGTTGCTTGGAGACATTGTTCCCTTTTTTATGGTAAAAATTCTCATTATTCTGATGAATACGTGGTGGGTTTTTTATCTAGTTTTTCTGACAAAGCAAGAAGATGCTTTAGAAGGAGATCAGTGTGATTCCTAATCTGAGGTGGGTGTCTATGTGGAGTTAAAGTCAGTATGACCATTTCTTGTGACTGTGAATTCTGGGCAATGAGAATATACGTAGGTCTAAACCAGGCATCGGAAAAGTATGGCCCGTAGGCCATATGCGGCCCGCTAAACGGTTTAATCCGGCCCGCCGAACAAAAACAATTAATTAAACCTTGTTTATGTTTTATTTCCCTGCAATTCTAATGTTTCATCACTAGATGGCGCCAAAAATCAACAACCCTGCTCCTAATAAAATGTGTGTTTCTTCGTGATGCACTGACATGGAAAGCCATCAGGCCCAATACACACACGTCAACAAGCGTGTGAGATGTTAAAACAAGCAAAATGTTACATTAAGCACTTAGATTTCAAACCTAGCGCCGCTAGATTTGACATTTAAAAACTCATACAAACAAAAAACTAACGATTCTGCATTTTGTTCTAATACAGTACATTCCTACCCTTACCATGGTAACCAGGATTTACGTTCCTACCCTCACCGTGGTAACCAGGATCTATGTTCCTACCCTCACCATGGTAACCAGGATCTATGTTCCTACCCTCACCATGGTAACCAGTATCTATGTTCCTACCCTCACCATGGTAACCGGGATCTACGTTCCCACCCTCACCATGGTAACCAGGATCTATGATCATACCCTCACCATGGTAACCAGGATCTACGTTCCTACCCTCACCATGGTAACCAGGATCTACATTCCCACCCTCACCATGGTAACCAGGATCTACGTTCCCACCCTCATCATGGTAACCAGGATCTACGATCATACCCTCACCATGGTAACCTCACCATGGTAACCAGGATCTACGTTCCTACCCTCACCATGGTAACCAGGATCTATGTTCCTACCCTCACCATGGTAACCAGGAACTACGTTCCTACCCTCACCATGGTAACCAGGATCTACGTTCCTACCCTCACTATGGTAACCAGCTGTGGGTGGTGACCGAAAGAGTGAGATCAAGGATAAAAGTGGCCGAAATGAACTTCCTCTGCAGGGTGGCTGGGCTCTCACTCAGAGATCAGGTGTGGAGCTCTGCCATCCGGGAAAAGCTCGGTGTCGAGCCGCTCCTCCTCCAGGTCGAGAGGAACCAGATGGGGTGGTCAGGGTATCTGGTCAGGATGCAACCCGAGCGCCTTGCTGGTGAGGTGTTTCGGGCACATCCCACTGGGAGGAGATGAAGAGGCAGACCCCGGAGCCGCTGGAGGGACTATGTCTCACAGCTGGTTGGGGAACGACTGGGGATCCGTCCGGATGAGCTGGAGGATGCAGCTGGGCTGAGAGAAGCCTGGGCTTTTGCCCCCACAACCCGGCCCCAGATGAGCGGAAGACGACGGAACGGAACTGTACGAAAATAAACCGAACCGTGACCTCGAAACTGAGAAACGTTCAAAACCATGATTTTTGTTTACCGTTACATTCGTTATAGATTCAATCGTTATTCCTTCTATTAATAAATCCAACGAGTGAAGCAGCTTTAAGTAAAACTGTAAACAATGAATTATAAACATCTTGTATTTTACATTTAACATGTAATCTAGACGTGCACATAAAAACACACGTGCACAGCTTCAAACATCAGCGGGATATTACAACACGCTGAGCCTAATCTAATTAAAGCATCCTTGTCATGACAATCCTCCTCCGAAGAAACACACTGGTTCATTATGATTATCACACGGGCGCGCTGCTACCGCTGTGTTATCCCTTCCAATCACTCTTTTGCTTCTAATAATAACACCGTTTATTCATCTGCTTCACAATCTCCTTCCAACACCGACATCTTTAAATCGTGTCAAATTATTCCTTTTGAATGGCTCGTAACAAAAAACAAACATGAGGAAGGGAGGGCTGCTGGGAAGAGGTGGGAAACACAGATGACAGTATGAATACAGCAGGAGAGATAATCACAATGGATCTTCCCACTGGATTAGCTGGAAGCGGAGATTATCAGGACAAAAAGAGGAGAAATATGGAGGGATATTTATGTCCATGACTCGTTATGGAACATGTATGTGGAGCGTTCCGGAGAATCAGAAAATATCCCAATGGATATGATTGGAAATGAAAAAGTGAGGTTACAGGGAGAAGAGATGAAGAAGGTGGAAGATTTGAAGTACTTAGGATCAACAGACCAGAGCAATGGAGAGTGTGGAAAAGAGGTGAAGAAGCGTGTTCAGGCAGGCTGGAACAGGTGGAGAAAAGTATCAGGTGTGATGTGTGATAGAAGAGTTTCAGATAAAATGAAAGGGAAACTGCACAAAACCGTGGTGAGAGCGGCCATGCTGATTGGTCTAGAGACAGTGTGGTGAGTGCGGCCATGCTGATTGGTCTAGTGACAGTGTGGTGAGAGCGGCCATGCTGATTGGTCTAGAGACAGTGTCACTGAGGAAAAGACAGGAAAACAGAGATGGAGGTAGCAGAGATGAAGATGCTGAGGATCTCTCTGGGAGTGACCAGGATGGACAGGATCAGAGGAACAGCACATGTTAGAGGTTTTAAAGTCAGAGAGGTCAGACTGAGATGGTTTGGACATGTACAGAGGAGAGAGAGAGAGTACATCAGAAGAAGGATGCTGGGTTTAGAACCACCAGGAAAGAGGACTAGAGGAAGACCAAAGAGGAGGTTCATGGATACAGTGAAGAAAGACATGAAGATAGTTGGTGTGACTGAAGATGATGCAGCAGATAGGGTTAGATGGAAGAAACTGACTTGCTGTGGCGCCCCCTGAAGGGAAATGATGAAAGGAGAAGAAGGAAATGATTGTAAACTGTGTTCCACTTTAAATTGGCATGTAAAATACGTACAAATCAATCAGTACTCCATAAGTACTGACTATTTCTTATGGAGAGAATATTGTGTTTTTTGGCGTAATATTTTATCTCTATTGTATATGTAGATAAACATATCACTTGCTGAGACACGTGACTTTTACCAAAGAAGAAGATTATAAACATAATTATTTGCTATATGCTTAATCCCGCCCTCTGGCCATGTGCACAACACAGTGTAAACTTTGTTTGAAGCCACAAATATAGAGTAAAGTGCATCGTGTGAGCACAGCTAACCCTTGTTCTTATTTCGGTTTATTTACATGAAAACAACGTAAGAAAAAAAACACTTCCTTTTTTTATTGGAATCCAGGTGAGGACAAGAAAAGATTTCTATGCAAAGGTTTCCTGGTGTTTAAACGTTACCCTAAAACTGAACAAGAAACAAGCAAAATGCTCAAACATGTATGAACAAAATAATCGCATATTCATCACATCGTTTGCGTTTTGTTCCGTCGTCTTCCGCTTATCTGGGGCCGGATCGCAGGGGCAACAGCCTCAGACAGGAAACCCAGAATTCTCTCACCTCAGCTGCATCCTCCAGCTCATCCAGAAGGATCCTGAGGTGTTCCCTGTCCAGCTGTGAGACATAGTCTCTCCAGCAGGTCTGCCTCCTGGTCGCCACCTAGTGTAACGTGCCCAAAACACCTCCCCAGCAAGGCGCTCAGAAGGCATCATAATCCGATGCCCGAACCACCCCATCTGGCTTCTCTCAATCCAGATGAGAAACGGTTCTACTAGAAGCTCCTCCTAGATGGCAGAGCTCCTCCCTCTATCTCTGAGTGAGAGAAGGAGGATCTACGTCAATCTCCATTCCCACCCTCACCTATGGTCACCAGGAGTAGGTGGTGACCAAAAGAACGAGATTGCGGACACAAGCGGCCGAAATGAGCTTCCTCTTCTGGGTGGCTGGGCTCTGCCAAAGAATTTTGTTCTCTGCTGAGCCCACATTTAAACCTAAGTATATTCATAAGTTTTTTTTTTCTGGCCAATGTTGTTTTTCTGAGCTAACAAACCACATCATGACCTAAAAAAACCCGACCCCCCTGTTTTTAAAATGTCGGGGTTCTTTTAAACACCTGGAACATTTCCTCTGACTGACAGGTGGGTCTGCGGCCGTGATATCGTTCTGCAGCTAAAAAAACGAAAAGCTCAGAGAAACATTTGACATTCCACTGCCAGCATCGCCCTCGAGCGTGCACTCATCCCGTCTTCTTATCATCTCCACTTCTCCACCGTGGTTTTTCATCTGTGACTGAGTGGCGTACGAGCGGCGGGGACTTCTAGCGGGTCGGTGCAAATTTTTAAATATCAAATCAAGCGGGGAATAAACAAGAGAAAGACGAGTGGGTGCGACTCGTTCTGGTAGATACCAGATCATCTGCCGACATGAGGAGGTTCTTTACGGGATGAGAGGAAAGAAGAGCAGCAGAAAGGAGGGACGTGATGTGCACAATGCCGTGATAACCAGCTTTGTTCTGCTTTGTCAACTCCGCCTACATGCAGAGGGAAGGAACCAAGAGGAAATACATTTAGAAAAGGGATTGTTTCTGGCAAGCATCTCACGCCAGCCTGGAGGCCCAGATTGTAGGATCTCTGTAGAACTGACCCTTTGAAGATCTTTCTCATGACCTTCGTTTCATGTCTGCTCTACATAATAAAGCTAAGCAAGCGGAGTAGAAACGGGGTCACTCTGCGGGGGGAGCTTTCTTTCTTTTTGTTTGTCAGATGATTTTATAGGAACGTGAAAAAGATTCGGATAACTTTTATAAAATACCCCGCGGAGCTTCGTATTTGTTTGTTTACTTAATAACAAACAATAAATCATGAAACTGTAGTTTTGGCACATTTTAGAACTCCTTAATGTAGGTTTCTCTATTCCTAATGGATGACCAACTTTTTTATTTTCCATTCCGTTGTTTTCCGCTTATCCGGGGCCAGGTCGCGAGGCAACCGCCTCAGACTGGAAGCCCAGGCTTGTCTCACCCCTGCTGCATCCCCAAGCTTACCCAGGAGGATCTCAAGTCGTTCCCCAGCCAGCTGTGAGACATAGTCTCTCCAGCGGCCAAAACACGTCAACAGGCTTCTCTCGACCTGGAGGAGAAGGGGCTCTACACAGAGCTCCTCCCAGATGACGGAACTATTCACCTAATTTCTGAGTGAGAGCCTAACCACCCTGCGGAGGAAGTGCAGGAAGTGAGGGTAGGAACGTAGATCCTGGTTACCATAGTGAGGGCAGGAACGTAGATCATGGTTACCATGGTGCGGGTAGGAACGTAGATCCTGGTTACCATGGTGAAGGTAGGAACGTAGATACTGGTTACCATGGTGAGGGTTGGAACGTAGATCATGGTTACCATGGTGAGGGTAGGAATGTAGATCCTGGTTACCATGATGAGGGTAGGAACGTAGATCCTGGTTACCATGGTGAGGGTAGGAACGTAGATCCTGGTTACCATGGTGAGGGTAGGAACATGGATCCCTGTTACCATGGTGAGGGTAGGAACCTAAATCCTGGTTACCATGGTGAGGGTAGGAACGTAGATCCTGGTTACCATGGTGAGGGTAGGAACGTAGATCCTGGTTACCATGGTGAGGGTAGGAACATGGATCCCTGTTACCATGGTGAGGGTAGGAACGTAAATTCTGGTTACCATGGTGAGGGCAGGAACGTAGATCATGGTTACCATGGTGAGGGTAGGAACGTAGATCCTGGTTACCATGATGAGGGTAGGAACGTAGATCCTGGTTACCATGGTGAGGGTAGGAACATGGATCCCTGTTACCATGGTGAGGGTAGGAACGTAAATCCTGGTTACCATGGTGAGGGTAGGAACGTAGATCCTGGTAACCATGGTGATGGTAGGAACGCCATAGCCATAGCGCCTGCGTCTTGGAGTCGAATTATATACACCAAGCACATATCGGGGATACATCCACATTTTGTGCAGAAAATATAAGGAAACATTTATTACTCTGTTTTTCTGAACAACCAGTTCCAGACTTCTCCTCTGCACAAAACCAGCCATTCAGATCATCTTGTTTTGTTTGTTTGGACCTATCGTTCTACAAATGTTTGAGAAACTAGTGAACCGGTTCACTGAGGATGTGTGAGATTCTGGTGCAGACATCGATCATGCACAGCCTCCTTCAGAAGTAGAACCTGCTGTTTCGTCTTGTCTGATTTGACTCCATTTCTTCTCTCTTCATTTTGTTGAGCCGTGTTGGATTCAGTCGGCTAATAAAAGTCTATTACGTGCATTCCCACATGCTTCTCTTATTCGTTATGGTCCACAAGCCGACCGTAACCAGAGCTCGATATGGTCAATTAATTGTTGATACTAAATCACTGGCAGGTGTTTATGTTTGTGTACAGTTATTACTACGCTTCATTCATCCGTTTTCTGAACTGCATGTACGACTCCGGACCACACTTGGGCTCCTAAGTCTGTCACAGCAGGTAACAGGGTATCGTCAGGGTACCCTTCTGCGGTGCTTTAGGGCTGCACTTATAAAGACTTTTCTTAAACTGAGAAAGTGGTTTTGCTTATGTTGCGCAAAGTTGGATCAGTGAAGAATGTTAGGCTTTGGCCCACCCCAACCACACCTCTACAACTCCACATATGGATCATAAAAACACGTGATGCATATGCAAGAGCCCGACTTTACTCGTGCCCGATGAAACAAAAGTGTAATTTCACCGATGAGAAGCGCACCGCAGCAGGCAGTCATGATGGCGCCAATGGTGAGAGAAACTAAGAGATTAGGTGTCTTCTCCAAGGACAATTGAGAATTAGTCGAGGTGGGAATCAAACCAGCTTCTCCCAGTCCTAGGACGTAGATTCTACCACTGAAACAATGCCTCCAAAATAAGATGATGGTCTTCCAAGAGTAGGAGCGTAAAGCAGTGCCTTCCGACAAGCAGGGGAAAGTGGACCAAAGCTAATCTAGGTAATCCAACTGGAGGTGAGATCGGGCCGAAAAAATCCAGCCTGATCCGACCTGGCCCACGGCAAATTAAACCCGGCCCGACTCGAAGTAATCAATGACATTTAGGCCCGACCCAACACGAATTTCGGGTCGGGTTTCTTTAATTAGCTCTGTCCCCACAAGAAGGCTCTTATGCACAAGTGGAAGGACCTTTTGGGTGCACCCAAAAGAAATCCTACCACACCAACAAGTGTGACTGTCACAAATTCGGATGCAGTTGGTTGAGTTGATCTTAGAGAAATTTCGGGTCAAGCTTGGGCTCAGTCTTAAGATCTTACCTCTAAATCTAACCCTGATAGTTTAATGATTTTTCTGATATTGTTGTTGTTGTTGTTATTAATTATCATTATGTGGACATCATGTAGAAGTGTGGCACATAATTTTTCATAACGAGTTCAATTACTTTGATTGTTAATCCAGATATTTTCTGGACTACCAGCCGCTACATTTTCCCTCGGTTTTGCACCATGAGTCTTATACTATGGCGCGGCTATTCTGTAAATTTTACTTCCACCACCAGGGTGCACTAACTTCAATCAGAACAGGCTACCTTTTCTTTAGCAGATGGACCAATCATGACAAATTAGCAACTGGGAATTATTTTCAAATCATTGCCCCTTCATTATAAAAATTATACAGAGAAGTTTGTATGATCCAAGTTTTAATGTGAAGGTCATCGATCTTGCTATCCAAGAAGGAAGACACCATAATGCACACAAAATGATCATCAGTGAATCTATGGTGAGATGTTGGAGGCGGCTTCTGTAGACATAAAAGAAGATGGAACCCATTTTGTGCCTGAACCTCTGGAAATCCAAACAAATATGAACATAGAGATCAGGTGGTCATATAGATTCACTGTACAGATCTATTTTGTTTTGAGCAGTAGCTGTCGTGTTAAAAGCCACTGTTTAAAGTCTTACATGTGCATTTACGGTACAAAATTCTTCTCTACAACCTGTAAAAATCTCATTTTTTAATTTAGGTATCTGCAGCTTATAGCCCGGTGTGGCTTGTATATCTTTAATTTTTTAAATTAGAATGAATCTGGCTCATGTACAGGTGCGCTCTATAGTCCAGAGAATACGGTAAATACTGTGTCCTTTCATAGTAGAAACAGCATGTCCAAAAAGCCCATCTCGGTCTGTGGATACCCCAAATGGGCCCTGAATAGGGTGAGAACGTCCAAGAAACGTGAGAAGAGGGAAACAGAAACTGAGAAGAGAAAAAATGGAGTCTCTATTCCCTACGTGTCAGGACTGTCCGAGAAGTTACAGAGAATCTTCAGACAACATGACATCCCGGTTTTCTTTAAACCGGTCGACACATTACGTCAAAAACTAGTACATCCTAAAGACAAGATGCCTACAGAAAAACAGAGCAATGTAGTTTATTCGATCCGGTGCAGTGAAGGGAGCTGCAAAGAACACTACATTGGGGAAACGAAGCAGCCACTCCACAAAAGACTTTACCAACACAGAAGAGAAGCCTCTAGTGGTCCACAGTCTGCTGTACATCTGCATCTTAAATCCACCAAACACACTTTTGAGGACAGTGAGGTGAAGATTCTAAGTAGAGAGAAAGGATGGTTTGAAAGAGGGGTGAAGGAAGCCATCTTTGTGAAGAAAGAAAATCCCTCACTGAATCGGAGTGGAGGCGTTAGATACATTCCGCCCGGGATTTACAGCAGCCTTTCAGCCCTTTAGATTGAAAATGATTTCCGGATGGAAGTCGAAACGTCTCGATCAAGAATTAAACTGTCCAGAAGACTTTTTTGAAACTTTTTCTACTATGGATCACTCCTGGATGAATGAGGGACTACACGGACTGTGTCCTTTGCTTGATGTGGTTCATTTTTCTTATAACGGGCATATATGTGTGCTTTCTGATTGTTTCCTCACCGCTTCAAACGCTTCATTTGATGTTCCCCAGTTTACTTCAGGTTCCACAAGTGTTGTCATTCCACAAGTCTCACCATTTGCGTACAACAGCTTCTTATATTACTTAGAGTTATGCACAATGTTCATGCCTTCCACCATCTTTATAAATTCCTCAATTGACATGGAAGGTGGTGTACATACTATTTCTTTTGCAACCTTTATAAACAAGGCCCAAATTCATTGCAGTAAACAGAAAGCGTTGTGCTTGGATGCATCTCAATGCTGAGAAAACGATGCTACTCACGTATGTAGTCGGTTGTCTCCTGTACGGTGTCTGTCTTTAGGAGGTTGTCAGCCAACATGAACGCGCCCGTTTCCACCGTGTCCAAGAGGAGCGTGGCCGAATGTAGCTGCTCGCTGGTGGGCAGCTCTCTCCACGCCATCTGAGCTCGTGGATGCAGCAGATTATTAACCGTCTCCACCATCGCCTGAGAGACAGAGGTCACATCAGTGAAGATAATACAAACATTTTAATTCCTTCCAATAAATGATGGTAAACTTAAATGAATGCACGATCATTCAAATGACAAGCAACACCCAAACTACTGCAGACAGTAGTCAGCAGGATGCAACAATGACGACGTGCCAGCTTTGCAGTAATCACGGCAACACAGACAGCAAAAAATGTAAGCGATGCAAATGTGGCATTCCCATGCAGATCCAGTTTGAGCCAAACTGAGATAGTTTAAAAAAAAAAAAAAAGCTTTAGTGTCTAGTTTTTGATGTGTACACTCATCCCCCAGATGTTTAGGAATCAAAGCTAAGCTCATTAGCTGATTGCAATCAGCATGTGTCGATAGATCCAGACCTGAAGCAGATTCTCTTTTGTTCTAAAAATAACCCGCATTAAGTTAAATTTGCAAAGTGTGATTGTTGATGTTTTAAGGCTGTAAAACTCCTCACAACATGTATGTGGACTTTCTCAGATATTTATTCACATTTTCACAGTTCAAACTTTCATAAAAAAAAAAAAACAGATGTAAGACAGTAACAAATTCAATTCTATTAGAATGATGTACTCATCACAGGGTGTGTACGATCAAACCAGCCTGTCAATGCCTGACCGCATCAGACCTCTGAAGCTAAGCAGACTGGGTCTCAGCAGTATTTGGATGGGAGACCGCTGGAGACCCAGATACCACAATGAGAAGGCCGTTGAGATCAAATTGTCGCTGTGCTCTGGTCAAGACACTTCACGCATGTCGCCTAGTCTGGATTTTGTGTGTGTGTCTGTGTGTGATTGGTGGGTGATGGTCAGTCTGCTCCAGGGCAGCTGTGGCTACAACAGTAGCTCACCATCACCTGGTATAGAGTGAATGAATTGTCATGGATCCCTTGCCCACCACCAGAAGGAACCCGGGGCCTTCCTTATTTGCCTGATTTTACACACCTGAAGATCTTTGTACAGTTGCCTTTAAATAGGCAGCCTGTCTTTCCTTCAGGTGTGGGGTCATACCATCCCTTGCAGCCAGGTCTCCCTGGTTGCCTGACCATGAACAATAACCTCCCGCCATGGCACCAAAACCTTGTGCTTTTCTTTCATTGCATTATTGGACTGTCATCACAGAAACCATGTTTTTTTTTTTGTCCTGCAATTGGGTCCTCCTCCTTCCACCTGCACACCGCTCATCATGACAACAATCTTTGGAATTTATTTTAAACATAAACTTTAAATTGATTTTGGGGTAGAGAAAGACGTTTCAGGTAAAGCCTGAGATATTTGTAAAATAATATAAAGATGGTAGAGGAAGTGGTCTGCACACCTGTCTGAGGCGTTTCGGGCAAATGCTTCCCCAGAGGGCCGAACACTTCTTAAAGGTTCCAGGAGAGACCATTAAAATGTGTGTAAGTGAGAAAGTGGAATGATTAGCTTTAGTAAAACATAGAGAAAGATTTCCAGAAGGTTTTAGTGTTAGAATCCGTCACATAGTAAATTAAAGATACACATTTTGGTTACACTGTTAGAAATACGTTTTATTTAAAAGTCTTTATGTTTCATAGTTTGTGAGAACGCGGGGGCACATTTGTTGGGGAACTGGTTCTTCTCAATCAGTGCCAAAAGAATAAATGGAGTCGTGAAGGAGGGGCATTTTCGAGATGGCTGCAAGTGGAAGTAACACAGTAAGTGGAAACCCCGTCACTACACTGTGTTTAATAAAGAGCCTGACTTCACAGCATTGGCGTTCGGTCGATATTGGGCAGGTATTGTTTTTATTTAGCCAATCATTTCTTTCTGGTGGAGAACGTGCATCAGTGTCGTTCAGAAAACAGAGTGTAAAAACAAACTTCTCTTGAATAATCTTTCTAGACGAAAGATAGAAAGATTGAAATCTCAACCTGGGGAATCGTTGCCAACACGAGTCACACAGAATGGCTGATCTTCTTTTTTCAGATACAGAACTACAAACATGGAGGACGGACGCTTGTTTTCATGTCACACAGTCATCTCTGTTCTCTGATTGGTTAGGACGTTTCCCCATTGCTGCAAATGTAGGATAATAAACATACAATACCTGATTAGTTGTCGGAGTAAAATTAAAATGAGTGGAGGCACTAGGTGGCGCCAACCATTTTTTCCAAATTAGAAAAACAAAAGCTGGTTGGAGAAAGTTTGGCAGACACTTGACCTTGAGAAGGTCTATTAAATTTCACGGAGAATGAAAATATTTCTACGAGAACAGAATTTTAAAATAGCAACTTCCACAGAGTCTACAAGAAAAGTTGACTTCAGAAAAACTACAGGCCCACCAGAAGGGTAGCACTGCCCGAGAAAGAGCCTGGTGTGACGACATTGAGCATTTTGCCAGTTATGGGTTTAAAAAAATATAGATATAACATAGCTCCTGCAATAAACAAGGGACCCTTGTATTGTAAGCAATGGACGCCAGACAACAGTTTTAATCCACATCCTCTACTGTATGTACAGCCAATCAGCACGCAGATCACGATGCGTCAATTGCCACGCAGAAAACGGCGCTGTAAAAAAAAGGCTGCGAAACAACTAGGTTGCAAATGGCGGATTGCATTCTAGCGAGGAAGCACTGGAAGACTTTTATCTCTCAGTGAGGAAACTAGTGCTTGAGGGTATGAGAAGAAATTAGAGTTTTATCAGATAGTCTGCTGGTTGGCATCGCAGAGAAGCTACCAAAACAAAAAGATAGCCTGCTGCAGAAGAAATCTTTTCCAAGAACTGATTTTGTCTTCAGCTCACATTTCCCTTCTTTTCTAAAGAATTCAGACCGTCCTCACACACACGTAGTGAACCCATGGAGAGATAAAAAGACAGAGAGAAAAGAGAGTGAGGGAGGAAGAACAGGAGAGCCATGGGAGAGCGATAAAACAGTCCAGTGAGTCCATGGTGACAGGCATCCACAGGGAGAGGCGGAAAAGCGAATACAGGTGCTATCAAACACACACATCTCACACACTCGCTCTGCTTATTTTCTCCTGCTCTGTAAAGCAGCCTTCCTGCAGACACACTCCCACCCTTCGCTCATCTCTTACTCATCTTTCACTGCTTCTTACGGCCTCTCCTGAGGAGGCTGGATGGGAAAGTAACATGGCTTCTATTATACAAGCAAAAGAGGGTTCCAGAGGGGGCTGGCACGGCCAGAGAGGAGGAATGAAGGAGGTCAGTTTAAAGTGAGTCTCACATCCAATGTTTGACTTCTTTTCTGTTCTTAACAATCAGATCACGGTCGGATGTGAGAGTTTGAGGAAAACGATGGACGTACAGTAGGTCAAACGTCTAAGTACGAGCGTCTACAGAACGCTCACTTCTTTTCTTCTTCTTGTTCTTTCGGTATTCCCCTTCAGGGACGCCACATCAAATCAGTTTCTTCCATCTAACCCTATCTCCTGCATCTTCTTCAGTCATACCAACTATCTTCATGTCTTCCTTCACTGTATCCATGAACCTCCTCTTTGGTCTTCCTCTAGTCCTCTTTCCTGGTGGTTCCAAACCCAGCATCCTTCTTCTGATGTACTCTCTCTCTCTCCTCTGCACATGTCCAAACCATCTCAGTCTGGCCTCTCTGACTTTAAAACCTCTAACATGTGCTGTTCCTCTGATCCTGTCCATCCTGGTCACTCCCAGAGAGATCCTCAGCATCTTCATCTCTGCTACCTCCATCTCTGTTTCCTGTCTTTTCTTCAGTGACACTGTCTCTAGACCAATCAGCATGGCCGCTCTCACCACACTGTCTCTAGACCAATCAGCATGGCCACTCTCACCACAGTTTTGTACACTTTCCCTTTCATTGTAGCTGAAACTCTTCTATCACACATCACACCTGATACTTTTCTCCACCCGTTCCAGCCTGCCTGCACATGTTTCTTCACCTCTTTTCCACACTCTCCATTGCTCTGCACCATTGATCCTAGATACTTAAAATCTTCCACCTTCTTTATCTCTTCTCTCTGTAACCCCACTTTTCCATTTGGATCCCTCTCATTCATACACATGTACTCTGTTTTACTCTGACTAATCTTCAGCATCTTCATCTCTGCTACCTCCATCTCTGTTTCCTGTCTTTTCTTCAGTGACACTGTCTCTAGACCAATCAGCATGGCCGCTCTCACCACACTGTCTCTAGACCAATCAGCATGGCCGCTCTCACCACACTGTCTCTAGACCAATCAGCATGGCCGCTCTCACCACACTGTCTCTAGACCAATCAGCATGGCCGCTCTCACCACACTGTCTCTAGACCAATCAGCATGGCCACTCTCACCACACTGTCTCTAGACCAATCAGCATGGCCACTCTCACCACACTGTCTCTAGACCAATCAGCATGGCCACTCTCACCATGGTTTTGTACACTTTTCCTTTCATTTTGGCTGAAACTCTTCTATCACACATCACACCTGATACTTTTCTCCACTCGTTCCAGCCTGCCTGCACACGCTTCTTCCCCTCTTTTCCACACTCTCCATTGCTCTGGACCATTGATCCTAGATACTTAAAATCTTCCACCTTCTTTATCTGCTCACTTCTTTTAAAACGTTTTAAATGATTGACGTTTTAAATCTAATGAGCGATACGAATAAGGCAACGCCAAGGTGTTGAACATGTTTCCACCTGCCCTATAAACTCATGACATTGACTTTTGAGACTTTGATCTTTGGCTGCATGAATCTGTAAACCTAATCAGTTAATCTATAGTTGGTTCTGATGATATCAAATATTTTTACATCATGTTTTCCAAAAAAAGTTTGATAATAGTCAGACTGAAACCCAAAAAATTAAGATGGAAAAGTTTGGCCAATAAACTTAGGACATTGACCTTTGAGACTTTGATCTTTGCTTGCATGAATCTGAAAACCTAATCAGTTAATCTATAGTTGGTACTGAGTGACAGCGGGCGGTATGATTCAAATAGTTTAAGTGGTTTGGGAAGTTTTACAGTAGCCTAAACGCATGGACAGACTGGGTGCTTGAAGCCTTCTCCTTAATCTGTTGGCATGGGCATCAAAAAGATAAAGGTTACGACACTTTAATTTAATAAATTAATATTTGAAAAAGCCAAGACTTTCTAAAAGGTCAATATCCGGTAAAATCAATTTTTCAGAGGTTTCATTGTCCTTCATAACCAGGCCCAAAATGATTATTTCCCACACGTCCGAGGTTAAGCCCAGTTTTTCTTTTTCTCTCATACCCATACCCAAAACTCAATATGTTGCCACTAGACTTCTCGGACATAGTTTATCATTAAACTAGTTATTATAACCGTTAAGTTAGTAATCTAGCACCATTTTTGCTTTTTAACGGTGCCGTTTGTCGGTCAGGCGATTCCTATCGTTTGTAAGAAGAAACATGTAATCGTTTGAACATGGAGGTATTCACTGGTCAAGTCTAGGAATTCAAAAAAGAAGGGCGTCTATTGAGAAATGCAGAAAGTCAACTGGCCGCTAACCGAGCCTCCTTTCATTCATTCCTCTTCAGGATTGTTTTTCCCAGAAGGGGTCGGACCAAACAGGTTGCCAGTCCGTTGATTAAATTGCGTCAATGTTGGAAAGATGATAAAGAGAATTAAGTGTCGTATGGACCAGAGGACTCACTGACTAATAATTATATAGATCGTAGGCTGAGCAGCTTTGAACCGTAACTCTCTTTACACAACCTTCTCCGCCTTTCATCATCTCCCTTCAGGGGGCGCCACATCAAGTCAGTTTCTTCCATCTAACCCTATCTGCTGCGTCCTCTTTGGTCACACCAACTATCTTCATGTCTTCCTTCACTGTATTCATGAACCTCCTCTTTGGTCTTCCTCTAGTCCTCTTTCCTGGTGGTTCCAAACCCAGCATCCTTCTTCTGATGTACTCTCTCTCTCTCCTCTGCACATGTCCAAACCATCTCAGTCTGGCCTCTCTGACTTTAAAACCTCTAACATGTGCTGTTCCTCTGATCCTGTCCATCCTGGTCACTCCCAGAGAGATCCTCAGCATCTTCATCTCTGCTACAAACATCTCTGTTTCCTGTCTTTTCCTCAGTGCCACTGTCTCTAGACCAATCAGCATGGCCGCTCTCACCACACTGTCTCTAGACCAATCAGCATGGCCGCTCTCACCACACTGTCTCTAGACCAATCAGCATGGCCGCTCTCACCACACTGTCTCTAGACCAATCAGCATGGCCGCTCTCACCACGGTTTTGTACACTTTCCCTTTCATTTTATCTGAAACTCTTCTATCACACATCACACCTGATACTTTTCTCCAGTTCTTAAGAGTTCTTGCGTAACTCTCCTTACGCAGCCAAAGTTTCTTAAATCTTGTCAGCAGCAGAGCAATGACATATTTCCGCCAAATAAAACTCTACAAACATTATGTTTGTTCGGGTTATACGTATGTGCGATCCCTGAGCTTGTAGCGGGATGGGAGATCAACTGAGTGGAGACACTAGGTGGCACCAGCCTAGCTCATATAGAAGTAGAGCCAGACGCTCCGATGGATCATTTTTTGGACAGACTTTTAGAAATAAGTCATACAGAATAAAGACCTGTGAGCAGCATGAAACGCGAGAGAAGGCTACATGTAAAGAAAACTTTATTAGAAACATGGCAGGTCAGGACAAAGGAAACGATTGGGGATTTTTTTTTTCTCATCTGTGATGCACAAGCTAGTTTTTTATGTTAGGGGCCGGGTCGTGGGGCAACAGCCTCAGACGGGAAGTCTGCCTGGGCTTCTCTCACCCCAGCTGCATCATTCAGCTCACCCGGAAGGATCCCGAGTAGTTCCCCAGCCAGCTGTGAGATATAGTCACTCCAGCGGGTCCGGTGTCTGCCTCTTGGTGGGACGTGCCTGAAACACCTCACCAGCGAGGCGCTCAGGGGGCATCCTGACCAGATGCTCGAACCATCCCATCTGGCTCCTACCGATCTGGAGGAGGAGTGCCTCCACACCGAGCTCCTCCTGGATGCCAGAACTCCTCCCCCGATCTCTGAGTGAGAGCCCAGCCACCCTAATTAATTTATGTATTAATTTAACATAAAAGGATGGCTTTATAACCATAAGATAGTCAGTTAGGGGTCAATCGATGCAGATGGAGCACTACTGAGGGCCTAAAAGTTAAAACCAAAGTCCAACAACAGTTAAGAGCCTGCTGTTACAATAAGACGTAAAGTTATCCTGTAAAACTAATCCTGTTTATTTTGGGAGCGTTGTATCTCCGTGTAGTTACAGAATAACACGGAGAATTCCGGCGCTTCGCCAACAGACTAATATGATAATATTATGTCCTCTTTTCAGAGCTAGCAGCTAATTAGCAGGAATGCATACTGGATGAGTTTGGGAGGACCACATGTAAACAAAAACTAATTAATCTTGTTCTTCAGCAAACAGCCAGGATAAGCCGGAGTGGATGTGAAGCACACAAACAAACTTGCTTTCTTTCTCTTTCAGAGTTTGACAGAAAGATACAAGCAACACCATTAAAAACCTAAACAAAACAAGAAAAAAAAGAGCCTTGTTTGGAAATTCTGTGGTTTGGCCAATCAGTTAGAAAATAAGAATAAAAAAAAAGAAAAAGTCCTACTCAGGTTGGTCATCCAGGTAAAGTTTTTACCAACTCTTGTTGGTTTATTTATCTTTTATTAGTTATTTCCAATCACCAGATAATTAAAAACTTCTGGTTGAGGTCTAGTGACAGACCAGCGTCATTCTGTTCGCTGGATACTGAGTAACTGTGGGCAGTTTCACTCAAATCTCATCACTTGTTCGGAAGAGATTTTGTTCCAATGTGTCAAAGAATAACAGATGAATGGACGCATGGACGACTCGAGTGCTCAGTCCGTCCTCCACATTCTGGGAACGGAGGTGAACAAGTTCACCGTCTTCTTAATGGTCTATCCCTTTTGGGGTTGCACAGGGTGCCGGAGCCCATCCCGGCTGATTCAAGGTGAGAGACAGGGTACACCCACAGGTTGCCAGCTTGTCGTGAGGCCACACATACGTATACCACCATACACACACTCATTCCTGGGGGCAATTTGGCACCGGCCAATAAAACTTACATGCATGTTTTTGGAGGGTGGGAGGGAACCCACGCATAAATGGGGAGAACATGCAAACTCCACACAGAAAGGCCAGCATTTTAAGCTTCATCTCCACTCAGGACTTGAACCCATGACTTTGGTGCTGTGGGGCCACTGTGCTACCCACTGTGCCACCATGCCGCCCGCAAGCAAGTTCATTAAAAAAAAAAATATTAACTTAAAGCAGACAAAAAAAATCAGAAAAAAAAGAATTTTAAGACTTCCATGCTTTTATTTTGAAAAAGCTTATTCCAAGTTTCTATAAGTTTAAAGGTTATATTTTGAGGTGTTTAGACAATAACACAACTCCAAAAAGAGGAGTTGAAGTTTTTATTTGTGTCTCACTTGAAAAGAAAACTGTGCAAGTTTGCAAAAAATTTGAATAATATCTACGTCTTTCTTCTGAGACCGCGGCTTCTTATTAAGTCACCGCATAGAAACAAAAACCCGTCACCACGGTGAACATCTTGTTTGGTTGATCTGAAGCTGCTGTAAAGCTGCGTTTGCATTAGAACGACTTTAAAAGTTTGCTTCCCTTTGAGTTTGCTCATTACGGTTGGTACAGTAGGTAGATACGTCCAACCCGAGCGGGCCGCACACATTTACATTTAAAAACATTTTTAACAGAAAGAAAACGTGCCGCTCTATTAATTAATGTAGGAAATAATCAATCACTTCTCCACCAAACCCAAAGAGTTTTTGTTAGAGATTGGGTTGAACTGGAGAGACTCAGAGCAAGAGACGATTCTGGAACTACAAATTTAAACCAAAACTATTCAATCTATTGTTGCAAGAATTTATGCACCCAATAAGCAAAGGGAGCAAGAGGAAGGGGGAAATTTAAGGTATCAAATTTCCAGTTGATTATGGGGAACGAAAGCTCGATGGTGTCATGATACCCTCTCCTGAGGCCAGAGGGAGCCCTGGATGTGTTTCATCAACCTGATTAGGGTCACCTGAGGATGATTAGAGATTCCACAAATCTGTGGACCTTTCCAGATGTTTAAAGGCAACAATCCCGGACTTCCGTGTCGAGTCATACCATCCCTTCCAGCCAGGTCACCCTGGTTGCCTGACCGAATACACGTTCTGTCAATAACCTTTTACGATGCCACTGAAATCTTGTCTTATGGACCGCCAAATTCAAATAAACCATCCTGTCTGCGATTGGGTCCTCCTCTTTCCACCTGCACTCCGCATCATGACAGATGGGAAGGGCGACTGTCCCGTAACCGGGGGTTCACTGGTTCGATCCCCTGCCCGGAGTTCATGCCAAAGTGTCCTTGAGCAAGACATTGAACTCCAGTGGTGGATGAAGTACTCATTTTTTGTACTTAAGTAAAAGTACAGATAATTAGGCAAAATATTTACTTAAGTAAAAGTACCAATAAAAAAAATCTACTTAAGTAAAAGTACAAAAGTAGTTGGTGTAAATTGTACGTTTTAAGTAAAAAGTAAAAGTATTCGATCATAATTCAAATGTTATTTGTTGTGCTATAGGATGTCACCATGGTAACCAGGATAAATACTCTGCAGGGGTGTGACCCCCCCCCTTCCCGGCTCTTTGGAAAATTCTGGATCCGCCCTTGCTCTGTGTAACGATGGCTCAACTTTTTATTTAGAAGTAAACACAACAAACAACAATCTTCTGACTCTTTTTAATTTGTACTAGATTTGATGTTTGGTTTTTGGTGCTGAATGAATGCGGAAAATGTTTCTCGATTCATTACTTCTTCTCCCGATCAACTGCTTCTTTTGATTTTGGCGATGCGGCTTTAAGATGTGCCAAAAAACCTGTGTATTTTTCAAATTCCTGAATGAAAATGTAACGAAAAAAAACACACTTTTAAAAAGTAGCGAAGTAAAAGTACAGATATTTGCTCTAAAAATGTAGTGAAGTAAAAGTAAAAGTACTGGTCTTAAATTTTACTTAAGTAAAGTACAGATACACATTTTTTTTACTTAAGTACAGTAACGAAGTACATTTACTTCGTTACGTTCCACCACTGCTGAACTCCCATTTGCTCCTGATGATGGTGGTACGCGTCTTGCATGGCAGCTCCCATCATCAGGAATGAATGTGTCTGAATGGGTGAATGTGAGCCACGATGTAAAGCGCTTTAGGTACCAACGCAGGTGGAAAAGCGCTGTATGCGTAGACCCCATTCACCATTTCTTCAAACGAGCACCTCAATCCTGCAAGTTTTAGATCTTTACATTCACTTGGTGTAAATGAAAGGAACGTCTCTCAGATTACCCCAATTCAAGCTGGAGAGAAAATCTTCTTCTATTTGACCGGTGAAATAGAGTCTGCAGGGCAGCGGGCCTTTAGCACTGGATTTGGATAATCCCTCTCTAAGTCACTACTGCTCAGACCAGTGCTCCCACAGAAAGCAAACCAATGGACCAACATGTCTGTCCTCCTAATGTCTCATGTAATTACACTAGGATGAGTTCACAGCTCCATCACGTTACAGGCTGACAGTGTGTGTTATAAATGTGTAAAAACACACGTAGAAGGGTTTTATATACACATCAGAATAGAGTTACAGAAGCACAGATGGCCTGAGAGCCAGACGTCTCCCCTCCATTCCGTAATAAAAGTCACAGAGAGAAAGTTTGTGTGGGGTGTGGGTGACATTTCCATCAACACACATGTGCACACACTCGGGGCTGAAGCGGGGAGCAAGTATTTTAGGGTCTTCAAAGAGAAGAGAGACTCTGCACTGGCAGATAAGTGTGTGTGTGTGTGTGTGTGTGTGTGTGTGTGTGTGTGTGTGTGTGTGTGTGTGTGTGTGTGTGTGTGTGTGTGTGTGTGTGTGGAGAATGGCGAACCGAGCTCGTAAATGGGGCAGAAGTGAAATGCTTTGAAGCGTTGGGGTAATCCAGCGTAAACAGCAGCAGCAGGCTGGTCTTCTTCTTCCAGCTACATGGACACGTCTGGCATGTGAACAACATGGCAAATGTTGGATGTTGGACGCATTGACTTTAGAAGGGGCGGGGTTAGTGAGTGTGACGTCATCCAATCAAATGAAGACAACACGGTCGTCATTTTCTGCCAATATGTTGAAACTCTGGAGCCAAAAAAATGCAGTAATTGGTCCAGAGCATTGAGAAAAAATGTGTTCCAAATGTAACGAGTTACTGTAATAAATTCCTCTTTACAGTAAACAACATATTACTTTTAAAAATCTTAGTCTCTTTGGTCTTCCTCTAGTCCTCTTTCCTGGTGGTTCCAAACCCAGCATCCTTCTTCTGATGTACTCTCTCTCTCTCCTCTGCACATGTCCAAACCATCTCAGTCTGGTCTCTCTGACTTTAAAACCTCTAACATGTGCTGTTCCTCTGATCCTGTCCATCCTGGTCACTCCCAGAGAGATCCTCAGCATCTTCATCTCTGCTACAAACATCTCTGTTTCCTGTCTTTTTCTCAGTGCCACTGTCTCTAGACCAATCAGCATGGCCGCTCTCACCACACTGTCTCTAGACCAATCAGCATGGCCGCTCTCACCACACTGTCTCTAGACCAATCAGCATGGCCGCTCTCACCACGGTTTTGTACACTTTCCTTTCATTTTAGCTGAAACTCTTCTATCACACATCACACCTGATACTTTTCTCCACCCGTTCCAGCCTGCCTGCACACGCTTCTTCACCTCTTTTCCACACTCTCCATTGCTCTGGACCATTGATCCTAGATACTTAAAATCTTACACCTTCACTGTATCCATGAACCTCCTCTTTGGTCTTCCTCTAGTCCTCTTTCCTGGTGGTTCCAAACCCAGCATCCTTCTTCTGATGTACTCTCTCTCTCTCCTCTGCACATGTCCAAACCATCTCAGTCTGGCCTCTCTGACTTTAAAACCTCTAACATGTGCTGTTCCTCTGATCCTGTCCATCCTGGTCACTCCCAGAGAGATTCTCAGCATCTTCATCTCTGCTACGTCCATCTCTGTTTCCTGTTTTTTCCTCAGTGACACTGTCTCTAAACCAAAAAAGGCGGGGGAGTATCAACGGGAAAACTTGACTCTAGAGCCAGCGTTTGGAATTACGCTGTTCTGCTATAACTGAATTACAAACAGCGTTACGTTTAGAGAAATGGAGTAATCAAATTTGTTATTATCTCTGGAGTTACAGCATCGTTATTCTGTAAAAAAAAAAAAAAATCCAATGACATGTTACTTGGATTTTTTTAAAAGAAGCAGCATGAAGCAAAAGCAAGACACTGATTGGCTCATGAGAGTTGTGGGAGGGGCTCTAACCACATTGTTCTTCCATGCTGCAGATTTACCAATAAGTGTTATTCAGTCAAAATATTGTCTAATATTTAAATATCTTTAAAGAATCTTTATTTGCTCAATCAATTTTTTATATTTTTACTTTTTACTCAATGTATTCATCCCTCACTGGAAAAATTTGTGTGCTGTCCGACTACACCGCAACAGGCTGCCATGATGGCACCAATGGTGGGAGAAACATGGAGTTAGGTGTCTTCTCCAAGGACACAAGATATGAATTCAGTGGGAATCAAAACCGTGAACTTCCAGTTAACTTCTGGTCGACGGGCGAACTCTCTACCACTGAGCCACCGTGCCATTCAGCCAATTCCAGCTACATTTTTATTGATATGGTTTCATACAAAATTTACTTTATTTTGAAACTAATTACGTACAATAAGATTGTAACTCAGTTACTCTTTAGAGAGAAGTAACTTGTAATGTAACTGATTACATTTATAAAGTCAGATAATAAACACGACACTGGCGAATCAGAAAGCAGAATAACCCGCTGGTCTTGTATTTTCATCCAATCAGCATGCAGAACAAAATGCATTGTTTGAAACGCAGAAAACAAAAACAGCGAAATCACACAAAAAAAAAAAACACAAAACAACGAGGCTGCGAAAGGTGAGGCGTGTTCTAGTGAGCGTACACTCCTCTCTGGACGTCTGCATCCAAACCGTCTTATCTAGACTTTATCCGTTACATCAGCCTGTAAATTCTCACCATGACACGTTGTGACCTGCCGTCCATGGATAGAGGACAAATTAGACATTGTCATTAAGCATCAGCGTCTCTTCGCTGGCCCCATTATGCTCTCTCCGTCTCTCATTTTCCATTCCTCTCATTTCTGCTTTACCCTTTTCCTCCCCTCTTCTACCTGGCCCATCTACCCCCATCCATCAGTGCACCCTAAAGCATCAAAGCCTCTCCACATCACCAACTTCATCATGAATAAATTGCCAATTTGGTGTACATGAAACGAGTCCCCAGTTCCCCAAACGGAGTGAGTAAGGAGGAGAGATGAAGTGAGAAGGAAACAAAGAGAAAAAAAAAAGGATTTAATTATTTTTTGTCTCACCTACCCACTCTCCTCACTTGGCAATTAGTGTTGTGGATAATTAAGGAGGAGAGAGGGCATCCCTAATCATGCACGTTTCAATCCGCCAATGGTGGGAATCTTTCATTTGACAACCGTGGTTAGTTACGTAATAATCGATGAAGTCAGAGACCTGGATTTTGAGCGGGAAGATTGGGATTGGAATCTCCAATAAGCAGCATGGATATGGTCGTTAGTGTGCTGTGATTGGCTGTACGTAAAACGACTGCTAGTGAATGCTTTGATGCTCGTAATTATTTATAAACCTGAAATAAAGTTACTTTTAATCGCAAAAATTTGTTTTTATTTGGACTGGAAATGACGACTTTTTCCAAAAATTAATGATACATTCCAGAAGAGATGACCCTGCAAAATTTCTTCTTCTCCTTCCATCACCTCCCTTCAGGGGGCGCCACTGCAAGTCAGTTTCTTCCATCTAACCCTATCTTCTGCATCTTCTTCAGTCACGCCAACTATCTTCATGTCTTCCTTCACTGTATCCATGAACCTCCTCTTTGGTCTTCCTCTAGTCCTCTTTCCTGGTGGTTCCAAATCCAGCATCCTTCTTCTGATGTACTCTCTCTCTCTCCTCTGCACATGTCCAAACCATCTCAGTCTGGCCTCTCTGACTTTAAAACCTCTAACATGTGCTGTTCCTCTGATCCTGTCCATCCTGGTCACTCCCAGAGAGATCCTCAGCATCTTCATCTCTGCTACTCAGCTCATTTATAGTTGGTGCTGAGTAACTATTGGTAGTTATCTTAAAATCTCTTCAGTGGTTTTCGAAATATCGGGTTCACAAGATTTTGTGACTTTGAGCTTTGTGAACTTGACCTTTGTCCGAATGACCCTAAAACCTAATCAGTTCATTTATGGATGGTATCTGTGGACAGTTTTGTCAATTTATTTTAGGGGTTTGGGAAATGAAACTCCACAATTAATGTCTTTAATAAATAAACAATCATCTGTCGAGACACAGAATCATCCATAAGGACTTCATAAAGTTCAACAACATTTGAGAATGTATTATTGAATTCATCTGCTCACAGTTCTTTACTTTATTCAACACCTTTTGAGCCTAAAAATGATCTTGACATCAAGTCAGTCACCAAATTTACTTGTGTTCCTCCTTCAGTTGTTGCTTGCTAATAAAAATTCAATAAGATTTCAACTCATGATGCCCACTATCAACGCTCCTTGCTAGTTAAGATACTTTGTGAATTTCAAATCAACATGTCTGGAAACAGATCAACATAGGTTGAGCAAAAAGTTTAACTTTGTTCACCTTGTGCAGAAAATTCCAACAAAAAGAACTCTGATGAACTTTAAAGAGGCTCTCCTGGTTGTAGTCTGTCCGGCAAAAAAGACTGGCTGAAATAGAATTGGTCAAATTTCTTTAACTCGAAAACATGATTCAACTTTTAGAAAAACTACTAAAGAAAACAGACCATGGGAACCAGGATCATATGTTCCTACCCTCACCATGGTAACCAGGATCTATGTTCCTACCCTCACCATGGTAACCAGGATCTATGTTCCTACCCTCACCATGGTAACCAGGATCTATGTTCCTACCCTCACCATGGTAACCAGGATCTATGTTCCTACCCTCACCATGGTAACCAGGATCTATGTTCCTACCCTCACCATGGTAACCAGGATCTACGTTCCTACCCTCACCATGGTAACCAGGATCTACGTTCCTACCCTAACCATGGTAACCAGGATCATATGTTCCTACCCTCACCATGGTACCAGGACCATATGTTCCTACCCTCACCATGGTACCAGGATTTACGTTCCTACCCTCACCATGGTACCAGGACCATATGTTCCTACCCTCACCATGGTAACCAGGATTTTCGTTCCTCCACTCACCATGGTAACCAGGATCTACGTTCCTACCCTCACCTTGGTACCAGGATTTCCGTTCCTACCCTCACCATGGTAACCAGGATCTACGTTCCTACCCTCACCATGGTAACCAGGATCTACGTTCCTACCCTCACCATGGTAACCAGGATCTATGTTCCTACCCTCACCATGGTAACCAGGATCAATGTTACTACCCTCACCATGGTAACCAGGATCTATGTTCCTACCCTCACCATGGTAACCAGGATCTATGTTCCTACCCTCACCATGGTAACCAGGATCTATGTTCCTACCCTCACCATGGTAACCAGGATCTACGTTCCTACCCTCACCATGGTAACCAGGATCTACGTTCCTACCCTAACCATGGTAACCAGGATCATACGTTCCTACCCTCACCATGGTACCAGGACCATATGTTCCTACCCTCACCATGGTACCAGGATTTACGTTCCTACACTCACCATGGTAACCAGGATCTGCGTTCCTACCCTCACCATGGTAACCAGGATTTTCGTTCCTACACTCACCATGGTAACCAGGATCTACGTTCCTACCCTCACCTTGGTACCAGGATTTCCGTTCCTACCCTCACCATGGTAACAGGGATCCATGTTCCTACCCTCACCATGGTAACCAGGATCTACGTTCCTACCCTCACCATGGTAACAGGGATTCATGTTCCTACCCTCACCATGGTAACCAGGATCTACGTTCCTACCTTCACCATGGTAACCAGGATCTACGTTCCTCCCCTCCCCATGGTAACCAGGATCTACGTTCCTACCCTCACCATGGTAACCAGGATCTACGTTCCTACCCTCACCATAGTACCAGGATCATATGTTCCTACCCTCACCATGGTACCAGGATCTACGTTCCTACCCTCACCATGGTAACAGGGATCCATGTTCTTACCCTCACCATGGTAACCAGGATGTACGTTCCTACCTTCACCATGGTAACCAGGATCTATGTTCCTACCCTCCCCCTTGGTAACCAGGATCTATGTTCCTACCCTCACCACGGTAACCAGGATCTACGTTCCTACCCTCACCATGGTAACAGGGATCCATGTTCTTACCCTCACCATGGTAACCAGGATGTACGTTCCTACCTTCACCATGGTAACCAGGATCTATGTTCCTACCCTCCCCCTTGGTAACCAGGATCTATGTTCCTACCCTCACCATGGTAACCAGGATCTACGTTGCTACCCTAACCATGGTAACCAGGATCATATGTTCCTACCCTCACCATGGTACCAGGATCATATGTTCCTACCCTCACCATGGTAACCAGGATCTGCGTTCCTACCCTCACCATGTTAACCAGGATCTACGTTCCTACCCTCACCATGGTACCAGGATTTACGTTCCTACCCTCACCATGGTAACAGGGATCCATGTTCCTACCCTCACCATGGTACCAGGATTTACGTTCCTACCCTCACCATGGTAACAGGGATCCATGTTCCTACCTTCACCACGGTAACCAGGATCTACGTTCCTACCCTCACCATGGTAACAGGGATCCATGTTCCTACCCTCACCATGGTAACCAGGATCTACGTTCCTACCTTCACCATGGTAACCAGGATCTATGTTCCTACCCTCCCCCTTGGTAACCAGGATCTATGTTCCTACCCTCACCATGGTAACCAGGATCTACGTTCCTACCCTAACCATGGTAACCAGGATCATATGTTCCTACCCTCACCATGGTACCAGGATCATATGTTCCTACCCTCATCATGGTAACCAGGATCTACATTCCTACCCTTGCAGAAGAGAACATGTCTCACATCGGCTGGGGAACGACTCGGGATTCTTCTGGGTGAGCTGGAGGATGCAGCCGGGATGAGAGAAGCCTGGGCTTCCCGTCTGAGGCTGTTGTCCCTGCGACCTGGGCCCGGATGAGCAGAAGATGACGGAACGGAACAAATTAAGTTATATCACATTCTTCTGCTGGTTGATCATGTTCTAGCTGCAGGATCTGTAGTCATTACCATGGAATTTAAATGATAACGAAACAAAATAAATTAACAATGATTGTTGTATAATTTAGAAAAAATTTCAGTTTGATTTAAAAATATTTACCACAGGTAAGCATGTATTTACACGGTATCTACATATTCAGATATGTGTGTGGGGGTGTGTGCACGTGTGTGTGTGTGTCAGCTTGCATACAGTCCTAAGCCATGTTGTATGATGTGACACTGCTGAGTGGTGCTGACGTTAAGACTTTTTCAGAGGAGAGTGGAGAAAAGCCTACATCAGGAAAAAAAGAGCAACCCCATCAAGTGTGTGTGTGCGTGTGTGCGCACGCGTGTGTGTGTGTGTGTCAGTGGGTGTAGACAGAAATCTCCACAACCTGTCGACACCACATGAATGAGGATGTTGGTCCTCTGATGTTCTGAATAGTGATTTTTAGCTGACCAGGAAGGATGCTACATGCTTTGTTGTGAGTGTGAGCATGGTGTTTTAACACACACACACACACACACACACACACACACACACACACACACACACACACACATCAATATACAAGCAAACCAACTAGTATGAATAATAATTTATACTAAACTAGAAACTTCTTCTTAGTTTCTAATCTTTGTCGTGAAAAGTGTCACAGATACGAAGTCTGTCACATTTAATAGTTCTGTTCCATCTTGTTCCGCTCATCCAGGACCGGATGGCGGGGCCAACAGCCTCAGACGAGGAGCCCAAGATTCTCTAACCCCGGCTTCATCCTCCAACTCACCCGGAAGGATCTCGAGTCATTCCCCGGCCAGCTGTACATAGTCTCTCCAGCAGGTCTGACGTCTGCCGCTTGGTCTCCTCCCGGTGGGACGTACCTGAAACACCTCACCATGGAGGCGCTCGCGGGCATCCTGACCAGATGCTAGAACCACCCCATCTGGCTTCTCTCGACCTGAAGGAGGAGCGGCTTGACACCGAGCTCCTCCCGGATGCCAGAGCTCCTCACCCGATTTCTGAGTGAGAGCCCAGCCGACCTGCAGAGGAAGCTCATTTCGGCCGTTTGTATCCGCGATCTCATTCTTTAGTTCGATCGAATGAATTTAAATGATAAACGTATGTCAATAAATCAATTTACATCAATACAAATAGACTTGGAAGTGTTCGTCCGTGCTCAGGCTGCAGAAAACGTATCCACTGAGCCTCATAATGGTCGTGTTTTGCATAAGTAATGTGCTTTGAGTCTGTTTGGGACCGACGAGCAAACACATCACGATGAGGCCATTTGAGGGCATGTATTTTCTGTTAGGTCATAGGCCATAAGTTTCCTCCATCCAACCCTCTTCTCTCACTCCAACTATCTTCATATCCTCTTTCATAAATCCATAAACCTCCTCTTTTGTTTTTGTCTGTCTGCCGCCTCGCAGTTCCAAATTCAGCATCCTTTCAAACGCCTGAATGTCTTAGTTTAGAGGTCCCCAACCTTTCCAGCACTACAGATCGGTTTAGTGTCTGATAATATTTTCATGGACTGGTCTAAAGGTGATGAGACCAGCCTGAAAAAAATGCTTTTTTAAAAAAACAAATAATAAACTTAAATCCTTTTTGTCTTCACGAGAAAATTTATTAGCTGCGTCTTTATAACAAGGAAACATTCTCCCTGCTCCAACGTAATCTGGTTGCCTTGGTAACGGGAACATATACCTTCAAAATAAAGGACATCACAAAAACAAAGTGAATAAAAATACCAGTTAGTCTCCTTCACAGTAAGACTAGATCAATCAGAGTTCTGAGTTTGTTTTGCTGGAACCAGACAGTCCTATCTTGACCTGAAACTTGAAGAGTGTTTCTAAAGTTCAGTCTGCTTCGTAACTCTGTATCCGGTCACTTTTCAAACTAAAACATCGTCATCAAGAATCAAGAAAACCTTTATAATAAAAGCTCAAATAAAAAAAACAAATGGATGCGACCTGGTACCACATAACCCACGGCCCGGTATCGGTCCGCGGCCCAGTGGTTGGGGACCACTGTCTTAGGCCTTCTTATTTGTCTGATTTGCTTGTTTGTTAGTCACACTAGTGAACCTCTGGTCCTCTGTTATCAGCTCCTTAGTTGTTTCCAGAGAGATAATGAGGAGTTACAGTGAGGCATTGTTTCAACACTACAATCCTCACCTGTGGAACAGCCTAACAGAGGACCTCAGGGTCGTGGAAACTCAAGTCAAAAAGATTTTTTTTGTCTGAAATTAATGTTTCAACAACAGATGTGGAATTTTTTTTAAACTTATTTGATAAAATATGTCTTATTATAGAAGAAATTTATTTGGACATAAGTTTCCAAATTTGGCACAAATTGTCTCCAAAGCTCCATGTAAAAATGAGTTGTATGTATTTTAGATTTAGATGCCGATAAAAACCCAAAATGAATCATTTTGATTAAAAAAACAACAATTTATTTTATCAAATGTAAAAAATTGTGGAAATATGGAAGCAAATTAAGTTTTATTCTTCTTGGTCTAAAAGTGGCTGCCTCATTGGGGTATCGACCCGATACCGATACCAATGCATTCCTTATATTAGTAACCTCTTTGAGGAGCCTGATCAGTGTGTGTGTATGTGTGTGAGTGTGTGTGCTCCTCCTCAAAGGGTTGGCTCGCAAACTCGTCAGACAAATGCAGTGGCATAGAAACTCAATTCTATGCAAAGTGTTGTGATGTGTGATCTCATACACACACACACACACACACAAGCTCGGCAGATTACATGCTGACAGTTAAAAAAAAAAACAAAATAAAAAAAAACGAAACACACGAGGGACCATGATGGCGAGGTCGACCGAGCCGGAGTGAGAAAGAGAAAAATACCTGTGTGAAAAATCTGCAGGATCTTTCTCGCTTCTGAAGCTGCAAATTCAAACAATTCAGCTGTTAGCAATGCAACACCTCACACACACACACGCGCGCGCGCGCACACACGCACATTCACAGACACATACAAGTTCATTACCAGTGTTCTGAACCACTTTGGTGACCAGATGTTTTTGTTACTTTTCAAACCTTTTTCTCCTTCATGGTTCTTTAATTGTCTCGTGGGTCAATTTCTCCTCGTTTTTTTTTTTTCTTTCTGACTTCACTTCTGCGTCTTCTGTCCAGGTAATTATAAATCCTGAGTGGTTCATTTGTTTTTCTAAGTTAATACGTTTGAACTTCCTTCTTTTCTTTTAATGAGGGGTGAAGACGGTGGCTCAGTAGGTAGAGCGTTTTCTCGCGGACCAGAAGTCAACCGGAAGTTTGCGGGTTCCCATCCCACTGAGTGCACATCTAGGATCCTTGGAGAAGACACCTAACCCCCTGTTTCTCCCTCCATTGGCACCGTTGTGGCAGCCTGCTGCAGTGTAAGGAGTGCAGCACACAAATTTCCCCGCTGAGGATGAATTGAGTGTGTAAAAGAAAACAAAATAACAGAGTTTCTGAGGGAATCAAAGTCAGATGGCGACAGTTTTTTGGAATAAGTTTTAAGACAGGCGATCCATTAGAGGTGTGCCGAATACGGCAGAAAACACGGTTTCCGTGTGTGTTTATAGATATAAACATGACGTTTTCTGATTGATTAATGGACAGAACGGAGAATTAATTTTTTAACAAAATATCAGAAAACAAATAGAAACATGTTTTGTCACCTTTCAGACGCCCCGAGGGCTTAAAAAGGAGTTGAATCAGCTGGCGTTGCAGATTTCGGCATGATGAATTACAGGTTTTAGACCATATCTGATCATCTTCGGGGGCCTCTTGGAAATAAGTTTTACACAATGAAGATTGATAGCTGCTTTTAGAGCCTGGCAGGGTCAACACGTCTTAGATTAGAAGAAAAATCTAATAAAACATGTTTTTATTAAACTGTCCAAAAAAAAAAATCAGGCTCGGAAGAAATTTATTACTTTAACTTTTAAAATAAACTCAAATCAGTGAGTTTTAACGACGACACCTGGTCGTTGATCGAACAACACAGATTTTCATCCACGTATTCTAGTTCAGAGTTGTCGTCTTCTGCTCATCTGGGGCCGGGTCGCAGGGACAACAGCATCAAATGGGAAGCCCAGGCTTCTCTCACCCCGGCTGCATCATCCAGCTCACCTGAAAGGATCCCGAGTCGTTCCCCAGCCAGCTGTGAGACGTAGTCTCTCCAGCGGGTTCGGGGTCTGCCTCTTGGTCTCCTTCCTGTGCCCGAAACACCTCACCCACGAGGTATTCGGGGGGGCATCCATCCTTCCCCCATTCGTGAACAAGATCTTGAGATACTTAAACTCCTCCACTTGGGGCAGGACCCTGTCCCTGACCCGCAGGGTGTGTTTCACCCTTTTCCGGGTGAGGAACATGTTTTTGATAATAATTCATATTCTAGTGTTTATTTTTAAAATAATACATATTGTTTAAAAAAATCAGGTATAAGATGTTCAGTTGCGTCAAAAAAGTAGCTGAAAATAATTTTAAAAATTTTTTTTACTCACTCTATTGATCCCTCACCGGGGAAATTTGTGTGCCTCACTCCTACACCGCAGCAGGCTGCCCCGACGGCGCCAATGGTGGGAGAAACAGGGGGTTAGGTGTCTTATCCAAGGACCCTAGACATGCAATCAGTGGGATGCAAACCTGCGAACCTCCGGTTGACTTCCGGTTGACTTCCGGTCTGGGGGCGAACGCTCTAACCACTGAGCCACCATCTCCACTGAGACAGTCGTCTTTACTTGGCGCAGGTCGTCTTGTTTCTTCCTCCACTTCTGTATCATTGATTCATTTATGTTGAATTCTCTTGCTGCTGGTTTGTTTTCGTGTTCTTTTGCAAGACTGATAGCCTTGAGTTATAGCTCTGCGTCATAAATGTGTCTCTTGGAAGAAGATATTTTGAGGTCCTTTTACACACAAACAATAGCTGTGTGACTGGAAGTCCAAACCTTTACCAGCTTCTTAACCGCTGCTGCTATGGCGACCCGCCTTTGACTATGGTAGCCATAACTAACTAATATTAATCTTTAAATACAACAGATTGAATTTTACTGTCGTTTTTTGAGAAAAGGAAAGCCTTTCAGTGTATATTTATATCTATTTTATACAATTAAATGTGAATAGTTGTGTTTTTATGATTCTGAGCAACAGTGTTTCCAGAAGCAGTACCTTGGTAAGGCTGCGGGCGGCGCTGTCTTTGCCGCCAGGCGTCAGGTTTCGGAGCTGGACGTCCAGCAGCTCCACCAGTTGGGCCATGGCTCTGACAGTGGACGGCACATCACCAGGTCGCAGCAGCCCTTTGGTCTGCTCGGCTAATTCTCGTGCCACAATGGCCGCCGTTTCACCCGATCGTAGCTGGAGGACGATAGGACAGACATGGATGGAAGGGGAAAGAAAGAAGAAGTATCTATCAGTCCACATACCTGGACGGATATGCCTGGCATCAGGCGATAGGGCTGTTTGTACATTTTTGTAAACACATTACTTCCAAATCCACCAATAAAACCACTCACAGTTACTCAGTACCAATTGTTGATGAACTGATTTGTTTATGTTTGGCATATTGGTTAACATTATGGTTTTAATGTAGCGTTGTTGAACCAGTCTTTAATCAATTCCTTGTTACCAGGAGTGCGTCTGCAGGCTCGGCCAAAAACGACAAAATCTCAAACATCAAGCAAATCCTTTCAAAAGAAAACAAATCATTTTTATTATTCAAAGTTTTTTTTTTTTTTTTTAATGTTTTCTGCTCGTTTTTATTTTTATGTTTTCCTTTTATTTTCACTTGAAAACCTTCATTTAAACTTGGTCAATTTTTTTTGTTGTTAAAAAAAAGCCTTCAATTGATTTTTGAGCTTGTAGAAAATAAAAGCTTCAAAAAAGGGAGAAAAAAATCTATCTTTTTTTGTTTTGTTTCCAGATAAATAAAAAAACAAGTTTGTCTTTTGTTAATATTTCTGTTAAATTACTGAGTTTTCTGTTTTTGCACCGACGGATTATCGAACCATCCAAACTCTCTTTTTACCAGAGTTTTTATGTAAACATAAATAATAACATTTATAGTTCTTATAAATAATGCATTTATAATGAATCTTAAAATATTACAATAAAAACAAACAGTAAATAAAAGTTTGATTCAAAAACAACTTTTTATATATATTTTTGGATGTTTTTCCACATTTTAAACATTTGCTCTTCCATCTATTTAAAGTCTATTTGACCATTAGTTTGTTCTTAGCCATGGATTTTATTCTCCATCACCAAAAAGACTTGGTTCATCTGGTCGTCTCAACGCGCGGAGATGGGTCCCACCGACCTCTGCTGGCCAGTCAGTCAGTCACCCTCTTAACCGTCTATCCCGTACAGGGTTGTGGGGTACGCCGGAGCCCATCCCAGCTGATTTGAGATAGGGTACACCCCAAACAGGTCGCCAGTCTGTCGCAGGGCCACACACATACACAGTCATTCCTAGGGGCAATCCTTCCGTTCCGTTTCGTCGTCTTCCGCTTGTTCCGGGGTTGAGTCGCGGGGGCAACAGCCTCAAACGGGCAGCCCAGGCCTCTCTCTCCCCGGCTGCATTCTCTAGCTCACCTGGAAGGATCCCAAGTCATTCCCCGGTCAGCTGTGAGACATAGTCTCTCCAGTGGGTCTGGGGTCTGCCTCTTGGTCTTCTCCCGGTGGGATGTGCCCAAAACACCTCGCCCGCAAGGCGCTAGGGGGGCATCCTGACTAGATGCCCGAACCACCCCATCTGGCTCCTCTCGATCTGGAGGAGGAGCGGCTCGACACCGAGCTCCTCCCGGATGGCAGAGCTCCTCACCCGGTCTCTGAGTGAGAGCCCAGCCACCCTGCAGAGGAAGCTCATTTCGGCCGCTTGTGCCCGGAACACCTTGCCCGCGAGGCGCTCAGGGGGCATCCTGACCAGATGATCCTAGGAGCTATGTTGTCTGGGGATTAATGCCCCTGGTAGGGTCACCCAAGGCAAACAGGTCCTAGGTGAGGGGCCAGACAAAGCGTGGCTCAAAAATACCCCTATGAATCGATTAAACATGGCCAAGTTGCCTTTGCCCGGACGCGGGTCACCGGGGCCCCCCCTTGGAGCCAGGCCTGAGGGTGGGGCACGCCTGCGAGCGCCTGGTGGCTGGGCTTTTACCTATGGGGCCCGGCCGGGCTCAGCCCGAACAGGGGACATGGGCAACCCTTCCAGCGGACTCACCACCTGCAGGAGGGGACATAGGGGTCGGGTGAAGGAGGAGATGGGTGGCAGCCAACGACGAGGACCCTGGCGGTCAGATCTTCGGCTGCACAAGCTAGCTCTAGGGGCAATCCTGTCGTAGCCAATTAACATAACATCCATGTTTTTGGAAAGTGGGAAGAAAACTGGAAAAAACCCACGCATACACGAGGAGAACATGCAAACTCCACACAGAAATATCAGTATCCCAAGCCTCTGCCCCACCTCGGACTTGAACCCATGACCTTCTTGCTGTGTGGCCAATGAGCTACCCACTACACCACTGTACCGCCCTCTTTACATTTTTCAAAATAAAATTTTCTAAAATTACTGGTTTGTTGTCATGATTTAATTAATAATACGATTAATTGCAATAGTTAAAAAAAAAAAAAGAGCTGCTGTTGTTCGGATTGCATTAAAAAATGACCTTAATGTACGATTTACTTTCTTATTGCCATGTTTCAGATTTAAATACGACTTAAGGTTAACAGGGAAAGACGGGTACATGGCCCTGGTCGCTCCCCGCGGGCGCTGCGTCTAGATGGGTGAGAAAAGGTGCCGTGGGGCACATGTTTTTCTACCAGAGCCTTCACACTTACTTTCTGCATTATGTGGTTGACCCATGGTGACGTGCAGTTGCTGAGGTCGGGGCCTTGGCGATCCCAGTAGCCCAGATGTGCCGTGCATATGTACGTAGCCACGCCTGCAACGCAAACAGGAAGAGACAGTAATGACATTCAGGAGAACACGCGCCTGCCTCGTAGACACTGAAATAAAAAACACTGTCATCATGAGAAGTTTATCTATCTACACACCCTGCACCCTGCACCCTACACCCTGCACCCTACATCCTAATCCCTACAACCAGGGTGGACATGGAATTGTGCAAAACCATTGAGTTGGTGCACAAATGATTTGCATAAATGTGCACGCATATGGTTCTTTTGTTGGAGCTCGTCCTTGTCCTGTTTGTGCTCCGCTTTAATTTTTTGTTCCGTTCTGTCGTGTTCCGCATATCAGCGGTTGGGTCGCAGTGGCAACAGCCTCAAACAGGAAGCCCAGGCCTCTCTCATCCCGGCTGTATCCTCCAGCTCACTCAAAAGGATCCCAAGTCATTCCCTGTCCAGCTGTGAGACATAGTCTCTCCAGCGGGTCCGGGGTCTGCCTCTTGATCTCCTCCCAGTGGGATATGCCCAAAACACACTCACCAGCGAGGCGCTATGGAGGCATCCTGACCAGATGTCCGAACAACCCCATCTGGCTTCTCTCAACCTGGAGGAGGAGCGGCTCAACACTGAGCTCCTCCTGGATGGTAGAACTCCTCACCCGATCTCTGAGTGAGAGCCCAGCCACCCTGTGGAGGAAGCTCATTTCGGCCGCTTGTGTCCGCAATCTCATTCTTTCGGTCACTACCCACAGCTGGTTACCATGGTGAGGGTAGGAAGGTAGATCCTGGTTACCATGGTGAGGGTAGTAACGTATATCCTGGTTACCATGGTGAGGGTAGGAACATAGATCCTGGTTACCATGGTGAGGGTAGGAACTTGGATCCTGGTTACCATGGTGAGGGTAGTAACGTATATCCTGGTTACCATGGTGAGGGTAGGAACATAGATCCTGGTTACCATGGTGAGGGTAAGAACATAGATCCTGGTTACTATGGCAAGGGTAGGAACTTGGATCCTGGTTACCATGGTGAGGGTAGGAACGTGGATCCTGGTTACCATGGTGAGGGTAGTAACGTAGATCCTGGTTACCATGGTGAGGGTAGGACCTTGGATCCTGGTTACTATGGTGAGGGTAGGAACGTAGATCCTGGTTACCATGGTGAGGGTAGGAACGTATATCCTGGTTACCATGGTGAGGGTAGGACCTTGGATCCTGGTTACCATGGTGAGGGTAGGAACGTAGATCCTGGTTACCATGGTGAGGGTAGGAACATAGATCCTGGTTACCATGGTGAGGATAGGACCTTGAATCCTGGTTACCATGGTGAGGGTAGGAACGTAGATCCTGGTTACCATGGTGAGGGTAGGACCGTAGCTACTGGTTACCATGGTGAGGGGAGGAACGTAGATCCTGGTTACCATGGTGAGGGTAAGAACATAGATCCTGGTTACTATGGCGAGGGTAGGAACTTGGATCCTGGTTACCATGGTGAGGGTAGGAACGTAGATCCTGGTTACCATGGTGAGGGTAGGAACGTAGATCCTGGTTACCATGGTGAGGGTAGGAACGTAGCTCCTGGTTACCATGGTGAGGGTAGGAACGTAGATCCTGGTTACCATGGTGAGGGTAGGAACGTAGATCCTGGTTACCATGGTGAGGGTAGGAACGTAGATCCTGGTTACCATGGTGAGGGTAGGACCGTAGATCCTGGTTACCATGGTGAGGGGAGGAACGTAGATCCTGGTTACTATGGTGAGGGTAAGAACATAGATCCTGGTTACCATGGTGAGGGTAGGACCGTAGATCCTGGTTACTATGGTGAGGGTAAGAACATAGATCCTGGTTACTATGGCGAGGGTAGGAACTTGGATCCTGGTTACCATGGTGAGGGTAGGAACGTAGATCCTGGTTACCATGGTGAGGGTAGGAACGTAGCTCCTGGTTACCATGGTGAGGGTAGGAACGTAGATCCTGGTTACCATGGTGAGGGTAGGAACGTAGATCGACTTGTAAATCGAGTGCTTTGCTTTTCAGCTCAGCTCTTTCTTTACCTCGACGGAGCGATGCTTTCTTTGGCTTATTTGAAATTATTTTGTTTAACTCATAACAAAAAAGCAATTTGCGTTACCAAACTGTAACCTAGAAATCGAGGTTCATACCGAACCAGTGCACCCCTAACATCCATGTACAGTCTGTATTAAAATAACAGATATATTTATACGTATTTAAATCACCAGTTGCTTTCTAAGGACTCCGTGTTGTTCCTTACCGAGCGTTCCTACAGGACACGGTTGCTTAGCGATCTGACCCTGCTGGGTTCGGGGCCACGAGATGTCCGCCATCACTCTGGGGCTGCAGAAGTCCTGTGGAGGTGGTGCAGGCGGTTGTGGGACAGCTGGGTGGCTCTGCACTGGAGGAGACCGCCCACCTTTCTGGTTCGTATCCGGGATCTGGTTTGTGTCTGAGGAGGACGGGCCTCCAGGGGGAACCAGGATGGTCTGACGGATGGTGGTGGTGGTCCGATACCGCTGGTCAGGGGAGGTGGTGAGGAGTGGCCGTAGCGTTGTGTAGTACGGGGGAGAACGTGTTGTGGTTGTACGGCTGGTTGATGAAGAGGAGGACCCGCCCCCGCCGGTGGAACCTCCTCCTCGGTTAGGAGGCATCATGGGAGGTGGACGGTAGTCTGAGAAACAGAGATGAAAGATTAGGAAACAAATACGAATCAAGAATCATGACAAAGACAATCAGATTCAGTTAATCAGTTCATCTATAGTTGGTACTGAGTACAGTTTCATTAAAAACCCTTCACTGATTTGGGAGGTATCGTGTTGATAAAGTGTTGTGGAAGCAAAACCCCCTGAGGGCACAGTGCTTGATACTTTTGTCAGATTGTGGGCGGTTGTAAAAAAGCACCTTCCTAACCGTTTATCCCTAACGAGGTTGCTCTGCGATCAGAGGGCACGCTTCGGTTTTTGGTGCTCGAGACGAGGATGAAAACCATCAGAACCAGAACTCTTCTCATTTGTCGGCCCTAAGCTGTGGAGCACTCCTCCTCATCTTAAAACAGCACCCGTTGTGGAGAGGTTTACGTCTCGTCCGAAAACCCATTTTAACTTTGGGAAATATTTTGTTTATCAAATATTCTTTATAAGTAAACTGGATTGAATTGAGGAATGATTCAAGCACCGTGTCGTTCTCGGTCATGGATTCTCAAAATAATTGTGTTCAATTAGAAAATAAAACAATTTAAATTCACGTTTAATTTGTTATTATTTAAAAACAGTTCATAAAATTTTATGGTTGTTCCCAAACAAACTGATTGCACACATCTGTGGACCCTGCCATCTATTTAAGGGCAATCACCCCAGATTTCCCTGTCGGGTCATACCATCCATTCCAGCCAGGGATGGTACGACCCAAACATGGTTGCCTGGCCATGTTTAAACTTTGTTATTATTTTTGAACTTTTGAAATCTTGAGTTAATCCTGTGTCCTTTGCTTTACAGACTTCCTGAATTAAGTCAATAAACCTTGTTTTGAAGTCCTGCAATTGGGTCCTCCTCCTTCCACATCCCCGAAACCCTGACACTGACCATATTAATATGGAAATATTTACTTTTTTTAAATCTTTTTGAGTGTTGTTTTATTAGTGGCTTGCATGTTACGTCTATGCAGTCGTTCCTGTTTGAGACCATCTTAAATAAATGAAGGAATTTACTGGGATTAAACCGGGGTCACATATGTCAGCTGCATAAATCTCTGAGTATAGAAGCATGAATAATGTACAGATATCCATTTAGGCATCACTAAGCAGCAGTGACAGACTGTGTTTCTGATCACTTCCATCGTGTCCACCAGTATTCTCAGATCTGCTGGAAACGTGTCAAACAGAAACCGTTCCTATCATCCTACAGCTGAACGTTAGGACCTTGGTAAGACCCTGGATTTCTCTGAACCTCTCTCCGGGGGATATTACACTGCAGAGCTTCTTCAGCCTAACTTGGTGGAAAAAAACATTCTTCCAGTGTCGTGCATGATTCATAGAGGCGTGACATCGGGCCACTTTAATGCACGGGGCACACTCCTTCATTGTCAATATTTCATTGTAAAACAACTCAATTATTCACACCGACCTGTTTAAGGGACACATAAAGAAGAAATGGGTGAGCGCATGAAGAGGAGTGGGACGAGAGAGAATGATCGCATTAGGGTACGGACGATTTATTGATTAAATCGGACAACATCGATAATCAGAAAAAAAATGTCACCAATAAATACCGTGGTGAGGGTTGGAACGTAGATCCTGGTTACCATGGTGAGGGTAGGAACGTAGATCCTGGTTACCATGGTGAGGGTAGGAACGTAGATCCTGGTTACCATGGTGAGGGTAGGAACGTAGATCCTGGTTACCATGGTGAGGGTAGGAACGTAGATCCTGGTTACCATGGTGAGGGTAGGAACGTAGATCCTGGTTACCATGGTGAGGGTAGGAACGTAGATCCTGGTTACCATGGTGAGGGTAGGAACGTAGATCCTGGTTACCATGGTGAGGGTAGGAACGTAGATCCTGGTTACCATGGTGAGGGTAGGAACGTAGATCCTGGTTACCATGGTGAGGGTAAGAATGTAGATCCTGGTTACCATGGTGAGGGTAGGAACATAAATCGACTTGTAAATTGAGAACTTTCTTTTTCGGCTCAGCTCTCTCTCTCTACCACGACGGATCGGTGCAGCATCTTAGTTATTGCTGACGCTGCACCGATTCGCTTGTCGATCTTCCGCTCGAACAAAATTAACCTTTAAAAATCTGTCCAAATCATTACCAACACCAAACAACAACAATCAGTCAGGTGTGGGTTTGAATTAACGCTGGAGTTGATTTTTCTACAGTTACTTTATGTTTCTTGTGATTGTTTGTCAGTTTATGCCGAGGTAAAGCGTGTGTGTGTGTGTGTGTGTGTGTGTGTGTGTGTGTGTGTGTGTGTGCAGCACTAAACACCTCCTGGTTAAACTCATTCCAGACATCTACCACAGGAAGTGTTTGTGATCACATGAATGACACACATCCCTGTAAACATTCCCACATGCTTCCATGACATTTAGTGATAATTTATTATGTAACTCTGTGTTTCTGTAAAACATGCCACGCAGAAAAAACTCATAAACATGCTGTAAATATGTAAGTTGGCAGTTCATAAAACTGGTTTAATGAATCAGAAAACTAACGTGAGTCTCTCTACACATTACATTAAATTCTACTCTCAGATAAAAACGGTCCTGATAGAAACTAAAATACTGCTGAAAGCAATTCAGCTGTATTTGTAAAAAATCTTGTGTTTTAAAAGTTTTTATTTTTGTGGAATGCCGAATCAGCGCCTCTAAATCTGAGATAGTGGTCCTTGCCCAGAAAAGGGTCGAACGCCCCCTGTGGGTCAGGGACAAGGTTCTGCTCCAAGTGGAGGAGTTGAAGAATCTCGGGGTCTTGTTCACGAGTGGGGGAAGCACAGAGCGGGAGATTATCAGGCGGGTCGGTGCAGCGTCAGCAATAATTAGGATGCTGCATTGATCCGTCGTGATAAGGAGAGAGCTTAGCCGATTTACAAGTCGATCTACGTTTCTACCCTCACCATGGTAACCAGGATCTACATTCCTACCCACACCATGGTAACCAGGATCTACGTTTCTTTCCTCACCATGGTAACCAGGAACTACGTTCCTACCCTCACCATGGTAACCAGGATCTACGTTCCTACCCTCACCATGGTAACCAGGATCTACGTTCCTACCCACACCATGGTAACCAGGATCTACGTTTCTTCCCTCACCATGGTAACCAGGATCTACGTTCCTACCCACACCATGGTAACCAGGATCTACGTTTCTACCCTCACCATGGTAACCAGGATCTACGTTCCTACCCTCACCATGGTAACCAGGATCTACATTCCTACCCACACCATGGTAACCAGGATCTACGTTTCTTCCCTCACCATGGTAACCAGAATCTATGTTTCTTCCCTCACCATGGTAACCAGGATCTACATTCCTACCCTCACCATGGTAACCAGGATCTACGTTTCTTCCCTCACCATGGTAACCAGGATCTACGTTCCTACCCTCACCATGGTAACCAGGATCTATGTTCCTACCCTCACCTATGGTGACCGAAAGAATAAGATCGCAGATACATGCGGCCAAAATGAGCCTACTCCACAGGGTCGCTGGGCTCTCACTCAGAGATCGGGTGAGAAGCTCTGCCATCCGGGAGGAGCTCGGTGTCGAGCCCCTCCTCCTCCAGGTTGAGAGGAGCAAGATGGGGTGGTTCAGGCATCTGGTCAGGATGCCCCCCGAGCACCTCACTGGTGAGGTGTGGGCACGTCCCACCGGGATGAGACCAAGAGGCAGACCCTGGACCTGCTGGACAGACTATGTCTCACAGCTGGCCGGGGAACGTCTTGGGATCCTTCCGGGTGAGCTGGAGGATGCAGCTGGGGTGAGAGAAGCCAGGGCTTCCTGTCTGAGGCTGTTGCCCCCGCGACCCGACCCCGGAAAGAAAAGTGGAAGACGACGGAACTGAAAGCCGAATAAAAAAAAGAAAATTCAATTTTTTAAACCAAACATGGTAGAGAAGTGGTTAGCACAGTGGGAGCACAGCAAGAAGGTCAGGTGTTCAAGTTCCAAGTGGGACGAGGCTTGGAACACTGGTCTTTCTGTGTGGAGTTTGCATGTTCTCCCTATGTATATATAGGTTTCCTCTGGTTTCCGCCAAAAGTATGTGCTTTAAGTTGATAGGCCGCAATAAAATTGCCTCAGAGAGGGTGTACCCTGCCTGTCGCCTTAAATCAGCCAGGATAAGCTCCAGCGCCCCCTGGATGGCTCAGAAGATGACTGAATGATCCTGAACACAAATTTGACTAAATATTTGGGGGTTTTTTTCATGTAGTTTTTAAACTCCACTTTTTAGTGTTTTTTTTTATAATAAAATTTTCTGTCACCTTTTTTTCAACAGCGTTTTTGTGACGATGTGCCTGTTAAAAATGAATATGGGACTCTTTTGGCCTCAAGAGCACTTTAACGTGTTTGATGTGCAGCTCAGCATGCAATTTGACAATTCATGTAGACTTGCACACCAGTTATGTGCAGCCCGTGTGTGTGTGTGTGTGTGTGTGTGTGTGTGTGTGTGTGTGTGTGTGTGTGTGAGTGTGTGTGAACAGACTAACGGGTATATATAGGTAGGTTATCTTCATTTAATATGAGAACACATGGAGACTGAATTCCACCAACGCCTGCTGCCAGAAGAAGGAATGTAGAAACATTTTGAAGCTTAAAGTCTTACTCGATGTTAAAATTATTGATTTCCTGACTTTCAGCAAAGGTCTGGAGCTCCTTCAGTTTTTTCTTCGGATGTGCCCGAGGCTACACTATGTAGTACACAGCAGCCACTGAGACGTAGAAATTACTGACTGTTCAGCTCATGTTCGTCTGGAGAGAAGATTGTTTGGATTCTGGAGGAATCCCATCTGAATGTGTTTGTTTGGGTTTTGATTTATAGTAGAAGGAGAATAAATTTGATGAGATTATTTCTTCTGTGATTCATAAATTGCTGGTTATATTTGGCTCTTCTTGATCAGGTTTTTGAATGTTACTTTCTTTGGGTTTATAAAAGGATGTGGGTGGTTTACGGGTGTACAGACTCCATCCTGTCCTACATTCATCTCTCCATCCTCTCCCTCAAAAGTGTCTAATCTGTCATTTCTCTTCAATTGTTTCTGCAATTATTATTACAACAAATCTGGTCTTTCTGTGTTGAGTTTGCATGTTCTCCCCTTGTACATATATGTGGGTTTTCTCTGGTTTCCTCCCGCTCTCCAAAAACATACGATAGGGTGATTGGCCTCTCTGTCTCCAGCGGGTCTGGGGTCTGCCTCTTGGCCTCCTCCCGCTGGTGAGGTGTTTTGGGCACGTCCTACCGGAAGGAGACCAAGAGGCAGACCCCAGACCCACTGGAGAGACTATGTCTCACAGCTGGCTGGGGAACAACTCAGGATCCTCCCAGGTGAGCTGGAGGATGCAGAAGGGGTGAGAGAAGCCTGGGCTTCCCGTCTGAGGCTGCTGCCCCTGCGACCCGGCCCTGGATGAGTGGAAGACGATGGAATGGAGCTAAAGGTTCATGGGCTACTACGAAATTGCCCCTAGGAATCAGTGTGTGTGTGGATGGTTGTCTGTGTGTGTGGCACCACAACAGACTGGTGTATCCTGCCTCTCACCTAGAATCAGTTGGGATAGGCTTTGGCATTTCCCACAATGCCATGGGTGATAAGCGCTTCAGAAGATGAAACGAAAAATGAAATGTGGTGGCCACTGCTTGGCAAAACTTCTATATGTGAAGCAAAGATGGCCTAAAAAAAAACTCTGTTCACAAAGCCTACATCACACCGACTAATTCACCAAAAAAGATTACAAAACTCAACATATGTTCATAAGAAAGACTTACAACATGAATATTTTCTCATTTTATGAACACATTTTCTTCACTGGTTAAAAATATGACAAAGATTGATTATTTGAGAGAGCGTTCACTCTGAAGAAAACAAAAATTGATCTTCAAAAATGCAGATGTCTCACTCTGGTTTTTTTTAATCATATATATTTGCTTCTTTAAAATTTAAGTAGAAATATTTATTTTTTTCAGATGTTAATTTGTTTCTAGCTTTTTAACTTGCTTTTTGTAGAAGGCCAATTTGAAGAAATATTTTTGATGCCTCCACTTAGTTTTATTTGCTTCTCATTTGAGACAAACATCGCTTCAAAATAAAGTTTTGGGTTTTTTTTAACTTTCCAGAGAATAGTGAACAAGCTTGAGATGGAGGAAGGTGTTGGCTCAGTGGTAGAATGACTGTCTTTGGACTGGGAGAAGCCAGTTTGATTCCCAATGAGCCCATGGAGTCTGTGGACCTGGGCTTGGGCCCTGTCTACCAACATGGGCCTAGGTGCTCCAGAGAGCACTGGTGTTCCTGGCTTGGCCACCATGGGTGTCCCTAGACCAGGAAGCGCTGATGGCCGGTGGTGGGGAGCCATGATGACGCCAGTGGTGGGGGCTGTTATAACAGTATATGATTTTTGAATATCCACCTTTTCCACAGACCACTGCAACGTGTCACACATTCTCTTTTCTTTGAGTCAATAAACTGTTTCTGTACTTAAACTCTTCTGCTTTCCAATCACCGCAGGCCTGCCTCGCGCATCCTCCTCAGAACATTGCCATCAATCATGCGTGGCAGCCACGGCCCAGGGACAAGCTGTCAATCTGCCGTGCAGTGTGTGTACTTATGAAGCCGAGGCTGTGTGTGCCTATCTAGACTCAAATGGGAAGCTCCATTAGGAGGCCCTGCCACGACAATAGAAGAGTAATGGAGTGTGTGTGAGGCTGCCAGGAAAGCTAGTGTTTGGCAGCTCGCTGGTGTCGTAACGACCCAAACCTTACAGAGGACCAAACGGATCCATGCCTGAGAGTTTCCAACATATTTCTTTATTTTCTTGTCTCACTGACATGGTTTTCTATTTGACATGTTTATTTTTTTATAGATTGAATTTCCACGTGCATCCTCCTGCGTTTTTACTTTGTCGAGCTCTTTATTTAGCAACGTGATGAATTCATCACTTGCATCAGTCAAGGCTGTGGGGAACCACAGGAGCATGACATAAGTTCATGAAAGATTTATAAAGAAGAAGGGAAGGTTGTACTCGTGGGGGCTGACATATCTACCAACATTTTAACTTGCGAGGCTTCAGGTAAATGCACCATGACAGCGTCAGCTAACCTAAACATCGGGGAGAAACGGATTCTAGCAGGATGAGCCAAAGAGGAATTACAGTGCACAAGGAAGGATTGTGTTTAAATCTGCACGCCATGTTTGTGCATCACGTTTTAGGGAAGAAGGAGATATCAAATGGATGGCATTGTTTTGCAGGAAAAGCACAGGAACGTTCTGGGCTTAGCAGAAAAAAAAATCTGATACTTCTTCTTTAAAAAAGTGAGGCTACAGGAAGAAAAGATAAAAAAGGTGGAAGATTTTAAGTACTTAGGATCAACAGTCCAGAGCAATGGAGAGTGTGGAAAAGAGATGAAGAAGCATGTTCAGGCAGGCTGGAACGGGTGGAGAAAAGTATCAGGTGTGATGTGTGACAGAAGAGTTTCAGCTAAAATGAAAGGGAAAGTGTACAAAACCGTGGTGAGAGCGGCCATGCTGATTGGTCTAGAGACAGTGTGGTGAGAGCAGCCATGCTGATTGGTCTAGAGACAGTGTGGTGAGAGCGGCCGTGCTGATTGGTCTAGAGACAGTGTCACTGAGGAAAAGACAGGAAACGGAGATGGAGGTAGCAGAGATGAAGATGCTGAGGATCTCTCTGGGAGTGACCAGGATGGACAGGATCAGAGGAACAGCACATGTTAGAGGTTTTAAAGTCAGAGAGGCCAGACTGAGATGGTTTGGACATGTGCAGAGGAGAGAGAGAGGATGCTGGGTTTGGAACCACCAGGAAAGAGGGCTAGAGGAAGACCAAAGAGGAGGTTCATGGATACAGTGAAGGAAGACATGAAGATAGTTGGTGTGACTGAAGAGGATGCAGCAGATAGGGTTAGATGGAAGAAACTGACTTGCTGTGGCACTCCCTAAAGGGGGACGCTGAAAGAAGAAGAAGAATACCTCATACACTTCTTTAAAAAGGGGGTACTCTGAGAATGTCTTAGCATGTCTTAGATAAATATAGCATCTTTTGTTAGCTCAGGAATATTTATTCAGTTTTGACACTGTGAATTTTCCCTTCCTCTCGCTCCATGCTTTGTCCTGCCCCTTGGCTGTGTGCATGACACAGCGAAAATCTTGTTTGAGATTTGATCTTGATCTTGTTTGGGATAGCTTGAGCTTGAGCTCAGTGCTTGGACCGCTGTTGGAGCAGAGAACAAAATCCATGGCTGAGAACAATTTGTCATCCAAACAGTATCTAAATAAGCAAATTTGTCAAATATGCTTAAAAAAAATAGACTGTATAACAAAGAGCTTAATGACTAACGGCATTGGTTTTTGAGCCGAACCTAATGGACATTTTGCAGTCATTTTTGTGCAGAAGAGCCCTTTTATGAGTTCAATTTGCAGTTCTGCGTGCATTTAGAGAGCGCAGACGCATTTGTCTGAATGTGTAAATTGGTAATTGGATGCATGGATAGGTGGATAAGAAAGTAGGCTTGACTTAGATTGTTTACTCTCGATTTACAAGTAGATCTACGTTCCTACCCTCACCATGGTCACCTGCTGTGGGTGGTGACCTAAAGAATGAGATTGCGGGGTGGCTGGGCTCTCATTCAGAGATCGGGTGAGGAGCTCTGCCATACGGGAGGAGCTCGGTGTCGAGCTGCTCCTCCTCTTGGTTCGAGAGGAGCCAGATGGGGTGTTTCAAGTATTGGGTCAGTACGCCCCCCGAGTGCCTCGCTGGTGAGCTGTTTCAGGTACGTCCCAGCGGAAGGAGACCAAGAGGTAGACCCTGGACCCGCTGGAGAGACTATGTTTCACAGCTGCCCGGGGAACGACTCAGGATCCTTCCGGGTGAGCTGGAGGATGGAGCCGAGAAGAGAGAAGCCTGGGCTTCCTGGTCCCAGATAAGCGGAAGACGACAGAACGGAACGGAGCAAGAAGCCGACTCGAGTGTTGAAAGAAATAGAATTACTTTACAGTTTGAGAGCCTGTTTTAAATCCGAATGGCATGCTCGTTCACGGCATTTTCAGCAAACAGAAACTATCAAATGACTTGCTTTGTGTTGCAGGAAATTCACAGAAACATCCTCTGCAGTGCAGAAACAAAAGAAATTTGATTTTGTTCCAGTCACACAGTGATGCTAGTGTATTGGCTGCAGGCCAGCCAGGTCCTACAGCAGCATTAACTACACTGTTAAAGGCCGAGAATGAGCTGCAGATCGATGCTACAGTAAATTAGACTTCCCAGTATTAATTATATATCACAATATGAGAAATGGGTCATGAAATAAACTGGAAAGCTGAGAGGTTTAAGGATGAAAGCCCGACAAACCCAGAAAAATAATCACTGGCTTGTAAAGGATAACTTTATATGCAGATGATGAGATCATATATCAGTGAGGTTTTGAGATGGATATGCAAATGATCTGCTTTACTGTTTTTGCATATTTGTTCCTTTAGGGGTAACGCAGAGCGGGTGGGAGGAAGGCAGTGAAGGTCTGTCCTTCATCTTTTCTTTTTTCTATCCAAATACAAGGCAACATATTTATCCATTTATTTGTCCATCATCCGGTTAATTATCCATTTGTTTATCCATTCATTCATGTAGGGCATCAACTGTCCCTTGTTTTAATTATTAAATAAACTATTGATTAAAATTAAGTGGTAACCAGGATCTACGTTCCTATCCTCACCATGGTAACCAGGATCTACGTTCCTATCCTCACCATGGTAACCAGGATCTACGTTCCTATCCTCACCATGGTAACCAGGATCTACGTTCCTATCCTCACCATGGTAACCAGGATCTACGTTCCTACCCTCACCATGGTAACCAGGATCTACGTTCCTATCCTCACCGTGGTAACCAGGATCTACGTTCCTATCCTCACCAGGGTAACCAGGATCTACGTTCCTATCCTCACCATGGTAACCAGGATCTACGTTCCTACCCTCACCATGGTAACCAGGATCTACGTTACTACCCTCACCATGGTAACCAGGATCTACGTTCCTACACTCACCATGGTAACCAGGATCTACGTTACTACCCTCACCATGGTAACCAGGATCTACGTTCCTACCCTCACCATGGTAACCAGGATCTACGTTCCTACCCTCACCATGGTAACCAGGATCTATGTTCCTACACTCACCATGGTAACCAGGATCTATGTTCCTACCCTCACCATGGTAACCAGGATCTACGTTCCTGACCTTACCATGGTAACCAGGACCTACGTTGCTACCCTCACCATGGTAACCAGGATCTATGTTCCTACCCTCACCATGGTGACCAGGATCTATGTTTCCTACCATCACCATGGTAACCAGGATCTACGTTCCTACCCTCACCATGGTAACCAAGATCTACGTTCCTACCCTCACCATGGTAACCAGCATCTATGTTCCTACCCTCACCATGGTAACCAGGATCTACGTTCCTACCCTCACCATGGTAACCAGGATCTACGGTCCTACCCTCACCATGGTAACCAGATCTACATTCCTACCCTCACCATGGTAACCAGATCTACGTTCCTACCCTCACCATGGTAACCAGGATCTACGTTCCTACCCTCACCATGGTGACCAGGATCTACGTTCCTACCCTCACCATGGTAACCAGGATCTACGTTCCTACCCTCACCATGGTAACCAGCATCTATGGTTCCACCCTCACCATGGTCATTTTTTTTTTTACATTCTTTATTGATCTTTCAACAGGGAAATTTGTGGGCCGCACTATTATACCGCAGCAGGCTGCCACGACAGTTCCAATTGTGGGAGAAATGGGTATGTTTTCTAAGAACCCTAGAGGTGAACTCAGTAGGAATTCAACCCGTGAACTTCCGGTTGACTTCCGGTCCACGTACGAATGCTGTGACGGCACCACTGAGCATCGTTTCCCCCCAAATTTATGGTCCTAACCTTACCATGACAACCTGTTTGGGCGGTGACCAAAAGAACAAGATCACAGAAACAAGTGACTGAAAGCATCTTCCTCTGCATGGTGGCTGGGCTCTTACTCAGAGACAGAGGGAGGAGCTTGGAATAGAGCTATTGATCCTCTGAATTGAGAGGAGCCAGATGAGGTAGTTTGGACATCTGATTATGATGCATTTCGAGCATCTCGCTGGTTAGGTGTTTCGGGCACGTCTCACCAGGATGAGACCTAGAGATAGACCCCAGACCTGCTGGACAGACTAAGCCTCAGAGATGGACAGGGAACACTTCGGGACCCTCCGGGTGAACTGTAGGATGCAGCCGGGGTGAGAGAAGCCTGGGCTTCTCATTTGCCATCTTTTTTATTCTAATAGTTTGTTACTTCTTCTTCTGTTTGGAAAAAAATCAAACCATTAAACTACTCACTACCACCTCTGGAGGATAAAATAAGTACTGCTGTTGAGCTTTGCTTATTTGTTTAGTTTAACACGTAAGTGTAATTAACTAACTAACTGATGACCAGACAGTTAATGACTATTTAATCATTGATTGTAACCAATTAAACTGATTGATTTTTTCAAGCTCAAATTAACCCATTTATTTAACGATTATCCTTTTATTTAATTTGTTATGACTTTTTAAAACTGACTTTTTATGATCAGCTCTATTTAATTGTGGGTTTTTTTCTATTCTTTTCTGTTGTATTGTGTGTCATTTGTTTTGTGTTATTTTCCTGACCTGCAGGGTGCCCATGGGACTGTGAGACAATAGCAGGCAGGCAGTGAGCTTGTTCTTGAAGATGTCATCTGTCACCACACTGGAGAGGCCACATCGATGCTGTCAGTCAGACGCTGCAGCATCTCTGTGTGTGTGTGTGTGTGTGTGTGTGTCCTCCTGTCGCACCACGGCTCTCATACCTTCCAACACTCTTGTCAGCTTCTTGCTCGGTAAACAAATAGGTTGTAAAAGGCACAACACAACAGGTGGCAAGCCGAGGAAGGAGGACTAACTTACCCTGGTGAGTTCATCGAACCCACCGGTAGAGTTATGAGACGGTATCGCTCAATTTGAAGGATTTCAAAGTCACTGAAATGCACGACCGTTTGTTCGACTTCCACAATATTTAGTTTTGCGGAGGGGTGCAAAAAGCTAACAGTTTATATCATGAGTGCCCAATCTTTTTTGTCCCAAGATCTACTTTTCAAGTAACAAACCTCTTGAGATCTACCGGTCTCGCATCAAAATTGCAAACCACCACAGATTTTTCCGCCTGTATTAAAACTATTATCAGTCCTGAGTACTTCCTCCAGATCCACAGTCATTTAGAAAATTCCGTTCCGTTCCGTCATCTTCTGCTTGTTCGGGGTGGGGTCGAGGGTGCAACAGCCTCAAACGGGCGGCCCAGGCCTCTCTCATCCCAGCTGCATCCTCTAGCTCACCTGAGAGGATCCCAAGTCGTTCCCCGGCCAGCTGTGAGACATAGTCTCTCCAGCGGGTCCGGGGTCTGCCTCTTGGTCTCCTCCCGGTGGAATGTGCCCAAAACACCTCACCCGCGAAGCGCTAGGGGGGCATCCTGACCAGATGCCCGAACCACCCCATCTGGCTTCTCTCGACCTGGAGGAGGGGCAGCTCGACACCGAGCTCCGCCCAGATGGCAGAGTTCCTCACCCGGTCTCTGAGTGAGAGCCCAGCCACCCTGCGGAGGAAGCTCATTTCGGCCGCTTGTACCCGCGATCTCATTGTTTCGGTCGCCACCCACAGCTGGTGATCATCATTTAGAAAATTTATTTAGAAAAACTACAGTTGATTATCCAATCAACATTCAGGTTGATGACGTCTCACATGACGTCATCACCCCGGCAGTATGCATCCACTCCTTTGTTAGCCTTCAGATCTGCAGCTGAGTAGAAACTTGGGGTGAATTGCAGGCATCAAAATCGGGATTGTTTGAAAATAAATGATTTAGAATTGTATAAGGATCTTCTCCACCAGTCAAAAATAAAAATATTGCTTTGATAGTTTCATCCTGATCCTGCCCGACTTCCGTGTTTTAGTCACGTGGGGGAAAGTGCTTCATAACACAAGAAATCCACTAGATTGTCGCAAGTAGCTTTTTTGAGTGGCTGAATGGCAACACTGACTTTCTGTCTTTTTTAAAAAAAAATAAAAAAATTTCAATAATAAATTTAATAAAAGATGTTTTTTTTTGGTTTTTTTGACACGTCTCGCAGTCGACTCGGGACCAGTCCGCGATCTACCGGTAGACCGCGGTCGACCTGTTTGGCTCCCCCGGTTTATATCAATTAGTAGATCATTTTTCAGATCAGTGGAAAAAAAAAAAGTGATGTCACTGTGGTATAAGTGTGGCGCGCCCTGTATGTGTGTGTGTTGTTGTTGTAAGCAGCAGAGAACACCATGAGAACCTTAAAAGGTGAAGTAGAAAAAGTTTTAAAAAAGTCTTCTGGACAGTTTAATTCTTGATCGAGACGTTTCGACTTCCATCCGGAAATCATTTTCAATCTGAATGAAATGGACTGAAAACTGGATCTATTTATACTAACCTGAGTAAAAGGTAAAAAATATTAAGGCAGGGCTCGACCAATGAGCCTGTGTTACCTATGATGGCCGTGAATAGCTCCTATTGTAGCCACAGACCAGTAAACGACCCTATTATAAAAATGCTAAAAGCCTAGTGAATAGAAATTCCTGCTAACGAGAGGCGTGAAACTGAGTCACAAGGTGTCATCTTTAGTCCATGGCTTCAAAAGGCTGCTGTAAATACCGGGAAAAACATATCTAACGCCTCCACTCCGATTCAGTGAGAGACTCTCTTTCATCACAAAGATGGCTTCCTTCACCCCTCTTTCAAACCATCCTTTCTCTCTACTTAGAATCTTCACCTTGCTGTCCTAAAAAGTGTCTTTGGTGGATTAAAGATGCAGATGCACAGCAGAGTGTGGACCACTTAGATACATGGATCACTCCTGGATGAATGAGGGACTACACAGACTTCTTAAAGGGTTAAGTGTGGGTGTGGATTGTTTATCAAAGAACAGGTGTGTGTGTGTGTTTTATGCAGAACATGGTTGTTTTAACAACCCTGAAAATATCAAAGAGACAGTTTAGACTGGGTTTGGTTGATGTCGACTACCTGTGTGTTTGTTTTATCCTTGTGTTTAATCACGACCACGCCTATTGAGAAGTGTTTGATAAGACATACATAACTGAGACTGGGCCTTTTAGAACGGTGAGCCTTATGGTCGGTAAGAATACGACCATAAGGCCCACAGGCAAAAAAAAAAAAAAAGAATATGGTACGTATCACGTTGCAATGTGATGTAATTTAAAAGTATATATTTTAATTTTAATCAACCTATATTGATTCTCAATGGGAGATTTCCTTGCTGCTCTGTACCGCAGCAGGCAGCCATGACGGTGCCAGTGGTGGGTGAAACAAGGGGGTTAGGTGTCTGCTCCAGGAACACCTAGAAGGCTTGGTGGTAATCTAACCGGTCCAAGGACGGACATTCTACCACTGAGCCAACGACTCTATCGGGTTTTGAAAAGTGTTTTGAAAAATGCTCAAAGTGTCAAAGTGACTAAAAAAAAGTGTAAAGTTAGACTTAAGTTTCTCCAAACTGGGATGAAGTGTCTGTTTTTCTTTATTTGCATGATGGGTATTGAATTTACTATAAAAACTAAAATGCACACACACACACACACACACACATACACACACACACGAACACACACACACAGCGGGGAGCGGGGGAACTGGAGGGGAAACAGCAAAATGAAAATCTAACCGGGGGTCACAAAGCTTTCTAAGCAGGAGAGCAACACCGTCTGAATGGGACTGCATGGAGTGATAAAATGCCACCCCCACGGCTACACACACACACACACACACACACACACACACACACACACACACACTTCTACTTTTCTTTTGGCTCAGTTCCTTCTTGTTCTCCTACTAAAATATGTGGAGGAGACATTAAGTACTCTGGCTGTCCGTGCATTTGAGCTTCAGTATCACTGAATACTGATGGGTTTGTGTTACTCAGTACCAACTATACATGAACTGATTAGGTTTTCATGCTGATACGACTGCTTCAGTCTCATATTGTACAAACACATTCTACTTTGAGAAGAAAAGTGAGCTAAATGCTCACTGTTTAAATTTTTCCTGCTCTTATTTTTTCAAACAGAATAAAATATACAAGTAGAAATGTTAACAGAGCTTCATAAAAATCAATAAAAACACACATATTTACATCATGGTGGATGTAAATCAATCAGATCATGTTTGACTTTAGATTTAAAGACATTATTTAAACTCTCTTTCTGTTTATGACCCAAAAAATCTGGTCTAAGGACCACGAGGAGTCGGTCGAGGTTTTAAATCTAGCCGTCAAATATGAAGAAATGACAGAAACTTGTTTATTGTTTTCTTTTTGTTTCCCTGCAAATCGACCAATCAGCATGGCCGGTTTCACCACGGTTTTCTACACTTTCCCTTTCATTCTAGCTGAAACTCTTCTATCACACATCACACCTGATACTTTCCTCCATCCGTTCCACTCTGCCTGCACATGCTTCTTCACCTCTTTTCCATACTCTCCATTGCTCTGGACTGTTGATCCTAGATACTTAAAATCTTCCACCTTCTTTATCTCTTCTCCCTGTAACCTCACTTTTCCATTTGGATTCCTCTCATTCACACACATGTACTCTGTCTTACTCTGACTAATCTTCAAACCTCCACCTCTCCAGCTTTTCCTCCACCTCTTCCCTCCTCTCACTACAGATCACAATGTCATCTGCAAACATAAATGTCTTTGGCTAAATGTTTTGTCTTGACCGCACGTTTTCTTTTACAAACCTTGATCTGAACCGAGTTAAAAAAAAAAAAGTCCTTATTTTAAATCACGTTACTCATAAATGATCAAAATATAACAACTGAAAATTTTAAAAAGCGTACGTTTTTATTTTGGCCGGATTTTTTGATACTTCTGTGTGTCTTTTTTTTTTCTTTTACTTTTTACAAAAGTGATAAATTATTAAAGAAATCTACAACACTTTGATTTTAGAATGCAATGTTTTAGAAAGACACACACACACACACAGTTTGTTCCAAGTGGCTCAAGCCTGCTGATAAAAGAGACCAGAACACTTCAAACGCGATGCTTTAAGATAATAAAGCTTCCATCAAAATGTCTGCCAGGCACCCTGCTGCTCCTCGGCTTCTCATGCACACATGGCTGGTTGCGTAACCGCGCCACCCTTCAGCAAATCCACCATTTAGATCCTTCTTTTTTTAATCAGGGGAAGTTCCTGTTTTAAATGGAACAAAAAAATAACCGAACGTCTTTTTTTTTTAATTCCATTTCAGAACAGAAACATATCATCAGCATATTTCTCAAAATCTTGAATTGTGGCTTCTGTTTTTGACGTTTTATATATTTGTGTTAAATCAGTGAAAATAACTATAATAAAAACACAAAAGCCAGCCAAGAAAATCCCATTAATATGCTGGAATGAGGGATGGAGCCGTTGGCGAGGACGCCAATAAGCTATCCATAAATTTTCTTCATTCTGTTTCTATAATTCAGAAAGTGTTTTTCCTTCTGCACTTCAAATAAAAAAAAAAAGGATGGTTTGTTGTATTTACTTCCTGCAAGGCTGCGGGTTTCCCTTCTACCACATTGTCCTGACCGGGCTGGTTTATTTGGCAGAGGGGAAGTGGTGCAGAGGCCAACTGCCCGCAGAGGGTCTGGCCGAGCCTGTGCAATTGATAAGGACACGCTTGAGGCGAAGAACAGGTGCAGGAGACTCTGAGTTCAGTCTCTGCTGACATGGCTGTGTCCTAATCTATTTGGGAAAGAGGGAGATAGGCTGAGGGGAGGAAAGTGGAAAAGCAGGTGATGGATGCTCTTAGAAAAGACAAACACAGAGACGGAGACCGAGCTCTGGAAGCTAGAGATGGACGAGAAAAAAAAATCTTGATCGTTTCTTAGATTTAATAAGATAATAATAATAAAAATTTGATGCTTAGATTTTGGGGGACAAACCCTTTAGCTTCTTCTTCCATCATTTCCCTTCAGGGGGCGCCACAGCAAGTCAGTTTCTTCCATCTAACCCTATCTGCTGCATCCTCTTCAGTCACACCAACTATCTTCATGTCTTCCTTCACTGTATCCATGAACCTCCTCTTTGGTCTTCCTCTAGTCCTCTTTCCTGGTGGTTCTAAACCCAGCATCCTTCTTCTGATGTACTCTCTCTCTCTCCTCTGCACATGTCCAAACCATTTCAGTCTGACCTCTCTGACTTTAAAACCTCTAACATGTGCTGTTCCTCTGATCTTGTCCATCCTGGTCACTCCCAGAGAGATCCTCAGCATCTTCATCTCTGCTACCTGCATCTCTGTTTCATGTCTTTTCCTCAGAGCCACTGTCTCTAGACCAATCAGCATGGCCGCTCTCACCACACTGTCTCTAGACCAATCAGCATGGCCGCTCTCACCACACTGTCTCTAGACCAATCAGCATGGCCGCTCTCACCACACTGTTTCTAGACCAATCAGCATGGCCGCTCTCACCACGGTTTTGTACACTTTCTTTTTCATTTTAGCTGAAACTCTTCTGTCACACATCACACCTGATACTTTTCTCCACCAGTTCCAGCCTACCTGCACACGCTTCTTCACCTCTTTTTCACACTCTCCATTGCTCTGGACTGTTGATCCTAGATACTTAAAATCTTTTAGGTTAAAAATCTTAAAATCTTTCAACCTAAATCTTGTTTTAGGTTGACGACCCCCTCAAAAACGAGATGTCTTATCTCAAGAGGATTAGCCTCCAAATTAAAAAAAAAAAAAAATTGCAGTCACAAGAATCAGGGAGTTTTCTCTGGCTGCATGACCACAAAAACCTAATCAGATCATCTATAGTTGGCACCATTGTTGTCAATAGAACGGTTTAAGTATTATAGACGACGTATATTGTTACGACTTGAATTATACGGAAGGTTTAAAGGGATCGGATATCGCTCTAAAACAGGCCGGTTAGTCTTTAAGGGAACATTTTCATGCATGTTTTTAGGATAAAAAGGCTGAAAAAGACGTCCTTAAAAAATTAAGTGAGAAAAGCGATGTTTACGTTAAAAAAACATGTAGTAAAACTTAGTTTTATTTGTAACAAATGACATTATGACACAACGCGATATTTAAAAACATGATTGTAAAAAAAAATACATTATTTAATCAAAGCTTTGACAAATAATTGAATCATTTCCAATATTTATTTTCATTTATTTTTTTAACTTAAATTTGTAGATTTTAAAAGTTAAAGACATTTTAAAATATTTTACATTAACTTTTTTTTTCTTTCAAATATCTGAGATTTTTTAAAACAGTTACTTTTATTTGTAAATAATTACATTTATAAACTCAGTGATTTAAAAAGACGTTAATTACATGTTTTTTAATCAGATAAAACGACACTGGTTAGCAGCTCGTTAAAACGCCTCCGGTGGTTTGAGAAATTTTACGTCTACTAAAGTGTTACAGAAGCACAGACACGAGGAAAGTGCTTAATGCTCTAAATTTTGATGCCAAGTTTTACCAACGTTTGTCTAAGCGTACCACGGGCTCCATCACTGTGTGGCACACTGGAGCCACATCCAGGGACAAACATAGACTGCAACGCAGAAGGTGATTGGCTGCAGCCTTCCATCTCTCCATTACCTATACGTCTCTAGAACTCGGAGGCGTGTAGGTTGGATAGCAGCTGACCCTTCCCACCCTGGACATGGACTTTTTGAGCGACTCTCCTCGGGCAGGAGGCTCCGGTCCATTTGGACCAGAACGTCCCGCCACAAAAACAGCTTTTTCTCTTCTACCGTTGGACTTATGAACACTTTATAACCTGAATTCGTTCATAACTTGGTCACCTTGAACAAGTTCAATACTTCAGCAAGCTCCTAGCCTCTGAATTTTGTTCACTGACCTTCAAAATAAAAGTCTTTCTGATTCTGAACTTTATCGTCATTCATTTTGATGATTTTAGTTAATTGGCTTCATCGGACTGTGATCTCCAGCTCTCGCTGGATTGATTTGCTGCCGAGTGTGAAGTGGCCGGGATGGGAATTAGTGCCTCCAAATCCGAGACCATGGTCCTCGCCTGGTAAAGGGTGGAATGCCCCCTGCGGCTCAGGGACAGGGTTCTGCCCCAAGTGGAGGATTTTAAGTATCTCGGGGTCTTGTTCACGAGTGGGGTAAGGATGGAGCGGGAGATCGACAGGCGGATCGGTGCGGCATCAGCAATAACTAGGACGCTGCATCTGTCCGTCGTGGTAAAGAGAGAGCTGAGCCGAAAAGCAAAGCTCTCGATTTACAAGTCGATCTACGTTCCTACCCTCACCATGGTCACCAGCTGTGGGTGGTGACCGAAAGAATGAGATCGCGGATACAAGCGGCCGAAATGAGCTTCCTCCGCAGGGTGGCCGGGCTCTCACTCAGAGATCGGGTGAGGAGCTCTGCCATCCGGGAGGAGCTCGGTGTCGAGCCGCTCCTCCTCCAGGTCGAGAGGAGCCAGATGGGGTGGTTCGGGCATCTGGTCAGGATGCCCCCCGGGCGAGGTGTTTCGGGCAACGTCCCACCGGGAGGAGACCAAGGGGCAGACCCCAGACCCGGGGAACAACTTGGGATCCTTCCAGGTGAGCTAGAGGATGCAGCCGGGGTGAGAGAGGCCTGGGCTGCCCGTTTGAGGCTGTTGCCCCTGCGAACAAGCGGAAGATGACGGAACGGAAAGTTCATAAGACAAAAAAAAACTAAAGAAATTTAGTATGAAAATAGTGGAATAAACAAAAGTAAATGCATACACACACGTACACACACACAGACCCAGAGAAAGGTTTGAAATGCTCGGGGTCTAATCAGCGATGTGGTGAAAGAGGGTCTGTTATTCTGTCCGCTTTGTTTCCAACATTTCCTGATACATGATTGCAATCTAGTGCCGAGGATGAGGAAAGGAAGAGAGGAGCGAACGGAGGAGGAAAGAAAGAGTGGGAATGCAGGCTGGAAAAACAATAGTGACTCTGTGCTTGGTTTCCGAAGGAAATGAGACCCCATTATTACAACTAAAAGAGTTCAAAGATCATATTTAAAATGTCTGTAACCTCACGTGAAGGACATAAAAGGTCACGTCTATTTAGATTTGAATTTAAAGTCATTTAGAAATTTCACATGTTTGTCTTTTATTATTTTATCAAATAATAAACAGTTTACTTCTTCGATAAACAGTTATTTATAATATTTCACCAGCTATGTTTACACGTAGGACCGGAACGATCCCGGGTTTTGACATCAATCTCAATTTAAAAGAACAAATAAAGTCAAGTTTTTAATTAATTGGTTGATTTTTTTTGTTTGTGTGTTTTATTTTCAGGAGTAAAAACAAAACAGAGATTAGGGGAGGAGTTCTGCCAAGTTCCGGGGTCGGGTCGCGGGGGTAACAGCCTTAAGCGGGCAGCCCAGGCCTCTCTCACCCCGGCTGCATCCTCGGTGTCGGTGTCGAGCCGCTCCTCCTCCAGGTCGAGAGGAGCCAGATGGGGTGGTTTGGGCATCTGGTCAGGATGGTCCGAGCGCCAAGTCATTCCCCGGCCAGCTGTGAGACATAGTCTCTCCAGCGGGTCCGGGGTCTGCCTCTTGGTCTCCTCCCGGTGGGACGTGCCCGAAACACTTCCCCCGCGAGGCGCTCGGGGGGCATCCTGACCAGATGCCCGAACCACCCCATCTGGCTCCTCTCGACCTGGAGGAGGAGCGGCTCGACACCGAGCTCCTCCCGGATGGCAGAACTCCTCACTCGATCTCTGAGTGAGAGCCCAGCCACCCTGTGGAGGAAGCTCATTTCGGCCGCTTCTACCCGCGATCTCATTCTTTCGGTCACCACCCACAGCTGGTTACCATGGTGAGGGTTGGGACGTAGATCGACTTGTAAATCGAGAGCTTTGCTTTTCGGCTCAGCTCTCTCTCCTCGGTATGAAGCCGCTTCTCCTCCAGGTCGAGAGAAGCAAGATGGGGTGGTTCAGGCATCTTGTCGGAATGCCTCCTAAGCGCCTCGCTGGTGAGGTGTTTCGGGCACGTCCCACCGGGAGGAGACCAAGGGCAGACCCCAGACCCGCTGGAGAGACTATGTCTCACAGTTGGCCGGGGAACGACTCGGGATCTTCCGGGTGAGCCAGAGGATGCCCTGAATAAGCGGAAGATGACGGGACGGAACGGAACCCGATTCCAATAAAGTTTATGTGGAAAAATGAACACATTTATTCAATAAATAAACTAAAATGTTGAAAAATTCAGCCTGAAAACTCCAAACAGATTGTTTTTGGACGCAGAACATTAGAAACACTGGTGTTATTTTCTGGTAAACAGGAAGAAGCTTTTATGTTTGGAAATTTTTTTCTGAATAACAAAAAATACAGAAATTTTATGTGAAAAAATGAACTTAGACTTTTTTTTTTTGACCAAACTGTTAATTAAAATTTCACCTGAGTGACTTTTTAAGAAGTTTCACCTTGTTTTACCTCAAAAATAAAAACCTTCAACTAATGATTCAATAAGAAGTTATTTTATTATCGAAGTGAGAAACTCTGCTTTTAACAGAATTACTTTTGCTTTTTTTCAGCTCTGACAGCTTTTTGTGTTCGTCTCATTTTTCATAAAAAACACTCAAACTTTCAAATTTCTTCTGAACAAAAGCAGAAAAAAAAAAAAAAGATCTAAAATCCAACAGAAAATTATGAGCTGTTTCTGAACAAACTTCTTCAGTTTAAAAGAACTTTTTAAAGTTTTTTACGACGTGAAAAGAACATTTTTTTTTCTTCTTTTTCCATGAGCCACAGATTCTTTCCTGAAGAAAATAATTGAGTCTAATTATTGCTTTTGCTAAAAATTTTTAAAACGTAAAAACGTTGGACTAATTAAAAGTGTCACAGATTGAGTCTTGTTACGTTTCAATGTAAACATACAGTATACCGTAATTTCACGGCCATAACTCGCATATAAAAGCCTTAGATTTTCTTTAAAATGAGCGGTGCGCCTTTTTGTGCGGTGCGCCTTGTGTGTGAGAAAAGGCGGATCTAAAAGAAAACGCGGTGCCAGTGAGGCGGACCTGAAAGAAAAGGCATGAGAACGTTAAAGAGTGAAGTGTGAGCGATGGATGACCGAAGGAGACCACAGTTTCACGAAGGGTGGATGGCAGCGCCAGGCGAGTTACGCTACAGTTTGCCAATGGATTGTAGATGCTTGAACTAACGTGTCTGCTGGTACTGTTATCCGAGCTTTCTCAAAAGCTGGTATCCTTTCTGAGGAGCCGCACAGTACAGACAGTGACTTTGACAGTGAGGAGCAAAGTGGACCTGCTCTGTTGGATTTTGCGCAGCTGTTCGATTCCGAAACAGAGGATGAGGACTTTGACGGATTTGAATAAAGACTATTACCGGTAATGTGTTTGTTTAGTATGGTTACTACTTAAATAAAGCACAACCAAACTCAGTTTTGCTCCTGATCTATTTTTTAATACGCACATTTGCATGCTTGCATGTGTGTTGTTGTAAGGCGGTGTGTGACTGAGACTGCACCTTCACGTACAGTGCGCCTAATGGTCGTGAAATTACGGTATGTTATTTTGCTACTTTGCTAACCCTATTTTACCATTTGAGCAACAAGTCAGATTGTTGACAATGTGTAAGGAGAGATCAGATTACAGCAACAAAACCTCACAGGAGGAACACCAATAAAAACACCAATCACAACTAACTAATTGAACATAAAAAAAACATCAAGCAAAAACCTTGTCTTTCCCGCTCCTGTTGCTAGAGCTTCTGTGGTCAAACTTATTAATAGATACTGTAATTACAGTTTTTATTTTGCTATACTATGGTCGTAGGGATCGATATGTTATGGTCTGGACCAATAAAGTATCCATGAAACCTTTTTAATCTATTAAAACGTGGCTCTTTTGTTGACACATAAAAGATGGCAAAAATACTGATAAAATTTCTTCAAAGAACATAATACATTTCTAAAAAACACACTTTTGGGACAAAAACAAGACCCAAACTTCTTGTATATATACTGTCTCTTTCTTGTTGCTGAGGTAACGCACAAATTTCCCAAGTGTGGGATCAATAAAGTAAATCTATCTATCTATCTATCAAACGTCACTATTTGGAGGTAGAAAGTCCTGTTATTTTTTTGTGTATTGTCTTTGTTTTTTTTATGTTTTTGTCAAAAAAGCGCTCCTCGTGATGGCAGCAGGTCCATATAGCGCTCCACATTTTTGTTTGATTTGTTTAGTTCTTTTAATTGAAGTTTCAAGAAATGAGCTGCTGTGAGGAATATGGAGTCTTCATGGACGTGTGGAGATGTTCCTGCTGGAGTGAATCAGAAGGAATGAAGACAGGATCTTCTGAGTGACATCATCAGTGCTTCCTGTCTGAACATACCCGGCTTCACTATGGAACTAAAGATGGTGGACTGCTGCTGTTGTTCCACCACAGTGAAGGATCAACATGTGGAGCTTTTAGAGACAGTTTAACATCTTATTAGGATTCATTGGAGATAAAAAACATGGTTACCACGGTAACCCACATTCCACCTAGCGCAGAGCCAACTGCTGTGTGTTCCCCCAAATGGCTGTTCCACCAAGCTTTTCCAGCACCACCCCACGCAGGAATTCTTGCAAATTATTTAAACGTGCATATATAGAATAGAAAAATACTTCAGGTTTGTTTTTGATTCCAGATTCCGAAACTTTGATTTTCCACATTTTATCTTTAAACAAATTTAAAAGTCATAAGAGCTGTTTAGATAAAAAAAACATGAATGATTTTCTCATTTTGTTTGAAAAACTTTCCAAAGTGTTGTGGAGCCGACTCGAGGAGATAAATGATTTAAATGTTTGATGAATGACACGCTGCTCGAATACAGCGAGTCGCTATGAAACACATGTGATGAAACAAGCCCATAAACAGCAGAGAAGAAGAGAACGTGTGGGGACGGAGGGGCGTAGGACCCCACATTCACACACCAGGCCTCCATAATAAATACATCTAAGGCCACTCAGAGAAACAGACGTGTGTGATATGGGAGAAGAAAAAGAGGCCAGATAAGAATGATGGAGAGAAAACACGGAGTGGGAGAGAAAGAGGAAATTTTAAGATTCCTGCCATTGTGATTTGGTTTGTGTGCCAAACAAAGCGGGGGGACGTGGGAGGGGGGGGGGTTCACAGAGAAAGAATAAAAGACAAACAGACGAGTGAAACAATAGACGGAGAGAGGAAGAACGCATGTTTAAAAAAAAGATCATTTCCTGCTGAAAAAGACCTAAATCTTATCTCTGAGCTCAGTTTGAATCAAACCTGCTTCTTTTTCTTTTGAAATCAGTTCTTTGGTTCTATTTTAATTGCTTTCGGTGGTGAAAAAAAAATCCTTTCCAAGTTATTTACTAAATTTATTTGATAAAAAACGTGTTTCCAAAAATGTTATGTTTTCTATTTTTAGGGATGCATTGGTGCCTGTTATGGTCCCTTCTCCTGCTTCCAGAAAAGCCCTGGATGTTTCTAATCACCCTTATTAGGGACACCTGAGATTGATTACTGATGCCACACATCTGTGGACCCTGCCACCGGGCAATCATCCCGGGCTTCCCTGTCGGGTCATACCATTCCTTCCAGCCAGGTCTCCCAGGTTACCTGACCATGATCACATTCTGACGATACCCTTTTGCCATGCCACTGAAACTTTGTTTTTCTTTCCACAGTATTAATGAACTGCCAAATTCAAATAAACAATATTTTCTATCTGCAACTGGGTCGTCCTCTTTCCACCTGCACACCACATCATGGCAATGCCAACATTAGGCGGATACGAGGGCACCCAGTATTTGTATCAAAATGCATTATTAGAACTAAATAAAGACTTTAATTAGTGTTTATGATTAACGATGTGCTGATTGCAGTGATTTGCGGTAATTTGCAGCAGTGGAGACGTTTGCATGACCGGTTCTAAGTCCAAGCAGTACCCAAACACATTGGAGCCTCCTCAATGAACGAGAGCTACCACTCTTAAAACGAGCGGTTTAAAATGAGACTTTATTTCACTTTCATAACATTAGGCATTTATCAATTTCCTCCGCCTAAGGATCTGTGATTGTTACCGTGGCAACAAAACCCAATAATAGTTCACCACTTATTCTAAAAAAAATAAATAAACAAAATAAAGTAATTATGTAATATGTCTTTCTTTCTTGGGATAAACCGTGCCAGGACTTTTGAAGAGTCCAATATATAAAATTTGGAAGTTTGCGGCCCAAAAGTTTTCTGTGACCCATTTTTCTGTTTTTCGTGCTTCACGTCGCTGCGTAGTCCGTAAAGAGTCACTACTCAGTGGAACAGAGTTAAAAAGTACTTTGCTGTTAAAAAGTGAAGAAAAAATTCTAAGTGAATTTTTTTCTATTTGATTTCTTGAGTCTTTTCAAGTTGTAAAATGAGGGTGTGACTGAGCATGGGTCTGAATATACGGACATGTTGATTATGTATATGGTTGTTTATGGTTTGTTTTTGGCCACCACATTCATCAGTTCTTCATTAAAAACACATCCTCTTTTGTGTTTTCTTTATTTACATCATTTTGTCGGCAGCTTTAATAAATCAGGGCCACAGCCACCTCAAATCTCTTTATAAAACACTTTTAATTGGTCCGGCTTTGTAAGAAAAGTTGAATAAAAACCCCAAAATAATCTGTAGTCTTCACGTTCAGACCAAATGACTCCGTGCCCTCACTCGTAAACCTTTTCTCTCTAATAGCCGACACACCAGTTCCTGACTCAATATGTCTTAAGACTTCCACATGACAGAGACAGTGTGTGCATTAAGCTACACTAGAACAACCCCCCTTTACCTGCTGTGGTCTTTTAAACAACTAGGAAACAAGAATAAGTTGATGCCGAAGCGTGAACAAAACGCCTCCGGCTGCTCTAAGTCACACACTTTACCAGATGTCTGAGTAAGTTTGGACAGTTTCATAAAAAGACATTCACTGGAAGGTGTGTTTCAGTAGAACCCCTTGATCTGACCTTGATCTTTGATCGCCTGACTCCTGAAAACGTAATCAGTTCATATATAGTTGGTACCAAAAAAAATATGGGCAGTTTTATCAAAATTCACTCTGTGGTTTGGAAGGGGGTCACGGGGAATGCCAGTGCCCATCCTGGCTGATTCAAGGCGAGGAGCAGGGCACACCCTGAACAGGTCGCCAGCCTGTCGTGGGGCCACACACATACAACTATCCGCACACACACTCTTTCCTAGGGGCAATTTGGCACCGGCCAATCAACCTAGCATGCATATTTTTGGAGGGTGGGAGGAAACCGGAGTACCCGGAGGAAACCCACACAGCCACGGGGAGAACATGCAAACTCCACACAGAAAGGACAATGTACAAAGCCTCGTCCCCACCTGGGACTCGAACCCACGACCTTCTTGCTGTGAGCCCAATGTGCTACCCACTGTGTCACTGTGTAGTTTGGAAGATGTGTTCACAAGAATTTCTGACCTTAAATATTGTGACCTTGTCATGTTTTTATGACATTAAAAGCTAAATATGTTCATCTATAGTTGGTACTGGGTGACTATAGGCAGTAGTTTGGGAGATATCCTGTCACGGAACATGAACAGCTTGAGTGTATAACGCTCTCCTTTACATTTTCTGGACGAAGGCGTGAAACTAAACACAAGCCACAAAGAGAATGATAGATAAAAAAATCAGTGTCAACACACGACCGAAGGAAACCTCGATAAATCGACTGTTCGCTCACTTTCCGAAGGATGAGAAAATCATGCAGTTAGGTCGCTAATTTATTCCTTGTCTTCATTGAGTGAGGCTGCAGCGCAGAGACGAGTACAAAGGAACAGAGTGTCATTGATTGTATGTATTTATCTCCCGATGGTCAGCAGTCTGGCTTGTTGCTATGCACTGGAGGTCATTCCTCACATTAAATCACCATTGATCTCCTCTTTAAAGCCCCCAGAGACACCCAGATCTCCATAATGAGAGTGATCACACCCTCATAATAAATAAACACTCATGAATAGAGAGAGCAGCTAAAAGTCTTACTGTAAGTACATTAGCTGATACACACGCTCATCAATATGCACAAACAAGCAGACTTTTACAGACTGGGGTTGCTTTCCACACGTCCTCACACACACACACACACACACACACACACTGATCGGTAGAAACCAGGTTTATTACCGCCTCACTTTGTAATTTCTTGTACAGCGCCTCCTAACTCCATGTAAGAGCATGCGCTAATTCAGACATCATTTAATAAGACACGCAGCCAGACTGCGTTGACCACTCCATAGAAAGGTGCTGAAAGGCAATTACGTCGAGCAAATAGCCCTTAAGGCTCCAGGGGCTAAACCCTTCCATCCAAAAGAAAGGAAGGAAGAAGAGAGGGCGAACTAACATCTCAAACCGGAGCTGAGATGGGTCTTAACTCAAGAAGCTTGTTTCTAATGGACCTGAAAGTCTTTGTTGATCTAAATAAATGTCTTCATGAATACTTCTCCTTGTGTTAAGCTTAAAACTACGTAGTGTGCTGTGAGATCTCATCTAAACAAGCTAAGTGGTCAGCCGTAAACGACCTGACAAATCAGTTGGCTCCTCAGAGAGCACAATGAGACAAGCTGCTAAACAGTATGCAAAAAAACAATGACAGTTGTTTTCAAGTAGAAACTGCTACTGTTGATATTTTCACATCATGCAGCCCGATTCTCCGTTCTTCTTCTTCTTCTTCTTTCTCTATTCCCCTTCAGGGGGCGCCACAGCAAGTCAACCCTATCTGCTGCATCTTCTTCAGTCACACCAACTATCTTCATGTCTTCCTTCACTGTATCCATGAACCTCCTCTTTGGTCTTCCTCTAGTCCTCTTTCCTGGTGGTTCCAAACCCAGCATCCTTCTTCTGATGTACTCTCTCTCTCTCCTCTGCACATGTCCAAACCATCTCAGTCTGGCCTCTCTGACTTTAAAACCTCTAACATGTGCTGTTCCTCTGATCCTGTCCATCCTGGTCACTCCCAGAGAGATCCTCAGCATCTTCATCTCTGCTACCTGCATCTCTGTTTCCTGTCTTTTTCTCAGTGCCACTGTCTCTAGACCAATCAGCATGGCCGCTCTCACCACACTGTCTCTAGACCAATCAGCATGGTCGCTCTCACCACACTGTCTCTAGACCAATCAGCATGGCCGCTCTCACCACACTGTCTCTAGACCAATCAGCATGGCCGCTCTCACCACGGTTTTGTACACTTTCTTTTTCATTTGAGCTGAAACTCTTCTATCACACATCACACCTGATACTTTTCTCCACCTGTTTCAGCCTGCCTGCTCACACTTCTTCACCTCTTTTCCACACTCTCCATTGCTCTGGACTGTTGATCCTAGATGCTTAAAATCTTCCACCTTCTTCATCTCTTCTCCCTGTAACCTCACTTTTCTATTTAGATCTCTCTCATTCACACACACGTACTCTGTGTGTGTGAGCCCGACTCTCCGTAACTATTTAATACTGCAAAAATAAACCCGTTGACTTCCATCTTTTTTACTGCTAACAAGTCTCTAAAATGCATTCTATCCAACGTGCTATGAAACAGTTAAAAGCTACCTTTGAGAACAATTTGTTTACCAATGAGTCTTGCAGAAAATAAAAAGTAATTGGCAACTGTGGAGATTAACAAACAAAAATCCCGAAAAACAATTAGCTAAAAGATCTAATCGACTGAACCGGGTTTTATTTTCATCCACCTGCTGTTGAACATCTCTATGTATAGCTGCTTCATCCCTGATGGTGTGTTAGTCCTGCTCTCTAATAAAGACATGAATGGAGATACATTAGCAGAGCTCGTTATCTGTAACTGCTGAGATCAGACCTGTGGAAATTGTTTAGAAATAAATAGAAAACAAATGTCAAACAGACGCGTGACATAAAGAGATCATAACTAGCGGTAGCTGCTCCACCTTCACCCTCACACACTTTCTTACTTGTTCTATACATTTGCTCAGAATGGCCTTTGATTTGTTTAGCGTCTTCAGAAACTAAAGCGAAGGCTCTTAAAAGGGTGGTATGTATGAGACGTAATGCTGTTAGAGATTTTTTTCTAAGATCGAGGTTGTCTGTGTGATGTCTGGCCGATTCCTACAAATAGAAACTTTGCTGACGAGTACGTTTTCAGGGACTCTGAGAGAAGCTGTGAAAGTATGCCGGCATACTTTTGTTTCTATTTGTATGCGCGGCTCTTCGTCTTCTATAGGGTTGATTAACAATCCTAACGGAGGGCCGTGGCAGCACAGATGTTTGCTTCTTCATCAACTTAAGTCATTTCCTGGATTGAATCTTAAAGAGTAGATTAGAGTCTAAACTTGTCGCAGTGTAACTACTCAGAGATGACTGAAATAGATCTTAGATCCATCTCTGGGAGTCAGAAACTTTTAAAAACAAGAGACATTTAGTCCAGTTTTATAGACAAGAAAACAACAGGAGTCTCAATTACTTCACAACTTCTAAAACAGAGACAGCACCGCACACTGGGCGTCTGTGTACAACATACTGAGTCAAGCAGAAAGCAATGTCAAAACACTCAAAGATAAGCCAGCATCTTAGAGCAGACATGGGCAAACTGAGGCCCGCGGGCCACATGCGGCCCATTAAACGTTTTAATCCGGCCTGTCGGGACTTAAAAATTCTAATAAATAAACCTTGAAGTTTTATTTACCCTGCAGTTCTAATGTTTCCTCACCAGATGGCACACTCTAGATATATTGGCTTTGTTTCAAAAACAACAACACTGCTCCCATTAAAATGTGTGTCTCCGTGATGCCCACATTGTTGAAATAAAGAGTGTGCACAGATATGGAAAGCCATCAGGGCCAATACACGCACGTATACAAGCGTGTTAGATGTTAAAACAAACAAAATGTTACATCAAGCGTTTAGATTTAAAACCTAGCGCCGCTAGATTTGAAATTCAACGCTCTTGATGTACCGTAATTTCACGGCTATAAGGCGCATATAAACGTCTCCGATTTTCTTCAAAATGAGCGGTGCGCCTTTTCGTGCGGTGCGCCTTGTGTGTGAGAAAAGGCGGACCTAAAAGAAAAAGCGGTGCCCGTGAGGCGGACCTGAAAGAAAAGGCATGAGAACGTTAAAGAGTGAAGTGTGGGCGCTTATGACGCTCAGTTTAAGCTGAAGGCAATCAGCTACGCGGAGGAACATGGGAATCGAGCCGCCGCGAGAAATTTTAGCATTAACGAGTCAATGGATTGTAGATGCTTGGACTAACGTGTCTGCTGGTACTGTTATCTGAGCTTTCCCAAAAGCTGGTATCCTTTCTGAGGAGCCGCACAGTACAGACAGTGACTTTGACAGCGAGGAGCGAAGTGGACCTGCTCTGTTGGATTTTGCGCAGCTGTTTGATTCAGAAACAGAGGATGAGGACTTTGACGGATTTGAATAAAGACTATTACCGGTAATGTGCTTGTTTAGTATCGTTACTACTTAAATAAAGCACAACCAAACTCAGTTTTGCTCCCGATCTATTTTTTAATACGCACATTTGCATGCTTGCGTGTGTGTTGTTGTAAAGCGGTGTGTGACTGAGACTGCGCCTTTTTGTACAGCGCGCCTAATGGTCGTGAAATTACAGTAACATCTAGCGTGCTTGTTTAAAATCTAGCGTCATTCTATCGGTCCAATCTAGCGGTTACCAAAACATGCCATCCATCTGATCCTGTTCCGGTCCCCTGGTCAAATGTTAGAACTCAATGTGGCCCGCAAACCAAAAAGTTTGCCCACCCCTGCATTAGAGGAAACATTCTAATAGAAACTTTTTTTGTAGACTGTTTTTTTCTTTATTGTATTTGCTTTTGAAATGAATTTATTGCAGGTTTTAAGGGAGCGTTGCGTAATGCTGAGATGACCAAACAGTTACTTTTTCAGACTGTGGATGTGCTTTAGAGACAAAGTCAGTTTTGGATTTTGAAATACAGTCAAATTAAAAAGGCAACACCTGAGGCTGAAAGGATGAACCCGTCATTGTCTCTGTGGTTTCCAAAACGACCTGCATGATGGTTTGGTGGTTAACCCTAAAACCTCATAGTGAGAAGCTGGCTGTGTGGATCTGTCTTGGTAATCCAGCTTTCTCTCACACATTGAGAACATATTAGGTTGATTGGACTCTTTAAACTCCCCCTAAGAGTGTGTGTGGTCCCGTGATGAACTGGTGGCCATGCATCCAGCTAGCTTTACATCTGGGACGGGACCCAGCTCGCCTAGTGACCTCAAATTATAAGAAGTGCTTTAAAAGATGGACAGATGGCTTTCCGATGCACGATGTTACGATGTCATAAAATGAAAATAGAAGAAGTGGAAAGGAGTTTTTGGGGTTGGACTTACCGTTGTTGCCAAAGTCCAGTGAGTACTTGACCACATGGTAGTTATTCCACACGTACAGCAGGTTGTCTCTGGGGTTATAATCCACTGCAGCTATGTACTGGTAGGAATTAGGGAAGGGGATGTTCACGGTCATCTCCTTGCTCTTATCAGTGTTGTACACGTAATCAATCTTGTTCCCGGTGCCCTCGTTGTCATCGTCCTCATAAACGGTTTTCACCACGTACAGGACTCCACAGATCATGAAGGCGTTGGAGGCCGAACGCTTGTCGTAGGTGGTGTCCCAGGAGCCTTCGATCCGCAGCGTGTAAGGGTTAAGCTGACTCACAACAATACGCCCGTTGTTCTGCTCAGTTGCATAGATCACCCACAGCCCGTTCTCATCCACGGCGAGGTCGATGTCCGATTTGCCCCCCCAGCGATACGGAGAGGTGTCGTGGTAGTTAGCATTAGCAATAATCGCCTCACCGCTTTTGATGCGTGTACGCAGGTCAAACTTAACAATGTTCCTCGTGCGCTCTTTGTTGAAGAAGAGCGCACCGTCATAGACGACAAAACCAGTCCCATCCACACGGTGCGGCAGCTTGTATGTGGTGGTGGGCCGACCGGCTATGAAGTCCTCTTTAGAGGAGTACTCTGTTAAAGTGTCAGTGCGGTACGGCGTCCAGGGCATGTAGTAGATCTTATCTGAGGACTGCATCGGGTCTTTGCACCATGCACCCGACTGGTGGTCCGATTCAAAGAGATGTTCGCTTTGATAAACTCCTCGTAGAATCCCAGGGCACAGAAACACTGGAACGGAAATGACAACGTTTAGATATTACAAACCTCAAAGATGTCAACCTTAAACTGATCACTGCAGCTTTTGTTTGGTTAGAAATGGAATTTTTGATCAAAGGAAAAAGGGTATGAATACATTTATGCAGTCTCACTTCTGTTTTTAACACTAGTAATTCCTCCTTGCTTTGCCCCACCCACTTTGTACATGCACAACATAACATAAGTCTCGTTTGAGGCTGTACATTTGGGGAGGTGATAGCTCAGTGGTAGTATGTTCGCCCTTTGACTGGAAGTTCCTCAGAAGTATGCGGGATCTAATCCCACTGAGCTCATGTCTAGGTGTCCTTGGAGAAGACGCCTAACCCCCTGTTTCTCTCACCATTGGTGCCGTCGTGGCAGCCTGCTGCAGTTTAATGCAGTACACAAATTTCCCCATTGAGGAATAAATAAAGAATATTTCTAAATTCAGTCTAAAGTGTATCATTTTCGTTCATTCACTGTGTTACAAAAACACATCCTGCTTATGTTCATATGGGTTGGAGAACAAAAGGCATGACAGAGAACAAGCTAGTGTTTGACGTGATGAATGCAAATTTCTCAAACATGGACAAATAAAATAGAAAAACACCTCAGTTGTGTTTTTAATATAAAAATAGAAACTTCCAAAAAATCCGTGTAGTCCCTCATTCATCCAGGAGTGATCCATAGTAGAAAAAGTTTCAAAAAAGTCTTCTGGACAGTTTAATTCTTCAACGAGACGTTTCGACTTCCATCCGGAAATCATTTTCAATCTGAGTGAAACGGACTGAAAACTAGATCCATTTATACTAACCTGAGTAAAAGGTAAAAAAATAGTAAGGAGGGCTCGACCAATGAGCCTGTGTTACTTAAGATGGCCGTGAATGGCTCCTATTGTAGCCACAGACCAGTAAACGAACCTATTATAAAAATGCTAAAAGCCTAGTGAATAGAGAAACCTGCTAACGAGAGGCGTAAAACTGAGTCACGAGGTGTCATCTTTAGTCCATGGCTTCAAAAGGCTGCTAAAGATACCGGGCAAAACGTATCTAACGCCTCCACTCCGATTCAGTGAGGGATTCTCTTTCATCACAAAAATGGCTTCTTTCACCCCTCTTTCAAACCATCCTTTCTCTCTACTTAGAATCTTCACCTCACTGTCCTCAAAAGTGTGTTTGGTGGATTTAAGATGCATATGTACAGCAGACTGTGGACCACTTGAGGCTTCTCTTCTGTGTTGGTAAAGTCTTTTGTGGAGTGGTTGCTTCGTTTCCCCAATGTAGTGTTCTTTGCAGCTCCCTTCACTGCACCGGATCTAATAAACTACATTGCTCTGTTTTTCTGTGGGCATCTGGTCTTTAGGATGTACTAGTTTCTGTCGTAATGTGTTGACCGGTTTAAAGAAAACCGGGATGTCATGTTGTCTGAAGATTCTCTGTACCTTCTCGGACAGTCCTGACACGTAGGGAATAGAGACTCCATTTTTTTTTTCCTCTTCTCAGTTTCTGTTTCCCTCTTCTCATGTTTCTTGGACGTTCTCACCCTATTCAGGGCCCATTTCAGGTATCCACAGACCGAGAGGGCTTTTTGGACATGCTGTGTCTCCTTCTCCTTAGCCTCTGTGCTCGTGGGTACCTCCTCAGCCCTGTGTTGTAAAGTTCTGATGACACCCAGTTTGTGTTGCAAAGGATGATTAGAGTCAAACTGTAGGTATTGGTCTGTGTGAGTGGGTTTCCTGTATACTTCCAGTTGCAAATTCCCGTCCTCTCCTACGATCACAGCGCAGTCTAAAAAGGCCATCCGGTTGTTCTTGGAGTCTTCACGTGTAAACTTGATGTTCGGATCCACAACGTTGATGTGTGAAGTGAAGGCTTGATTGATTGAAAATGATTTCCGGATGGAAGTCGAAACGTCTCGTTGAAGAATTAAACTGTCCAGAAGACTTTTTTGAAACTTTTTCTACTATAACTTCCAAAAAAGTTGATTTTTACATTATACCTTCACTTTAAAACCTGTCTAGGTTCATATATAGAAAGTTATGGTTAAACATGAAGAAAACTTTTTCTGTTACTTTGTACTAATATTGAATTTTACTGACTGGTATTTTGAGTTTGAAAATTAAATTAAATATATACTTTATTGATTTCTCACCGGGGGAATTTGTGTGCTGCATTACATCGCCACCTACGATGGCATCAATGGTGGGAGAAACTGGAGGGTTCAGTGTCTTCCCCAAGGACCTTGGACATGAACTCAGTTGGAATCAAACTAGCATACTTCCGGTTAACTTCCGGTCTGAGGGCGAACGCTCTACCACTGAGCAATGTCTTCCTGTGTTTGACAACATGCAGGTTACGTTAATCGGTCGCTACGGAATTGTCCCTGAAAAAGAGTGTGTGTGTGTGTGGATGGTTGTGAGACTCTGTGGCCTTGCTACAGACTGGCGACCCGGTTTGGGTATACCCCGCCTCTTGCCTGAAATCAGCCGGGATAGGCTTAAAGGGGGATAGACATTCCTTGCGACCCTATTAAAGACAATCGGTTCAGAAGACAAAATGAAACCTCTGTCCGAAGTGTTCCGATTTAAGCTGAGTTACCGTTAATGATAACATGACGAGTTTACTGTGTTGTTTTTTTTTTTGTTTTAAAATTAAATGTATTTAAATCATCAGTATTTTTAACCTTAAGGCATCGTCTAATTGAACTTTGAGGTAAAAATCAATTTTATACCAAGAAATCAGAACGATGAAGTAAACGAGTTGACTCATAATTAATAAAGTGAAACATCACAGGGAATAAATATCGAACACATGACGATAACAAGGTGTAAACGGACAGAAAGACAGGAAATCAGCTGGATTCTGTCAGAGAGAAACTCAAGCTTTTATCATTACTAATTATATCAGCTGCTTTGGGTCTAATTGATGGCCTATAACGGATCCTCTCTGCTCAGGAGAAAAAGGAAAGAAGTCTCTCAAGAATTTTGTAATCTTATTGTTGAAAAGCATTTTGATGGAAATGGTTAGAGACATTTCCAGCACGTCGAGTCTTGGTTGAAGTTCACAAAGCAGCAACCAGCAGTGAAGCCTGTGGATTTTTGAGAAACTAAAATTTGACCGTATAAAAAAAGAAATGAGCGACAAAATTTGTATTTATTTTTTTTTAAAAACAACCTCATGGGATGTGCGGGCCAACACTTATAATATTGAATGTCTTAGTATCGGCCCCAAACCACAATAAATTCTTTAACGATACATTTAACCAGGAACAACTTGTGGTTGTTTTATGGTACTATGTTTTAGAAACTCGTACTATTCTCGGCTCATAAGCAGTACGTAAACACACGCCTCATAAAGACGGTTGTTTGTGCTGCCTAAGTCTGATGCATTAATTCATTCACCTTCTTATCCGTCTATCCTTTACGAGAGTTGCAGGCGGTGCCAGAGCCCATCCCGGCTGATTCTAGGCGAGGGGCAGGGTACACCCCAAATAGGTTGCCAGTCTGTCACGAGGCCACATACTCACAACCATCCACACACACACACTCATTCTAGGGGGCAATTTGGTACCGGCCAATCAACTTAACATGCATGTTTTTGGAGGGTGGGAGGAAACCGGAGAAAACCCAGGATACACGGGAAGAACATGCAAACTCCACACAGAAAGGCTAGTGTTCCAAGCCTCGTCCCCACCCGGGACTTGAACCCCCGACCCTCTTGCTATGAGGCCCCTGTGTGATAACTATTGCGCCACCGTGCTGCCCAAGTTTAATACTAGTTAACTTAAATGTAATCATACCACGATGAATGCTTCGTTCTGATTTTGATGATCATTTTTTAAAATTGTACATCTCAAAAGACGTTTTGGTTTAATAACCTCAGCGTTCAACTTTGCCTGTTTTGCACCTGTTTAAAGGCTCAAAACAAATGTCGCTATAAATTACTTAGTGATTCAACTCGTTGAAAAAAAGATGATGCAAACATATGTCATTTTTAAAATTTATTTTAAACTTTTGGATATTTCTTGTAATAAAAATAATCTCAGAATTGTGTGAAGTTTATGTCCTTTGAAAACATCTGTGCAAATTTTGATATTTCTAAGAAGCATTTCTTCAGATACTTACAGGTCCGCAGCTTTGTAGGAAAACATTTACCCACATATCCAACACAATCATCTCCTGGTCCTTTAGAAAACTGCCTGCAGCCTCGACCCATCACCAAAAGTCATATTTCCAAAATATATGAACAATTGCATCACATTAATCCTACTTCATTAAACCATTTGAAAGACTCTTGGGAACAGGATTTAAATCTGGAGATTCCAGAGGAAATCTGGAACAGAAGTATCACCCGCATACATTCAACATCTATCTGCATAAGACACAGTCTGACACAATTCAAAGTTTTCCATCGCTCATACTTAACAAAGGCAAGGCTGGCTAAGATATTCAACAGCAGTGATGATCGATGTCCAAAATGCAACCAGTCACCTGCAACAATGGCTCACATGTTTTGGTCGTGTGCTGCTTTAGAAAAGTTCTGGGACTCTGCTTTTGGAATTTTTTCACATCTTTGTGGGAGGAAAATAGATCCCAATCCATTCACTACAGTGTTTGGAGTTCTCCCGAGCAGACAGGGCCTTAACTCGCATCAGGAGAGTGCAGTGGCTTTTCTGTCTCTCCTTGCACGGAGACTGATCTTAGTGAAGTGGAAGGACAAACAGCCTCCTTCTTTTGTTCAGTGGGTCAGAGAAGCTATGATGTGTCTTCAAATTGAATACCTAAGGTATAGTAAACGGGGCTCAATAGAAAACTATTATAAAACATGGGCACCTTTCATTACATACATTGAGGGTCTGCCATTTACATAGGGGAGAAGGTTTTATGCGTCATTTACCAGTACTTATGGAGAAAGCTGCAGCTTATGTTTGTGATTTGTTTGTTTTTGTTTTTTGTTTTTGTTTCATGTCTGATCCAAATATTTTACAAGTCTCAGATAGATACCACTGGTTGACATGTTCTTTAATCATCTCTATTTTGTAACTTTATATAACTTGACTTAAAGTTGTTTTTTTTTTTTGTGTGTCTGTATAAAAAATGGAAAATCTTAAAATAAAGTTTAAAAAAAAAAAAGAATTGTGTGAAGTTAATTTTTTTTTTAACCAACATAAGGGGTTAAAGGTATGTTTTCCATTTGAAATGATTGTCACGTTCCTCGGCGGGTAAACTGTTGTTGTTACCTCAACAAATACTCCACCATTACTTCTCATAGAAAAAAAAATTGGATTTTTACAGTGAATAAAAAACTATAATCAAAGTAAAGTTTCTTTAGGGGTCATTAATGAATATTTTGCGAGCTTTCCCATCCAGCTTTTCGGTGCTTCTCAAATGTGTCATTGTCTTCAGCCAAGTATATGTGCAAGCTTTACTAATTCGATGCACGCTAAATTATGTTTGCAGCTTTAAATGAGATTTACCCCGTGTCATGCACGGATGTAGGGTGGGAACATCCTTGCAGGGAACCTTAGCAATGGTAAATACTGAAAAGTGTGTGGATGAACTTTTTTTTTTCTGAATTGACAAAACGTACCATATTTGTCTTTATTTGTTCTGACAAGAATTTTTATCTCATAAAATGACAAAACACCATTTTTAAATGTTGTAATTATTTATTTTTTTTTATGGATGTAATTTTGATGAATATTTTGTATCAATGGCTCACTTAGAAATCCACTCAGTGATAAAAACGCTGACGTGTTGAACACTTATTAGTCCAGCTGTAGAGTTTCTGTCTTTAAAGCTCAGAAACAGCCTGCTGTCTTTTCTACAGAATAAACCCTGCTTTCCGTTTGTAAATGTAAAGAAAAAAGCTGCCTATTTTGTTCTTCTTTCCCCCTCCGTTCCCTTTCCTCCGTCTCCGTTCCTCATTAGCCTCAGAGCTCGCTCTTTCCATTTCTGTCAGTAACGTCCCGACTTCCAGCCCGAGCCCATCTTTTATCCTCGGCTGTTTTTGCAGTTGGTACGATGATTATTTTCCCACTCGGCGCTCGCTATTCCCATCTTGGAATACTGAGGTCATGTTTTACGAGGGATGTGGGAGACGTAGTAAACTCTGGGAAACCACGGCAACCAATTTTTAGGAACCTTTGTAATTTAACTGGAAGGTTTTCATAAACCAGACGGACCAGATGTGCTTCGAGGTTTTTCTCTCCTTCGACATTTCAAATTTCACACTAAAGTCTGGGATTTTTTTTTAAGCAAAGACATTGTTTTAATATCAAAAGGAAGCTTTAAAATATTAAATGTCAGTGTAATTTTCTGTTCATTGGCTCATTATAAAAATGTAGCGAACCCATGGAGAGTTTGTTAAATGACATTCTACACAATCTCAGAGAATGATGTGGCCCTGGAGTGTGTCTAATGAGAACCAGAGTTTCTAAATTGCCTCTATATGCAAGCTGTCTTAATATAGCAGCAGTGACTTTGAAGGAGATGTCATGCTGCCAAAAAGGTACTAAACGCTTCAAACAGCGCCATCAAAAAGTGACACCCAAAGCCAATGTTTAAGCATGCATGCATGAGGGTGGGCTTAGGATGCCGTCTTACCTTTTTGTTCCACTTCTGCATGAACCACGGGCGGAAGAGAGAAAAAAAAAGAGAGACAAAAAGACAAAAATAGATTAATGATGCAATAATAAGGAAATCATGATAATACAATTTCAGATCTCCATAATCGTCCTCATATTTCATCTTAACCTTGTAATAGTGCCAGGATGCTCTCCGTGTGTGATTGGTAATAACATTACATAAACGTCTGAAGAGAAGGCAGTGAATCCACCACGTTACCACGCCTCGCATACCAGAGATGCTCAACAAGACACCCAGAGATAAAGATTTGAAATCAAAAGCATGTGTGTAAAACACAATATGTGCAATAACACAGACTCGTTGTGGAGTCTCTGGTGGTCTTCTCTTCTGGTGCAAACAAAATGACCTGAGATAATAAGCCGGTTACATAAATGCAAATAGACACGCAGCAAAACAAACTGTTGTGAAAACTGAGGTTATTTTTATGTCAAACAGTCAGAGTTTCCTGACGCTTACAGATTAAGTATTTTTGTGGATTTCACGCTTTGACCTTCAGCAGCGCTCTGTCTGCACCAAACAGACCCAAAAAAACTGGTTCATGGTCATAAAATATTGTCACCACCAACACCAGGGGCGGATACAGGATTTTCTGAAAGGGGGGTGTGAGTTCAATGGCGAAGCCACTATAGGGGAGGCTAGGGACATTCTGGCCAGAACATTTAAAAAAAATAAGAGTAATTTTCCTGCATTTTGGGGGTCCATTCGCTGGCCTTGCAATGGGACAGCTTGACTAGTCCCCTTTCCTTTCTTCTTCTTCTTTTTTTTTTTTTTTTTTTATAGACCAAAGGGGGATCCGCCTCTGACCACCCTCTTAACCGTCTATCCTTTAGCGGGTTGCAGGGGATGCCAAAGCCTATCCCGGTTGAGGCAAGAGGCAGGGTACACCCCAAGCAGGTTGCCAGTCTGTCGCGGGGCCACACACACACACACACACACACACACACACACACACACACACACACACACACACACACAACCATACACACATTCATTCCTAGTGGCAATCATGTCACAGCCATTCAACCTAACAGGCATGTTTTTGGATGTTTTTTACCCACACAAAGACGGGGAGAACATGCTAAAATATTGTGTCCTAGTGAACATATTTTCCAGTTTGAACCCTGATATTGTAACCAGTTACAATATGGGTCGGCTTGGACTAAATAAAAAAAAAGAAAGAAAAAGTGTGTGAGGATTTACTTTGAAAATATCTAGGTTATTATCTTCTATCTGGGACACACACTGGTTTAAACTTTAATCTTTGTTTGAGTGTAATTTTATGAAGAGTTCTGTACGTCATGATTCCCTCTCCGGCCGCCAGAGGGAGCCCTGGATGTTTCTCAGCAACCTGATTAGGGTCACCTGAGGATGATTCCTGATTCCACACATCTGTGCACCCTGGCATCTATTTAAGGGCAATCACCCCGGACTTCCCGGTCGGGTCTTACCATCCCTTCCAGCCAGGTTTGCCTGACCAAATACACATTCTGACAATAACCTAATAAAAAAAAACCAAATTCAAATAAACCATTTCTCCTTCCATCTGCACACCGCTCCATGACACTGTAAGACAGACGCTTATTTAGTGCTACGTTCCCACCACCAAAAAACACTACTCAGTACCAACTATAGATGAGCTGATTAGGTTTTCATAGTCATGTATCTAAATGTCACAAACCAGTCTTTTTGTTCGACGTTGTGACATCGATTTATTCTGTTTTTTTGTTCAGATTTGACTTTAAAACACTGAGAAGTAGAAGCTTATAAAAACCCCTCCGCGTAACGTTCGCCCACATCCTAATGAAACACACACTTTTCTAAAATCTCTTTAACACATGAACTTCATTTTGCTTCGGCCTCGTGGGTCTGAGAGGAATGTGAACATGACAGAAACTTAATCCTGCAGGCTGTGCCCTTGTGTCTTTCAAGACTGCTAGAGACCTGCTATATAGAACTAGTCCCCCGGGAGGAGAGGAGGGAAAGAAAGAAGACAGGATCCTCCTCAAAGCAAAAGAACACTTTCTGGAACTTCCACATGTTTATGGATAGAAAATATACTCAGCGCTGCGTACATCCTGCTGCACATTAAAGCCCAAACTCATCAGTAGAAACAAAGCGCGCGTGACGTGCAGAAACGCACACACCCATTAAATCCTCACCTCATGAAAAATGCATGGTAACTGGTGCGGCTCAGCACAACTCCCGATAAATAAGCAATCTCTGAAAGGAGATTTTGTCCAATTCAGGAACCTAAAACGAGTGTGTGTGTGTGTGTGTGTGTGTGTGTGCCTCTAAAGGTTAAAGAGGAGGTGGTGTGTTTTCTCGGGATAATAACTACTGTTATAACACACACACTACCGTCCAATCAGAATGCAATATTTGTTAAAAAAAACAAAAACAAAAAAACATATATATAAATAGAATCATAAAAATATATTTATTTAGTTCCACATTCATTTTCAACATTGTGAATTCTCCCCTCCTCTCGCTCTCTGGTTAGTCCCTCACCTTGCTGTGTGCACGGCACAGTGTAAATCTTATTAGAGGCCACACCTTTTTCCTGTCAGCCAATCAGTGCAGATTAAAAAACTATCTGAACCAATTGCAACTTGATGTATCTTAAGGTTTCCATAGAAACCAGAGCTCCAAGGTTCTCTGCTCCGCCTCTTAAAGTGCCAGTGTCTAATTTAAGCAGAGTCTTTAACATGCTCCTGGGCCCAAACGGTGACTTGGATCAACCCCAAAATTGAATCACCCCCTTATCTCCCAATTGTGGATATATTCTAAAAATTTAAAGAAAATCCATCCATGACTTTTTTATTTATCTTGTTCAAACACAAACACATGCACTCTTCATCAGGTCACCTCCTTGGCAAAGGCAATCAACATAGTCTTATTCAGGTGTATTTATGTAAAAATTGTACTCTTTATTGATGAGAGGGACTAAGCATGAGCATTTCACATGAACTAAAACACAATCCCACAAACAAGCAGGTGTTTGAATCCAATCTGAATACGTTACAGGATTCTCAGAAAATGTTTTAACAAAATAAATGAAACAGAAACCACTTCAGGTACGTTTTTAATGTGAAAATAACGTTCAAACAAGGTAGAAACATCCAGCCAATCAGTGCAGATAAACAAACTATCAGAACCAATAGCAAGTCGATGTATCTTGAGGTTTCCATAGAGACCAGATCTCCAAGGTTCTCTGCTCCGCCTCTTAAAGTGCCAGCGTATGACATGTTTTTGGACGTTAAACTGAATCTTTAAAACACTCCCGGGCCCAAACGGTGACTTGGATCATCCCCAAAATTTCATCACCCCTTTATCTCCCGATTGTGGATATATTCTAAAAATTTTATGAAAATCCATCCATGACTTTTTTAATGATCTTGTTCGAACACATGCACTCTTCATCAGGTCACCTCCTTGGCAAAGGTAATCGGTAATCAACATCGTCTTATTCGGGTGTAATTATGTAAAAACTGTATTCTTTATTAACGAGAGGGACTGAGCATGAGCAGATCACGCAAACAAAAATACATACTGAGAAAAAAATCTATCCCACAAACAAGCAGGTGTTTGAATTCAATCTGAATACGTCAAGGAATTATTGCTAAATGTTTTAACAAAATGAATGAAACAAAAACCACTTCAGGTACGTTTTTAATGTGAAAATAACGTTCAAAAAAGGCAGAAACCTCCAGAAAAGATTTTGCATTAAACCCCCTCTTTCAGATACGAGAGGCTTCACCACAAAGAAGCGGGTCCCTCGGGAGGAAGAACTGGAACGAAAGCAGATAGTCTGTCTGTGCAGAGTGTGTGTTAGAGATGGAAAACCAGATAAGAGCGGCCTAAACACAAACACACTACATGCACACAGTGAAACACATTGTGGTTGGGAGGACAGGGATTGATGACACCAAAACAACAAGGCCTCCACATCACCTGAAAGACCCAAAGCAAAAACAGCCGCTTCAAGGTTGCCGGCAACTAATAGATTTCAAATGAAAGTGTGGCAACAACAAGTAGACCAAATGGCAACGAAAATGTCAAACAAATGTCATTCAATTTGTAGCGCCGCTACGTGTTTCGCTAGATTAATGGATGTCTCTGCTGGTGAGCTTATTGCAGTGGCCTCTCCTTTTTTTTAATCTCCGGGACGAGGGGTAAGAAATCAAGGTTTCTCATAGATCACAGATGCTCATTTTTCACCATAAGGTGCAGAGATGTCACAGGGACATCTGCTCAAACGTCAAGGTTTTGTCAAGGGTAGCTCAAAAAGACGAGAGGAGAAGAAACGAGAGGCTCGGCACTCATTTAGAGGCACTGAGGCTAACGTGGGACGCTAACATAGGATGCTAACCACTGTGTATCTGACTTAAAAAATATAAGTATACGTTACAAATGACCTCTTTTAAAGAAACTAAATCAATAACTCAGTTACAGTGTTGTAAAAGTACAGTGAACCCTTGTTTTTTGCGGGGTTTACGTTCCAAAAATAACCCGTTCCGTCATCTTCCGCTTGTTCCGGGGTCGGGTCGCGGGGGCAACAGCCTCAAACAAGAAGCCCAGGCTTCTCTCACCTCGGCTGCATCCTCCAGCTCACCTGGAAGGATCCCAAGTCGTTCCCCGGCCAGCTGTGAGACATAGTCTCTCCAGCGGGTCCGGGGTCTGCCCCTTGGTCTCCTCCCAGTGGGACGTGCCTGGAACGCCCTGCCTGCGAGGCGCTCTGGGCATCATGCCCGAACCACCGCATCTAGCTCCTCTCGACTTGGAGGAGGAGCGAGGACAAAGCGCGGTTGAAACACCCCTATGAAGTTATCAAACATGGCCAGAAAGAATCCTTGATAGGCAAAATTTGTGAAATAGAAACTCTTTTCCTTTTTTTTTTTTTTTTTTACAATTATTATACAAATAGAATTACGTCATAATGTGATCAGTTATAAAATAAAGATGGTGTCTTTTATTCTGTGAGAAGTCGTGCTGCACTTGCTACTTGTCAGGATCCCTCTCCTGCCGCCAGAGGGGAGCCCTTGATATTTCTAATCAACCTGATTAGGAAAACCTGAGGATGATCCCTGATTCCACATATCTGTGCACCCTGCCGTCTATTTAAGGGGGATCTCCCCAGACTTCCTTGTCGGGTCTTACCATCCCTTCCAGCCAGGTCACCCTGGTTACCTGACCATGTTTGAACTTTGTTATTATTTGGATTTTTGAAATCTTGAGTAATCCTGTGCTTCTTGCTTTACAGACTTTCCTGAGTTGAGTTAATAAACCCAGTTTGAAGTCCTGCAAGTGGGTCCTCCTCCTTCCACATGCATTAAAACCCTGACACTACTTTTTAATGGTGTGTTTTGCAAATAGTTTATATTAAAAACTGTTGTAAAAACATTCTTGGAGATGCTTCTTTGCCGTTTTAGAGCCATTTTTCATATTTTGACTTTCGTACATGTTTCACAGCATAACGTGATGCATTTAATAAAAAATAGGCTTGGCCGTTTCGGACCATATTGACCTTATTGGTGAACCTTCAAACATTTACTAAGAAAACAAGTTAAAGAAAAACTACACTTTTCTATCGAGTAAAGCTGGTTTTATTCAAGAAGGAGAGACTTTTCTAAACTTCTTTTTCTTCTCCTTTCGGCATTTCCCTTTAGGGGGCACCACAGCAAGTCAGTTTCTTCCATCTAACCCTATCTGCTAGATCTTTTTCGGTCACACCAACTATCTTCATGTCTTCCTTCACTGTATCCATGAACCTCCTCTTTGGTCTTCCTCTAGTCCTCTTTCCTGGTGGTTCCAAACCCAGCATCCTTCTTCTGATGTACTCTCTCTCTCTCCTCTGCACATGTCCAAACCATCTCAGTCTGACCTCTCTGACTTTAAAACCTCTAACATGTGCTGTTCCTCTGATCCTGTCCATCCTGGTCACTCCCAGAGAGATCCTCAGCATCTTCATCTCTGCTACAAACATCTCTGCTTCCTGTCTTTTCTTCAGTGCCACTGTCTCTAGGCCAATCAGCATGGCCGCTCTCACCACACTGTCTCTAGACCAATCAGCATGGCCGCTCTCACCACGGTTTTGTACACTTTCCTTTCATTTTATCTGAAACTCTTCTGTCACACATCACACCTGATACTTTTCTCCACCCGTTCCAGCCTGCCTGCTCACGCTTCTTCACCTCTTTTCCACACTCTCCATTGCTCTGGACTGTTGATTCTAGATACTTAAAATCTTCCACCTTCTTTATCTCTTCTCCCTGTAACCTCACATTTCCATTTGGATCCCTCTCATTCACACACATGTACTCTGTTTTACTCTGACTAATCTTCATTCTGATTCTTTCTAGACTTTTCTAAACTGTTGTTGGTAAATCTGCAGCATGGGAGAACAGAGTGGGTTTATGCTGCTTTATTTAAACATGAAGGAAAAATGTTGTTTTTCTTTTTGGAAAATCTACAACAGAATATTTAAATACAGAATAAAGATATATTATCCTCATTATGCTTTGAAAATCATGTCTTTGCGCCCACGTTTAGGTGGCACTTTGGTGAACGCCACCTCTCCTTAGCATTTGATGGAATTTTAAAGAAACGTTGGACCTTTACTCAGTACCAACTATAGATTTACTGATTTGGTTTCCAAAAACAATGAACAAAATTCAAGGCCGCAAAGTTCTATTTCACAAATTTCAGCGACGGTGATATCTCCACAACCTCTAATGACCTTTTACTAAAACGTCCCAAAGTTACTCAATGCCCACTATAGATGAACTGATGGAGATTGGGATGGAGGACAAGCAGAGGCATATGGTTTGATGCCTTGAAGAAGGCCGATCTCTGTTTTTAATCTTATACTTTCTGCTGCAGTGTAAAGATAATTAGTGTTTTTATTGAAAACACACAGTTTATTAGTGACTTCGTCTGAAAACTGATGAACTGTGTGTGTGTGTATGTGTGTGTGTGTGTGTGTGTGTGTGTTAATTTACCTTTATTTAACCAGGATAAAAACTCATTGAGATTAAAAGTCTCTTTTGCATGAGTGTCTGAGCTAAACACCTCTCTGACCCTACCCCACAAAACACAGACATACAGGAAGCCGGCAGAGGGATACACACACAACAACATATGCACACCATTCAGTCACCTTCTTAACCATCTCTCCCTTACAGGGTGCGGGGGTGGGGTGCCGGAGCCCATCCCAGCTGATTCAAGGTGAGGGGCAGGGTACACCCCAAACAGGTTGCCAGTCTGTTGCAGGGCCACACACATACAACCATAGAAACACACACACTCATTCCTACAGGCAATCAACCTAACATGCATGTTTTTGGAGGGTGGGAGGAAGCCGGACTACCCAGAGAAAACCCACCCAGACGCGGGGAGAACATGCAAACTCCACACAGAACGGCCAGTGTTCCAAGCCTCGTCCCCACCCGGGACTCGAACCCTGTATTTACACGTCCATAGGACCCACATTTTTTTAGAGTGCCTTGTTGTTCGGCTGGTGTGTGACTTTAGGAAGGCCGACGTAGGAGAGGACAGGATGAACAGTGAGACTAGGGGGCAGCGCCGAGCGGGTTACGGATCGTAGCTGCTTGGGCTAACGTGTCTGCTGGCACTGTTCTTTGTTCCACTGTTCAGTATGTTTTACTGGTGTATTTCAACGTGACCGCGCCCTCAAACCGGGTGCACCTTCTGTATGTGTTAAGTAACACGTGTTACTGAAGCTGTGAAAATACGGTACTAATTACATTACTTTTGGAGGACGAGAGTAATCTGATTACTCACTTTTCCTACTTTTACAGTGCAGTTACTTAGAATATTAAACGGTGTGTTACGATGATTGGTTTAAATTTTTCAGCTAAAACAACGTGCTTTATTCTCGTGTCGTCCTGCAGCCTCTTTTTTTTTTCTGATTCTCTCTGATCTGCAATCAGCTCCAAGGTCGTTTCTGCTTTTCTTTCTCTCTCTCCACTCCTCTATTTCCCCTGCCTTTCTCTTTCATTACTCCATCCCCTGCTTTTTCTTCGTCTTCTTCTTCATTCCCTCCATTGAATCCCCTCCCCCTCTAACATTTTCCTAGCCCCCCAGCCCTCCACCGGTCTCTCCATTCAGCATCCACTCTCTATTATCAGTTCATTTCTTCACTCTGTACCTCGTCTGCTGGCCTCGTCTAACCTATTTCTCTCTATCTCTGTCTGAGCTGTCGTCTCCACGTCCATCCTCACCCAGCCTCCCCCCCGCTCATCCCACATTGCTGTACAGTGGTCCATCCTTAAAGAGACAGTAACACATAAAGCTAATTTTGTTAAATCAGCGATGAAACATTCACCGTCCAAATGCCACCGTCACACTACCTGACGTCAGTGCTCTAAATTCTTACAAGGACAAGTTCAACTGTTACGTTTCCATTCACACTGTCCATTTAAAACCACTCTCCAAATGTTTCAAACAAAACATCATGTGGCTGACGTAAATAACAAATTACGTAGAAAGGCCGGGATGGGAATTGACGCCTCCAAGGACCCACATGGATCCGAGATCATGGTACTCGCTCGGAAAAGGGTGGAATGCCCCCTGTGGGTCAGAGACAGGGTCCTTCCCCAAGTGGAGGAGTTTAAGTTTCTCGGGGTCTTGTTCACGAGTGGGGGAAGGATGGAGCGGGAGATCGACAGACGGATCGGTGCGGCATCAGCAATAACTACGACGCTGCATCGGTCCGTCGTGGTAAAGAAAGAGCTGAGCCGAAAAGCAAAGCTCTTGATTTACAAGTCGATCTACGTTCCAACCCTCACCATGGTAACCAGGAACTACGTTCCTACCCTCACCATGGTAACCAGGATCTACGTTCCTACCCTCACCATGGTAACCAGGATCTATGTTCCTACCCTCACCGTGGTAACCAGGATCTACGTTCCTACCCTCACCATGGTAACCAGGATCTACGTTCCTACCCTCACCATGGTAACCAGGATCTATGTTCCTACCCTCACCGTGGTAACTCGGATCTACGTTCCTGCCCTCACCATGGTAACCAGGATCTACGTTCCTACCCTCACCATGGTAACCAGGATCTACGTTCCTACCCTCACCATGGTAACCAGCTGTGGGTGGTGACCGAAAGAATGAGATCGCAGGTGCAAGCAGCCGAAATGAGCTTCCTCCGCAGGGTGGCTGGGCTCTCACTCACTGATCAGGTGAGGAGCCAAAAAGGAGGGGCTCTGTGTCAAGCTGCTCCTCCTTCAGCTTGAGAGGAGCCAGATGGGGTGGTTTGGGCATCTGGTCAGGATGCCCCCGAGCGCCTCGCTGGTGAGGTGTTTCAGGCACGTCCCACCAGAAGGAGACCAAGAGGCAGACCCTGGACCTCCTAGAGAGACTATGTCTTACAACTGGCCGGGGAGGACACGGGATCCTTTTGGGTGAGATGGAGGATGCAGCCGGGGTGAGAGAAGCCTGGGCTCTCCGTCTGAGGCTGTTACCCCCGCGACCCGGCCCCGGATAAGCGGAAGATGACGGAACAGAACATTATGGAGTTTATACAAAAAAAGGTGCAGAGATTTTCCCAAAAAAGCTGCTTTTAATCATTGAACACACCTGGCTGTTGCCGAGGTGGCCTATAATTGAGAACAGAAAATCAAAACCAAAAACAGAATCTTGTGGTCAAACCCGGCACACTCCTTGCACGTGTGCATGACACACCGTGAAACTCGTTTGAGACTGCAAACACAGTGTAAACGGCACTAAGTCAGCAAAGCTAGCGCACAATCGTTTTTATTTTTGTCTGTTTGTATCTCCCCGTTAGAGAGAATCCAAGCGTGAGCAGAGTGCCTGAAATAAAATCCTCCATACCTATTTTTTTTTACTGACTCTATTCATCCTGCACCAGGGAATTTTATGTGCTGCACTCCTACACTGCAGCAGGCTGCCACAATGGCGCCAATGATGGGAGAAACGGGAGGTTAGGTGTCTTCTCCAAGGACCCTGCACATGCACTCAGTGGGATGCGAACTCGCAAACTTCTAGCAGACTTCCAGTCCTCGGGCGAATGCTCTAACCACTAAGCCTCCGTCTCCCCCTATTTGAGAATGTGGACGGTTCTGTATGTCTACAGCCAAGACCAACCTCGTGTTTATACTTTCAAATTGAACCTACAAATTTATTCAGTTTCACTTTTGTTTTTGACACTATGAGTTCCCCCCTCCTCTTGATCCCCACTGTGTGCAAGACACAGTGTAAATCTTTTGATATAAGCATGAGCAGAGGGCATGCATTGGTGCTTTAAAATCACTTCCTGCTGTATTAGAATGTGGGCGTGGCAGAGAACCAAATGCATGGCCAAGAACAATCTATGGTTCAGATAGTATTCTTATACTGGGCTGGAACTTCTTAAACATCCATGTATGGAATAGAAAACCTTCAGGAAGGGTTTTGATGTGGGAGTACTGTTCAAACATGGTGGAAACCGTCAGAAATATGAGTTTGAATAAAACACCCCAGTCAAGCTTAGAATTTATGATCAAGGAGTCGACTTAAGGCTCCTAAACCCGCAATACACACTCCAAAAGTATTTTATGGAAGAGGAATCAATATTTTCTTTACTCATGTTCAAAGACTTAAATTTCAAACTGAATAGAAAAATAATATTAATAAAGTTAAATCCAGACCAGTTTGATTGGAATGTAAAGGCGTGCACGTCTTTATGCATGTATGACCAAACAAAACGGGCATTGCGATGCCATCGTCCTGAGAAATGTTATCAAAGGAAAAAATTCAGCTTTAATTTTGTGACTTCGCCCAAACCTCTGAAGGGGTTTTAATAAAACTGCCCATAGTTACTCAAAGCTGACTATGTCAGAAACCCTCTCCTGCAGCCAGAGGGAGCCCTGGTTATTTCTAAACAACCTAATTAGGGTCACCTGAGGATGATCCCTGATTCCACACATCTGTGCACCCTGCCAGCTATTTAAGTGTCATCACCCCGGACTTCCCTGTCAGGTCTTACTATCCCTTCCAGCCAGGTCACCCTGGTTGTCTGACCATATTTGAACTTTGTTATTATTTGGACTTTTGAAACCTTGAGTTAATCCTGTGCTTCTTGCTTTACAGACTTTCATGAATTGAGTTAATACACCTTGTTTTGAAGTCATGCAATTGGGTGCTTCTCTTTCAACACCCCCAAAAACCCAGACAGACTACAGTTTTACTGATAAAGTTTTCATTGTAGGGCAGAGGCATATTAATTGACAAATAGAATCAGAATCTACTTTATTGATCCCACACGTGGGAAATTTGTGTGTCACAGCAACAACTTCCTATCTGCTAAGTGAGTCGTTGTAGAGCCCGATCACGTACGGAAAGAAAGACCTCCAGTAACAAGATGTTCTCGAGCGGAGCTGTCTGAGCCTCTTGGAGAAGGAGCTCCGCTGTTCGTCCAGGAGTGGGTAGAGAGGATGGTCATGGTTTTCCATGATGGATAAAAGGTTGTTCAGTGACCTCCTCTCTACCACTGCCTCAAGTGAGTCCTGTTTGCTGCCAATGACAGAGCCAGCCAGTCTGATTAGTTTATTAAGTCTGTTGGCGTCACTGGCTGCGATGCTGCTCCCCCAGCAGATGACAGAGAAGAACAAGGTGCTGGCCACCACAGACTGGTAGAAGGTCTCCAGGATCTTCCCGCACACATTGAAGGACCTCAGCTTCCTTAGAAAGTAAAGTCGGCTGCAGGTCTTCTTGTACACAGCAGTACTGTTGCTCCTCCAGCTCAGTCTACTGTCGATGGTCACTCCAAGATATTTATACTCCTCCACCACCTCCACATCCCTACCCAGAATGTAGAGGGGCCGCAAAGCAGTCGTCCTCTTCCGGAAGTCAATCACCATTTCCCTGGTCTTGTCTACATTGAGCAGCAGGTGATTCTCTCCCGCCCACTCAATTAAGAAGGTCGATAGAAAAAAATGGAGAAATAAAACACTGCTATTTTATACGTAAACATAAGATTTTTCCAGATCTAAAAGTAAAAGTTAGATCAGTTTGGAGGGGAGTTTAGTGACGATGTAACTAATTAATTTTAGGGTCTGTTTTAATGTACGTTTAGCCAATCAGAACGCAGAACCCAACATATCATTATATCAATATAAGTATTAATAAAAACTGTAAAAAGTGAGACTGAAAGAGATGGACCCTCGAAATGAGGGAGGTGTGGATGGGTTTCCATGCTTTATGTGATCATGCTCAAGTTATTCTAAAGGTCCAGCCTGACAGAGTTTTTAATTGGAAAGACAAGCAGGTGATTTTATCTTTTAATTAGCTTTCAAACTAAGTTCCTTCTCTAAAATGGCCTGGTTGGGTATTACATAACACACATTTCCTCATTAATAATTAGCTAATTGCTTCAGAAAAGCTTCGAAGACAGAAAGAGCTGCACGAAGAAATGACACGATATCAGAACACCTGTTTTAAAAGGAAGGGTACCGTTCTTTTGTGGGGTAATAATTCTTATCTTAGAGCGTTTGGAGATAAACATGATACCTTGTGTTCACTCAGAAATGTGATATCCAAAAAAAAAGGTTAAATTGTTTTTGCACTGAAAATTCCTTCCTCCTCTTGCTCCAAGCTGTGCGCGACACATTGTAATTCTAGTTTAAGTACTCACAACTATTCTTTTAAATATTTAATTGGGTTTATTTACATAAAACTAGCTCATTGTAAGAAGGGGAAAAAATGTGAACAGAGCATGTGCATTTACATATGAAAGTAGCCGACAGCAAAATCTATGACTTGGAGTTGGAATAGTGGGCATAGTGGTGTGTCAGAGGACAGAATTCAAAGCCTAGAACAATGTGGCATGTGAATGGTTCAATTCCAGACATGGTGAAGAATAATATCCATGGCCAAGAAAATCCTGGTGGTGGAACGGTAATTGAATATAGTGAAGCTTGCAAATGACTCGAACAGGCACTGTTGTGATGTGGAAGGAGGAGGACCCAAATGCAGGACTTAATACAAGGTTTATTAAACCAGGAATCAGCAAAGCTGTAATCAAAGAAGAAGGGATCAAAAAGGTTTTCAAAAAGTCAATCTCAGATTCAAAGGAAGTCTGCTGAGTCGGGAGTCAGCCAGGGCTGGAAGGCATGAAGACCCGACGAGGAATGCTGGTGAGGCTGCCTTTAAATAGGCATCCGGGAGATTAGGTGCAGGTGTTCCAATCAGGTGCAGGTGGTCCAATCGGCCAGAATTGGGGGAAAGGTGAGATGGTCCCTGGCTCCCTCTGGTGGTGGTTGAGGGAACCACAACAGGCACGAATGATGTAGAAAATTGTGTAAAGTCGGGCTGTGCAATAATTAGATTGCATCAAATTATTTTAATTTACAAGTAAAAAGTTTGTGTTTTTATGAAAATGTATTTAAAATAATCTTCTACGCGCTAGCAGAGCTAACGTGCCGCCATGCTTCTTAACTAGCTTCATTAGCCAATCATTGTAGACTGACATGCATAAAAGCACCAAAAATTTTTATAGTTGAAAATCATCACTATGTAATTTTTGTAAATGCACACAATTTTGCAGAGTTTTTCAAATTTTTACGCTAAATATAAAATACGTAAACGTTTTAGATTGAATGCGTTATTTTTAACTGTAGATTGTTAATGTTAAACTGGAGCACTGAGGTTTTATGTTAGCACGCTGCTAAACTTCAAGACACGTTAGAAATAATAATAATATGTTCTGTTCTGTCGTCTTCCGCTTATCCGTGGCCAGGTCGCTGGAGCAATAGCCTTACACAGGAAGCCCAGGTTTCTGTCATCCTGGCTGCATCCTCCAGCTCACCTGGAAGGATCCCGAGTCTGTATGTGAGTTTATTGCCGAATACCAAAGTGTTAATGCAGAATAAGATTATCGTAATTTCACGGCTATAAGTCGCATATAAAAGTCTTAGATTTTCTTCAAAATGAGCGGTGCGCCTTTTCGTGCGGTGCGCCTTGTGTGTAAGAAAAGACGGACCTAAAAGAAAACTCGGTGCCCGCGAGGCGGACCTGAAAGAAAAGGCATGAGAACGTTAAAGAGTGAAGTGTGAGCGGCGTGGGAGCGATGGATGACCGAAGGAGACCACAGTTTCACGAAGGGTGGAAGGCAGCGCCGGGCGAGTTACGCTACAGTTTGCCAATGGATTGTAGATGCTCGGACTAACGTGTCTGCTGGTACTGTTATCCGAGCTTTCTCAAAAGCTGGTATCCTTTCTGAGGAGCCGCACAGTACAGACAGTGACTTTAACAGCGAGGAGCGAAGTGGACCTGCTCTGCTGGATTTTGTGCAGCTGTTCGATTCCGAAACGGAGGATGAGGACTTTGACGGATTTGAATAAAGACTATTACCGGTAATGTGTTTGTTTAGTATCGTTACTACTTAAATAAAGCACAACCAAACTCAGTTTTGCTCCCGATCTATTTTTTAATACCCACATTTGCATGCTTGCGTGTGTGTTGTTGTAAAGCGGTGTGTGACTAAGACTGCGCCTTTTCGTACGGTGCGCCTAATGGTCGTGAAATTACGGTACATAAAGATAGTTTTATGTCAGTCTACGTTAAATCCTGTGGGTCTGGATCCCACATGTTATCTTATTTCTTTCGTTTTATAATCAACACTAGAAGGACTGCTATTGGATCATTTGAGCCAAATCCCTAGAAGACCTAAAGCCACGAATATTTTCACACAAACATTTCACACTTTGTTTTGTACTCCCAGGATGTGGATGCCTGCCACTATAGTGGCATATTAGAAAAACAACAGGAACTACTCAGCCATTACATTCCAGGGTAGTGGGTCAAATGACCCGCTGTAGTTCTCAAAGAAGTATCCAAAATTTCAGTCTTGCTAGTTCCGTTCCCCCAACTTCCGCTTGTTCCGGGGTCGGGTCGGGGGGGCAACAGCCTCCAACGGGCAGCCCAGGCCTCTCTCTCCCCGACTGCATCCTCCAGCTCACCTGGAAGGATCACAAGTCGTTCCCCGGCCAGCTGTGAGACGTAGTCTCTCCAGCGAGCCCGGGGTCTGCCCCTTGGTCTCCTCCCGGTGGGACGTGCCCGAAACACCTCGCCCGCGAGGCGCTTGGGGGGCATCCTGACCAGATGCCCGAACCACCCCATCTGGCTCCTCTCAACCTGGAGGAGGAGTGGCTCGACACCGAGCTCCTCCCGGATGGCAGAGCTCCTCACCCGATCTCTGAGTGAGAGCCCAGCCACCCTGCGGAGGAAGCTCATTTCGGCCGCTTGTACCTGCGAACTCATTCCTTCGGTTACCACCCACAGCTGGTGACCATAGGTGAGGGTAGGAACGTAGATCGACTTGTAAATCAAGAGCTTTGCTTTTCGTCTCAGCTCTCTCTTTACCACGACGGACCGATGCAGCGTCCTAGTTATTGCTGACGCCGTACCAATCCGCCTGTCGATCTCCCGCTCCATCCTTCCCCCACTCGTGAACAAGACCCCGAGATACTTAAACTCCTCCAAGTCTTGCTAGTGTCAAACAAAATTGGTGACCCGCGACAGACTGGTGATCAGTTCGGGTTGTACCCTGCCCTTCGCCTAGAATCAGCCGGGATGGGCTCTGGCACCCTCTGATACCTCATAAGGGATAGACGGTTAAGAAGGTGACTGGCTGACAAAATTGGTGATTTTATTTTGAAGTGGTTTCACCCATGCCTCAGTTCAGGTGTAATTTGATGAGGGGACTCACGTTTTAAACGTGGCCGAAATCTAACATAAAAAGTATTTTGTTGCATGAAACCAGTTTTAAAAAGATTCATTCTTCTCATGCAGCTCTGAGTTCTTGTTCAGATGAGATCTTTCCGTCTCTGAGAAGCACTAATGGATGTGTGGATATTTATAGTAGGGCATGCAGCGCAATAAGATGGTATACACAGGTGCCTAATTACTGCAGGCTAGTTTGGCAGACGCAAACTCAAACAACGTGAGCTAAAGAGATAGAGAGAGAGTTGGAAAACATCCAGAAAGAGGAGGACGGAGGAGATGTAAAGCATGAGCCAGAAAAAAAAAGATGGTGAAGGACTTGGAGAAGGAGGGGGAGATGTTAGGGTGAACTGAAAACTCAACCCAACATAATTCAATTACCTGTTTTACAAGATGCTCAGAGAATAGTTCACTAAAATGAGGTGGCAAATCCCAAACGCCTTCAAAGCCTTTTCTGATGGTCTGAATAAAATATGAATCACAGACTGCTGTCAGTTATTAATCAGCCGTTCAGATTGAACACTTATTTCCACCCGTTTTCTATCTGGTGGAAATAGCTCGGGTGATTTTAAACGTGGGTTTTCACGTTAGACCATTTGACCAATCACATCCAACCCCGGAATGAGGGTAAGGCTGCAAATACTGGTCTTTCTGTGTGGAGTTTGCATGTTCTCCCCATGTATGCAAAGGTTTTCCAGGTACTCCGGTTTCCTCCCACCCTCCAAAAATATGCATGTTAGGTCTATCGGCCACTAAGAAATTTTCTGTAGGAATGAGTGTGTGCTCATGGTTGTCTGTCTGTGGCCTCACTGTAGACTGTTGATCTGTTGAGGGTGTACCCTGCCTCTCAGAAGTTATCAGCCGGGATAGATTTTGCAACCCAGTTCGGGATAAGCAGTTCAGAAGATGAATGAATGAAGATGGAACCACAGAAATCTAAAGAAAAACTCTTTTAAACTTGAGGAAATTAATTTAAAAAAGACAATAAAACCAAATGAATCATATCAAGCCAATGTGATGTGTAGTGAGAGGAGGAGGAAAAGCTGGAGAGGTGAAGGTTTGCACCAGAAAGAATCAGAATGAAGATTAGTCAGAGTAAAACAGAGTACATATGTGTGAATGAGAGGGATCCAAATGGAAAAGTGAGGTTACAGGGAGAAGAGATAAAGAAGGTGGAAGATTTTAAATATCTAGGATCAACAGTCCAGAGCAATGGAGAGTGTGGAAAAGAGGTGAAGAAGAGTGTGCAGGCAGGCTGGAACGGGTGAAGAAAAGTATCAGGTGTGATGTGTGATAGAAGAGTTTCAGATAAAATGAAAGAAAAAGTGTACAAAACTGTGGTGAGAGCGGCCATGCTGATTGGTCTAGAGACAGTGTGGTGAGAGCGGCCATGCTGATTGGTCTAGAGACAGTGTCACTGAGAAAAAGACAGGAAACAGAGATGTTTGTAGCAGAGAGGAAGATGCTGAGGATCTCTCTGGGAGTGACCAGGATGGACAGGATCAGAGGAACAGCACATGTTAGAGGTTTTAAAGTCAGAGAGGTCAGACTGAGATGGTTTGGACATGTGCAGAGGAGAGAGAGAGAGTACATCAGAAGAAGGATGCTGGATTTGGAACCACCAGGAAAGAGGACTAGAGGAAGACCAAAGAGGAAGACCAAAGAGGAGGTTCATGGATACAGTGAAGGAAGACATGAAGATAGTTGGTGTGACCGAAGAGGATGCAGCAGATAGGGTTAGATGGAAGAAACTGACTTGCTGTGGCGCCCCCTGGAGGGAAATGCCGAAAGAAGAAGCAAAATGGAAAATATCTCAATATCCAAATGAAAATCATTTACTTTCACTGTTACTCAGGTAAAAAATTCAGTCCAGTTTGACCTGTTTGTAAAGATTCAACAGGCCGGTGACATTGTTGGACACAACAAAGGAGAAACAGAAACGTGGGCTGATATTTTTAAAGTCTTACTATATCTGGGCTACTATCTGATATCTGGGACACTGACCGGTCTCAGGAATTCACCGCTGACCAACCAGGAAAGAAGATTCCTGCTAACATTTTCTCTTTGTAACATGGAGTGAGTGTGTTGGACCTGCAGATGCACCATGTTTCGATTATCTCTGCTGTCTACGTGTGGCAGGAACATCTGGAACACACCACATGTGGCACTTTTAAATCCCATCTTAAAAAAGTGGCTTATTAGCAAGCAACAGCTTGAAAGATGCATGCTGGGATCCACATGCAGCTGTGAGCTGCACATCTGTACGACTTCTGGCTTCAAGTTTCCTGCTAAATAGATTTATATTTATTTAGAAAAGAAGCCGTTAGCAGAAGTTTGATTTGGAATATTAGAAATATTTACTTTCGTTTCGGAGTAACCCTTCAATTCTTCTGAGTCTCTGCTTTCCTTTCCAGGTTGTTTTTGATCGGGGATTTTTTCCCGGGCATGCCCACATTCAAACATAATCAGTGCAGGCTCTCTGCTCATGCTCAGTCCATTGGTTCATGAAGGAGTGCATTATTTTAGTCAATTGAACAAATTGGAAACAATAAATTACTTTCTGAGCTTCCCGTCTAAAGCTGTTGCCTCCGCGACCTGGCCGCGGATAAGCGGAAGACAACGGAACGGAAAATTATATTTCCAACACACCCGACCCGAGTGTGCCAGAAGCCACAACTTACAAAGCCAGAGGACTCTAACCCAGTGCCTGCTTTCAAAAGCATACATTCACACAACAGACTGAGATATTTGGACATGTGTAGAGGAGAGAGAGGAACCACCAGGTAGGAGGTCTAGAGGAAGACCAAAGAGGAGGGTCATGGATGCAGTGAAGGAGGACATGAACCCAAGAGGATGCAGGAGATAGGGTTAGATGGAAGAAACTGACTTGCTGTGGGACACCCTGAAGAGAAATGCCAAAACGAGAAGGAGAAGAAATTTATACAACAGGTTGGACGGGTACGTGGTGGGATGGGTCATGTGATGTGAGCATGTGAAAAAAAACACCCGTGATCAGAAATATAAGCAATTGTTACAAATCGGAGACAAACATAAGATTTAATGGGCTGAATTTCAATCGACTGAAATACGGATATAGAAGAATATCTGCTGGCTTTGTAAAGTTAATGCATTTATACTGGAGGAGGCGATAGCTCAGTGGTAGACTATTCACCTGTAGACCACGAGAAAACGTTTGAAATTTCACTGAGCTCATTAGGTGTCCTTGGGGAAGACACTTAACCCACTGTTTCTCACACCATTGGCGCCGTCGTGGCAGCCTGCTGCGGTACAAAAGCAGCTCAGAAATGTCCTCGGTGAGGGATGGATACTGTATGTTAAAAAAATACCGTAATTTCTTGGCCATTAGGCGCACCGTACGAAAAGGCACAGTCTCAGTCACACACCGTCTTACAACAACACACACGCAAGCATGCAAATGTGTGTATTAAAAAATAGATCGGGAGCAAAACTGAGTTTGGTTGTTCTTTATTTAAGTAGTAACGATACTAAACAAGCACATTACCGGTAATAGTCTTTATTCAAATCCGTCAAAGTCCTCATCCTCTGTTTCGGAATCGAACAGCTGCGCAAAATCCAACAGAGCAGGTCCACTTCGCTCCTCGCTGTCAAAGTCACTGTTTGTACTGTGCGGCTCCTCAGAAAGGATACCAGCTTTTGAGAAAGCTCGGATAACAGTACCAGCAGACACGTTAGTCCAAGCATCTACAATCCATTGGCAAACTGTAGCGTAACTCGCCCGGCGCTGCCTTCCACCCTTCGTGAAACTGTGGTCTCCTTCAGTCATCCATCGCTCCCACGCCGCTTACACTTCACTCTTTAACGTTCTCATGGCTTTTCTTTCAGGTCCGCCCTCTTTTTCCCCACACACAAGGCGCACCGCACGAAAAGGCGCACCGCTCATTTTGAAGAAAATTTGAGACTTTTAGGTGCGCCTTATGGCCGTGAAATTGCGGTAATATTTTTATACATAGCTGACACGACGGCACCAATGGTGGGAGAAATAGGGGTTTAGGTGTCTTGCCCAAGGACCCTAGACATGACACCAGTGGGATTCGATCCCGTGAACTTCCAGAGAACGTCTGGTCCATGGGTGAACGTTCTAAGGCCTTCACAAGAATTTGTAACTTTGACCATTTTGACTTTGACCTGATTGTAACGTTATCCTGAAAACCTCATCAGATCATCTGTAGTCGGTACTGAGTAACTGTGGGAAGTTTAATTCAAATCCCTTCAGAGATTTGAGAGATAATGTTTTCAGAAAAGACAGCGGGGTGCGTAACGCTCTCATATTCTTTAGACAGAGACATAAAATACCTCATAATTTTTTAATGAAGACGGAATAACCGGTTTTTTATCTAAATATTTGCCATAATTAATCAAATGAGGCAGAAAATAATATAAACAACAGAAAAAAACCGAAACAATAACTACTTTTCTTTCCATTCTGCACTTTTTCAACCTTCCTTGTCATTTGGCCCGGCGCGGACGCTGAGTGGTGACTTTTCTCTGCATGTTTGATCTTTAAACAACATATTTCTCTGTTAGACGGAGGCACCTCCCGACACACCCCCAGGAGCCAGGTAGAGTAACATGGTGCCACCTGATCCCAGCGTGCTGGAAATGCTAATGTACTATCAAAGCTTGCTCTGCTTTGCTTCCCGGCCCGTCTTGGACCAGCTCTCTAGTGACTTGCTTTGCTATTTTAAACGCTGACCAGGTCCTTATCAGATCGGCATGCAGCTCATCTCCTTTTCATCTCAAGTCGCTGCCAAATGAGTTGCATCCGTTCGAGCAGCTACGTCCAAAAGACAAAGAGAGTCTCATAAACAAGTGAGAGCATCTTTTCTGGCGGTGTGTGTGTGTGTGTGTGTGTGTGTGTGTGTGCCTGGTGGGGCATTAGGCAGGTATCAGGTTGTGTTTCCATCTGCTCCAGAGACAGCTCTGATAGTCCTATTATTTAATCTTCTGGTCATACTAGACGCCAGGCAAGAGGCGTTTAGCCTGACATAATTGAATGGTTCAGTGTGGGAGATCACCTTGGCCGTCTGCGTGCACGGCACGGCACGGCCGAGCCAGCTCAGACAAAGATCTGCTAAGTGTTGCAAAAGCTTCACAAATCATTTTCTCCCGAAACTAAACTTTTTACCGAGCACTCAGCTTCAAACCAGTTTTTTAAAGTGGAAAGAGACATAGATGTCCTGGATTTAAAAGTAAAACACTCCGGTTAT